>OU898280.1:33394991-34594991 GCA_918026665.1 Diabrotica balteata | reverse complement strand
CTCTATTAGATTTTTTATTAACGATTACTGCCACGCCATGTCTGTGTTGGTTACTCTCGCTACCAGAATAATAGATTGTGGCTTGGTCTGTTGAAAAACAACCGGAGTTGTGAGTTTTACCAGACTGAAATATGCTCTGAACATTCCCAGTTCCTATTCTAGTGTTGGACAGTCTTACCTTTTCATCTACGTTATTTTGACAAGGAATTCGCTGATTAACGACCTGAGAATACTTGTCCTCTTCTCCTTTGCCGGATCTTGGCTTCCGAGGGCGGTGATCAGTAACGGCGTTATTAGTTTTTAAAACTATGATGATTTTACTAGGGATATATACGGGAATCTTTAATGTAGTAGTTTCCCCTTTCCTTATTAATTTTTATGTCGTTAACCAATATATTGGTTTCTCCACCTTCGAGATCGATTTCTCAACTCCAGATCAAAAGGGTGCCCTACCACCTACCAATTCTTTCGCCAGAGCCGTTGATTAGCAAGTGTGGGACTGCTTAAACCGGCAATCGGTTCGTAAAATTTTCGCAATATCTGGCTACCCTCACTTAGTTTAGTCTGCAGACCAATGCAGTTGTCCAGGGTGTGGCACTTATAGCCATAAGTGAGAGTTAGGTGTCTTATGAAGACCAGTTATCAAGAACTATCTCCCGTCTATGACGCTCGATGTGGTCGTTCCGATAAAAGGTGCTACCTCTATAATACAACTTTAATCCCCTCAAGCCATAGGATAGGTAGATCTAAATTTAGATCTAAATTGACGGTCCTTAATTTTTCAGTATTTATATTTTAATAATTGTTCTTTTGTTTAAGAGTCCTGTACATTTGATTTGTCTGTCATAGAGTATTTGGGTTTAAATTATTTTTTTTTGGTTTAAGTTTAAGACCCCCCAATGTAGTACCCTTTTTTGCACCCGTAGGGTATTTGGGTTTTAATAACTTCTCATTAGTTTAATATATCGCTTATAATAATTATTGAGAAAATGATTCTCTTACATCAGGCCAAATCATATCAATCGTAAAGGTGCCAAAATCTAAATCATATATCAAAATCGCCCTCAAGACCCCCTCCACCGACAAAAATTTCTGACAATCAGCACCACTGAAAGGTGCAAAAATCTAAATCCTACATCAAAATCACCCTCAAGATCTATGGCCCCCTTCCTGAAAAAATGTCTGCCACTGCGCGTCATATAGGAAACACGAGAGCTCACGCCCTATGTGATGCACGCTATTTGAAGTTAATAACAGCAACTACATATTTTCGGTTTCATTGAACATAGGATCACGTGTTCCGTTACTTCGCGTTCCTTGCTGTACTATAATCGCTCTACTACATGTTTTGGTCCGCTTATAGTACAGTACTCTCCCTCTATAACGATATAGGTATAACGGACCGGGAATTTTCATCGTTATAAGGAGAGATCGTTGTATAAAGAGAGACAAAATTCGGCACTGTAATATGAATACTACTGTACTAAATAACCTATTTAAATTTTAAATATTTATCAAAACAAATGTAAATGAACTAAACCTGTATTGTACCGGGTGGTCCAATAAGCCGATGTCTCGGCTATATATCAGAAACTATTCATGTTATAACTTTAGGGAAAAAAATTCCTTAGTAAAAGTGGCCACGAGAAATCGCTGGAAATAACTTTCAAGATTCTGGATTAACCGCTAGGGGGCGTAACCTGCGAAGAAAATTTTGAAAACCAGTTTTTTGGTAAATTTGTCCAATTATACCAAGCGTTAAATAAGTAAACTAGAAAGGGGCATAAATTCTGCACAAAGTTGTTCAAGTACTTTTTTTTATTTTTTCAAATAAAGGGTGGGGGAGAGTAGGAAAGTATTTGTGGATAAATACCTATAACTTTGATTAGATCCAACCGATTTTAATGAAATTAGTGTCATTAGAAAAAGTGTGAATGAATTAATTCACATCTACTATAAAATACTTGCATTCAGTTTTCATAGTCGTAGGTAGAGGGGACTTTCAAATAAAAAAAATTAAAATATTTTTTTTTGTTTAAAATTTTTAAAGAAAACACCTATTTATTGTAAATTATAATAAAACTGAAATAAATTCGTAACAAAATGGAGCAAACCGCATGTTAATAGCTTTTGTTGAACTCGAGATATGAATAAAAACTCATAAACATAAGTAAGTATAGTATTGACACACCCTGTATTTTAAATTACATTAAAAAATAAGTCAGTAGGTATTTTCAAATTGTTTTATGGCAGAAGAATCTTAATGTTAATACCTATTTTATAAAAAATAGTTTTTTCGAAACTAAGTAGGCTACGACAATGATTTTGACGGGGAGTTCATATTGTTTATTTATTGACAGCAGTCAAAACGTTGTTAAGAAGTGCTATATTATAATTCGAATTAAAGATTGCACTTCTTTTAATAGATATTAATATTGGTAATATTAGTAATTAATTATCAGTACAAATAATTCGTGATGAGTATATCAAATTGTATGATATGATTGGAGTTTATTTCGAATGTCACCAAAATGCCGCTATTGCCTCACGTATATATTTTGTAAGATATCGTGTCAGGGGACATTATGGCAAAGAAGTATTTGAAAGAAAGGCAAAAAGATTAAGAGAAACTGTTAGTTTTTCTGATCCTTGTTTTAAACGACGTAGTAGAGTTATGACCGAATATAATTCAATCAATTTTCTTGCTTTAATTCAACAGAATCCTCATATGAGTAGTCCGAAATCTCTACTTCTTTGCCACAATATCTCCTGCCAGGATATCTTACAGAATATATACGTGAGGCAATAGCGCCATTTTGGTGATATTCGAAAGAAACTCCAATCATATACAATTTGATATATTCATCACGAATTATTAGTACTGATAATTAATTACTAATATTACCAATATTAATATCCAATGAAAAAAATGCAATTTTCAATTCGAATTATAATACATATAACACTTCTTAACAATATTTTGACTGCTGTCAATAAATAAACAATATAAACTCCCTGTCAAATTCATTGTGGTAGCCTACTTAGTTTCGAAAAAACAATTTTTAATCATAAGAAATAAGAAACAATGGTCAAAATAGGTATCAACATTAAGAGTTTTCTACTATAAAATTTTTTGAAAGTACCTACTGACTTATTTTTAAATTTATTTTATAATACAGGGTGTGTCAATACTATACTTACTTATGTTTATGCGTTTTTGTTCATATCTCGAGTTCGATAAAAGCTGTTAACATGCGGTTTGCGCCATTTTGTTACGAATTTAATCCAGTTCCATCATAATTTACAATAAATAGGTGTTTCCATTAAAAATTAAAAAAAAACAAATTTTAATTTTTTCTATTCGAAAGTACCCTCTACCTACGACAATTAAAACTAAATGCAATTATTTTATAGTAGACGTAATTTAATTTATCCATACCCTTTCTAATGACACTAATTTTGTTAAAATCGGTTGATCCAAAAAAAAAGTTATAGGTATTTATCCACAAATACTTTCCCACTCTTCCCCACCCTTTGTTTGAAAAAATAAAAAAAAGTACTTGAACAATTTTGTGCAGAATTTATGCCCCTTTCTAGTTTACTTATTTAACACTTGGTATAATTGGACATATTTCCCAAAAAACTGGTTTTCAAAATTTTCTTCGCAGGTTACGCCCCCTAGCGGTTAATCCAGAATCTTGAAAGTTATTTCCAGCGATTTCTCTTGGCCACTTTTACTAAGAAATTTTTTTCCTAAAGTTATAACATGAATAGTTTCTGATATATAGCCGAGAGATCGGCTTATTGGACCACCCGGTACAACCACATAGATTTATTAAAGAATAATATATACAATACAGTATAAAAAAATGACTACAATTAAGACATGTGTACTGTACAATAACAAAATAATATTTTACTGTAAAATATATTTAGCCTACATTACCAAAAAAGTCTGTCACCTTGGTCTGTTTGCTTTTCCCTTTCCACAGAACTAACCTGACCTTGTCCTGAAGATGCATGAAATCTTCTACAGCACTCATATCGTCTTCTTAGTGGATAAAGAATCGATGCAGTACTTTTGCCGCATCCAATGCCTGCTGAAAGGTCGGAGCTGGTTGTAGTTCTACTTCCAGTTCGGGTCACAGTTTTCTTCTTCTTCTACACGAACTGTTTATAGGATTTTTTCGTCAGAAACTCTAGACGTTGTAGCTATATTTTCATCAACTTATTTCAAAAAATGTTATTTAGCAGAAAACAAAGTTCAATGTTTTAAACGTCGCACAGTACAGGATAGGCACGACAATTGTTTACAAGCAGAATTTTTTTCCTTTAATCTCGATATCCCACTTTCTTATCGCTTCTTCAAAAATTTCTGAAGTCATCCACGCATCCTTGTTTACTTTATAGGTGGTCGGTAGATTTTTTATGTTTTGAAAGCAACGTGGCACGATATGTCGTCTGACGCATATCGTTCTTTCAGTCCAGGCCACCTGAATTCTAGCCAATCATCAGTTAAGTTTTTGTTAACATCGCGAGCCTCTCCGCTGATTTGCTCGTAGTTGATCTTGTGCCGCAACTTCCACTTGCTCAGCCAACCCTTAGATTCCTTAAAACTCTTAATTTCATGCTCAGTTGCAAAAAGCTTAGCTTTTGTCCTGACGACAGGCCCTGACCTCATACGTTGTTGCTGAAACCACTGAAGCATAGCGCGATCTAACTCTTCGTAGCCATAGTTGACTGAGACAGCCCTGCACGGCGAACGATCGAAAAGTCGTCAATAGATGACAAAAACTGTGTGATTAGTTTATCACGCCACCCGAACAATAAAAGCGAATCACTTAATCCTTTGATAAGAATGAGTAGAATGGGGGGCCGCATTCATTTGATATCGACTATTGAACGCTAAAAAGTCATCGCTATAAAGAGAGAACTATTACATTGTCCTTATGACGAACCAACCAACGTTTACTATTGTCATCGTTATAGAGGAGTTATCATTATATAGAGAATTGTTATAAAGAGAGACTACTGTACTTTATTTTCCCGCTACCGCTGGTACCTGTGATACTTATATTATTGTATTAAATACTTTTATACAGTTTAATGTACATTTCGGACTCCAAAGGTTTGTATAATTTAATACCGATTGTATAAAAAATATTTTATTTAGTAACGGTAGTTTATAAGACTTCATTTTAAAATTCGTTCATTCCTTTTAAATTTTCAACACGCTTGAAAAACAGTTATAAGAAAACGAATCATTTTGTTGATTTTACGGAATAAAAACCTTCTAGATTATTTTGTTCGTTTGCGTTTTATTTTTCAATTTGCTTGTCAATTTGAAAAAGTTGATTTAAAAAACATTTCTTGCACAAAGAAAGAATATTTGTTGTAACCGAGTTTTTTGAGAAATGCTCGAGGTTATAGAAAAATAAATATACTGGAAAATGTGTGTTTTTACTCTTTTGGCTTTTAATGGAAAACGTTAAAATATTTTTGACACTTTACATCATGTTTTTAAAGGTTCAATGACAAGAGATTTTTGAATAGTACAGATCAAAACAAACAGTTGAGGTTTAAAAGAAAAGGAAATTGTTAGCTTATTTTTATTTTAAAAACAAAAGGGTTTAGTAGTCGTTCATCTTAGTTTACTCAATAAAACCTACATTATAACATCTGAATTAAGCAGTGCTCTTCTATAATCGAGTCTGTATTTGTACAATAGACGACAACTAGGTAAATTCCATTAGTGTTTTACTACTACTTATTTCCATATTTCTCATATCTTGGTCTATGTTATCTAGGAATCTTGTTCTGGGTCTTCCTCTTCTTCTTTGACCAATGGGTCTACCAAGGAGCGTTTTTCTAGCTGGGTCGGTTTGCTTCATCCGCATTACATGGCCTAACCACCTCAGACGTCCTATCTTAATGTCTCAAATAGCGATATCTCAAAAGAGCACCAACGATTGAGATCTAGAAATCCTCCAATACGATCTGCCCGAAAAATTGGTAATTCCTATGATATACATAGGCAATGGACAACAAGATGGATGCCAAAAGTAGAATCGGACTATATTAAGATATCCACCCCAACTCAGGGTTTCATCGGATCAAATCTGCCCCGGTCCATTTGGGCAAGGCTTAATCGTATACGTACCGGACATGGTAAATGTGCTGATTCGCTGTTCAGGTGGGGTCGTGCAGAAAGTCCACAGTGCGATTGCGGAGAATCTAGACAGACCATAAGCCATTGTGTTTCAGACTGCTTGAATCGTGCCCACCGTGGAAACCTCCAGGACTTTGCGGAATGTTCCCCAGAAGCAATTGAATGGCTATGTAAATTGGACATTAATATTTAGTGTCATTCATTCTATTCATTCTATTTTTACTATTTTTAGTGTTTGAATGATATATATATAATATATATGTGCATATTATTGTAATTGTATTTGTATATTTATCGTACTGTGAAAGTCCATACGCTAAATAAAAAAAATCTTAATGTTTTTTACGATATCTGGTTTCTGGTATATTCTATAGAGTTCGAAGTTGTATCGTCTTGTACGTCTATTAACCGCTCCATAGATTTGCCTTAATATTTTGCTTTCGAAACAACCTAACATGTTTTTATTGCTTTTTGTTAAAGTCCAGGTTTCTAAACCATATATTAGGACTGGGCATATTATTGTTTTGTAGAGTTTTTCTTTTGTATTTCTTGATATAACTGTAGATTTAAAAAGGCAATTAAGTCCAAAATAGCATCTATTAGCCGTGCAAATTCCGCCGTTTATATCTGCGGTAGTGTTATTTTCAGTATTGACGAGCATTCCCAGGTGGTTCCCAGGTATACAAATTTGTTAACTGCTTGGATGACGTCGTTTTCGATAACAAGTGGCCGTAGTATTTGTGGTTGCGTACATATTTTCATGTATTTCATTTTATTAATGTTTATTATTAAGCCCATTTTTGTAGCCGCTTCCTTTAGTGCTACATACGACTCTCGTGCTGCGTTTTCCGTTCTCCCAACAATATTGATATCATCAGCATATGCTAGTATTTGCACAGATTTGTTATATATTGAACCAGTAGTTGTTTTTGGGACGTACGTATTACTTTTTCCACAGCTAAATTGAATAGAATACAGGAGAGTGGATCTCCCTGACGTAGCCCGTTATTTGTATTAGAAGGTTCAGAGAGTTCCCCCTGGATCCCTACTCTGCATTCAAATTTTTCAAGGGTTAGTTTGGCTAGACTTACCAACTGATTGGGTACTTCTAGGTCTATCATTGCTCTAAACAATATCTTCTAATTACAGAGTCGTAGGCTGCCTTGTTGTCTATAAATATGTGGTGCGTGTCTACACCATATTCCAGTGTTTTCTCCAGAATTTTTCTCAGGGTTGAAATCTGATGAATGGTTGATTTACCATCTCTAAAACCAGCCTGGTATTGTCCTATTATTCGCTCTGCATATGGTGCCATACGATGGAATAGTATATTGGAGAATATTTTATAAGCTGCATTAGGAGCGTAATTCCTCGAAAGTTAGAGCATTCAAAGATATCTCCCTTTTTGTGTGTATGGTGCAAAGTATTCCAATATTCAAATCACTGGAAAGGGACTTCTGTATCCATATTTCTTTTAAAAGCTACTGTAGCGCTACTACGATATCGTGGCCACCTTCTTTATAATTATAATTCCGCAGGGAGATTGTCTATTCCGGATGATTTGTTTCTGGCTAGTTTGTTTACAGCGTTTACAACTTCCAAGATCGTTGGTGGATGCTATTTCCCCTCTTCTGCTCCGCTTACCTCACAGCTTTCGTCTTCCGGTAAAAATATTCCGTCCATCAATTTCAGATTCTTTCAAATAACAATGATTTTTCTTCAGTTTCGAAATATGACTATTTGCTGGGTGAAAACTACTTCGAATTTTCTTTGATTTTTAATAAGAAATTTAATCTATACATTATTTGCATTTATAGATCACCTAGCTCTGATACTGAACTATTTTTTCAAAGCCTGCTAAATTTGTTAGATATTCTGCCCATTAAAAGCAGAAAAATTTTATGTGGTGATTTTAATATTGACTACACTGCTGTTTGTGCGACCCAACTGTCTTTGGTAACTATTTTTGAATCATATGGTCTCACAATGCACGTTAATTCTCCAACAAGAATCTCAAAAACATCATCCTCGACAATTGATTATGTGGTTTCCGATTTTCCACCCGCTGACGTCCATTCTACAGTTATTAGTGGGGGGCTTTCTGATCATGAAACGGTATATACCAAGTTTAGCAGTTTACAAACACCTCACTCAAAAACCCGACGATTAGGTAGGATTTTTTCCACTCAAAACTTTCGTAAATTCTATAATTCATGCTTGACTTCTGACTGGAGTTTTTCTTCTGGAGACATTGACTGTAATGTTAGTGATTTTCTAAATAGACTTGTATCTATTTTTAATAAAGCATTTCCTGTATTAAACATCAGGCCAAAACATAATAAACCTTGGATTACCAAAGGCATTCGCATATCTGCGAAAAATATGCGTTCTCTGCTATATATTAAAAAATTTAATGACAGTATCCCCATCTCTGATTATATCAACAAGTACAGTAAATGCTATATAAAACTACTCAAAGTAGCCAAAAAATCCTACTTTCATAATCGCTTAACAAGCTCCAAAAATATTTCAAAAGAAACTTGGTCAATAATAAACGATTTTCGAAATAAAACCAGTACAGCGGATCAAACCTTTTCTTTTCCTAACCCCGAAAATCTAAATGATTACTTTGTTAATGTGAGTAAAAATATAACCTCAACTATTTCGCCACATCAAGATCCAGTTTCCTATATATCTAATTCAAAAAACATTGCTGATACCTTCTTTTTAAGACCAGTTGATAAGACGGAACTCATTTCAACAATTCGTAGTATAAAAAGCACATCGTCCTGTAGTACAGATGGATTATCTATTAAAATTTTCTCAAATCTACCGCATAATGTTTTGGACGTCATGGTATCGCTAGTAAATGATTCCCTTGAAAAAGGTACATTCCCTAACTGCCTAAAGACTGCCATCGTCAGTCCTCTTCATAAAGGTGGAAAAAAAATCTGATGCCTGCAACTATAGACCTATTGCCTTGTTACCAGCACTATCAAAAATTATTGAAAGACTTATAAAAGTTCGACTTATGCTCTTTCTCCTTATATATAATACTTTATCGCAAAATCAGTTCGGCTTTTTGTCTAATAAATGCACTAGTGATGCCATATTTTCTGTGTTACATGATGTATATCTATCACTAAACAGTAACCTCTCCTCCGCCACCGTTTTCTGCGACTATTCCAAAGCCTTTGACTGCGTAAATCACGACATTCTGTTAAAAAAATTAACTTTCTACGGAATTCGGGGTGTGTCTTTGAACTGGTTCAAAACTTACTTGGTAGGTAGGAAACAATTGGTTAGAATAAATGACACCGACTCTAGTTGTAAAGATATTGAGTGTGGAGTACCGCAAGGTTCATTATTAGGTCCCATTCTTTTTTTACTTTAAATTAATGACATCACTTACTTGAAAATTAAAGGGAAAATTTTTCTATTTGCTGATGATACCAGTATTACTTGGAGCAGCTCTGATATTTCAACGCTTCATTCAATTATAACCGATGATTTACTTATAATCAAGGCTTGGTCAGACTCCAACTTACTTAGCTTTAACGTGGATAAGACTGTAGCATTATCTTATAAAGGAGTCATGCAACCCTTGCTTTTGAATGAGAGCCAAATCAATATCGTAAATTCCGTGAAATTTCTAGGTATTCTCATTGACAGTGATCTCAAATGGTCCTTGCATACTGACTCCTTAAGGAAGAAACTAGCCTCAGCT
The DNA here is from genome assembly GCA_918026665.1 of Diabrotica balteata. Taxonomy (NCBI): domain Eukaryota; kingdom Metazoa; phylum Arthropoda; class Insecta; order Coleoptera; family Chrysomelidae; genus Diabrotica; species Diabrotica balteata. Next base: position 34,585,095 of record OU898280.1, on the reverse strand, counting down.
TGCTTTGCAATAAGATCTGTTTCGAAGGAACTAAATTTATCTTCTGCCAAAATGGCATATTTCTCATTGTTCGAGTCCCATCTTCGATATGGGCTTCCATTTTGGGGTTCTAGTACAGCGGCCCAATTTGATACTATTTTTAAGTTGCAAAAAAGAGCAATCCGTTATCTATTTGGTCTCAAATAAACAACTCATTGCAAGACCTACTTCAAAAATCACGGAAGTTTGACGCTTCCCTCTTTATTTATTTTGGAAACGGTTTGTTTGATTCGAAAGCATCCAAACATTTTTTCCGATAGACCTAGACCTGACCATGGCTACTCCATTAGAAATTCGGATTGTAACGTTTATTTGCCGATCCCGTCCACTCAGCTAGTAAAGAATTCTATTCTATATCGTGCAAAGCAACTTTATAATCACCTTCCTTTATAATCCGCAACATCCTTCATTAAGTTTCGTAAGGTGACAAAAATCTATCTCTCAGAAAGACCATATTATTCAGTTGACGAGTTTCTTAATGTATAACAAAGAAACAAAATTAGTATTGTTTATAATTACATTTGGGTGTCTCAAGCAGTGGCTACAATTTGTCTCATTTGTTGTTGTCTGTACAAATTATGTAGGTTATACAATAATTTTACTAATTTAAAATTGTGTTATTCTGTTTTTTACTATATTGTTTTTGTTTTATACTTTTTGTATTATTTGACTGATTTATTTTTTAGCTTTGTCCATAAAATTGTTCAATAATTTTCAGTGACAATAAAGCATATTTCTATTATATTCTATTCTATTCTAATTCTTTCTCTCTGTTGAGGTTTTCTATAAATTGAAGTATCTTTTTTAGGTGGTTTCGTTTATTTATTCTGTGTATTTTCTTTTCTTCTCTTCTCTTTGTCTGGTAAACCTTTACAGGAAGAGGTTGTTAGCCTCTAGCCTAACCTCCAACCTGGAGGGCCAGGGACTCTGTTGGGTTGCCATACCAGTCTGTTTTGGTTCACGGGTGGTATTTTATTTCCCACCTACCCGCCAGTTCTAAGACTGGTTAGAGCGCTTCCCTATCCACCACCTGGGGATGCGTCAGATGGGCGACAGACAACATCCACACGTTTTGGTTCTATAGGAGTACCTAATTATTTATATGCCTTGTTATAACATACACAGTATTTTCCACAACTAATTCACAGAACTAGTTTAGAGACAGTTTTAACTTAAGATACGAACGAGAAGACCAAAATGTATTTTTTTTAATTTGGGTGCTTATTTGGTACTTTTCATACATCTACTATAGAACGTTCCACATTATGAAAATAACATTGCTGAAATAGGGCCATGCATTTCTTATGGACGATAGAAGCACGGCCATGCCACGACGAACACAAGTACGATTCAGGGTTTTATTATTTGTATTTTCGTTTCCACACACATAAATTAAAATTAATGTTTTTTAACATAATTGACCCATAAGACTAATAAATAAAAAGAGAAACGAGTGGATAAGAGAGAAAACAAAAGTGAGGGATATTAGACAAGAAGTTGCAAAATTAAAATGGGGATTTGCCGGACACAATATAAGACAAAAAGAAGACCGATGGAACAAAATTCTTATAAGTTTGAGACCGTGGGAATATAAACGAAGCAAAGGAAAGCCCCAAATGAGATGGGCAGATGATATCAAGAAACACGTGGGCTCTAGGTGGATGACTGTAGCAACAGACAGAGAAGAATGGAAAAGGATTGGAGAGGCCTATGTCCAAAGATGGACCGAAGAAGGCTAATTAGATAGATAGATAGAACATAATTGACCAAAATTGCCCATTCGAAACTATATATGAAAATAAATAGTATTTACAAAACATTTTTTTATTTTATAATATTTTAATTATAGTTTATTTATTTTTCGGTGAGAATACCATATGCCTTGAATCATGGAAATCAGTAACAAATATTGCTTAGCTAAATCACGCATTTTGCGGGCTATTCAAAATAAGCAATTAAACGGTTTGTGCAGCGGGGTTGTTCAGCTATCCATTGGAATGCATATATCTAATTACTAATTACAACTTAAAATAATACGGAGTGCATATGATAATAAGGCTTTGTGGTTCTTTAGTAGTTATTCTGACTTTAAAGTTAAATGTTAATTGAAAATAGAAATTCATAAATTAAGGGAATATCTTTTTTTTAATATTTTAATAAGGGAAAAGAGTTTTTTTTTAACAACAGACCGCATACCCGTTACACCGACACAATAAATTGTTATTTACGTTTCGGTCGATAATCTTACCAGTTTTGCTATATATATATATATATATATATATATATATATATATATATATATATATATATATATATATATATATATATATATATATATATCAGTAGCTTAGTTCTAAAAGGGCCAAAGTCATAAAACGCTGTTTTTGGGAAACTGCTTTAGAAGATTCTTATACAAAATGATCTACAGTTATTGCTAATATTTTTTATATTGCAACACTGTTTTTTGTCTTGTCATTCTTACATAGATTACGGAATGTTTGGCATCAGTAAAACTGACCCACATTGGTTTTTTTTATTGGAAATATGACATTGGCCCTTTTAGAATAACAAAAAAATACTCCAAAATGTTACTTTGGCCCAATTAAGGAATAATAACATTGCAATAATTTGACGAGATTAATGTTTATTTTATAAAAACATATTCACAATCAGTAGGATTACAATGGTAATATTACATCTCATCATCCTGATCGTACTCCTCATCTGCAATAAAATTATCCGTTGCAGATGCTGATGTAGTCAAAGTATTGAGAAACTGAAGGTAATATGGACAACTACTCTCCTCAACGTAAGGTAACATGTCTTTCAGATATTGTGTTTTATTCGCTGGTATGCCCAATGGTTTATCAGAGATTGGTAACAAACGAGTAGTTCCAGAATTTCTAGTTCTTGTTCTTAATAAGCTCAATGTTTTATAAGGCTCATCGTCGGTAAAGGAGTTTTTGTATTTCATCACGCCAAGATTTTCACTTGAATAGTAAATAAGTCTTATTTTAGACCACAACACTGGTTGTCCTTGAGTATTGGTTTTTGCATGCTGAAATTTGCCAGATAATAATGATTTTAAACAAAGAAATTCTTCTTGCTTCATTTCTTGAACAAAAATTGGTGGTTTTCTGGGTATTAGACGAATAAGGTTAGCCCAGTCTCTAGGAATATCTATCCTGGCAGTAGTAGAATTTTTAGTTTTTTCTATTGCAGCATGTATAGTGTCTGCTTCCATGTGAGTGTGTCCGGGTACTAGAAATTTGTGATAAATACATGATGAAATCAATCTTCCTTCCTTGGTGTTTGGAATGTTCAATAACGGTAAGAAGCATAACTGATAGTAAAATATTTCGATTTTGCCCAGGGCAGCAGTCGCTATACATAATGATTTTATTTATATGAGAGGGAATACTATTTAGGTAGGTGTATAGACAGGGAGCAATTTCTTGTCCACCTCTTTGAGCTATAGTTTCATTCCATAGGTAGCATTTAGCTGAGTTTGTAGTTCCTTGCGTCTCAAAAATGGTAAGGTTCAGTCCATAATTTTCTTTTATAGAACGAAATGCGGCTTTTTAAGTAGGAAGTGGGCAAACATTTTTGTAGGTCAAAACTGAATACCACCAAATTTGGATTAAGTTTGCAAGCCAGTCTATCTTTCTTTTTCTCTTCATAAGCAAACTCTGCTAAGTGTTGATGTTGTAATTTTTAACTTTCAAGTTGGGCTCTTTCATTTTCATCTGTAACGGATTTAAGGAGTAAAGAAAACTTATCGCAAGTAGTACACGTATCATTATACGGTTTTTTAAAACACAAGTTAAATTCTTTCACGAAAATTTGTCTGTACAGTGATTCGTTTCTAGGTGTTATGTTGTTTTCTTGGCAACTCACAATATAGCCTATATATTTTTGAAATAGAAAGATCGGGAGGCAAATATTTCTTTGCAGTTTTCTCTCGAGCGTAGTGACTTTCAAACGAAGGAAACATCAGAATGTGTTGCCTTATTACATCTTTCTCCTCTTCCTTTATTTTTTGATGGTTCGTCTGTTTTCCACGACCATCGCTTGAGCAAATATTTGATGTTGAGGAACGCTTTTTGTTCATTATTACTCGAACTTTTTTTAAGGTTACATCTAACGTTGATAAAAACATAACTTGGCAAACCTCAATTCTCTCTGAGTTACAATCTAAATAATATTGCCTGCTATACTTTCTTCTAATTGTTTCATTACGGCCTCTTATTCTTTGTACTGCCTTCTCTCTTTCTTGAATGTGACTGGTAATAAACTGATTTTAAGCTTCCCAAGCAAGATTATAAAATTCACTAAAAATGGTCTGCCTTTCTTCATTTGATAATTTTTCAAAACATTTCTTTCGGCATTGACATGGATTTTTTAATGATTTCTCTGAAATCTTTTTACCTTGAATTGTAACATATTCTTTTCCAAGTGTTTTTAAGTTCTTTCTTTTATTCTTTTTCCAATTATTTGGATTACGCTTCCTTTTTCTAATTTGTTCTCCGTCCAGAACTTTTTTCTTCCTCTTCTATAAGAAGTTTCATTCCAGACAGTCAGCGTATGTTCTGATTCTGCAGTAATATGATTGTCTTTTTGTATTTTACTAGGTTCTGAGTTGTCCGAGTCAGAAGAGTCACTATCATAAGGTTCAAATTCATCACTTGAACTTCCATCAAAATCTTAAATCGTTCTGAGTTATCATCTTCTTCTTTATATATCACAGAAGATTTCGACCTCAGTTTATTCAGATTGTTCAGTTGTTATATCTTGTAATTTATTGTCTGAAACAAAGAACTATTTACATTGGTTTATCTACCTGGCGAAATGCTTAGTCCAGTATCATAGTTTTCTTGTAAAACAGTCGAATCATCCTGTTTTGGAGGCAGCGGCACATTATCTAAAATTTAAATAAAATTTTTTATTAAATTGCACTAAGTGATTTGAAAATAAGATTTATAGGACTGAAATGTCTTAGCATAAGTTACTAATATTCATACAGTCGGCCTAGTCACTAAATTTGTCCTACATGGTACACTTTTTGAGTATACAATTTTTTACTTAGTTATCATTTCGTCCTTACATCTAAATCTTATAATATTACCAATTTTTAAAATAAAGTTAACCTATTTACTTACCGGCTTGTTTATTTGCTTCCATTTTGTCTAACTTACACAAGTTAACAAGTTTCTTTCCACGGTATAACTGCTCCATCACTTTTTGTATTTTAAAACACACACTCAGAGGCCTCAGAGCCACTGTCGATTTTTTAATACAAAGATTAGGTACTACTTTTGCACTAACGATAATGTGTATAGACAGAAACCTAACCTAGAAATAAGGGGCCAATGTCAAATCAAATCGAAGAAGGTTTTGTTAAAAAAGGGCCAATGTCAACATTGGCCTGTATAGAAATAAAATTTTTAGAAGCATTGAGGCTGAAGTCTACATTGGTCCTTTTTGCTTTAAAAATTAGTGTTGATTAGAGATTGACATTGGCCAAAAGTAATGCTGTAAGTCTGTTGTTACTCTATCTAGACATTGACCCTTTTTACATAGTGTTGTTTATTTGAAATCTAAGACAAAAATGCACTTATGCCCAAACAGTCTAAAATTGACATTGGCCCTTTTAGAACCAAGCTCCTGATATATATATATATATTTATATATATATATATATATATATATATATATATATATATATATATATATATATATATAAGAAAAAACAAATCTTCAAATATCTCCCAAAATAACAAAAAAACATTTTTAACTATTTGTGAAAGTGTATTCCAAATATGTAGTTCCCAAAGGACAAATATTCTGAAGGTATTTGAATTAAATTATTACGAAGAGTTGATAACACATTGCACAATTTACAGTTTTCTATTGTATAGAGAATGTGCGGACATTATGTAATTTTCAACAAAATAAAATACAAATTCACATTCATTATTGACAAACCCGGTAATATGTTTGGGCGCTCATGTATGCTACACTCTGCGTAGATATATAACACTCCATTATCTACAATACCATCAAGTACCTTTTGGAGCATATTACAGCCCCATATTGTTAATGGATTAGTTTTAATCCAGCTTAAGCTTTCCTAACAACAAGTGATGCAAAAGAGGTCAGAGGCTTAGTCGCGAACGGTGCTTAAATGTTACAAAAGTTGCACGGAATTTACCAGCACTGAGTTTGGAATTTATCCTGTTTTGTTGGTTTCGTGTAGGAGGCTTTGAGATCTGTACTCGATATGCTAATTATTACAGGTTTTAAATATTTTGTGTATTAATTAAACTTAACTTTATAAAAATGTATTTTTGGTGAAATTACAGCAGACCGAAAAGTTATACAATACTTTTATTTTTTCTTTAATTATACAGCTTGATTTTGTGTTTTAAAAAGTCAATGTTGGTTCAAGCCTTAGACCATAAAACTGATAGACACGCCGTAATGCTATTCTCTCGTCTCGAAGAGTGAAGCCAACATAAAACGATTCACACAGTTGTGGGTGACGTCAGTTTGCGGCAGAAAAGGAAGAGATTAGAAGTGTTTATACGCGTTGTAAACTCTTTAAAGTGTTTTAATTTAAAAACTTTCCAATACATTAATATTTTAATTATGGTGACATCTTGCAGTGCATTTAGTTGTACGCAGCGACAAAAAATGACAGATATATCATTTCATAAATAAGTAAATTCACAAATTAAACTTAAAAAACATACCAGAAATTTAGCACCTATTATTTTACTTTTTCCTCCCAAAGTGTTTAAAATAGATACATATGAGAAAGAGATTAGAATTAAGTAAATAAATTGTTTTAGATTTGCTAAAGATTCATCATTGCAAAAAAATGGATTATAGCGAGGCGCCGTGAAAATTTTAAACCAACAAAGAGTTCTAAAATTTGCTCTAAACATTTCACAGCGGATTCGTATATCACTAACGGTTGGAGTTCAAAAAACAACTAAAAAAAGATACTGTACCCAGCATCTTTGATTTTCCAAACCATTTAATTAAGCAAGTTAGAACTAGAAAATTTAAAAAAAAAGAAACTGTCTTAGTCAAACCAACAGGATCTAAATGGGAACATATAAATATAACGAGTGCATCTACCACCATAAAGACTTCAGTAGAAATTTCAGACAAAACTACCTTAGAACCTCCCTTGAAAAAGCGAAGACATTATATTGGTGACTTTCGTGGTGACAAGGAGCATCTAACAGAGACCAGGGATATAAAGTAGTAGTATAAAAAATAATTCAAAAAAAAAACAAACAAATGAAAATGTTGCAACAACCAAAAAAAGGCTTATTAAAAAGTAAACACTTTAAAATCTTTACTAGAACATTTTAAAGAAAAACAGATGATCGGTGAAGATTCCTCTCTGAAACTTTCGGTAAGGAAAATTATTAATACTACTTATTAGTGATCTATTTAGCTTTGGCATGTATAACAGTTTATTACTTTATATTGTTTGTAGTTAGTCCGATAGGATACGATGCATTCTTCTGCAAAAACTATCTTTCAGGTACTTAAATCTAAGGGAAAGCGCCCACCAAAGTGGCGTGGCACGTGGCACGTAGCAAGTAGTACGCGTCTAGCATGTTATATAAAATGTAACCAATGCGCCGAATCATTCGTTATCATTGGTTACATTTAAAAATAACATGCTAGATGCGTGCTACTTGCTACTTGCCACTGCCACGCCAGTTTGGTGGGCGCTCTCACTAAGACTACTAAAACATATCCACCGGAGGTAAAAAGCTTTGCTCTCAGTCTTAATTTCTATTTACTAAAAGCTTACTTGTCAGAAATATGTCAGAAAAACTTTTCCTAACATGTTGCCTCATCCACGAACTCTTCAAAAGTGGTATCAAGTAGTAGCTTGTGATAATGGATTTCAAAAAGAAGCAGTGAATGTATTAAAACAAAAAGTAGTTGAACTTAGCAATAAAGGAAAATCATGTATATGTGCTTTGATGGCCGATGAAATGTCTATACACCAGAAAATAGAATGGGATGGTGAAAAGTTTTAAGGGTGAGTGTAGCTTAATATTTATTAGCAATTATAAAAAGTATCATAACATTATATTTTTTATTTAAATAATTGAAAACATTAATTTTAGGTATGTTGACATAGGAAGTAAACCTCAAAGCGATTTTTCCGAAATTAAAGCAAAAGAAGCAATTGTATTCTTAATTAATAGTTTAAATGATTCATGGAAGCTGCCGATGAGCTACTTTTTAATCGCTGGGTTACCAGTTGTTCAAAAAAGTAATCTAATAAAAATGTGATTAAAAATAATGCACGAAGCTGATGTCACAATTACCAGTTTAACGTTTGATGGTGCAGCATCAAATATAAGCATGGTTAAACAACTTGGAGTTTATTTATCGATTAATTCCAAAACCGTTTATTTTCTACATCCAGCAACAAATCAACCAATATAGTAATATTTGACCCTCCACATATGTTGAAACTTATTCGCAATACTTTAGGTTATTACAAAAAATTTTTTGGCGGTAATAATAAAACGATTAAATGGAAATATTTGCAAAAATTAGTAGACGTTTAAGAAAAAGAAGGCACGCATCTTGAAACCTCAATACTCCGGGAGTATTGGATTTTAGGAAGTGTAAAACTTCCAAATTTCAGAAGAACTGGAAGAGAGGTGTAGAAAATACTAAAAATATGGCTAAGCTCAGAGGAACAAAGTTAAATAGCCAAAGAGACACTAAATCTCAAGTGAGTGTTCGGGCTAGCTTCAATGCACTGAATTGTGGCTTTAAAGATACAAAGCAGATAGCAAGGATAATAAGCTAATGAGACAAGAAACGAAATGAGACCTAGTAATATCAAATGTGATACAACTAAAGAAGGTTACTGTAAATAAATTTATAGAAAAAAAAAACAATAAGAAGAGAAAAAGAAGGGCGCCAACTCAACGATAGTTGAGATTTTGAAGTAACAAATGACCGGAAACAAATGATACTAGAGATAATAACCTAAAATACGAAATACTGAATACTAATCTTGTTTTGCTATATTATATACTGGTTAGTAGAAACTGAAATAAAACTCAAAATAGTAATAATAAATATATTTATAAAAATGTGTATATAGATATATATATATATATGAACAATTTACATATAAAGCAAAACTAAATAACAGTGGTAATGTTTGTGTAAAGATAAAATAGGACCTAATAGCCCCTCAATAAGCGAATAGTCACTACCACTGGCCAAGTAAAGTGTGAAATGTTAGTAAACAACAAGAATAGTCCGTATTGTAGCCAAAGTCTTAACACAAAAAGGTAGTCATTTAAATTTAAATTAGTTCTACTAAAATGAGATACTAATTACAATATTGTAAAGATATCAAACTTGATAAATCTATTACAATTATTATATTATATTACATCCAAAAAATGAGTCTTCAATACTCTTTATATAATGTTTTAAAAAAAAACCACATGAAATTTATTTCCCTTCCCAAAATCAAAATTGTATTATATCAAAAATGTATTCTATTAAAAAAATATATATTAAATCAACAAGTGAGTTCGGTCAGACTCTGTATATCCTATTTAAAAACCTGTAATAATATGTATAAACCTGTAATAATAAAAACATGTAATGTATTTTCCTCTCTCCCAATAAGATCAAAATTATATTTTATTAAAATGTAGTCACTTGATTATATGCATATGAAAAGTTAACAAAATAGACAGTAACAAAAAAATTACACAGTCAAACAACTTATCTTTACAGCACTATAAGTCCATAGGAAAAACTCCTCTTGGCACGGCCAAATCAGTTTGTTGCTGTAAAGGACAAATCCTAGGTGAGTCTGGCCATAAAACCAGTCACTGGCCTATCTGGAGTGACGGAAAATCCAGGAGAGTTGCTAACTATTTAAGGATTCAAAGTTACTAATATCCTTGAGGGAATATTCTCAAGAGAATACTCTCAAGTGAAGTGACGGAATATGGAGCCGCAGCACGCCAAAAAAATCTTCCTTTTTATGTGGAACTCTTAGATTAATATTGATTTTAAAAAAATTAATTATTATTATTAATATTTCTATTTTATTCTTCCCCAAATTATTTTCCTTGCTCCAATTCCGTCACTTTGAAGGTGAAAAAATTTCACCGGTTGACGTGGCTGCGTATGAGTTCTGACCAAAACTGGTCGCTTTTCTACCGCACAAAATCCATCAATCCTTTCAAAGCGCTCCCAGCGCGTGAGTGGAGAAATGTCGATTTAAAAATCGATCGCTGGCGGAACACAAGAAGTTTCTTGAGGGGTTAATCAGTAGCGTAAACGCTACAATCTTGCAACTAGGATAACGCGAAGGCATTTAAATTGGTATAACGAAAAAATTAAAGTGAAATTAGCTGCCCAAACGTTCAGCCAAAAAGTTGCTAAGGTAAAACATTCTTTGAGAAATAAAGAATTTGTACATAGCAAAGCTACTTAAAATTTCATTGAACATATGAATGATATTTTTGATATTTTAAATAGCCAAAATTTATTGGGAAAACACCTAAAATTTAGTTAACAGCAACATAATAAACAAGCGATTTTTCAAAAAACTGAAGAATCTATAAAATATCTTAGTTTACTTAAGTGTTCCAGAAATGGTAAACCCCTATATCTAACCTTCCATAATATTAGCAATGAGCAAGCACCACAAATACTGTGAAAATGAAAACTATTGATCATCAACTCATTAAGAACTTTATAACTATGAAAATAATAGGGAAACAATAACTAGTAAGCAGGATCAGGATTATACTGTAAATAATTTAAGTTTTTCAACAACATTGTCATCTTATGTTTGTGATGTTGTTGACTATATCGCTGGGTTTGTCGTTAAAAAAGTTAAGAAAACATTAGATTGTGAAATATGTTTGTGTGCAATTGAATGTGATAATTAACAATCTCCATTTATAAGACACAAAAATTATAGCATTTCAATTTTTTTTTAAATTTAACCTTCTAAAGACGTCATTCATATTTGCAAAATTGTTGAAAGCGAAATTAAATTTATGTGCAAATCAAAAAAATTCCAAAACAATGACAAAACTGATCTTAAGTGTCATGAGTAACGTGCATGGTTCTGTGTTTAACGTATACAAAGAACATATGTTTGATCATGATTTTGAAACAAATCATTTGTCTAAAAAATTAGTCTAAAATTGGGTACTAGTGCTTTTCTAAGAATCCAAGCGGGCTCTCGCCGCATTGTGATGCCACTTACGCGGAAGGTGTTTGCTTCAACGGTTCGGTACAAGGCGTGTCTATCCGTTTTTATGGTCTAAGATTCAAGCCAACTTTGCTAAGTTATTTATCAAAATCATAGAAGCAGAATTTTAGTAAACATATAATTTTTGACACAACATTTAGCTCAAGAAATAATTTATATTTATTAATATATATCCTTTACCTTATTTTCTTTTGTTTTCTACACTTAGTCTATTGTACTGGTCTTATGCTTGGTGTCTCCTAAATAAACTAGGGAATCCTCTTGGTTACCCATACAGTTTTTGTCTTTTACAGTTCAGCGCCTTATAGTCACGTAATACATGTTTTACAGTTTCTAGTTCTTTATCACAAAGTCTGCAGTTAAGATCTCCATTATAAATGGCTATTTTAGTCAGGATTTCTCTTACTGATACATGCCCGGTCAACATACCTGTTACTGTTCACAGTTTGTTCCTGCCTACGTGAATCAGTTCCTCTGTTCTTTTCCACATGGTCCTCGAATGAAAATTTTTCTATATATTTTTCTTAATATTGTCTTTTAATATTGCTCATAATTCTCTTTAATCTAGTTCTTTACCGCCCTACGAACTACAGCATTTGGTGTACTAAACTATATTTAGCCGTTCTCTATAAGTCCATTATCAGGTTAGGCGATTGCACCAGAACTGCGACAAAAACCGAGGAGCTGCGTCAAATTTACGATAGTCTGCCTTTCTAGGGTTAGGAATATCCGACCATTTTATAAAAAAAATTGGCTTTAACTTAGTCAATTAATGACATAAGTAAGTAACTATATTTACTTACTCCTTATCCCCTTGACTAAAATTATACAGACAAAAGTAAAATTTTGTTAAGCACTGCAATCCAAGAAGATATAGTATTAGTTGATTAGAATCTGCCATTTTACCTTTCACAAAACACCTTCAGCATTTATCTTGTTCCGTTACTGCCATGAAAAGCAGCCGAAAATGCTTTTGACAAACTCTCGCCGACTTGTGTTGTGTGATAACAGCAATAATGAACTGTGTCTATAAATTTGATTACGATCTCTGCTCTGGAGTAGCTGTAACTAGAGAAACTTTGTTTTATTGTGAGAGGAGCCTATTTGTCGTTTCTCGTAAATGAGTGCCAAGAAGTCTCTTATAATGATCTCAGAGATATTATTTGTATTCGTACTTGCGAAGAGGGTACAAAAGTAAAAGCAACATATAGTTTTAACAGTTAACTACTATAAGTCAATAATAATTACATAAGTATTATAAGTGGGTCTATAAGATCCATTTTTTTAAATAGAGAAAACAAACAAATTTTTTGATAACTTTTTTATTTATAAACTAGGATTACAAAATGAAGTATCATAAATGGTTTAAACACAACTTGAAGTTACTCTTTACATTTTTTGCATAACTGAACACAACATTGTAAACATACAGGCACTTTAAACTCTGCTCAAATATAGTTCGTTTTTCTGTCTTTCTTGACCGGACAGAGATGACATCTCTTTCTTTTTTGATTTTCATTGGCTCAAGGGGGCTTAGGAATACTTAAAAATTTAGTGTCGTAATAGCTGGAATCTGTCGGGACACATCGGAGTTATATATTCTTTTCTTCATATGTGTAATATACAAGCTTTGTGCTAATTGTTTTAGGAATTTTTCCCGAGGGATAGAATTTCCTTTATTTACCAATTGATATAGATAACGCTTGCATTAATACCTGCAATATTGTGAACAGTAAAAAATACTGCCATTGGCCAGCTTTATGATCTTCTAGCTACAGAATAATTGGCATATGTCTGATCCAAGGCATCCACACCGGTCTTTGTCGAATTATAAAATAAAATAGCGTCGGGTTTAATTGTTTTATCATCAATAACATTGTCATGGTGCTGTGTAGGAATCAGTATTACATTTTTGGCTGTCTTGGGCACATAAGGTATCATGGTAATATCAGAAGTGAATCTGGTGAAATTCTGGTGGAATTTGGCGTTTATTTTTTTTTTAATTGTACCAACGTAAGTAATATCCTTCTTTTTATTTCACAAACCATATACCGAAGTGTACCAATTATTGCCAGTCACATTAGGTCCTTCGCCATTAATTGGTTAAGCAATCCGTAAAACCACTTCGGTCGGATAGGAGAAGGGTGATTTTGCAGTTTTGTTTTCGTTATTGTCACTGTATATTTCTGCAGTATACATGTAATGTATTTTTAAGCCATATTTAGCTGACTTATTTGTAATTATTGTACATTCTGAAGCCACATAGTCACTTGAATGGAACTAACATTTCATCAATAGTCAAAAAATATCCAGGTGTGTAGTTGTTGGAACAATTTTGTACAAAATGTTGAAATATATTAATTATTGAAGCCAATTTAGTGTCTCTTGTCCCCCAGTTCTTGTCGTTGCATCATCAAATTAGAGACATGACATTAAAAATAAAAATCTTACTAAAGTCATTATACCTCGAAGTAGATCTCGGCCTGTTCCATCAGTTGCCCACATTGAACGTTAATCCTCGTGTCCAGATTAAAATACTCGTTGCCTGTACAGCAAACCAATAAACGCTTTCATTTCTGCAATATCAACATCAACGGGATGTATAAAAGCAGGACCTAATAACTTTCTGAAATTTTTATTGCGTTTGAATGTCTCGTATTTCTGTTTGATAACTTCAATTAGATATATTTCTTCCAATATATCTGGAGTAACCAGAAATTTCCAAGTGCTCATGAGAATACCAGGATTATTAGCGCGAATGGCACCTTTTAAACCAGATCGAACCCACAAAAGATTCTCTTTGGGAGCTTTAGTTCTTTTTCATAGTAGTAATTGCTTTGGTTTTCTTCATCCATTGCATATTTATTTTCATATTGGCCGGTCTTTTTACTAGATAAAGTTTGCATCTGCTCTTTATCAGATGGATCCCAGTCGATAACACCTACCGAATAATCGCTCATTTGGATGGTATTGGTTCCTGCTTGTATCTCCTCAGCACTCACTAAAAAAATTGTTGAAAACGATGCCGACGTTGACCATCGTTAATCCAAAAATCATTTTGAAATAAGGAATTAATATTGTGTATGGTAAAATGTTTATTTCGAGCCATTTTAAACTGAAAAGAAGAAAATACAGATTATACTACCTAAAGAAAACGACAAAAAACAATGTCAACTAAATTAAATTAGGATAGACTAAATTAACCTGATATAAAATAATATTTACCTTATACACAATAATTATGTAAACATCACGTAATTACTATAAGTGGGTCTAATACACCCAGCTACGTCTATAAAAGTCGCTACTTCCAAACAAACGTTATGCACTCTTCACTATCGTATTTCAGACTAAATAAGTGGAAAATTAGACGAGACTACATTATAATGCGCTCCCTAACATTCGCGTGATAGGTTGGTGGGTGTGGGTGGGTCTCAATTTAAAAATTGTCGGGTTTCATGTTTATTAAAATGACAATAAAATTGAGGTATTGTGGCACAATATATCGCTAAACAATTTATTAGCAGTATATTGTGGCATTTGTACAAAGCGGGTGATACTCACATTTTAGGATTAAGCTGACTAGTACAGTTTTATTAGAAATTAAAATTTATTTTTCTTTTGACATTATGTAGGTAAAATTAAATTCAGACATTGTGTTTATTTAATTTTGATATGCTAGTGATGCTTTTTTTTATTAGATATATAGATATTGTTTTAATTTTTTTGTTTAGGTAATTTTTTATTAAGATTTAGAGGTTCCTCTTATTATTTTGATTTCTAGAACATTCGTTACCATTATTATTCTCATTAGCTTTCTCTATGTGGAATCGGCTTCTCTAAGTATTTTTCTCTAAACTTTTCGGTTCTCTTCCAGGGACTAAGTACCTCTCCGCTTTTTGTATGAGATTATGGTTTTTCAGAAACATGTAATTTCTGTTCATCCCCTTTTTTACTGCCCTACATTCAGTACCATACATCATCGCTGGTCTAAAGGCAGTCCTATACAATTTAGGAGAGCTTTAGAGGGGTTTCCCTTCGCCATTGCACCAATAACGCTCCCCCTCCTTTGATTTCCCAGATTTTTAATAAAGAATAAAGACATTTTAGATATAGCTATTTAGTGTTTTATTTGGTTTGCAATCGTTATTTCCAGTAAACATCTGCTTCATTTTGTTGACAATGATAATTTTTCATAGCACTCAATTCACAATATATCTTTTTATTATCCTACATTTGTGGTAAAATCTATAACATAATTCAGTGTAAGGTTCTAAAAAATGAAAATGGATAAATGTCAATTTGGATTTAGGCAAGGCAGGTCTACAACAAGCAATTTTTATTAAAAGTGCTAATTTAACAATTTAGAGTGAATTTACATTATACTATTAAACTTGAGAAAGCACATGATGAAGATATCAGAAACCTACTGTGGCAGACATTAAGTAGGAAAGGAGTGCCGGCTGAATATGTGAGTGGAGTATGAGCAAGTAACAATAATTATATAGTGTTAAAACAACTATTATAGTGTTAGAACGATTACAGGTGAAACTGGCAAATTTTGTGTGAAAATGGGTGAAAATCAGGGTTTCGCCCATTTATTCTCATTTGTGCTGGATTAGATAACAACTGAACCTCCTGGGTATTAGTAGAAAAGAGTAGCGGAGACAGGTCCTTGAAGAAAAATGATTAAAATTAAGTTGGATACAAACAAAATATTTAGAATATTCTTTTAAAGATGAAATTTCAAGACCAGATCGAGTAGTTGGCTTGGATAGACAAGAACTCATAAAAGATGATAATGTTCGGCTTTTAAGATTAGTATTACCGTGTTATCTCTAATATTTCAATTAAAGGTAAAGGAAAGAGGCAAATTGAGTGATGTATGATAAAAAAGGTACCAAGAAAACTAAAAGGTAAATTGTATAGGACTGCCTTTAGACCAGCTATGATGTATAGTACTGAATGTAGGGCAGTAAAAAAGGGGATGAACAGAAATTACATGTTTCTGAAAAACCATAATCTCATACAAAAAGCGGAGAGGTACTTAGTCCCTGGAAGAGAACAGAAAAGTTTAGAGGAAAATATTTAGAGAAGCCGATTCCACATAGAGAAAGCTAATGAGAATAATAATGGTAATGAATGTTCTAGAAATAAAAATAATAAGAGGAACCTCTATCTTAATAATCCTAATAAAAGAATCTTAATAAAAAATTAAAACAATATCTATATATCTAATAAAAAAAAGCATCACTAGCATATCAAAATTAAATAAACACAATGTCTGAATTTAATTTTACCTACATAATGTCAAAAGAAAAATAAATTTTAATTTCTAATAAAACTGTACTAGTCAGCTTAATCCTAAAATGTGAATATCATCCGCTCTGTACAAATACCACAATATATTTTGCTAATAAATTGTTTAGCGATATACTGTGCCACAATACCTCAATTTTATTGTCATTTTAATAAACATGAAACCCGCCAATTTTTAAATTGGGACCCACCCACCAACCAATCACGCGAAAGTTAGGGAGCACCTTATAATGTAGTCTAAATAGACGGAGCCGCAGCCAAAAATTTTTTAAGGTGGGGAGAGTGCGTGGTTGTCGGGAGCTCTCTGGGTCCAATGGACCCAGATTCTAGTAGCTAAGGGTTAATAATTTACTTATTTAAAACATTCTAAGAGAGCGAATCTGATTTCTGAACCACCATAATAAATCAACAAAAGTGATATTCCTATTTATTAAAGTAAATGGTATAAGAAAACATGAAAACGTGAATAAAAGAATATTGACTAGTTTTAATTTATTTTATTGATTTAAAATCACAATTAAATGACGAATCCAAAGCAATCCAATGTACTCTGCTGTTGCATCTTAACAAACCAATCCAAAATTTCTACTAAAAGAACAAGCCATCATCTTCAGTTTAATTAATGGCACTAAAAAATCGATTATTTGTTCGATAAGAAGGGATACATAAATAATAAATAATAAAATACCCCATCAGAACAACTTCTTTTATCTAATGTTGGTCCAACAATCCCATACGAAATACTGAGTACCTAATCTTCTCCAAAACCTAGGCTTGAAATTGATGCCAACTGAATACAGCCATATAGTCAGTTTTAGGTGTCAATAAATTTGCCGTTCCAGATG
Organism: Diabrotica balteata; assembly: GCA_918026665.1. Taxonomy (NCBI): domain Eukaryota; kingdom Metazoa; phylum Arthropoda; class Insecta; order Coleoptera; family Chrysomelidae; genus Diabrotica; species Diabrotica balteata. The sequence continues at coordinate 34,567,590 of OU898280.1, read as the reverse complement.
TTAACTGCATGGAGCAATAATTTTTGGACGGAAATGTTTTTAATAATGGCGCTATGTTTAAAATAATGGGACAACGAAAAAAATTTAATCTACAATATTAGTATAATATAAAAAAAAGTTTGATTCCCATGTAAGACGAATAAGATACAAAAAAAATGTAAAAATATACCATTTTTTAGCAGTCTGGACCAGGGTTTCCCAAACTGATTTATACTGTGACGCCCTTGAGACTTTGCTATTTTTTAGCGACGTCCTCTCAACCTAACCCACAATAAGACTTACCAATTTTAGTAATAGCATAGTAACAGGTTTTAGTTATAACAAAAACACTATTTAACATTTATATTTATTATTAGAAATTAAAAATGAAAACAAAACTTAGGCACAAAAATGAAAAGGGATATTTATTTATGTAACTGGATGGTTAATGTGAGAGATGTGCATGCTTTTTTGAGCACAGCTTACGAAATCGGGGCTTCAGTTTGGAAATTGCCACTCTCATTTCTTTTTCTAAGTTTATGTTTGGCTTGTACTTGTTTTTAATTACTGCAACTGCAGAAAAGCCCGTTTCGCACAGGTACAAAGTATGGTAATAAAACCTTTAATGTAGCAGTACTGATGGAATGATATTCATGAGAAAGTAAACTCCAAAATCCATGCAGCTTTTCTATGTCGTATTGAAGCTTTAGGCTGCAATCACAGGGCAATTCTGTCAGCTGTTCTTTTTTCTTTGTTGAAAGTGTCGATGGCGTGAATGACAGGAAAGGGTTTCTGACCCTGTAATATTGATCCATATCTTCGCGAAAATATTTCTCAAGGTGAGAAAAGGCAGCAAATATTTGATTTCACGCAAACAAATCCTATGTATCTCTTGATACGTATTTCGACCTAATAGGTCTCGTCAGAAGAGCTATTCATAGGGCTTCTCAACGTGAAAAATCAATATTTTCTGCCTTTTAAGAAGCAACAATAACATGGCTTCAATACGGACGCAATAGCGACATTTAATTACAACAATCGTAAAATAGTTTCGAAACACAATTCAGATTTCTGCTTTATAATCTGAGCCTTCTAAAAATTGCAAGGCAAACAGACGTTGATAAAAGATGTTAAAAGAGACATGGGGAATCTAAAATTTGCATTCCAGCACATGTCTTTTACAACTAAGCAGAAATCCTTAGCGAATTGTGCTTCATAAAAGGCAGAAAATATTGATTTTTCACGTTGAGAAGCCCTATGAATAGCTCTTCTGACGAGACCTATTAGGTCGAAATACGTATCAAGAGATACATAGGATTTGTTTGCGTGAAATCAAATATTTGCTGCCTTTTCTCATTTTATTCGGATTTACTCTGTGTGAGTACAAGAAGCACAATTCGCTAAGGATTTCTGCTTAGTTGTAAAAGACATGTCGTGGAATGCAAATTTTAGATTCCCCATGTCTCTTTTAACATCTTTTATCAACGTCTGTTTGCCTTGCAATTTTTAGAAGGCTCAGATTATAAAGCAGAAATCTGAATTGTGTTTCGAAACTATTTTACGATTGTTATTTCTCAAAGTGTTCGCTCAATAATAATTTTTGTTATGTAAAGATATTTTCTAAAGAGGAATCAAGGATTTCTATCCATTTTTCTTGTAGAATACCTTGTAAAACAGGGAAACAGTCAATTTTTTTATCTTTTAATTTTTTCTTCCATAAGAGCAACATCTTCTGTAAATCCAGTAATTTTGCCAATTGCAGGATTTGTTTTCCTGCCAAGGCTTTATCTAATTATGATCATTTATTTTGTTAAGTATGTCACAGAGGTACACTAATTTTATTATAAACTCTAAATTAATAAAGCTTTGCTCATCATCATGTGATTATTTTTATATTATTTTACTTATTTACCGACAAAAATAGTTGTCACGTCCCGAGTCGACAGGTTTGTTAATGGGAAAGTCGACTGTGGAGATGTAGCGGCTGTACAACCAAATCTGTCGACTTGACCGTCGGATACAATTATTTTTATTACGACTGTTGGATGGTTTAGTAGGAATGTGTAAAGGCGATTGTAATTTTCTACCTAACACCTAGATAACTGAGATAACAAAATGTTAAAATACTGGTTCACATGTAGATGCTCCAAAATGACACAACCGCCACACGACCCATCTTAAAGCCCACAAATGACAGTCTACTATGGTCTGTTTTTTAACCAGGAGGAGTAATTTAAATTTTCCCAGCCGTAATGCTTGTTTGTAATTGGTGCAACCGCAGGCAAGTTTACTCCACTAAATTATGACATATTGACACTAATGACATTTGCAAAATTTTAAAATTCAAAATTTATGTCGACGATTTTTTGTATTTTCTGCGTTATTTCTTACATTTTTTGGTTTTTCGTTTGCATTTATATAAAAAAAACAGTTGTTTTCAGAACTTTTTAGCGACATATTAGTGTTATTAAAATAACAATATGGATTCAATGAGTGGTAATTATTCTTCTCCAGTTTAAAAACGCCGAGTAGATTTGGGTCATTTATCATTGACATCAAATGAGAAACAATGTATTATAAACATGTAATTGATAATTCTGTAATATAAAATTGATAATTCTGGAATGAAAATAACAGCCACGGTAGAAACAATAAAACAGGCAGCTGGTTAGTTTTTCAGAATAGTTATTATTAAAATCAAGACTTACTAAAGTAATGTGCTAATTTTGGGTGTTGATAATTCAACTATTTACCGAACAATTAAAGAATATAAGCAGACTGGAACAGTAAGATGTCCTAAAAATATTGACGGTCGCCCTTCTATTCTTGCAACATACGATGACAGAGTTAAAACATCTGTAGGGCAGATAGTACACAGCTTTTTCGAGAATGAAATGCCACTTTAAGTAAAATGGTAACAATAGGGGTAACAGGGTCAACATTGAAGAAAATCAATTTAAAGTAAGTAAATATGGGTTAGCCACAATTGTATAGTAAAATTATCTAAAACATTTTATAGGTTTCATTTTTATAATCAGCTATATTATTGTTACTACTAAATAGTTTTTGTAATTGGAATTTATGAGCTAAATGAGGAATGATTGTAATAGTACCCATCTTGTTTGATCAAAATATTTTTCCTATTTATAGACATAAGTACAACAGCCTTTGTGTTAAATGTTTTTGGAAACATACCAGTGTACAAATATTTTTATTTTAAGTTAGTGTCATGTACTTACATTTCACTGTTCTCATTTAACGATATTATACTTGGTATGTTTGATGATGAGTATACTAAGTAATGAATTCATAAAGTAAGTTATTAAAAAAATAAATTTTAAGTTTTTAATTGTATATTCAGCTGAAAAAAAAAACAACTCCTATTGCATCGTTGGAAGTCCTGTTAAATTTACCACCACTTCATATCTTTATACAGGGCGAAGCCAGATCAGTGATGTACAGATTAATTCATAGTCAGCGACATATAAGCCAAATGTATGGTACTGATGACAGAAAGCTAATCGAGGAGCTAAAGGCCGATATTCTGATGGGGGAAACCTATTGATGCAACAGCTACTAGATATAGCTTTAACAATAAACTCACAATTAAGATACCAGGCAGGGAAGACTGGAATAAAGGTGTACCCACAAAAGCTGCTGTTACCTGATACACGGATGTTCTGTAAAGTTGAAAGAACGTTCTGTTCAGTTGCCATGTTCACAGATAGTCAGGCAGCGCTTAAGGCACTCAATTCTTTAGAGGTCAAGTCTAAGCTAGTATGGGATTGCGCGTGTGCCCTAAATAAACTTGGAGACCGTAGCAAGGTTACGGTAGTCTAGGTACCGGGGCACGAGGGTCATAAGGGCAATGAAAAAGCAGATGAAATGGCCAAACAAGGCTCATCAATGCCATTCATTGGACCGGAACCCTTCTGCGGCGTTGCAAAGTCAGTAACAAGAACGGCTACAAAAAAGTGGGTAGCTTACAAATCTCTGGAATGGTGGAGGAATTCACCAGGACAAAGACAGGCGAAACATTTCATTACAGAACATTCGCAAAAATTTACGGCAAACCTAATTTGCAAAGACAGAAAAACAGTCAAAGCCATAGTACGTCTTCTAACAGGGCATTGTAAGCTGAATACGACTTGAAGCTAATGGGATTATCAGATGATAACCTGTGCAGATTTTGTCACTTCGAAGAAGAAACAGCAGAGCACATTTTATGTCAGTGTGACATTCTGGCAAATGTGCGGTTTTTTTGCGTTAGGAGAAGAAAATCCACCAGCAAATAGCTACATGGAAGGTACAGTCTCGAAGCTACTAGACTTTATAAAGAGGGTTAGGCTAGAGAATGTTATCTAGGACTAGAGGACCACAATAGATCTGAAAATGTCGCAGTGAAATAGGCCGAAAGGCCACCTCTCTTAATCTAATCAAAATACTCAACTGGAATGTTGTCAAGTATTTTGGTTCCACAGATATAAAAATATGGAAAGGGAAGAAAAAAAAATATTTTTTACTTTACATATAAGCAGACTCATTGCACCAAATATTGCAAATCATAACTATAGGTTGTTTATTTTACTGTTTATAGGATGGGTGATTTATTGTCTATATTATGAATGTCTTACCATAGTTATTTTTTAGGTAAAATTATTCAAAGAATGGTTTATATACATTGGTCTGTTGACCAAAAACAAAACTTTCTTGCTCAAATGTCTGAAATGGATTTAGTTTTCACTAAAAAACTAAATGAAGAAACTTAAAATGGTTTAGTTGTTCGTGAACCTCACCAAGACATAAATGGAGAAGATATTTCGGAAGACTACTAAAATTATTAAATTTTTATTTTTACATACATCCCGAATATATATTATGCACAGTATATTATTTTTCTCTAATATGTAAATCGATTTCCGACTCTTTAAGTTGTTTGTATAACGCAACAAGCGAGAGCTGGCGGGTTGTGCGTAGAACAAATTGAAAAGTGGAAGGGATTGCTCATTTCTATTGCAGTTGGCTAGGAGTTCACATCTTGTATAACCGTTTAAGTACCTATAATATATACCTATAATCGCGATTAAGTACCTCTCCTATCTCTCTTAAAATAATTCCTTTTCTATTTTCGCGCAGCTCACCCGCCAGCTCTCGCTTGTCGGATTTATAATAACTTGGACTTGGTGATATGCTAATAGTATTTAATGTGATATTTTTCTAGATGATATTTATACTAAATATAGTTTAGTGTTTATAAATGTATGTTATTTATATCTAATTATCATAAGAAAAACGGCAACTATCTTTTAAATTTAGTGTATACTTGTTAAGAAACATTTTCATTTTGTTTTCATTATAATAAAAGAGTAAAGTAATTTTGTGTTTTAGTTTAATTGTATTGATACAGTTGGTTTTGTTCTTCCTGGTTGTAGATCATCACAAGAAAACTGCAAAAATATGCTAGAATGTAATATATTAGATTGAGTTTGTTGATTATCTTACAGAAATCCAGTATTTTTAGTAAATTTTATTTATTAATAACAAATGGGACAAACGCACTGTCAAAATTAAACAAGAATCCAGCATTAAAGAAATTGTAAGTACACACTTATTTATACAAAGTATCTTTTTGCATTTGAGTGCTTCAAATAGAACTTAAAGATATTAATACATAAGTTAAACAAATCTATGTAATGATGTAACTGATTACCACGTATGAAAGATAGGACCACACTTATATTTGAACCATAATTTATTTTGTGATGAGCAACATGAAAAAGTGAATTCTAAAGCATTGAACGGGAAGGAATATATTATAAAACAAATTGGCTGAAGCAATTCAAGAGAATGGATTATTAAGCTTAAAAATAATGATGAAAGTCAAAGTTAACTCTTCTGGTAAGAAAAAAAACTAGATTTAAGAAATTGATCACACCAGAATAAGAATAAGGTCTACGCAGTTTAAAAGAACAGTATTTCAGAAATCTTTTAACCCTCTCTAACTTTTTGATACATACATCTGCATAGTTTTGTTACATATAGGATCTATTTGCAAATTAAAAGACAAATTTCTGTGAAAAACCATACTTAAATCTGTGACATTATTGACTCTCTGGATCAAAATATTCTCTAGTTATAACTAAATACCATAGACTCAACTACCAGAGATCTATAAAACTGGATCACACGATATTTAAATATATATATACATGGGACCAAATGTGAAAAACATCCTTTTTTTATTACAATACGTATAATATAATTGAAAGTGAATTGAAAAAAATTATTATTCAAACATAAATAAACAAAGTTAGGTTAAAATTGTCGTGTAAGGTTGTCCGATATTGATTACTCGATTACTACAAGGCCGAGATAATAAACAAAAAAAGAAGATGTATTTGGTGACTTCTCTTGTAACTTTCTTGGGTGTGAATCTGTCTTTTTAGTTTACTCCTGGTTAAAAAACAGAGTATACTTAAAAAATTATAATAATTCAATTTTTGCTTTATTGGTTTTCGAGTTAGGACATTATTACAGAAAATAAGAGAAATGTCTCCTCATCTCATTCCGCAGGATTCTATTCTTTAATGATTGTTTGTGTTGTTATGTCCTTTATTTTAACTTATTTCTGTTTTAAATTGATTTTTGTACAATTCGCAAGCAATAAAAGTATACTAAATTGTACTAACGGAACAATAGCGCAATAACCTTTACAAAACAGCAAAATATACGTATCGTTACTTTTCATGCGAACTATTTTTTTATTCCTACAACCAAACTCATTGATTTTCTTATCTTGATATGGTGAATACAACATAGTGGTTTTAACTCATGCTATAGACATAAACATGCACACAATAATGAGGAACGTATTTGCTTTATTCACGGTAATTTTCATATAGACAAAAATGTGTATAATTTCGTTGTTACTACACTAATTTAGGACACGTTATGGCTACTAGAAATATAGAAATAGACTTGTTAGTTTTATCTGCAATTGATTAGGAATAGCTAGTTTGTAATAAGATTAACAAACCATTTTATTTTTTATTTACTTTCAACAACACTTCCTTACTACACAAATTTCACATTACCTGTTTTCTCTCCTCAAAGATAGTATTACTATCTTCTTCGTAGTTTTTCTACATATATCTCACGTTTTAGATTGTAACTAAACATTTTTAGTTTTAGTTTATTAATCTTCTTTTATGGTTTAAGAGATTTTTTTAAAGTGCTTCTAAAGTTTTATAAAACTAAGCAATAATTCTCTGCTTTAACGAATACTACTGGGACTATAAATGGGAGACTTTTGTTAAGCATTGGGTCCAACACCAGTACCGAGACGAGGAGCAAAAAATACTTGACATAGTACCTTCACGCTATTTTTACAATGTAGATGGTGGAGGGTGGTCCATAGCAAGACAAAAATCATATTTCTTCAAATAGAACTCGGAAATTTAAAAAAAATCAATTTATTTCCCTAACTTCAGTTTATATGCCTAACACAAATTGTGAACAACCGTTTATTTTTTTATGAAAATTATCTCACTGTGTACCTCATGCGAGGCACAGTGAGACAGTATACAGTACACGGTCAGATATGGGTATTTCAGTTTTCTTATCGAACATCGAGTCCCGAAAATTTTATAACAAATTTCAAAATGTTGCATTGTCGCTTCTGTCAATTTCTTACAAAAGCGACGTTAGGCGACAAATCTTCTACGTCATGTAAGACAAAAGTGTTGCAGTTTCGCAACGGTACATAAACATTTATATAATATTAATAGACTTTGTGGTAGTTTTGATTCTCACCGTATTCCAAGATTCCATGTATAAAAATACAGCTGTGTTAAAAACTACATACTACGAGACGAGCCAACTGCAAAATGAAACAGACGTGCATTCAAGATAAGAATAAGATAAGAGACGAGTTCCATCTGTCATATGAGACAGACATGCGTTTTGAATTAAGAGTTCCTGAAACACTTCGCTTTGGTCTTGTCCGAGAGTTTTATCTTCCAACCAACACAGATGTGCGTGGGTTAAGCGCAGCGCTTCCTAGGGGACTTCGCCTCGCTTTTGTGAAAAAGACAGTTCCTGGCATATGAATGGGCCAGTTTCGATTCCTAAATTTCACCGAACCAGAGGGTTCGCAATCCTTTCGTGGTTGAAGCCGTTTCACGGGGTAAAGTACATACATGAGAATATATTGATATTAAACCAGCTTTTGATAGATGGCGCTACTTGATACCGAATTGGTTTCAGTGTTGACATTTGCTGATTCATGACATGACGTTTGTCAAAATCTTAGGTTTTAAAAACAATTAGTTTGGTTTTTACAGCCATCAAAAGCAAACAAATTTTGTGTTTTCGGAGAAATGGAAAAAATCGAGTATCGTTCGGTGATTAGGTTCCTCCACAAAAAGAGTAAAACGAATGTGCAAATCAAAGCCGACCTGGACGAAGTTTATGGTGACGTTGAACCTCCGTTAGCAACAGTAAAATTTTGAAAAGCTAAATTTGCTCGTGGTCGTACAAGCGTTTTTGATATTGAGCGTCCCGGCGTGAGGCCAAATGAAGTCATTACGCCGAAAATGATCAAAAAAGTCCATGGCAAATATGGTAGATCGTCGAATTAAGCTCCGTGAGTTAATATAAGTCCTAAAAATTTCCTACGAATGCATACATAACATCATTAACCATCATTTGGACATGAAAAAGCTATTCGCGCGATAAGTACCGCGTTTGCTGACAATCGATCAAATCCAAAAGACCACTTCGAAGACGCTTTTGGCGATGATACGATGGGATTCGAAGGATTTTTTTTGCCGATATATTACCGTTGATGAAACATGGGTACACTACTACACACCGGAAACTAAAGAACAGTTGAAACAGTGCCGCAATAGAGGCGAAGGGCCGCCGAAGAATGCAAAGAGAGCTCGTTCGGACGGCAAAGTCATGGTGACTGTTTTCTGGGATGCAAGGGGCATCATTTACATCGACTACTTGGATAAAGGAAAAACAATCAATGGTGAGTACTACGCAGCATTATTGTATCGATTCGATGCCGAATTACGTCGAAAAAGCCCCGGTTTGGAACGAAAAAAGTGCTCTTTCACCAAGACAATGCACTGGCTTACCGATCGGCTGTCTCCATGGCAAAATTACACGAATTAAGCTATGAATTGGTTGAACATCCGCCGTATTCCCCAGCTCTTGCCGCCAGCGATTTTTTCCTGTTTCCAAACCTGAAAAAATGTCTCGGAGGACGCCGTTTTGCAACAAATGATGAAGTCGTCGCTGAAACTTCGGCCTATTTTGAAGAGCTCGATCAAAAGTACTATTCGGATGGGATAAAAAAAATTGGAACATTGTTTGAGTAAGTGTAGCGAGCTAAAAAAGGACTATGTTGAGAATTAAATCGATTGAAGTACAAAAAACTTGTTTTTTTTTTATCAAAGGCTAGTTTTATATCAATCCACCCTCGTACACCATATATTATTACACCATATTGTGTTGCTACGTGTACTTGGTGCCAAATTATTACTTATTGTGTCGCGATTTTAAACCTTTGAATTTTATTAAGAACATTTTACATTTGTTGCGAACACATTTTATTGTAATGTATTTTGTTTCCCATTATATCGCGTATTATAGTATATTACATAACGAGAGTTGTAAGAAGCTTATTACATGCGAGTAAAAAAGTTGCGCGCGAGCCGCGTAGCGGCGAGCGCAGTAATTTTACAAGCATGTAATAAGCTTACAACTCAAGTTGTGTACTATACTTTTTCTACCATTATTTTCGTTTATAAAAATAAAAATTAAATTACCACTATATTTACACTGACAGTTTAATAATTTTAATCTGTCAAAATAACGTCTGTTAATTCGTTTCCATGGTTACTCGACCAACTGACTTACAAGGCTTATGTGATATTACACATTTTTATATAAAACTGAAGCGTAATTTTTTTTATTACGTGCTAGTCATTACGTGTCAGTATCTGTTATGATGCATTTACTTAGCATCCAAATAGTAGGTATTAAACAATTTACTAGTAAGAGAGTAGAAAAAATATTTTAACCATCTGTCAAATAAACGTCAAAGTTTTAAATACACATTTTAAATTTCCTCACGGATTTTAAAGATTTAAACAGTATTAAACAGATAAATTAATCCACCGACGAGTTAAAAATACGAAGAAATTCCCACTCAGGTAGCCTACGAGTAAACATTACCGTGCCTTATCGGTAATAATCGATTTCTACCAGTTTACGAACCAGTAACAATTATGTGAAAATTCGAATTATTTTGTGTGTTATGGAAACAGCAATTATCATTGAACTATAATATTATTATATTCAACTGACCGAAAACTGCAGATACAGGTAACTGTTATATCACTATTTTTTACCCACAGTGTCCTACTAGGACGTCTGTTCCAATATTAAAAATTAAGTGAAGTGTTTTTGGTATCCAGGAACACTCACAATAATGAACCCAAATCCAAAACTCATAACTCCACAAGTCCACCCCACAAAATCATATGTCGCTGCTACTTTATCCAAACCTCCACCTCCTACTTTCCCACGGAAGGAGCAAGCCATTTTAATACACGCTATTCCAAATACTGTTTTATTTGACTATGTTAAAGCTATAGGAGACATTGTAATCCCAAAAAATATTACCTTTGCATCACGTATCCCAAATAACCGCATCTGTATTTATCTTTCCTCGCCTACAGTTGTTGATAACCTTCTAAAAACACATCAAAATATCTCTATCAACTCTACAGTAGTTCCCATCAGAAGACTTATCACCCCAGCTAAACGCCTTCTTATATCTAACGTATCTCCTTCAATTCCACATTCCATAATTGAGAAAGCCCTTAAAGATATTGGATTACAGCTGGTCTCTCCTGTGTCATTTGTGAAATGTGGTGCACTCGGAGAAGGTTATGCACACATAATGAGCTTCCGAAGAGTAACGTATATTATCCCCGATAAGGAGAACTTTTCACTAGATAGTAACTTCGTTATTACATACGAAAACACTCCTTATAGAATATTTATTTCTACGGATAAATTGCATTGTTTTTTATGTAAAGAGGTCGGACATACCGCTGACTCATGTACCAATAATACAACTACTTTTTCTCAAACTGAACTACCCCATCTAGAGCCCTCTTCATCTGAAACTACTGATATAATTTCTGACGTAAGCACTCCTGATCAATTAGACCTAACTACCCCAAACTGCACAGAAACCCCTACTGACATAGATACTGAAACTATACTCCCATCAATTCCACCCACAAAAAGACAAAAAAGAGCTATATCAACAGACAGCAATTCTGATATTCCTTCTCTTTTATCTTCAGCAAGTACACCCGAACCACCGTCTAACCAAATGTTTCCTCCGTTATCCACAAAAACAAACACTGTCTCCAAACCTCACAAGAAAAAAACAAAAACTACAAAATCAGAGGAACATATTCTAACAGCTAGTTCACTACAATCCGTAGCGGCCATTTATGAAAATAATCCATCTGGTCTAACTTTGACCGAGACTCAGTTTATTGCTTTCCTAGAAAATACACATGGTAATCCTAGTCCACTTAATGAAGCTTTTGTGTTTACTTCAAATATTGAAGGACTCTTACACGACATAACAGTTCTCCATTCAGAAACTAAGGAAAGATCCATTAAAAATCGACTTACCAGACTTCAAAAGAAAATCAAAAGACAGCTAAACTCAGATGACTCTGATAATATCAGCGTCTCATCTGAACTTCTAACCGATAATGAAACCAATACCCTCCTCTCCCAACAGCCAGAACAACCATCTCAGTTGACCCTTTCCCCTTCAACTCAAGCTTCACCTTCAATTTAATCCAATGGAATTGCGATGGGTTCTTTCCCCGTATTGAAAGAATCCAACAACTAGTGACAGAAAAACAACCTGATATCATATGTCTACAAGAAACAAACTCAAAAATATCTAAGCTTCCCACATTAAAAAAGTTCGAAGGATACCATTATATCAGAACTAATTGTAACAGAGCCAGTGGTGGGACATCTATTTTTATTTCCAGTGAAATATATTCATCCCATCTCCTCATCACCACGGAACTCGAGGCTATAGCCGTAACTACTTGGTGTCCAAATAAACTTACGATATGCAGTGTATACATTCCTCCTAACTACCCTCTTCAAGAAATCGAAATTCTAAATCTTATCTATCAGCTCCCCGCTCCATATATTCTAGTAGGTGACTTCAATGCTCATAACTTTATGTGGGGGTCAAACCACACTAATAGCAAAGGTAAAACTATAGAAAACGTTATCAATTGCACAGGCTCCTGTCTACTAAATACAGGCTCTAATACGCATTTGAACTTTTCCTCTGGCACATTTTCGGCTATAGATCTTAGTTTTAGCGACCCAAAAACATATACTTCACTATCTTGGAAAACTTCAGATGATCTTTATGACAGCAACCACTTTCCAATATTTGTATCATCTGATAGCTCCAACCATGAACAAACTATAACCAGAAACTTCTGGCGACTAAAAAATGCCGACTGGAATGACTATACTTCACAAACAGATAACACCTTACCTTTTCTATCCCTATCCGACAATATTAACAATAATCTATTATTAATCACCGATTCCATACTTAAAGCTGCAAATTTGCACATAGGCAAAAATAATATTTCACATAAAAGAAAGGCAGTACCTTGGTGGAATACATCTTGCCAAACCGCAACAGAACAACAAAAATTAGCTCTTAAAAATTACCGTAAAAACAAAAATCTGGAGAATCTCATTGAACTAAAGAAAACCAGAGCCAAAGCCCGATTTATTATAAAACAAAGTAAAAAATCATCTTGGAGAGAATATGTATCTTCCATTAATTCAAGAACCAATCCGGTGGATCTTTGGAAAAAGATTAGACAAATCCAAGGAAACAACACCAACCTCAAAATCTCTAGCATTGCTGTAAATAGCACTACAATCACTGACAATCAAGAAATCGGCGAAACCTTAGCAAAGCACTTCGACAATAAATTTAAAAGTAAAATAGATACCTCCTTACGAAATCCATTACCTAACGCCCCACCTTGTTCCTCACCCGATACAATAATGGACATCACACATCTTAATTCTCCCTTTCTTTTTGAAGAACTAGTATCAGTTATTCAAACCTGTAAAAACAATGCCGCTGGTCCTGACGACATTCCTTACATATTTATCAAAAAGCTCTCCAATTGTAGCCTACTCAAAATACTTGAGATGTATAATTTAATCTGGTCATCTAACCAATTTCCCAAACAATGGCAAACCTCTATCGTAATACCCATTAAAAAGCCTAACCTAGATCGTTCCTTGGCCAACTCTTATAGGCCTATATCACTAACTTGTACGATGTGCAAAATATTTGAAAAAATGATTAATAAAAGACTTCTATGGTTCATTGAAAAACATAAGATATTCGCTAGTGAACAGTCAGGATTTCGTCGAAACCGTTCAACCCAAGACAACCTTGTAATCCTCCAAACTCATATATCAGAAGCCTTAAACAAAAAACAAGAAGTCGTAGCTGCCATATTTGATATTGAAGGTGCTTTTGATACTATAAGTAGGCAATGTTTAATAAACAAACTTATCCTTCTTAATATTAATGGTAATATATTTAACTTCATACAAAATTTTCTATCTTCTAGATCGTTCAGAGTCTCTGTCAACGGTATTTTATCTTCTACTTATACTCAAACTGATGGCGTACCTCAGGGATCGGTACTAAGTCCTACACTTTTTAATCTAGCAATAAGTGATTTATGCTCTCATCTCATTTCCCCTATTAAACAAATCATGTATGCTGATGATCTAGTAATTTACTGTCATGGACAAAACTCTTTTACCACCTCGAAGCTTATTCAAGCTGCTGTTGACACACTTTTAAAAAAACTAGTGACATGGGGTTATCTTTATCCTATGTAAAATCTAAAATTATAAACTTTAGTAGACGTCCCCCTTCTCCATCTCCACTTATTTTGATTAACAATGTCCCTATTCCTGTTGTTAAACAATGCAAAATTCTCGGATTAACGTTTGACGCACGACTAACTTGGAAGCAACATATATTTGCAATAAAAGGAGAAACGTGCAAAAGACTAAACATAATAAAAACTTTATCACATCATTATTGGGGATCTGACGAAAACTCACTTCTTAAAATATACAGATCACTAATACGTTCCAAGCTAGATTATGGTTGTCACATATATATATCCGCCTCCAAAACATATATTAACCTTCTAAACTCAATTCACAACACAGCCCTTCGTCTTTGTATTGGCGCTTTTCGATCTAGTCCTATAGATAATCTTTATTGCGAAGCTAACGAACCTCCTCTTTATATAAGACGAAAACAACTGCTACTCTCTTATGCAGCATCGGTATCAGCTAACCCCTCTAATCCAGTGCATCCCTTATTTGTAATGTCCACATACAATTTACACAATACCAATTCCTTACCACCAATAAAACCTATTCCACTAATTTTAGCACAGACACTTAATGATATCTCTCTTACACATACCCTTCCTCTTTATCCCCCTATATCTCCTCCTTGGATCATCTCCACGCCCAAATTTAACACCTCGCTCACCAACTTCGATAAAAATAAACATCCGAAAGAGATCATTATAAATGCATTTAAAGACATTATATGTACAAATAGTTATGACCTAATATTATACACGGATGCCTCAAAAAATGACACAGGAGTAGGCTGCTCTGTCACAACCTCTCATTCATTAATTAAATCATCACTTATACCATCCGTTAGCAGCGTTCATACTGGCGAATTATTTAGTATATTGCAAGCTTTCAACCACATATCTCCACTTAATAAGCAGGTTGCCATATGCACAGACTCTTTAGCATCAATCCATTCTATCAAAAATATATTTACCGATCATCCAATCGTCCAAAAGATCCTAGACTCTTACCAAATTATCTTGTCCCAAAACATAACAGTTACCATAATTTGGCTGCCATCTCATATTGGTATAGAAGGCAATGAAACTGCAGATCACTATGCTAAACTTGCTACAGCATCACCTGAAATCACCGATAAAATTCAAATTTGTAAGGACCTAAAATTATATACTAAAAGAAGAACCAGACTCCTTTGGCAGCAGCATTGGAACTATAACCGTTCGATCTTACACGAAATACAACCGTCAATAACCAGTCAGCCTACATTTGACTATTCAGCCCTGTCAAGACGAGATCTCATTGTGATAAGACGACTTCGGATAGGACATTCAAAACTCACTCACGGCTACCTAATGTCCTCTAGCATCCGTCCCTCCTGTCAAAGCTGCCAATCATATTTGACAATCAAACATATTCTCACTGAATGCCATCAACATTCGGCCAGAAGATTACAATACAAACTCAAAAGTGAAGTACGAGATATCCTAAGCGACCCTGACCAAATAAAAGCTGTGCTACAATTCCTTAGAGATGAACACTTATATCAAAAAATATAATTAGATTTTAATTTAGACATTGTGTAACATATTATTATCATTCCGTATTATTGTAACATATTCTTAATGTAACATTTATTGTTTGTATAATGAAAACTCATGTTATAGTACCTGTGTAAGTGGCCATAGCAGCCGAGCACGTTAAAGTCGAAATAAAAAAAAAAAAAAAAAAAAAAAAAAAAATATTTTAACCGTTTGAGAACATTTTACGTTTGGATAAACTAGATTTGTATATTTTATTAGTTGTAATAATTTATATTGAATTTATTAGATTGTAATAATTTCACTATTATTTTTTTTTGTATGTATATCACAGCGTTTACGTGATGAGGTTACTAATGCTATTAATTTCATTATTAATTTAATGTGTATTTTATTACCAATTATACTTTTGAATGAGCTTATTAATATTTGCATTACGTTTAATATAATTCATATATTTTATGTCTGATTGTATGCTGTGTTCCTTTTGTCAACAAGTTTTGTTCACTTTACCACGGATTTATTATATTATTATATGTACGCATATTTTTTACTCTTTGACGTCTAATATCAATTTATGCATTATTTCTAATCATTTTCAACTATAGCAATCGAGATCTCAAATTCCTTTGTCGTTAATGTGCTTTTAAAACCTATTTATCGACATCCTGCATCCAGATATTCTTGTTTAGTTATAATTGTATGTTTGTTTATGTATATTTATGTTTGATTTTACTACTTTTTCAAATAGAGTTTATAGTCTCCTCATTTATTATTTTTCTATAGGAATATACATACCAAATGCGAAAGGGGGAAAGCAGCGAGGTCTAGATTGGACATAATATATTCTCTCCTCTTTCTGATGATCCCAATTGTTATATTGAGGTCATCGTATGTGCAAAAGGCAAAAAAATCATTGTCTATTTTATTACTTTTATTAATAACGACACTTTGAACTCTTAATCCTGCTTTTTACGATTGTATCCCTCTTAATCCCGCTTTACATTGTACGAGTGTACCACTCGTACAATGGTTTACTTGCTTGACACCCTTTATTGCAATGTTCTTTTAGGGTTCTGGACAGTGGTGATTGGTTATTATGATACCGGTACGAGAAGGAACAACAAAACGGTATACATATGATGTGCGTAAGACTAATACATGCTATAAATCATTTAAAGACACATAAATATTATTTAATAAATTTGGCCAAGCCAAAAATTTCTTTATAAACACTCTCGTGATATTCCTACATTATTTTATTTGTGTTAAATACTATTCAGCACATCATTAGTCATTTTTAGCCCTTAAAATATTAACTGTTCTATTTTTTCGACACGTAATGGAAAATTAATTGACATTGTCAATTAGAATAAAAATTTATGGGTATTACTTGTATAGTAAACAAGTAATGATGGCATTTGAGCCACTTTTCTATTTGCGTAAAACAATAAGCTTTATTAAAGTAATTATAAATAAATAAAGCACTATAAACGATTTTTTCTAATAATTCATTTGTAGGTGACAATGTTGCCGTTAATGCCAAATGTCATATATTTAGAAATGCACTTTTCAGGAGACAAAAAAATTTGAATAATATTTGCTGTGTGAGTAGTGGATGGAAGAGGTGATAGAAGAGGAAGAGTGGATGGATTTGTGGGATAAATGGTCTTGGAAATAGAAATGAACGTGGTGACCGTTTGATATAATTTTGTCAGACGCAAGAATGTGTAATAGCTAATACATTTTTAAGGCTATCAAAAAGAAGATTGTATACATGGAAATCTCCCGTGATACAACGAATATAATAATCCAAAATCAAATTGACTTTGTCCTCATTAGACAAAGATTTAGTAATTCTATACTGACTGCCAAAACTTACAATGGAGCAGACATCGGTTCAGACCATAACCTCATAGCAGTCACATTACGAACAAAATTGAAAATGGTTAGAAAATCCACACAATGTAGAATTGGTATTAAGAGATTAAGGGAACCACAAACAAAGAAACAAACTGTAAAAACTCTTACTGAAAATCTACGTAAAGCCTAAGAACTGTCTAAAAGAAGCTATAACATTGATCAGAAATGGGAAAATATAAAAGTAGCAATAATTAAAACAGCAAATGAAAATTTATAACCAAAGAAAAGAAAACATAAAGACTGGATGATTGAAGAAATACTACTAATAATGAATGAAAAAAAAATCATTCAAAACAAAAAATTCAATTAAATATAATGAAACTGATCGGTTAATTAAAAAGATAATAAAAGAAGCTAAGAATAGAATGTTACATGAGCAGTGCCAAGAACTAGAAGAAATTGAGGAAAATATGACATTTTTAACATGCATAAAAGAATTAGAGAATTAACAGGAATGGGAAAAACATTTCAAATTAGGCAACTAAGAGATGAATACAGTGCACTTATAACCGGTATAAACCAAAAAATGCAGAGATAGACACAATATATAGCACAACTTTTTGAAGACAAAGAGAGAACAGAAGCAACAAAACAATTTAAGGATGATACTGGGCCTAACATTATACGAGAAGAAATTGAATATGCAATGAAACAAGCTAAAGGTGGTAAATCTCCTGGGCCTGATGAAGTTCCTATCGATTTACATAAAATTGTGAATACTGAATCTATTGATCTTCTTTTGTTGATTGTGTATGTTATTATATATATATATATATATATATATATATATATATATATATATATATATAATATATATATATATATATATATAAATATATATATATATATATATATATATATATATATATATATATATAATATACATAAAAGAGTCCAATGAACATCGCACCATAGCCTTAATAATTCATGCGTTGAAATTGTTTAAAAAGTAATTCACAATAGAATACATAAGAAATCATATGAAGGCATAAATAATACACAAATGGGATTTAGGAAAAGACTGGGAACACGAGATGCACTGTTTGCAGTAAGTGTTCTTCCGCAGAGATGCTTAGATATAAATCAGGAAGTATATGCCTGTTTCATTGATTTTGAGAAGGCATTTGACAGAGTCCGGCATAATCGGCTTAAAGAAATTTTATTAAATAAAAACAAAGACAGTAAAGACATTAGAATCATATGTAACCTCTATTGGAATCAAACAGCAAAAGTGAAAACTGAAAGTGAACTGACCGAGAATATCCATATTCGCCGTGGGGTCCGCAAGGGTGTATTTTATCACCCTTGTTATTCAATTTATACAGTGAAGCCATCTCAGAATTAGCGCTTGCCGAGGTCAGTGAGGGTCTTATAATAAACGGTGAGCCACTTAATAACATAAGATATGCTAACAACACCGTCCTTCTGGCAGAAACACTAGAAGAATTGCAACACCTTGCTGAACAACTAAATATATATTGCAACGATTATCGACTAAAAATAAATTTGAAGAAAACCAAAGCTAGTACTAGATAATACAGAAATTGAACAAATATCTTCATACAAATACCTTGCAGCATGCATCACAGAAGATACTGATCAGACAAAAGAAATAAAATGCCGCATTGAAATTGCACGGTCAACTTTTAATAGAATAAGAAAACTTTTTTGTAATCGCGATATCAATATATCGCTCCGGATAAGAATGCTTCGATGTTATATTTTCTCTACCCTTTTCTATGGAGTTGAAGCTTGGACACTTTAAAAATCCAGCAATAAAAACCTAGATGCATTTGAAATGTGGTGTTACCGACGTGTTTTGAAAATATCATGGATGGATCGCAAAACAAACGAACAAGTTCTCGAACAACTAAGAAAATAATGCGAAGTTTTAAATTCTATAAAAAACAGGAAATTGGGGGCTCATCATGAGAGATGAAAACTACGAACTACTAAGGAATATATTGTAGCGTAAAATCAAAGGCAGAAGAAGCGTAGGAAGACGTAAAATCTCGTGGCTACGAAATCTCCGTGAATGGTTTGGATGCCGTTCATTTGAACTATTCAGTCGCGTGACCAACAAAATTATAATTGCCAGAATGATTTTCAATCTCCGATAGGAGCGAAACTTTAAGAAGAAAAATTGTAAGTAGTGTTTTTCTCCAAATTAGAAAATATACATATGTATTGTCCTTTGTTTTTAAGTGTATCTTCTAATTTGGAGAAAAACACTACTCACACAGTAAATATTATCGAGTTTTTTTTTGTCTCCTGAAAAGTGCATTTCTAAACTTATGACATTTTGCATTAACAGCAATGCTAGGTTTTCTGCCACTGTTTATCGAAACAGTTCAAAATGCGGCTACGCGCTGTTACCCAGACGAAGCAATATTGATAGCCCAATATGAAGATAGTCTGCAAAGAGTGGTCCACAAATTTAACATAAGAAAAAAGAATTTAATATGACATGCGCATCTCAGAAAACTAAAACAAGAGTAGTTAGCAGATGAAAAATAGAAATTGATGGCATCAGTATTGAACAAGTAATGGGAAATTAATAACTGGAATTACACTGTCTAGCTATAAAGACCTAGACAAAGGAGTAAGAGATCAAGTATAAAAAGCAAATAGACTGGCAGGATGCGTTAACAATACTATTTGGCGAAACAAACATTAACACTGAGATGAAATTTAGAATTTATAAACCCAGTATAAGATCAATAATGATATATGCCTCAGCAACAAGGCTACTGGAAACGGCAGAGATGAGAGTACTAATAAAAATTACAAGGAATACGCTGAGAGATCGAAAGATAAGTAAAGACATTAGAAGGAAATGTAACGTACAGTTTATAAATAAATGATCACAAAATAGAAAAAAAATGAAATAAAGAAACTAGCAGAATGAAGGAAACTTGTGTCATCAAAATAGCAAAGGCTAAGTCACTAATCGGTAGAAGAAATATCAGAGGACCGCGCAAAATATAGACTGACAATCTTCTACAGAGGTAATAATCCGCCAATGAACAAACAGAATTGCTTATAAAGAGGAAATGGAAGAAGAAAAAGTCACCAATATTAACAGTTAGATTTTATTTTTTAATTTGTTTAAGTGATTTTTTAGCAACAATAGAATTGCTTAACCTCTTATTCTGGTTTATCACTAGTTGAAGAATACACTAAAACATTTAATTTGACCGGAGTAGTATCCAATTTAATTATTATTATTCATTCAGAAAGAGGTATAACATTGTAACATATGGGCGTAATTGAGGAGATACTCCAAACCCATATATATATATATATAATATATATAATAATATATATATATATATATATATATATATTGACCGTCAATATTTCCCGAGTGGTATATCATATGGTTGTCAACAATACAAGCATCACTATTTGGCCACCTCATATCGCTTGTGCCTATTATAGCCACTCCAAGTCTAGTCATTTCTTAAGTGATATTATAATATTTTCCAGCCTGACACATTGTCTTCTTATTCCAGGTACATATTTTAATATTCAACTCGTTAAAGTTTTTAGAGACACTTTCCAATTCTGTTACAGGGGTTTCTTTAGGTTACGACCTGGGAGACCCTATAGGTGGATCAGCTCGCCTGTCGAATCTTGACTTTTATATTCCATGATTAGTAGATGTGTTCATTTTAGTTGTGGTTGTCATGATAGCTTTACTAGAGATATCCTCAGGGACCTTTAACGCCGTGATTTTCTTGGTTGTTCCGCCTTTAAGGACAATTTTTTAATTTTAGGACAGAGAGTGCCCTTCCACTTATCAGCTCATCCACCGGAAGCCGTTGGATAGTAAATGGTCGATTGCTTATCCCGGCAAACACTCGGACGTCAGAGCCTCGTTGGTTATCTAGCAGGATGCAGCAGATGACCATAATTTAGATCGACCAAATAAACAAACTGCTGCAATACAGTCTCGTTTCCACAGTGCGACAGAAAGAGCTAAGGCAACGCAGTCCATGCATCTCTGTCTAATGGGCTGGGTTTATTGACCGCGAGATCTCCTCATTTGGTAATTTGGGTCACGTAGTCGATAAACCTTGGAAATTACAACGAGATGCAGGGGCTGCTTTGTGTCAGTTTTCTCTGTTACACTGGAGAAATATTGCTATATTGCAGCTCTCATTCTACTGGTGTTTTATGTCTGTGATTAAAACATCATCTGTGCAAGTGCCCAAAATCCCAACCCGTATTATTTAAACTGCACAGAATACTTTAATTTTGTTTTTTTTTTGATGACTCTATACTTTATTGTTAATTTCTACACGTTTCTGACTAAATATGTTATAAGAAAATTTCAGTTAATAAATAGTTCCATTAAAACTTTTTTTCCACACTCTAAAATCAGGAAATATAAAACTAACTAAGCATAATCGTAAATTTACCAGCTTCCTCAATACTGATTTTAAATTGAATTACAAACGCTTTTAAACTTTCGAAACAACTAATTAGAAAAACATTTGTGTTCATTTAACGCAATTAAAACTTTGCAAAGATATATTACCCCTAGGGCAAAATCCCAAGATTAAACTTTCATTCTTTCTATTTTAAAAGTCTCCTTTGTGTTGCTTCTAGAGTTTTTGTCTGGTTTCCCTAGACAGACTCGTTGGAAATCGGAAATCAAGGCGAATTATGCATCTTCACGTCCCTAGACAAATTTTACCGGCTAGTCGTTAAAAGTTTTTAAGAATACTTACGAAAAAGTAGGTATCCCGGTTCAACAATGAGGAAATTAAACACTTTAAAAGCCGAAAAATATTAATACTTACGGTATCACTGAACTCTCTTATAATGGAATATCCTATATCTAGGTTTTTTATTTAAGAAAATATTGCCTTATTCACAATAATGGCTATTAGCAGCGAAATACAGTATATAAAACTAGATTTTATGGTATATTCCAAAGAAATAAAAAAAATGTAATGTAATAAACGTCACATGTTTATGTTTTTTACATAATTATTTTATTTTCAGTTCTTTTAATTGTATTTCTTTATTAATCTAACGTTTTGTTTTATTATTTTTATTCTTAAAATAGTTGGTAGTCAATTTAATACAGTTCGACCTGGAGTACTGATCTGGAAAGAGCTCCTACTTTGAGTCTTTGAATACTGATAAAAGACTAACCGGCTAGTTGGGTCTTAACCAAAATATCGTTCCCTGCCCTAGCTATCCTAGTATCACCAATATTTATTTTCGTAGATATCAACAGCGGAGCGCAGTGCCGTAGATATTAATTACTATTTAACTGGGAATAAGCCACAATTAAAGATAAAAATACGTTTATTGACGTTTCAATTTCCACTTCGGAAATCGTTCTCAAAATACAAACAGTAAATTAAACAAATTTTGTTTTTTGTTACATAGTGAAAAATTCTTCTAATAATTTAATTTTATCTGACTTATTTATATTGACAATTCAGACATACATTATTCATTTTAAAGTAGACGACTTTAAAATGATATTGCCAATATTGTTGAGTTGCGCTCCTGGGACGACTATACTTATAAGACAGTTCATTCGATTACATGAAATCAACTATAACTTGAGAATATTCGTCAGAAAAAAATCATAGCATGTAATTCGTCTTTAAAAAGACAAACACATGACATGATGACAGTAAAATTCTCCTGTTAGTGATTCCATAGTAAATTATGAGGGAAAAACCAGGAAAAAAACCTCATAATACTGTCCCGATATGGTAAGTGTTTGTTCGTGCATTTAGTTTACCTTCAATAAACACCAAAATTTTGATTTTATATGTTTCGTTATTTAAAAAACATAAATGATGTATCCTCTATATGTTACTGACTTACTAATACTGGTATTTTCTTATTAATAACTTCCTCTTTTAATATTGGTAACCAGATCCTACTACATTCTGCCGAGGAATTTGCGACACAATTGGTCTCATTTAGCATAATTAGAGCCGCTTCTTTGATTTATCTTTTTTTACCATCCGTTTCTTTTAGGACTACATTTGAATTATTCCATTGAACCCTATGTTCATTATCCCATGCGTGTTTACATATTTGAGATCTATCAAATTCTCTATTTTTAATATAAGATTGATGTTCACTTATTCTAACATTTAATGGCCTTGATTTGTCACCTAAATAAAACTGATCGCATTCACAAGGTATTTTATAAATGCAATTCTTTGTCCTTTCTTGTTCATTGTTAGGTTTGGTTTTGGACAAAATAGATCTCAACGTGTTTGTTGTTTTGAATGTTGTTGAAATGTTGAATTTATTTCCTATTCTTTTAAGTTTTTCTGATAATCCTTTTATGTACGGTATTGTTATTTTCCTCGTATTATTCCTTGTGTATGCTGTAGGATCTCGTTCTAAGTTGTTCTGTTCTATTCGATTGATTGTTGAAAATTCCTTATTTATAAACGATAAAGGATAATCATTTTTTAATAAAACAGATGTTAACAAATGTTTCTCCTCCAAGAACGAATTTTCGTTAGAACAAGTAATTTGGCTCTATCGTATAAGGATTAAATTATTCCCTTTTTTACATTATTATTGTGATTTGATTTGAAATTTAAATGTCTATTGGTGTGTGTTGGTTTTCTATACACCTGAGTCTCATATCCAGTATCGTTCTTAGAGATTAAAACATCCAGGAAAGGTAGCGTGTTATTAAATTCCTTTCCATGGTAAATGTTATTGTCTCTTCTTTATCGTTTATATCATTTAGGAATGAGTCCAACAACTCTGATCCATGAGGCTATATTGAGAATACATCATCTACATACCTTCACCATACTGTGGGTTTTAAATTTTGGTTAGAAAAGATATTTGTTTTAAAATCTTCCATAAATATATCGGCTAAGAATGGAGATAAACTAGAGCCCATTGCTAGACCAAAATTTTTTTATAGAATTCATTATTTAGTTGAAAATATGTATTATCAGTACATAATGTTAATAACTCAATTATAGGCGATATGTTTAGTCTTGTTCTAGTCGCCAATGGATCATTACTCTCTAATTTTGTCTTGACTATACTTAAAGTCTTATTTAATGGCACATTCGTAAATAAAATATTTATGTCAAAACTTACCAAAGTATTATTTGAATTAAATTCAATATTTGATAATTTATTTAAAAAATGTTGTGTATTTTTTATGAATGTGTCATTTTTATTTGTAAATGGTTTTAAAATATTTAATAAAAATTTTGATAGTTCACTACAAGGAGAATTTATGGTACTACAAATGGATCTAAGTGGTATATTCGTTTTATGAATTTTCGGTACTCCATAAAAATGAGGAGTCTTACTGTAATGAGGTGTAATTAATCCTCTCTGATAACTTGTTAAAAAATCTTTAAACTTAATTAAAGTTCTATATATTTTGTTTTCCAAAGGCTTTGTTGGATCGCTTGTTAATTTTGTATAAGGTCCGTTTATTATTAGATCTTTAATTTTGTTTTCGTATTGAACTTTATCCATTATCACAGTTGCATTCCCATTGTCTGCTGGTAGGATAATTATGGAGTCGTCATTTTTTAAAGTTCTTATAGCCTTTAGTTCCTCTTTGCTTATGTTTTGTTCAATTTTAGTAGATTTTATAATTCAAGTTTACATAACACTCTGTATTCTTCCTTTTCGTGGGTTGGTAAGCATTAAGATATTTTCTCCACTGAGCTTATTATGTCTAATTTTAGAACGGATGGCTGAGTAATAGCAAAGTTTAGACCCTTTGACAGTATTAAATTCTCTGTTGCACTTAAATGTCTTTTTTTTTATTGAGTTTAATGCGTCGACAACTAATGGTCATTGGCATGGTACAGTGAATTTTTACAGTCAGGTACCTAGTGTAGTGTGTGTGTGTGTAGGCGTAGAGTAATTGTCTTGATACTTAGCAAAGTCGACGTCATTGTCTTTGCTAAGAGACGCTAAGTGTATCCGAACGTCCGTGTTCCCTCTGTGAGTACCGATCGCACAAGGATAGAAATTATTTTCATTTACTAATTTTTAATAACCGAAAATTTCTCCACCCAGGTGAGATTCGAACTCACGACCTGTACGTTCAAAGGTAGGCGCTCTTACCACTGAGCCACAGAGGGGGTTCATTTAAATGTCTAATGGATAAAAATTAAAAACAGAAAAATCAAAGAAGCGGCTTTAATTATGCTAAATGAGACCAATTGTGTCGCAAATTCCTCGGCAGAATGTAGTAGGATCTGGTTACCAATATTGAAAGACGAAGTTATTAATAAGAAAATACCTGTATTAGTAAGTCAGTAACATATAGAGGTTACATCATTTATGTTTTTTAAATAACGAAACATATAAAATCAGAATTTTGGTGTTTATTGAAGGTAAACTAAATGCACGAACAAATACTTACCATATCAGGATACTATTATGAGATTTTTTTCTTGGTTTTTCCCTCATAATTTACTATGGAATCACTAACAAGAGAAATTGACTGTCATCATGTTATGTGTTTGTCTTTTTTGAGACGAATTACATGCTATGATTTTTTTCTGACGGATATTCTCAAGTTAAAGTTGGTTTTATGTAATCAAATAAACTATCTTATAAGTAAAGTCGTCCTAGAAGCGCAACTCAACAATATTGGCAATATCATTTTAAAGTCATCTACTTTAAAATGCATAATGTATATTTGAGTTGTCAATATAAATAAGTCAGATAAACTTAAATTATTAGAAGAATTTTTCACTATGTAACAAAAAAAACAAAATTTGTTTAATTTACTGATTGTATTTTGAGAACGATTTCCGAAGTGGAAATTGAAACGTCAATAAACGTATTTTTATCTTTAATTGTGGCTTATTCCCAGTTAAATAGTAATTAATTTAAAATGCCACAAGTAAATAGCTTCAGAACAATATTAAGAAGCTGTAGATATTTTTTAGAAGAAATCCACACGGAAAACAATTCCTGTAGCTGGCTGTATACCACGTATCACAAAAAAGAGGTTAGTTTTCGTAAGTGGGTATATTTATTTAAAAAAACCCTTAAAAGGGCTACATCAAAAAAACAAAAACGTTTTCGGACTAAACAGTCCATCATCAGGTTTAAAATCGCTAGGTTAAAATGCCTGAGCCATCAAAATACATGGGTAAAAACCCTTTAAATTGCATATAGTTATAAAAGATTATACATCTTGTTGTTAAAAAACTCTGCTGTTCAGTATTAAATTAAATATGACTGCAGTTTCCAGCTGTTCTCCGTGCGTAGAGGTTTTCTCCCGGCTTTGGAACTCAATTTTTACAATGTATGTTACCTGACGTCATATTTAATTTAATACTGAACATCACAATTTTTTAATAACAAGATGTATAATCTTTTATAACTATATGCAATTTAAAGGGTTTTTACCCATGTATTTTGGTGGCTCAGGCATTTTAACCTAGCGATTTTAAACCTGATGATGGACTGTTTAGTCCGAAAACGTTTGTTTTTTTGATGTAGCCCTTTTAAGGGTTTTTTAAATAAAATATACCCACTTACGAAGACTAACCTCTTTTTTTTATTATTTAGAAGGTTTGGTAATTTTATTTAATTCTACGTATTATATAGAAGCTAAGAAGAGAATATTACATGAGCAGTGCCAAGAACTAGAAGAAATTGGGAAAAAAATATGACTTTTTTAACATGCATAAAAGAATTAGAAAACAGGAATGAAGAAAAACAACTTGAAACTAGACAAAGACAAAGAGAGAGAACAGAAGCAGCAAAAGAATTTAAGGATGATACTAGGCCTGACATTATACGAGAAGAAATTGAATATGCTATGAAACAAGCTTAAGGTGGTAAATCTCCCGGGCCTGATGAAGTTCCTGTCGAATTACTCAAAATTGTGAGTACTGAATTTGTTGATCTTCTTTTGATCCTATTCAAATAGCATATATAGAACAGGTATAATACCTAAAGAATGAGTTCAGTTAACATTCATACTGCTTCCCAAAAAAGCCAATGCAAAGGAGTGCAATGAACATTTAATATAAGTTTAATTAATAAAAGTTGATACCTGATGATATATGGTAAACATTGTATGGGAAAGTAAAACTGATTTTCATTTTATCATATTTTCTCGAGTTTAAGCGAAATGAAAAATGTAAATAGACGTAAAGTTGTTAAACGTCACTTTATATTTTAATAAGCTGCCACTGTAACAGTAGATCGTATAAAACATTTTGTATAAATTTTGTATAAGGGTATAATGGAACTGTTTGTTTAAGAAAATAAAACCGTTGCGTCCTATTGATTTCTTTATTTCCCAATTGAACATGTTGATTGGTTTTATTGCGAGTCTCGTGGTGATGAAGACTTCAGTAAATTATGAGCTGTGACGAATATTCCACTATTTTCTAGTGCTTCTAGTAGTTTTGGATAGCTTACAGTATCTAATGCTTTTGCCAGGTCTAGAAACACACAAGCAGATAGTTGGCTATTGTCAATTCGACTATATATTTCATTGGCGAGTTCTATTATTGCGTCATTTGTCAATAAACTTTCACGGAATCAAAACTGCGAAGACGATAATATGTTGTGTTTATCAAAGAAAGATATTAATCTGATTTTAAAAACATTTTTCAAAGATTTTTGTTAAATTGGTAATTAGTGAGATTGTAGTTTGACAAACTTAATTTATCTCCCTTCTTTTATATAGAAATTACAACTGTTTGCTTAAATTTTTCTGGACATTGACCACTTTTAAATAATGAATTTATTAGTTCCACCAACAACGGTTTGATAATTTGTTTATCTATAATTCTTACTGTTTCTACTCTAATGTGTCAGTACCGGGTAATTTTTTTTTCTTAATTCCCTCAATTTCACTCAGAAACCGGTTTTTGAGTACATAGAATGCATCATGTTGTTATATTGTGTGAAATATGATGTCGGTGGTGTTATATTCTTGGCACAAGTTTCTCCAATTTCTTTAAAATCTGGACCAAAACAACTGGAGATAGTTTTCACCATCTGCTATAGTAGTTTCTTCTTGTGTAACTATTTCTATAATATTTACCGGTCAAATGTGTAACAATATTCCACAGGTTTTTGGAAACATCCTTGTTTTCCTTACTTTCATTTCTAAAATAATTTTTTTAGCATTTTTTATTAATATATTTAGGTGTTTCTATAATTAAAACATTAATTTTTTTATAAAAAATTGTCAAGATCTTTGACATATTTACAATTCAAGAGATTTTTTGTGTTTATGGATTTAACCAGTCCTGCAGTTATCCAACTTTGGCGCTTCTTTTAATGTTTTTTGTGATTTTTATATAAATGTTATTTACTATAAAATTGTTAAGAATTTCACATAATAAATTGCATTTGACATTAACATTTTGTAAGCTATTATATTCACACCAGTCACAACTTTCCTGGACCTAGACGTGGACAGTTAGCCCTAGACTCCAGCACATATCAGAGGTAATGTAAGTCAACAAAATTTTACCAGCTCCTGGGCGTCATGTTAGATGCCCCCAATTGTAGTTTTTAATAATTACCAAAGTTAACGGTCTATTGCATTTATCTTTGTAAATTACACGAGGATTGTTTTTGTTACTGATGTCCTTCTAGTGTTTTACTGTGGCTAACCAATGTTTTTGAAAAAAACTTTTTATTAAACTGATGATGGAATGATTTAGTTCCGAAAAGGTCTTCTTTAAAATAAAGTTTTAAGCTTTTAATAAGCATTGTTTATACCTTGATACACACGAACACCACGTGCCTTAAAATTGAATAAAATACATCAGTCAACATAATCTCAAAATGTGACGTATTTGATTTTAATTAAACATTTGATTACAATCAAGTATAGATTAACCTTCGAACAATCGGCCTTAGTGTATATATCAATAAATCACAATGTAGAGAATAAAAGAAATAAAATCCAAAAAAAATCAAAGTAACCTAATTTAATTATTTAGTATTTAATATTTAATTTAATTTTATTGGAATACCCAGTTGGTTTATTTATTTGTATTCGAATTTTGTCTTGTTTTATAAAATGGTTTTTATTTGAAAGTAATGTCCCTTTGTTAGGAGTATTTGTTCTATTTTTTGCCATAAATTTTTGCAATATTTTTTTTTGTCCCAACTGCAGTATTTGGATTGGACTGAAAAATGGGATTGATTCTGATACTCCTTTTCTTTAATTTATGTTCTGCCTGTAGTACTTCTCCTCCTCTGTCTTGTCTTCTTCTGTTATTGAATTTTTCTTTTACGTTATCCTAGATTTGGCTTGCGTAAGAATGAGGTCCCCGGATCACTACTGATAGTTCTATTTTCCAATTCTGTATTAGATTCTTGCTGGAGCTCTGCAGCTGTACAGGAATCCTCGTTAATGTAAAGTTTATGATTATTTATAAAGCAGGTATTGTTTATGTCCTGCCTGGTTTTAATTGTAAAACTTCAAAAAAAATTGTAAAATGTTCACTTCAGATTTAGCTTACTCTATATTTGAAGCTGATAATGTCAGAATATAGAATAAAGAAATGAAGATGATGAATGAAGCTGTGAATAGAATCTCCAACATCTCTAGAAGATAAGCATATTTAGAAGAAGATGACATGCGTAATGTGGAAACGCGTCCTATATTTTAGCAAATAAATATTGTTTTTGTCATTTGTCGTGTCACGAGATTAGTAAATGTTATTAAAAATTAAAAAGTTATTGATCCATTTTTTAATAATATTTTGTTAAACTTAAATTAAATTTTAATGTACACAAACATGTCTAAAATTTCTTTTATAAAATTATCGGCAAACTTTTCCTCTCTTATTTACTAGTCCTGGGCAATTATTTACTTTGACAGTGGTAAATAAGTGTTACTTAATCCTTGTTAAAACTTTTACCGCTAAGGATTAAACTAAGATTGTACGTAAGCTGTGCATTTCAAGCTGCATCGGTCGGATCTCCCATTATCACAACAAGCAAACTTTAAGAACTTCAGCCGTTTTTCATAAATTACTTAAGTTCAGACGTGATGAAAATTTTGAGCGTTAGAGTGATTCAACTTTTCCACTTTTAAGATTTTGTTGACCGACAGTCGGGATTCTTTATTACTGTCCTATTTGTACGTGAGTTGTTCAGAATGTTTTCAGTACTAAACAAAGTGTTTATTTATTAACTTGACATTCGAAATTAACTATATACATATATATATATATATATATATATATATATATATATATATATATATATATATATTATATATATATATATATGTAAATACTTTTTTCTTTTTGGGTGTGGTAGTCAATAAAAAATAGAGCTTTGCTAAGGCGTACTATTTATTCTGAATTCCGAGCTTTCGGTGGTTATTTGCCACCTTTATCAAGGTCTACAATGAAAATTACTGTGTTATAACATTAGGCTGATGTAATATAAAAGTTATAAAAACTTACCAGAAAGTAAGATTCATAGCATATAAAACACAACGTTAAATAACATAATGTGACCTGAATTATTGAAGGCATTAAAAATTTTAAAAACTTTAAAATACTTAAAAATTAAAGAACATGTTACAAAGTTTAAAAAGTAAAAAATAAAAAATAAGACGACATGTTTGACAAAAAACAGTCGTCTTCGCAGGTTTGAATTCAGTCACATCTCACGAACAGAAAGAGGTAGTAGGAGGAACTATTGTTGTTTAAATAGTTCGATGTAACTACAAAAAACAAACTTTCAAACTGATGTCTAACAAAATGCCGTTTGTGATTTTAGGTACTACCAACCATGTTACCAACTTAGAATTGAGAGGGAAATTTAAAAAAAGGTTTTATTATGTCAAAAAATAAAAAGAAAATAGTATTTAGTAAATAGGTTTAGAAAAAACAAACAAAACAAAACAAAATGAACATCTGAATAATAACTGAAGTTAATCATGATAATTATAGCAATTAATAATGGAATTTACGAAACATGAAGCACTCTGAGATGCAGAAAACCCTAGTCAAAAGTCAAAATAAAATTGTAAATTTTGCTAAGATTCTGGATCTCAGATCTTTTATTCAGATTGTTGTTATCACTCCTGCTGATATGTACCATTTCTAAGAATGTTCTCTTAAATTTATTTTTCTCTCTGGCTAATATTTTAACATTGTTGAAATCTATCTTATGGTCTAGATCGATAGTGTGTTCTGCCAAAGCACAAGTGGGTTTATTTAGTCTACAGTCAATAAACCCACTTGTGCTTTGGCAGAACACACTATCGATCTAGACCATAAGATAGATTTCAACAATGTTAAAATATTAGCCAGAGAGAAAAATAAATTTAAGAGAACATTCTTAGAAATGGTACATATCAGCAGGAGTGATAACAACAATCTGAATAAAAGATCTGAGATCCAGAATCTTAGCAAAATTTACAATTTTATTTTGACTTTTGACTAGGGTTTTCTGCATCTCAGAGTGCTTCATGTTTCGTAAATTCCATTATTAATTGCTATAATTATCATGATTAACTTCAGTTATTATTCAGATGTTCATTTTGTTTTGTTTGTTTGTTTTTTCTAAACCTATTTACTAAATACTATTTTCTTTTTATTTTTTGACATAATAAAACCTTTTTTTAAATTTCCCTCTCAATTCTAAGTTGGTAACATGGTTGGTAGTACCTAAAATCACAAACGGCATTTTGTTAGACATCAGTTTGAAAGTTTGTTTTTTGTAGTTACATCGAACTATTTAAACAACAATAGTTCCTCCTACTACCTCTTTCTGTTCGTGAGATGTGACTGAATTCAAACCTGCGAAGACGACTGTTTTTGTCAAACATGTCGTCTTATTTTTATTTTTTACTTTTTAAACTTTGTAACATGTTCTTTAATTTTTAAGTATTTTAAAGTTTTAAAATTTTTAATGCCTTCAATAATTCAGGTCACATTATGTTATTTAACGTTGTGTTTTATATGCTATGAATCTTACTTTCTGGTAAGTTTTTATAACTTTTATATTACATCAGCCTAATGTTATAACACAGTAATTTTCATTGTAGACCTTGATAAAGGTGGCAAATAACCACCGAAAGCTCGGAATTCAGAATAAATAGTACGCCTTAGCAAAGCTCTATTTTTTATTGACTACCACACCCAAAAAGAAAAAAGTATTTACATATTTTTTCCAAACTAGTCAAAAAACTTTGGACTACCTTGTCTTTCTTTTAGTATATATATATATATATATATTATATATATATAATATTGAAATGATTTCAATGTGTTAAAATATATACAACTTTAATGGATTTTTATATGAGTTTGTTGTTTATGAATTTCATGAAGCCATCACAATGTGGGTTCGACTCTGAAATAAAAGAGAGAAAAAGATTAGTAAATTGTTAAATAAATTAATTTTGACTTACCTGGTATAGTGTTAATAATTTCTGAATGGTATAGTTGCCTAGTGTATAGGTGAATCGTCTAAACCTTAAAAAGAACAAAAAAGAAGAATTTTAAAAAAATATTTAAACATAGAAATTTTAATAAACGTCAGAAAATAAACTGCTTGACAGTTTATTTGACAGTCTGTGGGAGCTAAATTAATAGGGGTTTTGTTAAATAAGAAATTACAATGATGTGGAGATGAAAAGAATAAATTAGTATTGTAATAGAATAAGTTTTATATCTAAACATTTTTTTTTGTAAATTCCCAAATTATATGTGATTAAAGTGATTATGAGAAAGTAATGTGGCTTGACAAATATGTCAAACAGGACAGTTTTATGGTTTAAAATATTTAAATAGAAGACAGAAAAAAAAAGAACGTTGGTTGCTGTTAGCAACGGATAATAATGGGAATTGGTTTTTGGAGAGGACGCCGACGAGGTTTTTTTTGGACGAAGGAGAGCCCTGAAACTGTGGAATAGGTCGGGAGTGTTTTTTAACTCGTCTAATTAGAATTTAGTTTTTCCACAGTTTCCACAGCAGAGATATCCAGAAATTTGTTCCAGAGAGTAAGAGAAACAATTTCACTTATAAATTATATTGGAGTATAGAAATGTCATTTAAATTGAGAAAATTAAAATTCATGAATTAACATAATTGCGATAGGCCTTAAAAATTGAAATTATAAATGATCATTAAATTAAAAATAGAATAGTACGTACCTTAACTTCCGAAGAGAGGATTGATATTCCAGTTTCACCGATTATTTTTGAGTAGTTAGTTTCCTTTAAAGAAATCAGAACTGTTTTAAAGTGAGGTTGGACAATAATTTTGGGGATCATTTGAAATTTTGATTATATTTGAATAGTCAGCGGAATAAAGTGTTCATTTTCTTTTTCTTTATAGTTCATTTAAACACTTTATAAAGTTGCAATATTTATTTAGTTTTTAGGTACTTGTAGAGAGTCTCCACATTTTGTAATACATTTTTATTGTCACGTCACTAAACCACGTTAAGACTTAAACGATTCCTATTTTTGTAAATTTTTAAAGGCAATCGAAGTTGCAGACGAATTTTATTGTTTATATTAAATTTGTTCAATATTAATATAATAACGTGCTTCATTTGGGTTATTTTTTTCAAAGGTCTAAAGTAAATTTTGGTTTAATTTCTTTTTGAACTCTACCAGGAGACTACAGAGTCGACGTCACACAGTGACAGATTGCTTAGAACATATAATTGAGCTAGCCGAGGTATATTAAATTAAACAACGAACCACATATTTTAAAAATTACATTTATTATATAAAAAAAAATAAAATTAATAAAATACAACTTTATCAATATATATATATATATATATATATATATATATATATATATATATATATATATATATAAACCCCCTCTGTGGCTCAGTGGTAAGAGCGCCTGCCTTTAAAATCTAAAAGGTCGTGAGTTCGAATCCCACCTGGGTGGAAAATTTTCGTTTATTAAAAAAATTAATAAATGAAAATAATTTCTATCCTTGTGTGATCGGTACACACCGGAGGGACCGCAGACGTTCGGATACAATTAGCGTCTCTTAGCAAAGACAATGACGTCGACTTTGCTAAGTATCAAGACAATTACTCTACACACACACACACACACACACACACACACACACACACACTACACCTCAAATTGTAAGATTGGCGAATGGATTTAGTGTCCGCAGTCATTTAAAACACAAACAAACAACAATAATATATATATATATATATATATATATATATATATATATATATATATATAGAAAAAAAATTAAATCTTTGCAGAAAAGTTAAATAGTAAACTTTTAAATATTGGGGAAATCTGCAAGAAAGACTCATGAGTATCAATTGTTTCACCGTTCGTTTTCCCAAAGAGAATTAATTTGGCTTCTTCAGGGCTGAAAGAGAAAAAATTATAAATAGATGCCATATATTATCTATGTTAAAATACTGGAGATCTTACCGTAACGGTAAACAAATTTCGGGTATATACAACAAACACCATGATCCTCGTCTGAAGAATGATCAAGGAAACTACGGAAGAACTAGCTTAAATCTGGGCAAACTATGCTTCGTCCCTCTTTGAAGATAATAGACCGAATCTGCCAACTACTAACTTACCAACAGAAAATTTATCTAGCCCTCCCATTATTCGCGCCGAAGTGGAGTATGCTATAAAAGTAGCAAAACTAGGCCAAGCCCCGGGACCGGATGGAATTACTACGGAAGCCATAAAACTGTTGTGATAACATCGACATGCTGGTAACAATTTTCAATGCCATATATATAACACCGACCCCATTCCAACAGATTGGTTTTATTCAAACTTTATTCTTCTTCTTCTTAAGGTGCCGTGCATTTCTGCGTAGGCGTCCACCGTACATCGTCTTGTCAGGTGAGATGTTAAATATTCTAGATTAAATAATTCTGTTTTTAGCAGCATTGCGAAGCATTTCATAGCTGTGGATTCCTGTCCATTGTCGAATATTCAAACTTTATAATGATCCCTAAATCACAAAGAGCGACAAAATGCAAAGGCCACAGACTGATAAGTATAATGAGCCATCTGCTTAAGGAGTTTCTTCGCATCCTTCACACAAGAATGTTCAGAAAGCTGGAAGATCTAAGCGGCGAGACACAGTTTGGTTTCAAGAGCGGACTAGGTACACGTGAAGCAGCTTTCTGCTTGAATACGCTTGTACAAAACTGCATAGATCAACGAAAGGATGTAGTCATAACATTCCTCGATTATGAAAAAGCGTTTGATACCGTAAAACATGACGCAATGATAAAAATGCTACACAACGCTAACATTAACGAGAAAGATATAAGAGTTATCCAGAATCTCTATTGGAATCAAAAAGCACGAGTGAGACTCAACAAATCAACCAACACAGAAAAATTGGAAATTTTAAGAGGAGTGCGACAGGGGTGTACTTTGTCTCTTATGCTCTTCAATCTTTATGTAGAAAAACATTTTTGCAGAGGCACTGGAAGGCTCTAAGTGTGGATTAAAGGTCAACGGGTTCCCGATAAATAACATTCGTTACGCCGACGACACCGTGATAATAACAGACAACGAACATGATATGCAGTTATTGTTAAATAAAATAAACACCGCAGGAAAAATATATGGCTTGAAGATAAATGCTGGAAAAACTAAATGCATGACAGTAAGAAAAAACGCACTTTTAAGAATATAACTGCAAGTAGATGGTGCTCCAATCGATCAAGTGGAAACATTTAAATACTTGGGAATAATGATAAATGGCCAATGGGATCCTCAACACGAAATAAAATGCCGTAACGAACAAGCAAAACAAGCTTTAACAAATTTAAACCGCTACTATGTAACCGCAATCTATCCTTCAATCTCCGCTACAGGATGGTTAAATGCTTTGTATGGCCCATATTGTTATACGGCATGGAAACATGGATGTTAAGAATACCTTCCATTAATAAGTTGGAGGCCTTCGAAATGTGGACGTTGCGAAGAATTTTCCACATACCATAGACAGATAGGGTGAGAAACGAGGAACTCTTAAGAAAGGCAAATACTGAGAGATAACTACTCAATTTGATCAAAGTACGAAAAATTGGATACCTCGGCCATATTCTGAGAGGAAAAAAACACGCAATCCCTCAATTAATCATCCAGGGAAAGATTGAAGGCAAGAGAGGAGTAGGTCGCAAACAAATGTCGTGGCTACGGAATATAAAAAACTGGACAGGCATAAATATCACTGGCGATCTTTTGCATGCCGCAAAAAACAGACGTCTAGCCATAAGATAATTTCCAACGCACTATTGGTGCACGGCACTATAAGAAGAAGAAGAATGTTAGTTGTTAATGGATATATCAGTCAAGTTAGTTATCTGTGATGTTGTATTGTTCTTGGTATCTGATTTAAGTAAAAAGTGTTAATATATCGCTTAGATTCTTAACGTCACTCTTAACATTGATGGAAAAATCGTTAAGGAAAATATATGATATTTCAATGAACTCTCTTTCAGATTTATTGTTCTCACGGTGGATAATTGTAGTGTTTTTATAGTTTATAAGATAACCAGTGGAATGGCCATTTTTGTTTGGGTAATGCACAATGGTCAGGGTGAAGTTGAGAATTACTTTTGTGTAGTGTGATACGTGATTTCAATAATTGAGATGTTTGGCCGATATAGGAATTATTGCAAGAGAGGCATTGAATGTTTTAGACAACGTTACTAAGCATATCTATACTAGTCTTATCTTTGATCTTAGAATAAACATTATTAATTGTTGGGGCTGATCTACAAGCCACATTAAGTTTAATGTCGTTGTTAGTCTTACCAAAGCTATTTTCAAAACTTTTCAGAATCCTTGTTAACCCCGGAGTGATATCTCTAAAGTATGGTAATGAAAATATTAGTTGATAGTAGTATCCGAGACTGGGTTTCTACTTAAGACGTTAGAATCAGCATTGTTAGTCGCGAAGGAAGGTGAAGTACCTTCGTTATGGACAGTGTTAAACAAAATCTTATTCACTAATGGTGTTGGATAAGCGTTTTGAATTTGAATTGAAATGAAAAGTTTCTGTAGAATTTGTACGTTTTTTGTATGAAATGAAGGATCGGTTAATTTTATTACTCTATTTTTTATCTTTTTGATTAAGTTGACTTTGGTAGAATTATTATGGTAAGAGTGGTAGTTTTGTAGCCTCCCTTACATACTCATTCTTTATATTCGCCCACGATTGTCTAAAATCCGCTTTTCTGTGCCATGTTGTATCAGTATGTTTCCTTATGTCATAGTTCCATTTTAAATTTAGACGTTTTGTTGGTCTCTTGACGCCTCTTAGATACAACAATGACAGTGTTTCTCTAGTGGACCACCTATTATCAGTTCTTCTCGCTAAATGTCCAGCTTACTGCCATTTTAAGGATTTAATTCTATGGATTACATCAGTAAACTTGGTTTTCTGTCTGATCCATTCTATTCTTTTTCGATCTCTCTTTGAAATACCTAGCATGCATCGCTCCATTGAGCTTTAAGTGAGTTTAAGTTTTGATATTATCTCGTTGATTAATGTCCCAGTTTCGTAGCCGTATGTCATGATTGGTAGTATACACCTATTTAATGCTTTTTTCTTTAGGTAGATTGACATCTTTCATTTGAATATAACTGAATTTTTACCAAAAGATGTAAAAGCTAGTTTGATTTTTCTGTTGATTTCTGTAAGTAGGGAGCAAAATTTATGTATAAATTGTCATTTTTAGTCCAAATTTGTTTATTTTTAGGCCAACTTCATTGCTAGCTGCATTTAGGTCGCTTATAAGTTCTTGTAGTTCTGCAGGATTATTAGTAATCAGAATGATGTCGTCTGCAGGATTATTAGTAATAAGAATGATGTCGTCTGCAAATCTTAGATAGCTGAGCTAGTCTTCATCAATGGATATTTCTTTGTTCTGCCAGTTCATTTTGCTAAATATATTTTCTAGAGTTGCAGTGAAGAGCTTTGGTGATATTGCTTCTCCTTGTCAGACGCCTCTGGTAGTGGGAAATTCTGGAGTGTTTTAATAAATGTTTACCTTAGCTTTTGCTTGTCTGTATATATTTGCTAAAGTTTCTATATACGGTTTGCCAATGCCTTGGTTGCCCAAAACTCCTATAACTGCCTTGGGATATATATATATATATATATATATATATATATATATATATATAATCAAAAGCCTTCTCGAAATCTATAAAGGTTAATCCTAGCAGTATTTATGCTAGCTTGTTCTCTTGTCTGTGCAGCATCTAATGCGTTTGTTAATCTGTTGTTAATGATCTTTGTGAATATTTTCTATACGATTGGTACTGGACTTATAGGTGTGTAGTTCTTGATATACTCTTTGCTACCTTTTTTATGAATAAGAATTATGTTTGCTGTATTCCAGTGGTCCAGTATGGATATGCGATCTAGGCAGTTCATAAATATGCCTGCTAAGATTTTCCAGGTTTTATTGCCAGCATATTTAAGCAGTTCCACTATTATACCATCAATTCCAGCTGCTTTACCGCTTTACATTTTTGTAATTGTTGATTCTACATCTTATCGAAGGATTTCTGGTATATCTTCTTGGTTACTGATTACTTGTCAAGGTCTTTGTATAGGTGGCTGTAGAATTTGGTCAGGAGTTGTATTATTTAATTTTTGTCTGTAATTCTAGTGTTCTTGTTTGTTAGAGCAACTATTTCCTTCTTTCTAATAATTAATGCTTTTCTTGTTTTCTTATAGTTTTTTCTGTTTTCGATTGCATTTTCTACCAGTCTTTCATTGTACTTAATTACGTTTTTCTGAATACTTTTCTTTATTATCTTACAAAGTTCACTGTATTGTATTCTCTGTATGTTGCTACTTACTTTTATTTCCCTTCTTTGTTTTAGCATTATTTTAGTTTTATCAGACAGTTTACTATGTTTATTTTGTTGTTGCGGGCCCCCGATTTCTTTGAAATTATTAAAGATAATTTCCATTAATTGACTGCTGAAGATTTGGTCATGTAATCTTTTTTCAATTATTGTCCTTTGGTAGCGATCTGAGTTTTGTTTTAGATTGTTAATATTTATACCAGTTACTCTTGATTTTGTGTATATATATTTAGGTAGGTCAAAACGACCAAGTTTGCGGAACTTGAGCATCGTGGTCACGTACCGACAAACGTGGGCTTGATGGCCAGACCCTTCGTGTACTCAGCCGACGAGGAAAACAAAAATATTTAGCCAATTCTGTGGCTAAAAGACTCGCTGTGTGGAACACACATTTTGGGACACAATTCCAAAGTCATGTAAAAAATTAACTTTACTTATTCATATGGAGAAAAGCTCTTCTAGCTACCCCTAAAATCAGGTGGCTTAACCTAATAAATAAAACAGAGGATGTCCTATTACCCAGGGTATCCAAAGTAACTTTCAGTACAAAGCCTGCTCATACGGAGTGTCACCGGTTGGATCTTCGGACATGTTTCATTGGGACACACATGTTACTAGGAGCTATGTGTTCTTTCATATTTAAAATAGATAGCGATTTTATATTGTCTATATATTGTTTATAAGTAAAAAATGAGATTTAATCTTATGCATATTTTGTTTATTACATATTGTTAACACCCAATTTATCAAAAGGAATTGTTAGATACCTGTAACAAAGAGTGTCAGAATAAAGGTTTTTATTTGCTAATTTCTCTTATATCTAATATTATTCGTTGATTATTTTAGAAGTCTTTAAGACAATTTAAAGTCTTAAATCTCCCAAATTCTCACATAGTTCAAACAAAAAGTGGAAATTTAGCTTCAACTTTTACATATTTTTAT
The DNA here is from genome assembly GCA_918026665.1 of Diabrotica balteata. NCBI lineage: Eukaryota > Metazoa > Arthropoda > Insecta > Coleoptera > Chrysomelidae > Diabrotica > Diabrotica balteata. The sequence continues at coordinate 34,527,338 of OU898280.1, read as the reverse complement.
AGTAATATATTTAGGAGATAAAATTTATGTCTGTTTGTACAAAATTTGTAAGCCAGAATAGTTTATCTACACTTTTTTTTTGTAAAAGGCATACTACAAATCATTTTTAATCTGTGATAAATTGCATTTAGCTCAACAAAACAGCATTTAGTTTTTTGTGTTGAATAAACACTTTTTATTCATTTAATTAAAACATATACTACAAACAGAGTACGTTGGAAGTAAAAATTAACAAATATTAACATTTATGCTTATGCAATTTACGAAATAGGAATTAGTTCCAACATGGTGTGTATATAAAACGTTCGAAAATTATTAGAGGAAAGGCATCGAATTCGAGACAGGCGCCTAATTTGAGACACCGTCGTATGTTTGTGTACGATAGGGTGACATATAGTGAAAATATTGAAAACTGATCATTCTGTGCAGTAGTGGTACTTAGATCTGCTTTTAGTTGACGCTTAGAAGTGATCTTTGTTGTTTTGTCGACGTTAATTTGATTTACACATTACACAATTTTTTTCGGAACATTTTATGCAAATTAAACGGTAATTATGTGTCATACATAATCAATAAGCATGCGTTTAATTTTTAACAGAAAAATCCTAATTTGAGATACCTGTAGGTTCCAAATTTAAGAGTGTCTCAAAACCGGACTCTGTGTAAAATTCTTATTATATAAAAATGCAATTCAATTGATAAGGTAAATGTACTCTTTACCGACCATTTCCTATCACCGACCGCAATGAATTTTTTTCAGTATTAGACGCATTATCAAAAGCCCATACACCTACTGAAACTTTTAACAGTTTCCTTTTATAAACCGTAGATATGGCAACATTTTAAACATAAGCCAGCCTCTGACTAACGCCAAATTTGACAAATTTTAACGGATTTCGCAGTGGTGTTGCAAGACTCCGTAAGGCAGGTTATAAGAATCGTTGTGCACGTGTGTTAGCATAATTAAGCATTTGTTAATATATCAAGGTTAGTATTGCACTTTTATAACAAGAAATGACACAAAACCATATTTTTTTAAAGATTTATTGTATTGGTAGGTTAATTATTTTCTCCAATTAAATTTTATTTACAATTAAAGAATGGTCGGTAAAAGGTGCTTCAAAACTTAAACTGAACTCTTTACCGACCGAGCGGTCGGAATAAGGGAAATGTAGTCCTTGAATATTGTAAGATTTAAAAAATATTTTAGCCTACAATTAATTATAAAATATTTTTTTTCTTAAAGGTAATAAACCAACGATTCACTTGAGCATTTACCGACCGACTAGATTGAAATTTTCAATTAAAAGAAGTAATATGAAAGTTGAACAAAATTGTATTTTTTTGGAAAAATTACTTTCAAATAGAACAATATATTAAGTGTTATATTTCAAAAAATCTGTATAGTATTGCACTTTTATAGTAAGAAATAGCACAAAAAGACGTTTTTTTTAAGATTTAATGTGTTCGTTGGTTAATTATTAACTCTAATTAAAATTTATTTACAATTAAAGAATGGTCGGTAAAAGGTGCTTTAAAACTTAAAATGAACCTTTTACCGACCGGGCGGTCGGAATAAGGGAAATGTAGTCATTGAATATTGAAAAAATTTTACTATACTTTAGCACACAATTATGAATAATATGATTTTTTTCTTAAAGGTAATAAAACAACGGTTCACTTGAGCATTTACCGACCGACTAGATTTTAATTTTCAATTAAAAGAAGTAATATGAAAGTTGAAAAAATGTATTTTTTTTGGTAGAATTACTTTCAAATAGAATAATATATTAAGTGTCATATTTCCAAAAGTCTGCTTTTAAGCGAAAAACGATAATCATATTCATGGTACTTCATTGTTTTATAGGTGAATGAAATATATGAATTTTAACATATTCAAAAGTAGTCTCCTAAAATAATATTTTTTTCACGGTCGGTAATAGAGTGCAAGAAATATATATTGCGACCTATTACCGACCGAGAATATTATGAACGTTTTCTTTTCAGATTCAAGAAAATCTTTGAGATATGTCTGAAAAACGAAAAAAAAGTAGTAAAAAATACCACTGAAATTCTTCAGCAAGCATTTGGATTACAATTCGAGATGGAATGTCGATTTGGAGATAAGCATCCAGAAGAATTCAAAATTCCAAAAAAGCACCAAAGTTGACAGAAATTCTTAGTAAAAAATAATGAAGAAAGGTGCTACAAGTGGGGCCCTCTGTGTCCTCACTGCAGCCGAGAGAACAATCCGTAGTAGATTGGATTACTATATTTAGGAAACTGTTGAGTTTTCACTGTAACCAAAAAAATCAACATGTTGGGAAGTGTGTTGCAGAACTAGTTCGTCGTCTAAAACGAGCAAATAAATTTAAAAACGGGATTATAATAATAAAAAAATAATATGACTTCATACCAAAGTTGAGTCTATTATACATGCCCAATATATTATGTAACTTTTTGTTGAATTACGAATTTATATTTAAAAATATTAAAATCTTCAACTGAGTTTGTTTTTTCAATTGAGCCAGTAGATATGATTATTTTTTAATAAATAAGTTAATATTATGTTGTTAATAACTTAAATAAGTAGTCCCCAAGAAGGTCGCTGATAGGACTAAAATGTCCGGTAATTAGGTGCCTGTGGTCGGTAATAGCAGCAAAATCGGTCGGTGATAAGTAAGTATATTTCAAGCTGGTCGGTGAAGGGAGCATTTTAATGAAATTTTACATAATTACTGAAATATTTAAAAAAAGATTTAAACTTGTATAATATTATTTTTTCTATATTACTAGCTGAATCGGAAAGATTAAAACTTACCTTTAAAAATTATTCAAAGAAAAATAAATATGTATTTTTCTTATTATTGAATCTGCTTATAAGGAAAACCTTAAGTGGTCGGTAAAAGGTACATTTACCTTATGATACCGGCTGTAAATATAGTAAGAAATACAGAGATGGGCTATTTGAAGGCCTCAAAAGTTTTTGGAGTACCAAAAGGTTCCTTAGAACGATACGTATAATCTATTCTTCCTTTGGAATTAGAAAATGGGTTGGTTAAGTACGTCCCAACTATGAAGCAACGTTATTTTAACCTAAGAGCGCGTGATATAAAACGAATGAGATTTTAACTTGCAATACGAAATTAAATATCACATCTATTTATCGGAGTCAAAAAATCAGCCGGAAAGAAATGGTTGGCGCTCTTTCTGAAAAGGCATCCGACGCTTTCAATGCAGACTCCTCAGGGAATGTCATGTGCTCGAGTAAAATCTTGTACTCCCGGAAATGTATTAAAAGTTCTTTGACCTTTATGAACCAGAATATCTTAAACTTACTAACCCTGCACAACGTATATTCAATATAGACGAAACGGGCCTTACAATTGTTCAGCACAAACATATCAAAGTAATTTCCATGAGAGGAAAGAAGCAGGTTTCGTCACTTACTTGAGTAGAAAGGGGCAAGCTGATTACTGCTATTACATGTCTGAATGCTGTAGGAGTTTTCGTACCACCATTATTATTCTTCCCTAAAAAAAAAAATATGAAAACAAAGTTGATGCTAGGAGCTCCCACTGCAACGGTTTCCGAAAAACTGGACTGGTCCCTATTTGTCGCCTTATTTTTAGAGACTTTGAATTTGGAATTTAAAAGCACTTTTCGAAACACAAAACGAAAGGGACAAACAAATAATACAACCAAACCATGAACAACCAAATCACCCAATGCGAGAACATAGAACTCCTAGTCCACCACTACCTCATTAACAAATTGTTTCTCTGAAAAACAGCTGTCCAATCCCTACATTCTACAAGAGAGATACCACTAAAAAGCACATGCCAGATCAAGAAAGGCTTCAATAATTACTCTAACACCCTACAAAGAAGAATTAGGGCAAAGTTTTCTGAAGAAAAAAGCAAAAAAATTAGTACCCCAGCTAAACTTGGATTGTGTATATGCTCCTGAAAAAAAAAAAACAATTCAACAAAAGGTGTTCGATCAAAAAAATAGCAACGCCCGAAGAAGAAATAGCAGATGAAGACGTAGGTCAATCTTCTTCATCAAAAATCAAAACATCAAGAGAATAGCGGAAAGTTTCTTCGAGTTCAAGTTCAGATAGCAGTGACGACTTTCCATTAGCTGGTTCTTCGTCCAACGAAAGTGGAGAAAACGACGACGAATATTTATTTTGCACCGGTTAATTTTCCGACCATAGATATGGCGAACAATGGGCAGTGTTACCAAAATGGCAGGTGGGCACATGAAGACTGTGAAGAAATAAATTCCAGCACATTTATTTGCCTTTTCTGCGAATAAAAGGGCTTTTTGAATAGTATCTTAAATTAAAGTACCTATCTCAAGTTTAGATACCTGGCTATCCCAAATTAGGACACCTTTTATTTTTAATAATAAATGTGACAAAAAATATAAAATGTATTTTTTTGCAAAAATATATGTTATATTCGCTTTATTTGTTTTGTTGTGTTCAAGAAACATTAGTTTTCGAAATAAATGTTTTAAAAACTTTTGAATAGTCAAAGTCCAACTCAAGATTTATTTTTTTACTTTTAAAATAACTCAATAATAAAAATCAATATTAACAAAATGAAGCAAATTAGGAACGCCAACATTCATGTTGGGATAGCGGATAGAAACTTTTTAAATTATTGAGGATAGTCCTATCAGGGAAAATGTATCAATCCGTGACCTTCGCAGATTCTAGGGGTTTCCTGACTCGAGAAGCTAGTACCTGCTTAAGGTCCCTTGTCAAGAGCTTCATTATGGTTTGGATGGCGAAAGTAGCAACACAGTAATCAAAACAGTAGCGTCTGATCCAGAATGGACGGCTACGAACAGCGTCTGACCCAGAGTGGACGGCTGGTATAAAACTCACCAATCCCTCTGGCCAGTGTGGTGTTTTGAGGCTACTCATTCTTTCAATTATATAAACATGGCGAATACTAAAACGAACAAAAACAGTCCCTAGGTGCTGGAATATGTTATGTCAAATCCCACACCCAGAAAAGGGCTTCTGCCTCGTGGAATCTGGGGGAGGCAAGAATTTGCTTAGTACACACATAATGCACATCGGAACATATAGCATCAGAACGATGAAGACAGAAAATAATATAAGGTAGTTGCAAGAAGAACTTAAGACCATAAAATGGAACATAGTAGGCTTATGCGAGACAATGCTTAAAGGCGAAAAAACGACTCTACTAAAATCAGGGCACACTTTGTACCAATACAATTCAGGAAATAACCGCGATATAGAAGACATAGGCTTTTTGGTACATAAGAGAAATGAAAACTTAGTAACTACACCAATTTTTTTGCAGATGATGAAGAGGTAGAACAACCTTAAAAAGACATTACAAGAGCCAGAAACTTAAAGAAAACATATTACGTAATATATTACGGGATATTTCAATGATAAAATAGGAAAGAATGAAAATAACAATGACAACGAATATATTAAAATTTTTGGACTGGGAGATAAACTCGCAAATTTTTTAAGCAAAGAAAAACTATTCTGCTTAAACCCATTCTACAACAAAAAGATGCAGAGAAAATGGACGTGGCACAGCCTAGACGACAAAGTAAAAAATGAAATTGACTTTATACTCTCTAATTTCAGAAACATTCCTAAAGATGTTAGATTCCTACTTAGGGTGCGAATAGAAGTAAATATAAAATTCAATAGAAGAATATTCATAACACATAATAAATTACCACACATAGAAGCACTCTAATTGAATCAAGAGGAATATCAACGTGAACTAAAAAAGAGACTATTACCTCTACCAGTATTCAACACGAAAGATATAAACGAAACAACACAAAAATTAACGAATGATATAACGTCAACTGCAACAAAATCTGTGGTAAAAATAAAAATCCGAGAAAAACGAAATTGAAACAAACAACATTGGATTTAATGACAGAAAGAAGAAAAATATCAAAGGAATCACGGGAGTATAAGGCTATCAACAATAACAAAAGGAGCATAGGGCTAGACTTGCGAGACTATTAAACCAAACAAATATTTGGAATATAAACGCGAAACGAAAATCTTCCCCTAAATCGATAGAGCATCTTATTTACCATGACATACCTTCCTAAGCTGTAATTATTGCTACAATTGCCAACAAACGTTTCCCACAATTCTCAAATCGGTGCTAAGTTATTAATCTTTTTTCTTTCGTTGTGAGTGTTAAACATAATATATCAAACAAATATTGCAAACCATCGAAAACAATAGAAACATATTGAAATAAAATTTAACTAAAGGAAAATCAAAGATAACTAAAATAAAAAACGGTGTCGGAACAAACCCTAATAATCAAGGAAATACAAACATTCTATGATAATCTGTATACATCTACTCTACAGAACCCCAGAATAGACTCTAGAACAATTCCAAACACCGGCTCGGAAACTGTCCCTAAAATAACTTCTTTGGAAATTAGACATGCGTTAAGGCCGTATGACACTATGCATTTTCTTGTATTATTTCTTATATCGTTTCTAATATAACAAAAAAATGGATAGTGTCATACAAGCGTATAGTTTCTTATATCAGAAACGATACAAGAATTTGTGTCCGCTGCATTTTCTTGTACAAGAAATTCGCCGATTTGTGCGCAAAGCCGCAAAAACGTAAAACTTCTGTCATATTAACGGCTGGAGGAAAACTTTGATATAAAATTAGACCAAGCAGACATTAGAGAAAAGTGCCCACCAATCGAGATATAGGTAACTAATACATAATATATATATATATATATATATATATATATATATATATATATATTATATATATATATATGAAAATGTAACTATGATAGTACAACTAGAAGAAAATACAAATCCCATCCCCATTAAGAGAGGAGTGAGACAAGACAAGACAAGACAGCCACGCTTACCTACTGAGGTAAAATGAATTTATCAAAGGCTTTTTTTGACTTCCGATGATTTGCTAAGGGTTTTGTTTTGTTTTTGTTGTGTCATGCTAGCATAGCATGACATAGCTAGCATTACAGGTCAAAGCTGACCTGTAAGTGACCTGAATTTTTATTTTTCTTGGCAAACAAATCAACTTTTTCTTCTAGTAACTGAATATTTTTATATACTAGAACCTTCTTGGCTTTTAATTCCATAATAATAGTATCTTTACCATTTAGTAACTCATTCTTGGCTTCTAACAATTCACAAATTTCCGTGCCATTTTTCATAACCTCAGTGTCATTCAGACAGCATTTCACAGAGTCATTTTTTCCTACTGCCACTAGCCCAGCTACTCGAAGGGCACATGGGTCATGGAACACATTTTCACAATTTATGCTTCTACTAATCTACATAACGAAATTGATACTAATCAAAAAACGTGCAATACTAATCATCTTATTAATATACCTTTCAGTTTCCAAGAATTAAATGACGCCATTTTTTCGACAAAAAGCTCAGCTGCAGGTCCTATCGATATTCTCTCTATCTTTTTGAAAAACCTTCACCAAAATACATACGAGAAAATACTCCAACTGTTTAACAACATTTGGTCTTCCCAAAAATTCCCATCACTATGGAAATAATCCCTAATCATTACTATCAAAAAAGGCGATCAATCCCTAGATACGCTAAACTCATACAGGCCAATCTCTCTCACCTGTACATTATGTAAACTTCTAGAAAAAATGGTTAATAAAAGATAACTTTGGTACCTCGAATAAAATAAAATTCTCGACCAATTTCAATCAGGCTTTAGACTAAATCGATGCACCTTGGACAATCTTGTACTTCTGCAATCAACAATTGCGACTGCGATATCTAACAAAAATGATGTCATTGCAATCTCCCGTGACATCGAGAGCGCTTTTGACTCTATACCGATTTCTGTGATACTAAACGAACTAAGCCAGAACAAGCTATCTGGTAATATATATTCGTTTATAAAAAATTTTCTCATAGAGAGATCCTTTAAAGTAATTACTAATGGCAAAACTTCCTCATAACACACAACCACAAGCGGTGTCCCACAAGGGTCTGTCCTAAGCAGCGCACTATTTCTTCTTAGTATTATCAATTTTAGTTCATTCATAAACGATCCTGTGCAATACGGAATATATGCCGACGACATAATATTATTCTGTCATGGAAAGGTCACATTCAGCACAAATACTTAACTACAAAACACGCTAAGTAAAATAAACAACTGGGCCAGTCAATCCGGCCTTAACTTTTCCTCATCCAAATCCAAAGTTATTCATTTTAACAGAAGAAAAAACACGCAATCTACAAGCATTACTCTGAATGAAAATTTTCTTTCCACACATTCGAGAACTTAAGGGTAGCTGCCTTCAAAGAATGGATCTTCTTAAATCCTTAGCTCACTAAGGATTTAAGGACTAAACACTATTAAAAATATATCGAGCTCTTATTCGCTCCAAACTTGACTATGGTAGTGTTCTCTATATGTCATCAAGTAAATCACTACTACGTTCACTTAATGTAGTCCAAAATACATACCTTTGGCTTTGTTTAGGAGCATTTCGATCCAGTCCGGTGGAAAGCATTCATGTAGAATGTTTCGAACCTTCGCTTCATCTAAGACGACAACAACTTCTATTGCTCTATTTCGCTAGAGTTTCGGCAAATCCCACAAATCCCAAAGAAACCTCATCTGTAGTAGACAATTACCAGTTACTAATAATCCTAGAATGGTACCGTCCACCATACAGATGTTAATCCTTATTTAGATATCAATATGTTGTCGACCAGACTTTCACGGTCCATCAAACTCCTCTATGGATATGTAAACTTCCAAATTTTAATATCGAATTATCCAAATATAGTAAGAATGAAATATCACCTTCCATTATCAAACAAAGATTCCATAAAATACTACATCAATGCAACTTCGATAAGATCCTTTACTCAGACGCAAGACTGAAGAAGGTGTTGGCGGTGCTGTTACAACGACTACAACCACCGTGAGCTTGTTTCGACTCTCCAGCAATTGCAGTATTTATACTCCTGAACTATATGGAATACTACAAGCGGTGAAAACTCCACTCAATGATGATAAAACTATAGCAATCTGTACGGACTCTCTGCCCTCCGTGCAGTCCATAAGAAACGTACATTCTATCCACCCAATAGTTCAAGAAATCCAGAGTATATGTAATCGTCTTCAAACTAATGGAATTACAGTAACGATATTGTGGGTCCCATCACACGTTGGTATTCCAGGTAACGAAAAAGCCGATCAAGCAGCAAAACAAGCATGTTCTCTTAACGTTACAACAGACATTCAAACATCATACGATCTAAAAAGAACAATCAAACATAAAATAATAGACCTTTGGAATGATCAATGGAAAAGAAGCAATACCAAGTTAAGCGTTCTACAACCAAACATTTTCTACCACCAGCTCTCACCAATGAAAAGAAAGGACAAATCTATCATTCGAAGATTGAGAATAGGGCACACACGCCTTACACATGGACACCTAATGAATTCCAGTAATCAGATTTTGTGCCAGTACTGCAACACCACGACTTCCGTAACACATGTACTTCTTGACTGTCAACACTACCTAGCGGCCAGAAAAAAATATAATCTTGGTAACAACCTAAAAGACATACTTATCTTAAACAGCAGCAACTACGAAAATGTATTAAACTTTTTAAAAAACATAAGGTTATACAATTTAATTTAAAACAAAAATGTATTATAAAAAATGTATTGTAACTAATATGTACCCAATGTAAAGTAATTACCATGTAAACATGAATGTAAACTATACCTGTGTCAATGACCATTAGCTGTCGAGACACATTCTTTCGAAATAAAAAAAAATACTAAAAAAAACTACAGGTTTTTGGCAATATTTGCAGATTTTAGAGGAGCTCTTTTCGATGTCGTCATCACCCGCCTTGTTGCCCTTTTCTGTTGCCATAATTTATAACATTGAAGTAATGCATTTGTAGACATTAGTGCAGTTAGGAATCGGAAAAACACCTTAGATATTTTTCTAGATTGTAAAACTATTCAGAGCGATACATAACTGTTTAAAATCTGAATTACCAGAAATTTGCACATTAAGGTATTTCATTCCTAACGACAAAATTATATTCCTCTGTTACTATGTTGTGGCTCAAATATAACTATCATACATTTGCGTAGTATTTCTATTTCTAAATTTCTCATCTCTAATATCGTATTAAATTACTTACACGTCATTACTTTTGCTTTATTACAATAAAGAGTCACATAAATATATCATGCCTGAAATATTTCTTTACTAAATTGATTTTAAACGAATAAAATATGTTCCCATCGTTGATTGTAGTCGTAAAACTATTGTACAGAAGTAATTGTTGTACTCCCGTGAACTTTAACTTAAAATTAAAGAATTGTACCTTCGGAATGCGGGATTGGAGTTCCTAGTAGACGGAGGTCTCAATTCTTCCCAACAACATTTCTGAAAAGGAATTTGTGGAAGCTGAACACAAAAGACGCTTTTATTTTTTGCTTTAGTCAGCTTTACATGTTCTTGAATTGAATTTGACAAAACTCGTTCTAGGAATTTAGTTTAATTTTTCTATCACAGTTTAAAATGGTTTTCAATGATGACAAATGATTTCTTTAAGCTTAAGAATTTTTACAACTCTATTAAAAATTGAGTAACTAGTTAATTAATAGTTAATACTTAAGATATTATATTTCTCTCATCTGTAGAGGTTGTATCATAAACCTGTGTACATAATTTAACTGCTAAACCTTGATGTCAAAATATGACTAATTAAAATAAATCATAATTTATTAAAATATTTTCCCCCACCAGCAATTTATTTTACTTAAGACAAATTTTTTAATTTGTTAGTAATTTCTGCGCCAATAATTAACTCTTTTATCTTTTATATGGCTTTTGCCATAGAATAATTTAGTCAAGTTATCAGAGATTTGATCTTTAAAAACAAGACGAACAAGCTGAATTTTGCTAAGAATGTCAATTTTGAAACCCCAAAAAAAAATGCATAAAAGTTTGTTACTCCTACCATCTAGCTTCCCCTCGTGGGAGAAAAAATAAAAAAAATCGATTTACCAGGTATGTTTTAAAGAAGAAATGTCTTTTTCTTCTTTTTCTTTTTTATATAGACATGAGTCTGTTAGTTTTTCAATGTGCATCCTGTAAGTTATCATTCAATCGTATTCGTGGTCTTCTCACTGATCGTCTTCCTATTGGGGAACCGTTTCTTGCCGTCTTTACTACGCCGTTTGTTGTAATTCGGCTTATATGATCGTTTCTTTCTAGTCTTCTATTTCTTACTCAGTTTTAGACGTTCTCCACCTTGCATCTATGTCGTATATCTGTACTTCTAGCTCTGTCCCATAGTGTCTTACCATCAATTTGTGTTTCAAGTGTTTTCATCTCTACTGTTTCTAACATCCTTTTTGTCCTCTCTGTGTCAGGTCTTGTTCCTGCCGCGTATGTCATTATTGGTCTAATGATTGTTTTATAAATTCTGCCTTTCGTTTCATTTACGATATTTTTATTTCTTCATATTGTTTCATTTAGGCAGCCTGTGGCTCTGTTTGCTCTATTCACTTGATCTTCCACTTCGGTTTCGAGCTTTCCCTAGCTAGCCATTGTGATGCCTACATATTTAAACTCCATCACTTGTTCTAATATCTGACCTTCCAGCTCCAATTTGCATCTGAGTAAATTTGCTGTTGTAACCATACATTTTGTATTTGTTGGGGAAATAAACATGTTAAATTTTCTGGCGGTTATATTAAATTGGTGTAGCAGACGTTGTAAATCATCTTCACTTTGAGAGAGTAGTATTGCGTCGCCTACATAACAGAATATCTTAATTTGCTTTTCTCCCATTTGGTATTCTTTTTTAGTTCTTACTTTTTTTATTATTTCATTCATAATCAAGTTGAACAATAAAGGAATTTGCCTATCTTATCCATTGCCAGCTTTAATAGGGTCAGTTAGTTCTTCTTCTACTTTTACTTTTATTGTGTTGTTTTGGTAGATATTGTCGATCGTTTTGATTATTCTTAGAGGTAACTCTCTTGCATACAATAAGTGGATACCGTCTTTTAATTTGACCATGTCAAATGCCTTTGTAAGGTTCACGAAACATAGATATGCCGGTTTGTTGTATTTTAATGATTTCTTTTGCACTTGCCTGATTATAAATATAGCGTCGGTGCATGATCTTCCCGACCTAAAACCTGTTCTTCTGCTAGAGTTATAATTTCATTAAATTTATTTGTTATCACTTTGGTTGTTAATTGTAGTGTTGTGTTTAATAAATTAATTCCTCTGTGATTTTCTGGGCTCGATTTGTCTCCCTTTTTAAAGAGAGGTTTTAGGATGCTTGATTTCCATTCTTGAGGAATTCTGTTTTGTTCTATTATTTCTTAAATTAGTTTTAATAGTTGTTTGGTCAAATCTGGTCCTCCGTACTTTAGAAGTTCGTTGGGTGTTCTGTCCTCTTCTGGTGATTTTTTATTTTTTAATTTTTTTTAATGTTTCCTTTACCTCTTCCTCCAAAATATTTATTACTTCGTTTGTCGTCACCTCTGGTGTTGGTGGTTCATTAACGTCATCTTTAGCAAACAAGGATCGAAATTAGTCTACCCATGTTTCCTTCTGAATGTGTGTCGTTTTTATTAGTTCATTTATCTCTTTTCTTTTTCCTCTGATCATCCCCATATTTCTTTTCGTGTTCCGTAGAAATTGTGTTCCATCTATTTTGAAAAACTCCTTTTTTATTTGTCTAACTAAAGTATTCGTTTCATTTCTGATTCGTTTATAGTGGTTGTATGCCTGTTGTGTTTGTTGTGTTCTGTAGTATAAAAATGCTTTCTTCTTTTCTTCACATTTTGTTTTTACTTTTTTCTAAACCATGGTGTTTTCTTTTTTGATATGTTAGTATTTTCACAAGGAATCTACGTTCCTGTAGTTGGCTGTATACCATGTATTAAAAATTTAATTAAAAATCCTTTGTAATAGGTATATATTTAAGGCCCAAACGGGCTAAGTTAAAAAGACAAAACGTTTTCGGAAACCATGTTCCATCATCAGTGTCCTAGAAAATAGTTAACCACTTAATTAAAAAGAACATAGGTTAAAATTTTGACTAAGGTTAATGAAAAATGTGGTTAATACTTACTAGGAGTACATGAATGTAGCCAACAAGATTAATAGTCTTAAGTAGAAACATACAGCTATATTGACTGCTTTGTGATAATTTCCGTCATAACTTAACAATATTGTCATCAAATGTCATTGCCAATCAGTTGCACTCATACAGCCCTCGAAGACATACCGTCTCAGGACATAGCAATCCATCGGTAACTCTATAATCTTAAATCATTATAACATAATTTTAAAACTAAATGTAATTAAACATCTGTTAACGGGTTTTTACCCATATATTTAATCTTGGTGGCTACTTTCATGTACTCCTAGTAAGTATTAACCACATTTTTCATTAACCTTAGTCAAAATTTTAACCTATGTTCTTTTTAATTAAGTGGTTAACTATTTTCTAGGACACTGATGATGGAACATGGTTTCCGAAAACGTTTTGTCTTTTTAACTTAGCTCGTTTGAGCCTTAAATATATACCTATTACAAAGGATTTTTAATTAAATTTTTAATTAAAAATGTTAGTATTTGTTACTTTCCTCTTTCCAAGTGATTCTGTTGTTGGGTTAATTATATTAATTTTGAGTTTTTCCCAGCTTTCCTCTATGTTATCGTTTTCTAATATTTTTTCCCAGTGGTCTCCTCTGATATTCTTTTCCTGTATAAATATTCCGTAGATTCTGTATTTAGTCATTCGAATTTGATTTTTGTTTGGGTTGGCGCCGCTCTCTTGGGTGGGAAGTTTTCAGGATAACTCTTATTTTACATAATACTAAGCTATGGTCGCTACCTACATCTGCTGAGTTGAGTCATTTTACGTCCATTATTTTTGATGGATGTAAATCTTTGTTGGTTATAATATAATCTATAATATATCTTTGTCCACTAGTGTTATTAAATGTATATTTGTGTTGGTCTTTGTGGCCAAAAAATGTGTTGTTTATTCTTAGTTCGTTATTTATGCACAAGTTGATCATCAATTCTCCATTTTCGTTTTTAACATGCTCGGTATGTTTAAGAAGAAATAATGTAGCTCAGATAAATCTCACCAAAGATGTTTATTGGCACTTTTTGTATAGAATATATCGTTGTCTCTCTCTTCCTGAAAACAATAAACATAAGACAATGGAGAAAAAGGGCACAAGAGAGAACTGAATAGAAGAACATAGCCAGACAGGCAAAGACCCATCCAGGGTTATGATGCCAAAAGAAGAAGAAAGAAATCGTTGTCTCAGGAACAACTCTTGAAGCGATTTGTGAATTTGAATATCAGTTAGGCGCACTAAATAAATTTTTTAAAATTAATTTGTATCAACTCGACGGTAAAAATTCGATATCTTTTGATCAAAGTATCATATCGTCAAAATTCGAAATGCGTTTTAAAGGTAAAGCATGTTGCTTTGGTATATGCGAAATTTTGAACTTATGAAAAATAAAGTCAAATTTGATAAAGCTATTAAAGTCAAATAGTTTTTATGGAGTTGGATTTATTGGAAGATTTGGAGATCACAAAAGAAACAAATGGAAACTCTTATTGTCTTAATACTCAAATTAATTTACATTGTACCAAGTTTAAACCTATTTTTAAAATTTTTATTGCAGCTTCACCTCGTAGTGGACCCAGCTCGGCTGTTTAGACTTCCTGCACTAATGGCCGATTTCACCTATGATGCCTAAATATTTAAGAATTACCTAAGCGGACTTAGGTACTTCCTAACTCTAAAACGGATTTCACCATACGCTAAGAATTGCCTAAACCGCTTAAGCATTACCTAATGGTAGGATACGTTTTGCGATCTCCCTAAGGAGTTTAGGTATTACTTATAGTTAAAAGTGAGGTTATGTTTTAACAGTTTTGACGGATGTACTTGTGAAATTTGTCAATAATTGGCTTCTTACCGTAATTTGTGTGTTGTTACTCTATAGTTAGTTATTTTTGTATTATTTTATAGTAATTAATTGTTGCTTTGGTACTATTTATAATATGGAAGCACTACAGTTTATCGAAAATCTAGATCGATTCGATTCCTGATCTGATTCTGAAGAAGAAACAGAAAGAAGACCTCAAGTTATCAAGAATCGACCAAATTATTTTGAAACTTTGGACGATGTGGATTTTTTAGAAGGTTTCGAATGTCTGAACCAACAGTTTTATATGCGTTGGAACATATAGAAAATGATATTCTACCTAAAAAACTGGTATTTTCTTTTAAAAACCCATTCATGATTTCATTAAAAGTGTATTATTAAAAATATAAAATAAAAAACAATTTTCAAGACATGTTTTATTTTAAAATTATTTCAATAATGACAATAGAGCTGGTTTCCTTCTTCATTATCTGAAATTAAAATTAGATAAAAAATGTATTATACTGTATAATATAACAATGTAATCAACTCATTTTTAATTTTATTTAATATGCTCTCTGCTTATTTAATATGAAATTTTGAGCTCTTTTCTTTTCCTCCATTTCACTAGACGTATATAAATAATTTACAAAACTAAACAAACCTTATTTACAAATAACTAACTTCTAATTAAAATATCTATAACACGACAAAACTGAATAAAACCAACTTGGAAAATAAACAAGAAACAATTCAATAGCAAATAAAAAAGTAAGGTTATGACTTCTTATTCTTCTTTTTATTTATTAATAATAGTTCAAACGTATCCAAAGTAATACCTAAGAAAGAATTTCCTAGATAAGCAGTTCTTTTAGTTGTGAAACGCTAGTGTTCCTAAGTCTTGACTTAGGAAGTTCTTTTTGATAAGAATTACTTTTGAAGGCAACTGTTTAGGTATCGTTGGTGAAATGGGGCATAAGTATACCCATTAAGAATTTATTAATTTCATACTTTGATGACCCTTACTATTGTATTCTTTAACAATTTACAAAACTAGCTTGCTCAGGTTTAATTGATCTATAGGTGGCGTTAATTACATTATCCATACCTCTGTGTAATTTAGATTTACCATCTCTACAGTTGTATATTTCAACATCTCCCACTGTTGGTCAGTTGGTCATTAGTAACGCTTTTACATATTAGTTTTATAGTTCTCCCATTGACTGGGGGTTTAACTGAACTACTTGAATTATTATTCTTCTTCTTAGTCGTTAACCTGATGCAGGTATCGTGATATCATGAAGCTGTTAGGTAATTTTTCCAATGTTCCTCCACGTTTTTCTATCTTCTGCCAATCTAGCACATTCTGACAATGGAGCGCCAATGGTAGCAACAATATGGTCCGTGTATCGTGTAGGAGATCTACCTCTACTTCTTTTGCCTTCTACTTTTCCCTGGATGGTAAGTTTTTCAAGACCATTTCTTCGAAGTACATGTCCAAAATAGCTTATTATCTGTTCTCTTATTTGTGTTCTTAGTCTTTTCTTTATGTTTAGCTGGACCAGTATGGATTCATTTGTTCTTCGGGCCACCCATGGTATTCTCAGCATTCGTCTCCAGCAGTACATCTCAAATACATCTATGTTCTTTTTGTCTTTCTCAGTAAGGGTCCAGCATTCCGATGCATAAGTAAAAACTGGAAAAAACTAGACTTCTTACTAGTCTCATTTTTGTATCGGTAGTAATTTCATGGCTTTTCCAAATTTTTGTTAATTTTGCCATAGCGCTTTTTGCGATTGCTGACCGCCGCTTTATTTCTTCAGTACAGCCTCCTTTGTTGGTTATTAATGAGCCCAGATACACAAATTTATCTACAACAGCGATATTGTTTATCCTAACCAGATGATTTTGATTGTTGTTAGCTCTGTCAATTATCATGATTCTCGTTTTATCCCTGTTTATTTTAAGGACCATCGTTAAGCTTACGTCTTCTATCCGTTGTAGCAGGTGAATCAATTCAGTTTCAGAACTAGCGAGGATAGTAGTATCATCTGCATATCTCAAGTTGCAAATCTTCTTCCCGCCAATGGTGATGCCACCGTTCCAGTCCTCAGTAGCTTTCCGCATTATCCATTCACCATAGATGTTAAATAAAATTGGGCTTAGTATGCAGCCTTGTCTCACGCCCTTTGTGACCCTGAAACTGTCAGTTAGTTCCCCATTTATTCTAACTCTGGCATAATTGTTATTGTACAGGCTTTTAATTAGCAGTATCAGATGATTAGGGACTCCCATTTCAGACAAAACCTGCCACATTTTACTCCAGTTGACCAAATCGAAAGCTTTACTATAATCTATGAAGCACAAATATGTTGTGATGTTGAATTCTCTGAATTTTTCTACAATCTGCCGTACGTTTAAAATTTGTTCTCTAGTACCACGTCCTGGGACGAAACTTGCTTGTTCCTCCGCAATGTTAGGTAGTAAAAAGGGTTTTATCCTCTCGAGAATTATGTGTAAGAGTATCTTACTGCAATGCGCAATTAGAGCAATTGTGCGATAGTTGCTACATCAATCCTTCGCTCCCTTTTTATGTATGGGAATATATAGTCATTGTGTCCAGTCCTCAGGCCATTTACCTGTCTCCCACACTCTTTGACAAATTTGATGTATTTTATCCACTCCAACGTCATCTAGGGCCCAAATCATTTCAATAGTTATGTTATCTGGACCGGCAGCTTTTTGACTTTTTTGCCTCATAATTGCTGCTTCAACTTCACTTTTGACTACGTCAGGTTCCGTCGCAAAACTGGCATCTTCTTGTTGTGATGGGGCGTCTGTGCTTTCCTCCATCATCAGTCGTCCACAGTATTCTTTCCATCTGTGTAAAATATCTTTTTTAGAAGTGAGTTATCTGCTTTATTTTTTTAAACATGTCTCTGGTCTCAGTTTTGGTTTTATGCCCTTCTATTTCCATGCAGATTTTGTTCAAGTGTGTGTTCTTGTCCTTTTTGCAGAGTCGTTTTATTTCACCGTTCAGCGCTTTATAGGCCTCTTTATCACTTTTACTGTTCAGTCCTGTGGCTTTTAAGCACTTCCTCTCCTGTATTTTAGTCCACGTGGAGTCCGTTATCCATTGTTTCCTTCTTTCTTCTCTATCACTCTTAATATTTTTCGCAGCATTATGCAATATGGATTTTGTTTTTGTCCATATGCTGTTTGAGGACTCATCTGGATTTAATGATTGTTTGAGGTCACATAGCTTTTGCATTGCGGCTTTTTTGTACGGATCGTTATATCTTAGATGTCATTTAGTTGTTGTATTTCCTGTTTTTGGACTGTTTCTTAACTTCATGCGGAATTCAGCTGATAAAAATTGATGGTCGCTATTACAATCTTTTCCTGGATAGGTCTTAACATCCTTAACAGCGCTCCTCCAACGGGTTTTTACCAGTATAAAATCTATCTGATTTCTGTATCTATTTCCTGGTGATATTCAAGTGTATAGTCGTCTTGGGTGGTGTTGAAAGCCTGTATTAGTAACAAACAGGTTGTTGTCTATACAAAAGTGTAGCAAGCGTTCTCCTCTGTCATTTCTTTGGCCAAGTCCATATAATCCGACGGTCTCTCGCAAGTAATGATCTTCTGTAGTTACACCAATTTTAGCGTTGAAATCGCCTACGACTGCTGTGATTTCTCGATTTGGAAGCTTCCTAAGCGTCTGCTCCAACGTACTATAAAATGTTTCGATTTCTTTATCGTGAGCTTCGCTTATTGGGGCATATGTTTGTACCACATTAAGATTAACTGGACTGGCATTCATTCTGACAACAATTATCCGATCGCTGACGGTTATGTATTCTTTTACGGAGGTTTTAAAGGCATTATTTACTATCACTGCGACGCCATTCCGAGATTCGTTATCATTGCCGGAGAAATAAATATCATTGCCATTTTTTGACGTAAAATGTCCTTTTATCCTTCCAGTGGGTTTCAGATAGACCTACAATGGCATAATTGTGGATCTCGTTTTCCACTACATCCAATTTTCCGGGTTCCAGCAATCCTCGAACATTCCACGTGCCGATTTTAAGGGTGCTCCATATTTTTATGTTTATTCCACACTCAGAGTCTGGTGACTCAGTGAATTATTATAATACACCGTTTATGCACTGCTTTCAATTTTGTTTTTAATTTTTAGTATTTTAATTTCATAGTCAGATTTCTTCTCTTTTTTACAGTATTGATAGTGCCTGGTAGACCATTTTATTCTGGTCAACCACCCACTGTCTAATAGATTGTTTAGTCTATGTCTTTCATTGACACTTTATGTCCACTTATTTTGCTCACAAACTAAGAACCTTTAGACAGGTGTGAGTGTGAGATCTGGATTATGCAATCTAGTTAAATTAAAATATTCCATATATCATACTTCATAAGCTGATTTCCTATATTAGTGTCAGTTGGACCTTTGGTTAATGCCAGCTTACTTACATAGAATTTTAATATGTGCAGATCACATTTCCATGATTGTGACTGCCCATCAAAACTGCCATATATGTCATATGCCACCTTAACATTTCCGTTAAATACCATTCTCTCTCCCGTTGCCGACAAAAATGTAGCGTTAAATAATTTTAAATAATTTTAAACTGTTTGTCCTTGCTTAGTGTAGTGTTATGTACAATTATGTTTTATTTTCATGTTTATCACATTTTGCGCTTGCTGGATAGCCCAAATTTGACGAAGTAAGGCTAAAACGTTCACAAAAACTTTTCTCATCCATTAACTTCGAGTTTTTTATCGAAGTTAATCAATTTTCTACATTAAAAAAACGTTTCTTGCCTTATTTCAGATGCCTCTGATGATGCTTTAGAAATCGAAAGTACTTGGGCAAGATTTGATGAATAAAATTGTGCTCTATATCTGCCTTTAATTTTTCAAAGTTCATTTATTCGAGCATTCAACCTTATATTAATATACATTTTATTTAACTAATATTTTGTTACCGCTATATAATTATTTACTGGTAACTGTGTAGAACATGCTACAAGGTAATCAATCTTATTTAAGATAATTGAATTTATCTCCAATATGCCCCAGAGAACATCATGCTGCTCTTTGTAGGTTAGTTTATTTTCAGACAACCTTAAGACTCATCTGATTACCTTTTCAGTCTTTGACGTTTACATTTATGATATGAAAAGGTTTCTAAGATGGCTTAGTGAAACTAATATTAGTTCGCTCAATATTATGTCTAACAACAACAATATTATTTTGTCAACTATTGTTTGTTGTATGTACGGCATATACTAATTAATTATGAAAATTAATAGAATGGTGGATTCCACATTCTGAAATTATGAAGCTCTGTCTTTGAAGCAATCAGAATAATACACCGTCACTACTTTTTCAATAGGGCATAATCCAGAAAACAATAAATTTTATACAGTAAAACCTTTCGATAATGGCCACTAAAAATGCAAGAACTATTGGCTGCTAATTAAAGGTTGCCGATATTGTAAGGCTTTGCAGTCCACAAATACATGATAAGATATTTATATTTTTGTTTCTTTTATTAATTAAAGAAAATTATAATTCTATACGTATACGGAAAACTACTTAATACTATATTACATAACGAGAGTTGCAAGAAGCTTATTACATGCGAGTAAAAAAGTTGCCCGCAAGCCGCGTAGCGGCGAGCGCAGTAATTTTACAAGCATGTAATAAGCTTACAATTCAAGTTGTGTACTATACTTTTTCTACGAATATTTTCATTTATAAAAATAAAAAGTATAACAAGTAACTTTTATTTATTTAACAAAATTCGGGAACTACTTAAATTAAACATTTATTTATAATACTTAATTGTAAAATTTTGTCAATTATTTATAACTATAGTAAATGGTGAAATGACGTAAAATGTACGGTGTGTTCTTTTTTAACATTGGTATTTTTAGTGTATGTAAAGGTCTGTAAATTACTTTCAATTATATTTATAATTCTATTGGCTGTTGACGTCTTATTATTTATTGACTCATCGACATATCCTTCGGACGATGTTGAAGATGTCCATCCGCCATGTCGTTTAAGAGCCATTAAATTACCGCCGGCATCTACTAAAATAGTGGCAGAAGTTCGTAGTGACCTGAGTACATTTTGGGATCTGGTAACTTTAAATATTCGGCTATTTATTTAGGAACACAGTCTATTTTGTTTAATCCTACCACCTGTTTCGCACATTTACCTCATTGATATTTAAGAAAAAATTGATTTATTTGCGGATCGCTAATCTGTAGTTGAATTACTATATTATTGTTATTATTATAAATTTTAAGATTTTTTTACTCTTGTTTCCTACAAGCTCCACATATTCCAATATTTGCAATAACCTTAAAATAAAAGTATTATAATTAGGTACATTTATGTTATGCTTTTAAATAACATACATTTATTAACAAAAACTGTACAACAGGAGCTCCATTTAAAAAAAGCTTTATTTCATCAGGATGTAATTTTAGATTTTTTATTTTTAAAACCTTCTGACTGGCTTTTAAAATTATTTTTCAAAGTTATAACACTTCTAAGAATATAATATATTGCCCATAATGAGAATGGTACTTCTTAGCGGATTCCGAGTGTGTACTTGAACGAGGTAACATCATATCAGTGTTTTTTTTTTTCGAGTTTTAGTGCTTTTTGTGAAACCTAACAACTACTGTTAAATACTAGTAAGACCAGACTTTACCACTTTACCGTATGTATTGATAAGCCTAATTGCATGTTTGTTTTTTTGGAGCGATTAGTTAATTAGCAAATTAATATTTTTTTCAAAACTGGGCCAGTTTCCAGTGGCGTAGGCCTACCTAATATGTATTTTTGGAAGAAAATATATAAAACCTAACTAAATTTAACAAAATTTTCGTCTAACTTTTACTACAAGGGTACCGATAACAAATACAGTTCTCACATCAGATCCTCACAGTTCACAACTTTTCAAGATGTCACAAAATATTTAGCATAATTCTACTTCAACCTACTCATACGCAATTGCAACAAAATCAACTTCTAAATTAACTTTTCCAAAGAGGGATCAAGCCATAGTATTGCATGCCGATGAAAATCTAAAATTGTTCGATTACGTCAAGGCAGTAGGTAACGCTATTAATCCCAAACAAATCCTATTTGCATCCAGAATATCCAATAACAGAATTTGTATATATTTAACTAACTCAAAACTCGTCGACAAACTTCTAAAATTCTGTTATGAATGTTCGTAGGCTAGTCTCCCCTACAAAAAGAATAATAATATCCAATATATCTCCATGCATACCACACGACCTTGCAGAAAATGCTATGAAAGAACTTGGGCTCCAACTGGCCTTCACCGTCTCATTTTTATGATCAGGTGTCCCCGGCGATGAATATTCACACATCATGAGCTTTAGAAGGCAAGTGTATGTTTTTACCTCTGATGACAAATTTAATCTGTAAACTTCATTAGTTATCCCATTCGAAGGTAATAAAAACAGAATATTTTTGTCCACAGATAAAATGGAATGGATGGAAAGTCCTTCTGAAAGTCTTTATATCGAATCTTCAGAACCTTCACTTTTTATAAGACGGCAACGTCTACTTCTGTCTTACTTCTCTAGAATTTCTTCTAATCCAAAAAACCCAGTAATTAAACTAATTAATACTTTCCACCCTGTCCCAGCTAATAGTCAACCTCGAGCACATTCTCTTCCACAAGTTTTAAAAACTTTACTAAAAGACATAGACCTAAAACTCACAACTCCGTTTACTACATCCAGAACTCCCCGTGGACCAAAAAGCTACCTACTGTCCTTACCAGCTTGAATCGATACAAAAAAGAAGAAACGCCCAAAACTCTCTTGGTACAAGCATTTGACGAACTTATACAGACACAGCGTTATGAAAAAAATCTCTACACAGATGCCTCCAAAGATGAACAGGCCGTCGGTTGTGCCGTCAGTACCTCAAACACAACAATAGCGTCACATCGGCTTTCTCCCAGATGCAGTATACACACAGCCGAACTGTATGGAATACTTAAGGCATTAGACTCGCCCATTGCTAATGATAAATCATTAGAAATATGCACCGACTCTCTCTCCGCCATTGATTCAATCAGGAATGTGTACTCCATACATCCCATTGTACAGTGCATCCACAGTATCTGCCAACAACAGTCAAGAAATGGTGTTTCAGTAACTATTATCTGGATACCATCCTGTGTTGGTATCAATGGAAATGAGAACGCTGATCTTGCAGCAAAACTGGCCTGCTCCTTAGAAAATATGGAAAACATATAACTTCACTAAGGCCTAAAGGCCAGTATCAAAAACAACGTACTAAGCACTTGGCAAGCACATTGAAACATGCAAAATACAAAACTACGCACAATTTAACCAACTGTTACCTCCATCACCATGCCTCAAATGAGCAGAAAAGACAATATCAATATCAGAAGGCCTAAAATAGGTCACACTCTTCTTACTCATGGATATCTGATGTCTTCGGAAAACTATCTTTGATGTGAACATTTTAATGAGTCCTTAACAGTCCAACACATTATACTAGAATGTGTATACTACAAACCTCAAAGAGACCACTACAACTTTCAAAATAATTTAAGTGATCTACTAGGTTCTACAAACATGTACATGTACAGTGCCATAATTCGTTTTTTTTAAGACTGTCACCTTTACTACTTAGTGTAATTATATTAGATGTTGTTAATGTATCCTAACTTGTATACAAACAGATTGTATATGTATGTAAACATAAACATATTGTTATCAATTTTGTACCAGTGTCAATGGCCCATAGTTGCCGAGATACTTTAATTTAAAATAAAAAAAAAATTTCTTAGCGATTTCTCCAAAATAAGTCAAGAGTACGTTTTCAGAAAATAAATTTACATTGTGTATTGTACGCCAATCCATAAATTGCTGATATACCTTTTCATATATTTTTCTAGATTTTTCTGGTAATAGGTTCTTGGTAGTGTTCGCAGCTAACTGCATAATATTGGGTGGTGTGCTACTCAATTCATCTTCATTATTCGATGAACTCATTTTATTTATTTGGATTTAAATTACCATTATATTAACACTGTCTGTTAATTCATTTTCATCGTAACTCGACTAACTGACTTACACTTTTCTGACGATTTAGACCAGCCAGGTGTATATTCCGTCGCTTTGCGTTTTTGTTGCTAACTTACTTTTCTTTTCTTCTTCCTACTTGTAGATGGTTCCAATATGGATTCTGTGAGCGTCTTAGCCTCATCTCGAGACCTTGTGTGGATTTCGAATGTTCCAGCGATATCAGTCAAAACTCCTTCCTCTATAAGAATATTATCATCCAAATCCTCTTCATCTGTTAACACATCAACTAAATAAAGAAGGTATATAAACTGCATCTATCTCATCCGCTTCTTCTAAATCAGAATCATCCTCCAGTATAACAGTTCTTTCACTAAAAGAGAATTAATTAATTTCTTAATTTCATATTCAGACAGTCTAAAAATGGAAGATCGTTTCAGAATACGTATATATAAATGTATTATGGTACATATCTGATAATAATATGTATATGTGACTATGTATATGGAATATTATCTGGTAATAATATTTATATGGATTATGTATATGGAATTTACAAAACAGTAATGACAAATTTTACATATCCTCTGGGCATTTTGATTCACGGTAAAAATACTGCAAAATTGTAAAAAATAGCTACTAACGAGTAGATTCACTATTATTATATCAAAAAAATCAGTACACAGTTGGCAATAATAGCTAAGACTGAAAAATGTTGTATTTTTAGTAGACTATTAAATATGAATAATAAATAATAAAGTTTCATAAACGAAACATCATCTTTAAGGTGGTATAAAATTTTATGAGTAGTCATACTTCAAATTATATTTGGATAATATTAATGTAAAGTTTGTTTCACGAAAAATGGTTGAGTGCTTAATGGTTACCTGAGTTGATCCTATTGTGTATACAAGAGTCTCTCAATAAACTACCGAAGTACACAGGGTTGCACTTGAGAAAGTTTGTTATTTAATATATTTCATTCTAGCTGTGTAATACACGATTAAAAAAATGTATTAAATTATTTTATATGGTATTTTCGGGTTGTTCAAGTGAATATACTTGATAATTGCACAATTTTTGAACGTGTTTAAAAGTTTTTGCTCTTTCTAATCGGATATCGTTAAAAATGTACTGTAATAATAGTTCTATTTACAGTATTGGAGGGTGCCGGTTTACACCATCCCTTCCATGGAGAGGCTTATATGCAACAGTGTCTCTTTCAGCGGCTTTGTTCTTGCTGTAAGCCCAATTAGTCCGCTAGCCTTCGACAGCTCAGTAGAGAAACTAAAATGGACTTTCAAAGTTGCTTTTATCTGGCCTGTTGAATTGATATAGTGAAATAAAACAATTACTTGTTTAGAAAGAAACTGTAATTGAAAAAAGAAAAAGCAAGAAATAGAGCTTATAAAATTTGAGTGTGTAACTTATCGTAGGAACTTAATTTGAATATTACAATTTGCGAACGAAAGCGAAAACACCATAACACTTATTCACATATTACGGCTTCCCGGTCAATTGCGTAAACTGCAACGTGGAGAATACTCTCCGAACTTTTGAAATATAGATGTTAGCCCTACGAAAGTCGCTAAATCACTAGCCCCGCTGGAAGGTAGCCCCACGCTAGACGCCATTTTAGAGGAGGTACATCGTCCTCTCTCAGAAGAACTAAGTCGGAAGCATGTGGTGCAGTTGCGAATAATTCGTTTTGCTTCCTTTAGACCGTTGAGAGGCCAGAATTTCAACCAAAGGTTTGAGAGAACTGTTTGAGCACCAGCATGTCCCAATCTGAGATGTTCATTTTTGATGATAAGATTGACGGTATGAGTTTTGGATGGAAGCAGTATCGGATGTTTTTGCAAGTAGTCTATGTCGGGGCAGTTTGTAAGTCTGCCTCCAACTCTAAGAAAATTAGAAGAATCTACAAATGGTTTTAGTGAAACGATGTTTTTATTTGAAATAAATTTGTTATTTTTAAGCTCCGAAATTTCTTTTGAGAATGCATCATCCTGTATTTGCTTGATAATGAAATCCATAGCATAATTTAACTCCGCCACAGAAAGAGGTTCAGAAATTTTTTGTTTTTTACAATTAGAGATAAAACGAAATACGTACGCTACGGTACGTTTTAAGCGTGAAATATTTGAAAAACGTGAAAAAACTCTCATCCAGAAGTTTTCTCCATTAGAATTTACCACGAGGCTTATTTTTCGTTCCTCGGGCAGGTTTTCGAGAACTTTGTCATTTGCTAGATTGGAAACATTGAAATTTTTATCTTGTAAGCATTTAGGGCCTTGCCACCAGAAATCGCTATTGAGAATTTCTGAACCAGACATTCCTCGAGAAAGAAGATCTGCAGCATTTTGCGCAGACTTTATGTGAAGTCATGTAAAGTTTTGAGAACTCTTGGACAAGTGCTACCCGGTGAGCCACGAAAACCGACCACCGACTTGGGTGACTTTTACACCACGACAGAGCTACCTGGGAGTCTGACCAGAGTGTGACTGAATGAAATTTTACAGGTTGATTTTCAAAGATAGAAATTACTTTTGTAACAAGTTTTGAAAGAAGAACCATTGCGCACAGCTCAAGCCTAGGAAGTGTTACCGTCTTTAAAGGAGTTATCCTTGATTTGGAAGAAACTAATGCACAGGATATGGTCTCATCGGTATAGAACGTTCTCAGATACACGCATGCGCCATAAGCTGCCAAGCTACTGTCTGAGAATCCATGAAGCTCAACCTTTAGAATTATTTTTTCAGAAAAGTAGAAACGAGGAATTTTTAAATTTTTTAATTGTGACAGGTCCTGTAGAAACTTGTTCCAATCGTTTAGAATATTTTTGTCCAAAATTTATGTGTCCCAGTGTATTTTTTGCAAGTAGAGTTTCTGCATAAGCATTTTGCCTTTAACAATGAAAGGATTAATGAGTCCCAGAGGGTCGAAACATTGTGCTAATGCAGACAGAATTTTTCTTTTTGTTACTGGTGGGCAGAAATCATTTTCGGGGACGGAAATTGTTATTTGGTCTTCCGCAGGGTCCCATTTTAGGCCTAGAACCTTGCTAGAAGTAGAATCGAAATTTAGGTCATATTCCTGAATAGTATTTTTAGAATATTCTGAATTAATTTGTTGTAGGAATATGAATGAATTTGAATGAAATTTATGTAATGTAAAACCATGGCGGTTTAGAACAGAATTTAATTGCTGAAGTAGTTCGAGCAATTCTTGAATATTATCTGACCCACATAAACCATCATTTACGTAGAATTGGGTTTCGAGAAAATGCCAGGCCAATGGGAATTGAATTTTATTTTTATTTGAAATCTCTTGCAAGACTCTCGTCGCAAGAAATGGGGCACTGTTAGTCCCGTATGTAACAGTATTAAGTTAAATACATTTTATAGAATCGTGGGGATTGTCCCTCCACAGAATGTTTTGTAGAAAGCGTTGATCTTTGTTGATTCACGTCTGTCAAAACATTTTTTGAATATCACAGGAAAATATGAATTTGTATTGCCTGAAACGAACTAGAATATCGAATAGATCAGGTTGCACCTGATACCCTTTTAGTGAAATATCGTTCAGACTTTTTCCTGTAGAGCTTTTACAACTAGCATCCATGACGACACGCAAAGTTGTACTTTTATTTTGTTCGTTGATGGCACAAAAATGTAGAATAAAATATTTTTTGTCAGAATTTTCATTCACGAACGAAAGAGGCACATATTCAGCACGCCCTGAAGAAATATATGTGTCAATGAAGTTTTTGTGCTCGACAAATAATTTTTTATCTTTTTGGAATTTATTTTTGAGCGAGAGAAAACGCCGTTTGGCTATAGAAAATGAATCACCCAGTAACTGGTGTTCTTGTGCACTTTTTAAAGGAATATCTACTACAAAGCGTCCAGTTTCAAGGATCTTTGTAGTAGTTTGAAATATTTGTTCGGCCAGCTCGTCAGCTTCCGACAGAATAGGTTTTTTAGAAAGTTCTTCCATGTTCCAAAATTTTCTGAGCAGCTCGTCCGTGCTACACGCAGAAAGTAGAGCAACCTCTCCAGAAACATTGTTTGATACTGTAGGGGCCGTCAAGTGAGGAGCTATCACGCCGGCGATTAGGTACCCCAGATGCGAAGCCTGCAAAATTGGAAGCCTGGGGCCAAGATGAATTATTTCTGGAAGAATTAGGTCGTAGTACAAATCTGCCCCAACCAAAATGTCTATTTGACTGGGTTTGTGAAAGGAATCATCGGCGAGAAAAACGTCCCCTGGAATTGGTAATTTTTTTGTAAGAATGCGGAACTGTGGAAGATTGCAAGTAATATTTTCTAAGATAGCACATGAAATTTTGAAAGATTTTTTATTAAAGTTAGAATGCATTTTTATGTTGACCATCTTTTTTGAAATAGAATTATTTTGGCCTATGCCAGAGATATTTAGAGAAATGTCATATGGCTTATAACCCAGCCTATCAGCGAGACACCGGGTACAAAAGCTAGTCTGACTTCCTGTATCGAGTAACATTCGGGCCGTTAAAGGGTTCCCGTTTTTGTCGAAAATGGTGACTTGTAAGTAAGGGCAAGAAATAGAGCTTATAAAATTTGAGTGTGTAACTTATCGTAGGAACTTAATTTAAATATTACAATTTGCGAACGAAAGCGAAAACACCATAACACTTATTCACATATTACGGCTTCCCGGTCAATTGCGTAAACTGCAACGTGTAGAATCCTCTCCGAACTTTTGAAATATAGATGTTAGCCCTACGAAAGTCGCTAAATCACTAGCCCCGCTGGAATATTTTTTTGTTTATGCATTTTGAAAAGCCGGTCTGTCGTCAAGAAGGCGCTGTGGGCGGGGATTAACATTCTCAGAAACAAGGTCTAGGTAGACTGGATTTATTTAGGTAACCGGCGCGAAAATAGAATTATTTGATACAAAATAGAATTATTGGTTTGGAGATATAGTTCTCCAACAAGTATACATACAAACGAATATATAATGTACAAAAATAGATGAATTAAAAAAATATAGAAAAATATTTAATATTTACAAAAAAAAACTACCCAAAATAATCAAAATATATTTATGAATTCCTAAATACCTAATTATGTTTCGCTGTCGCTATCCTCTTTAAGATTAATACCAATTGGTTTAATTATGTGATTCAAAGTAACATGAATTTTCTACATTCATTACATGGCGTACTAAATTTTTCCAACTTTCTGGGGAGATATCATTAATACATTTCCTTATTAATTCGACTACACTACGACTTAAAGTCGGAGAAACATTTTGTGACCTAACATTTGACTTTAGTTGGTGCACCATATGCTCTATGGGATTAAAAAAACAATAGTAAGGCAGAAGCCGTAACACTGTATGTTCCATGTTCTCGGCCAATGCGTCACAAACATATACTTTTTTAATAAAAAATGATTTTTACACTTCTAACAGATCAATTTTAAATAACTTTCTTCAAAATATATATCGCTTTCTAACAGGTAGCTTTGAATTTCAATTTGCGTGTTACTTGCATGGAGACTTATGTAATTGACGAATTAATTCACGCAGGAGTCGTTAATGTTCTTTGCAGAAAGCCATAAGACATTTGGGACCCAACCATTTTCTGATCCTGCATGTAAAATTGTTATTCTTTTTCTTTTGTTTGATGGAGCTTTTGTTTGACATCTGTTGGAAGAATGGGACCATATTGGATGGTGTTTCATGAGTATCAAACCATTTCTCATCCAGATAAATTATTGGTCGATCTTCTGTACGGTACTTTTTTATGGAAGTTATATATTCAGTACGCCACTTTTGTAAACGATGGGACTCCATAAGCACTTGCCTTTTTTCAATTGTACGATATCTGAAGCCCATTTTAGACAAAATCCTCCAAAGACTAATGCGGCTACAGTTTATTTGTGTATCATCATTAGTAAGCCGTTGTTTTAAATCATCTAATGTAGGTAAATTTGTGTTAAAATATGCATTGTGTAAATTTTTCGTCTTATTAAGTCCTTATCACTTTCGTCAATACATTTGGTAGAACCGGCATCCTTACGCTTCCTTCTTGACTTAATGGGATTTGATGTAATTCTTTTCACTGTGGTTATAGGTATTTTCGTTAAATAAGATATTTCACTGACAGCAGTATTAGCAGTAAGTCCTCTTTAAGTAAAGAACTATATATTGTTTTTACGATTTCTCTAGCGTCAGCAGATAAATGCTTTTTCTTTGCTGGAACACTAGAAGACGCACCATCAATGTTTTTCCACGGACGCCACATAATGCTGTTTTATAAGTATAAATAGGTATAATTCTGGTAACACTTGTAACACTTTCAACTAAATGAAACAAAATCTATATTTAAAAATTTCTCATCGGTTTTATATACTTTTACAAATTATACAGAAGAGAATCTGTATAATTATTCCAGGAAATACTTAACGATCAACAAATTTATTGTGATCATTAAAAGATCAACCATTGATAGTGAAACTCACTGTTAAAATGTTTACAACTTTATGAAATAAAATGTATTCTAATCGTTTTTATAATTTTATACGATTTTATACGATTTATACTCCACAGTAGCTTTAATTTTACCTGAATACTTACCTGCTTAACTACTGTTGACTAAGCTAGAGTACTTGCGGTCGGGTTTTATTGCAATCATTAAGCACTCAACCATTTTTCGTGAAATAAACTATACAATCTCTAATTGAACAAGGAATGCTGGTTTAGTCTAATTCTAAATATCTTGTGATTTATTATGCGAGCTCAAACGACACCGACAGATAGTAGTAAATTTGGAGTGTTTTGATTATTATTTCAAAAATTATACAATACATAATATGGACCATAAGATAACAAACACGTCAATAAACTATTTATTTAAAAGACCGATACATAAACTATAATATTCATCATATAAAAATCATAGAAAAAAAAAATAATTAAAGAAATGTTTCGTTTTCGATACTTTGGTCATTAATGGGTTAAAGTCAAATTATTAATAATATTAAATCAAATATTAAGTCAAATATTAAATCTACAATCCAATTACAATATACCATTTAATGAAGTAAAAAGTTTTGAAAACTCGACAGCTCATAACGACAATTCAATTTCGAACGTGCTAAATACTACAACTGTGTATATCTCCCTGACAAGTCAAACAATACGTCGCAGGAAAGAACAAGCGACGCAGATAATAGAGAGATACAAGCCGTAGGGCGACACAAGTCAGATTCTCTCAATTCTCTCATATCTCTTGATTTAATATGAAAAGCACGTTGCGCATCGATCGTGTTCCTGATGTCGAAGCAGGACGGCAAGTGGTTTGTAGGGAAATTTATGACTTTGTACACAATTTCCCTTGGGTCAACAGTCACGCCAATTTGAGGAACACTATCAGGATGTTGATTGTGGATACTTGGGCTTTACGTGGACGTAGGCATCTTATAACAGGATGTGTTCTGAAGCTTGTTTGTATGTATCTGAGATAATTGACTCGAATGCGGATATGGATGAATTACCGCTGGCATTATTGAGATAAGGATATTTTGTATCTTTTATTTGTTAGGTAGAAAAGTGCTTTTCAGGTAAACCGTCAAAATTATTTATTTATTTTATTTTTACGCACAACAGGCTGTTGAGGCCTAGGGCAATTTTTGTAAACATAATCCTAATATTAACTAATTACAATTATTTTAAACAAACCTTTAACTTAAATATGTATATACAACATTCTTAACTACTTTGAAGGACCTGGTGGACAATATTTCTCCATTTGCTTCTATTTTGTGCTTTTCTTTTCCAGTCCCTCACCTTCAAGTGTTTAAGGTCTTCCTCCACTTTATTATTCCACCTCGTTCTGGGTCTACTTCTTCTTTTGGGGCCGATTAGTTTTCTGGTTATACGAGGAGATACCTTATACGAGGAGAACGATACACTTTTCAGCAACTGATTCTCGAAGGGAAAATAGAGGATAGGAGAGGTCTCGGACGTAAAAAAATGTCATGGCTGCGCAATATTCGACAATGGACGGGAATCCACAGCTATGAAATGCTTCGCAATGCTGCTAAAAACAGAATTATTTAAACCAGAATATTTAACATCTCACCTGACAAGACGATGTACGGTGGACGCCTACGCAGAAATGCACGGCACCTTAAGAAGAAGAAGAAGTTTTCTGGTTATTACTAGTTTGGGCATTGTGTTTGCTTCCATTCTTTCCACATGTCCCAACCATCTGATTCTTTGTAACTTGGCGAAATTGTAATGGTAGGTTCTTTGTATAAAGCCATTAATTCATTGTTGGTTCTTCTCTCCCAACCATCTTCTGTCTTACGTCCTCCGAATATGCGTCTCAGTATTTTCCTTTCCCATCTTTCCAGAATACCCTCTTTCTTCTTATTTAATATCCATGTCTCACCGGCATATGTTACTGTGGGTCAAATTACTGTTTTATATATTCTGAGTTTACCTTGTCTAGAAACGTATTTTGAGTTCAGTAGGGCTCTTAAACTAAACTACCTAATTTTTTATTCCCTTTTGCTATTCTGGCTTCCAGCTCCCATTCCTCTTTTCCATTTTCATCGAAAACTACACCCAAGTATTCAAAATTGTCCACCCTTTTAAAACTACAGCTTTTAGCACTTACAGACCTCACACTAAAGTCTTCTCTTTTCCCTTCTGTTTCTTCCATGATCATATATTTGGTTTTGTCTTCATTTAGTTCCAATCCAAATTTTTGTGTTTCTTCTTCGATGATTTTCTTTACAACTCTTCTAATTCTTTCTCGGTTTTTGCTAGGATCGTTAAATCGTCAGCACTGGTGCTCATTTTTCAAGATTATTTCTTCCACCTTCATGTTGCTTTTTCTGATTACAGTTTCTAACACTAAGTTGAATAATGTAATGGATAAAGGATCTCCCTGTCTCAAGCCTTTTGCAACCGTAAATTGATCTGATATGTGACCCTGCCACGTAATTTCACACTTAAAGGTATTTAATGTCATCTTTACTAGCCGGATCAGTTTCTTTGGTATACTCAAATGTTCCATTGCTCGATACATTTTGACTCTATCGACTCTATTATATACTTGTCTAAAATCCACAAACAATATATGCAGGGGAACTTTACCTTCATAACAAGTTGTTTGTATCTCCTTTAATGAGAAGATTTGGTCTACAGTAGATCTGTCCTTTCTAAAGCTGGCTTGATACTCATGTAGGATTCTTTCCGTGTAGCCATTTAGTTTAGTTCTCAATATTATTGCCAAGATTTTGTATATCGTGTCTAGTAAGGCTATACCTCTATAGTTCTCACACTTTAGTTTGTCGCCTTTAATATGCAGAGGGCATATGCGGGCTTCATACCACTCCGATGGCATTATTTACTTTTCCCATACTTGCAATAGTAGCTGATATATTTTTCTTTGTAGCTGTTCTTCACCAAACTTGATCATTTCTATGCATATGTCACTTTTACCAGGACTTCTGTTATTTTTCATTTCATGTATTGTTGTCACCACCTCCTCCTCTGTAGGCTGTCTTTTAACTATCGTATCTTCTCCAACCGTCCAGTTGTCTACTGCTTCGTGGTCCACCTTACCATTTAATAGTTCTTTAAAATGTTTTTTCCCTTTCCGTCATTATTTCTGCCGGATCGCTAACTAAATTTCCGTATTTACCTTTCATATAACTATAGTGGCTTTGGTAACCTTTTCCCATCTTTTTAACTTCTTGATAGAACGACCTCACCTCTTTGTTTTTAAACTTCTTTTCTATCTCTTTTAATTTCAACTCATAGTGGTATCTCTTTTTTCTTCTACATAGAGCTTTCAATCTTCCTCGAATTATTCTATATTCTTGTTTTTTACACTCTTTATTATCTGTTAATATTTGTTGTCTGATCTTTTTCTTTTCCTTTGCTATCGCCTGACACTCTTCGTCAAACCAATCTTTTTTTGTACTTGTCTTGGAGTCGCACTTAACTATTTTCTCGCTAGCTTTTCCTACAGCAGATTTAATTTGTTACCAGGCTTGATCTGTCTGTAAATTTTGGTCACATTGTTGTAGAATTTTATTTATTTCTTCTTCGTATTTAGTTTTTATTTATACTTCCTTAAGTTTTTCAATATCGTACTTTCTCTTTGTTTTATTGACTTTAACGAGGTAATGGTCCGAGTCGATTTCAGCTCCTCTCATACTTCTTACCTTCTGAATGATATTCATATATTTACTTTCAATCATAACATGATCTATTTGATTAACCGTCCTTCCATAAGGGGAGACATACGTACCTTTGTATATCTCTTTTCGTTTTAGTTGTGTGCTTCTCACCACCATGTTGTTCCCCATGGCAAATCCAATAAGTCTTTGACCATTATCGTTTGTTACTTCGTGTTTACTATAATTACCAGTTACTGCAGTGTACAGAGGTTCTTTTCCCACTTTACCATTACGTTCACCCATCATTATTTTTATATCACGTTTAGGTAGGCGCTCGTATTCATCATTTAGCTGCTCATATTAAAGTTCTTTTATTTCGTCGTCCTTGTCACCTATCACTTTGTCCTTAATACATTCAGCTACTAAAAAACTAGTTCCAAGCATTCTATCTTTACCTCCTCTTTTAAAGAGCACCATATATTCTATATCAGTTATTTCCGATTCCAATTGTTTAGTCTCTTAAAGAGCCATTAAATCTATTTTATACTTCCTTGCCTCATTCATTAGTTCTTTTAGCGCACCTTCATAAAAGGTTCCTCTGACATTCGTATGAATGTCAGAGGAATATCGTTCCCATGTAGCTAAATATATTTTGTCTTTCTTCGGCTTTACCTTTGTATTCCTGTCTTGTTTTGTTTCGTTTTCATAGTTTGTAATCCTTTTTTTCGCATTGTTCGACTTCATTTCTTTCATTTTCATGCTGATGCTTAGTTTTTTGCTTTGATGTCTAGTCTACTACCAACGTTTAGTTCATGCCACCCCAGCGCCATATTTCCTGATCGGAATATATTTTCTTATATCCTACTTTCACTTTTCTCCCTTCCTTTCTTAGTTCTTGCGCTTTCTGTCTGATATATTTCTGTACAATTCTATCCTTTTTTGACAGGTCATCATTGATATAAACTAGAAATTTTCCTCGTTTTTTTAATTTGCTTTTGTTTCGCATGACTTTTCTTTTGTCCTCTTCTTTTTCAAGCTCAACCAGACAGACTTTTTATTCCAGCTTCACAACCTGCTTTATTTGAACATCGACTAATGCTGATGCTAATTCTACCTGCATAAAATTTTTTATTTCATGTTTTAAATTCTCTTTTACATTTGTATCTATTTTTATGCCTTGTATAACTATATTTTTACGCCTTTTTCCATTTTCCAAACTTTCAAGCCGTTCTTCTATTTGAAAAACAGCCCTTTTTAGTTTTGTGTTTTCCTCTCGTAATGTTACATTCTCTTGTCGTAACTGTCTTATTTCTTCTCTATATTATCTTTGTTCTCTATGAATTTCGCTAAGTTCTCTTGATTGTTCTTATATCTTTATACTCACTTTTATCATCATTTCCATTTTCTCCTTTTTGTTGATGGGAGATCTCCCTATTTTGCGACTTTTGCTGAAAGCACGCTGTAACACTTCCTCTTGATCTCCTTTTCTTTTCTTAACCTTTTTTGTCTGTTGTGGTACCGTCGCTTTCGAGATCTAAATTCTAAATTCGAAAGCGATATTTGTCCTTATCTTTACTGCTCATTAAAAATATTTTGTTTCACCGCGCTAAAGGTCTCGCCCGGATCGTCTGATCTGAAGCTTAACCCTTCTCAGTGTAACGTCTTAATTTATTTTCTTTATTTATGTTAATAATTATATTGAGCAGTATATACTATTTCGAACCTCCCTAGTTACTTCATTTCCCTGTCGACTTGGCAACACCGCTTCAAAATCAATCAAGGTTCAATCAAGTTCGATCCAATAATGGTGACGGTTTTATTGCTTATATGTTTATTCTTACCTGGTATTTATGTTTATATTATATGTCACAAATTTTGTTTATTTATTTAATTAGTAATTATTTAAAATTTAATAAAAACTTTAACAACGTTAAATCCGCCTCGATTGAGGCGGTTAGTGTGTGGAGTATTTGAAAGTTTTTGTGCATTATCGTTAATACTGAGTATATTAATAAAATAGATCCGTTGTGATGAATATGGATTTATCTGCATCTGAGAAAAGTGATTCTGTTTATGTTAAGATAAGCTTAAAATAAAAAAATTAATCTACTGGGGTAAGTAGATTTTTTAGAGTTGATCTGCACCCGCAAAAGACAAACTACACATTCAAAAAATTTGAAAAAATTTGCGAAGGTATATGTTATTACTAGAAGTAATTTGTCACATTTTAAGTAAACTTTATGTTTTACTTTTCGAAAATGCTTCTGTTTTCCAAGTGTAAAGCGGGGAAACCAAACATACAATTTTGTTGATTTTATTACAGCATAAAGATATAATCCTAACAAAAAATATGAAAAATCTCGTTAAAAAAGAAATATATCTTAAACTGCTGCCATTAAATTGTGATGTAGCGAGATGACTCTATCTGAAACATCAGTAATATTTATCATTGATAGATAGGATTACTTTCGGCTTCGAAATGCTATAAACGAAACGTTATACTAACATTCCAGCAAAAATTACTCTTTGTTGATCTGGTGGTATACCTTCTTTGTCTTGAATTTTAGCCTTTGACATTTTCAATAGTATCTGAAGGTTCTACTTCAAGGGTAATGGTCTTTCCAGTTAAAGTTTTAACAAACATTTGCATACCTGTCTCAGAGGAGGTATGCAAATTTTTGTTAAAACTTTAACTGGAAAGGCCATTACCCTTAAAGTAGAACCTTCAGATACTATTGAAAATGTCAAAGCTAAAATTCAAGACAAAGAAGGTATACCACCAGATCAACAAAGACTAATTTTTGCTGGAAAGCAGTTGGAAGATTGCCGTACTCTCTCAGACTACAACATTCAAAAAGAATCAACCCATCATTTGGTACTTCGTCTTAGAGGAGGTATGCAAATTTTTGTTAAAACTTTAACTGGAAAGACCATTACCCTTGTAGTAGAACCTTCAGATACTATTGAAAATGTCAAAGTTATACTAATAGTATTGCCATATCAATTACTTTGTACAATATATTGGCAGATCACAACAAAATTTAATAAGAATTTTATTGGTTTGAATTTTAAACTGGCTATGCTGAAACTTACAAGATAGTATGTATGTTCTCGCAAAGGCGGGAATAAATTCACTGTGTAAATACAAAAAATTATATTCCGATTGACACAGCAGACAGTAAAATATTATACATAAAGATGTTGTAAAAGATATCTTTGCTTACTTTGTCTACTGGTATTAAAGTTTGTATGTAGTACAGTTTTAATAGGCTTTTTAGGCCCATTGTTGGATGGATTTTCCTTACTTAGTTTTCTGTTCTTAGCTATCAGCTTCCAATCTCTGATTCCCATTTCTCTGACATCTTCCATCACTACATCTCTCTATTTCTTTTTTGGTCTTCCTCTATTTTTTGTTCTCGGGTACTCTCCAAGCAATATTCTTGACAAGTCTATTACCTTGCATTCTTTCTAGTTGACCGAGCCATTCTAGTTAACGTTTTGCTTCACTTTTGTTATCGTAGGGTTAGCATACAAATGGTACACTTCTGCATTAGTTTGTCTCCTCCATTCTCCCTCTACTACTTTTCCACCAAATATTCTGCGAAGTATCTCTTTCTTTCCCATGCTTCCATGTGGCTTTATGTTCCAATGTGTTCTGTGTGGTTTTATTCATAGTCCATGACTTGGCAGCGTATAACATTGTGGGTCTTATTATAGTTTTGTATACTTTTATTTTTGTATTCCAGATATATCTTTGACCTTAATTATTTTGCTCATGGCTGCAGCACATCTGCTGCTCTTGGTCAGTCTTCGGTTCACTGTAGTCTTAATCAAAAACTGTAGACTGTAGACTTAATCAAAAAGTAGTAAAAAAATTACATTTACCCCTTCACCTCTATTCTTCACGCTATATTCTGCCGAATATTTTACTGCATTAAAATTTCGTATAAAAAATATTACGCCAGTTTAAAAATTGCAAATGAACTTCATTTTATTATCTTTATATCTATTAATACTGACATTTAGCGTCTACAGTAAAATTATTTTAAAAATTGGTATAGATTATATTTACTCAAAGCTCTGAGACCTTTACGTTAAAATATCGTTTTTCAATAAAGTACTTGTCAGGAAACGTCTTTTAGAAAAAAATCAATTTAATATTAAATGTCTCATATTATACCCCTCAATTTTTGTAATATGCCAGGGAGAAAAAGATTGGCATGCCAATGATGAAAATGGGGAAAATAAATCTTTCAAAATAAAGTAGCTTGACATTACAAGCTAAGTTGCCCTTCAAGGCTGTCACTCGGGATAATGGCTACGTCAATAAGAAGAGTATAATATTATTTGCGATTTTGTTAATTTCTTAGATGTATTAGATAACTCTGATTATCTCTATTAAATAACGAAAATATTAGACTATTATTGGTACTAATTGCATGGACCTTTGTAGTTTTTTTCTAGAGTAGAAAGAATATGTTACTTTTTAGTATTACATTTTTATTACATATTTAAGTATATTAAAGAACGTATATTGAGATTTTTAATTATACATAAAGTCCGAAAATCTTGACCATATTTAAACTGAAAAATTACTCATAAAACTATGTATATTTACCATTTTTTACAACCATTTCTTGATATACAAAAGTTTATTTGAAGAACTTAATTTACACAATTAAAAAAGTGGTAACGTAGGCGAAACTATTAATTAGTGCCAAGCTTTATACTAGGGATGGGAAAAACCTACCGGTTTTAACCGAAAACCGGTTTTTTTACTTCGAAATAACCGGTTTTATCGGTTGTTTTTTTATCCCGGTTATAACCGGTTTTTTATTTTTAAAGTAAAAAACCGGTTATTCGGTTTTTACGGTGATTAGGTTATGTATTATTTTGGATCCCAGTCATAATTATTATTCTCAAGTAAATATTTCAAACAAAACCATAATTCAAATTTTATTTTATTTTATAAATACAGAAGCAAACTAAAATTGCAAACTCACATCAGATAATATTTCGTTGAAAAGGTATTTAAAATCATAATATTTACATAAGAAACATCATATATTTTTCACACTTGACTCTTGACATTGAAAGTGGGTGAATGGCTTTTGCTGATTACCAAAAATAATGTTCTGACTATGAATATCGAATTACTGATTACGAATACGAATCTCCAAGGATTTCCCTACGTTTTTAAACGGACAGGTGTATAGGTGTATAAATGAGTTAAAATGTACCAATTATACAAATATACAAACGTGTTAAAAGTAATACATGATCAATTTTTTTTGATGGTAGTAAAAATAAAAGATGAATTGCATTATCCAATTTATTTTTAAGTAAAATATTTGTGGCGATATTATTTTTTTTAAATCCCATTCGAAAGAGTCTGGGAAATTTTTTAAAAATTGCAATGGTTGAGGAATTTTT
Organism: Diabrotica balteata; assembly: GCA_918026665.1. NCBI lineage: Eukaryota > Metazoa > Arthropoda > Insecta > Coleoptera > Chrysomelidae > Diabrotica > Diabrotica balteata. The sequence continues at coordinate 34,487,564 of OU898280.1, read as the reverse complement.
TAAGTTTGGGAGAGGAAAATTGGTGGATATTTTAAAGGATTATATTTTTAAATGGTAAATTAAATTTGCATCAATAATTGAATACGATAATTGCATATTATATTCTACTCTCATAATATATTCAATGACAATAGAACCTGAATTATTTCAGCGCTCTCTGTTGAGCAGTAGTATAATATTATATTTAATAATAATCAATAAATATATAATAATAATAGAATAATAAACAAATATAATAATTAATAGAATAAAATGGTTTTATTAAAAATTGTGTCTTATTTATATTGATATTGATGTTTTTTCAATAGTACTATTTTTGATAATATTGATATCGAGTCGAATGAAGTATCGCAAACTAAAGTGCATTGTAAATGTAAGTTTGTAATCTATTTGATTAAAAAAACCGAAAAACCGGTTTTTGAAAAAACCGGTTTTTTTTGGCCGGTTATAACCGTCAGGTTAAACCGTAAGCAAAAAAAACCGGTATAACCGAAAACCGGTGTTTTGTCAAAAACCGCCATCCCTACTTTATACTAGTTTCTGCATTTTTAAAATTTAAATAACATTTTTAAGATGGAAGAAGTAATTTTGGTACGGTCCGTCCCAAACCCTTTTTTCAGTGCGTCATAGTTGTTCGAATTATCTCTAACGCATTAAGCTAGAAGGGACAGAAAAAAACGTGAGTCGCTTATTATTATACATAGAAATTAGAAAATTAGGTATCGTTTACGGGTATTCGCATATTAAAGCGAATTCTACTTACGAACGTATAATTGGTTGGAGTTTAGAATATGCTAAATAGATATCCAATCAATTATGCATATAAATATAATTTGACACAGATGATCTTGATAATGACAGTGACAGTACTTTCACAACAACTGATAAAATGATAATTGCCATTCCAGGTTAGTATTTTCAGACATTTTAACTACAGTGAAAATTAAATTCTGTATTTATTGTCATAAAAATATTTTAAATATTCCGAGATATACCGAGAATGAAAAAAGACTAATATTAAAATTATTAAATTAGTTTCAATTAGAAAATGAGGCTGAGTTATCTTTATTTCAGTTTCTGTCGCTCGCGAATCAGATTGTGAATTCCGGAATGATATTGAGGAAATATCTAAAACTAATACCTTTATGGATATTTATATGTATTAAAACGGTTCTTTTTAGAACCACGACATTTTCTTGAAATGTAGGATATAATTGATACCAGCCACATATCTAGTGTAATCATTGATTTTCAAGAATCAGATTCTGAATGGGATTATAGATTGTTTGAAATATAATATTCATTTTTGTTATTCATAAAAAAGAAGGCAAACTTACATTCTGTATCTTGTTTTTTAACTAAACTCCATTAACACGATTTCATCTGGATATCGGAACTGGTAGATTAACTCAAGAATCAACTGCTTCACTATTTAAACTATTTATATTGTTTTTTTAACTAAACTTTATAACCTTCTTTCATTTGCACACCAAATCTGGTAGAATAACTCAAAAATCAACTGCTTCACTATTTAAACTATTTCCACTATTTAATGACAACTCTTCACAAAATTAAACTATTGGCTGCCACACAAACTTATCAGAAAATTCCTTATCCAAATATGACTGATTTAAATCGATATTATTTTATCGCAGGAATGATTACTTTGATGCCTTGCAATTGTCAGTATTTTTTTTTACCTTGCAGTCAACTCTTAAAAGATTCTACGAGGAAGCGTTATTTTAAATAAACACACCTTCCAATTCCCTAGTGTTTGTAATAAATAATAATAAATCCATAAACAAATCTTAGCTAATTAAGCACTTTCCATGGAATGTATAAAATAGAACAGAATAGAATAGAATTATGACAATCTGCTATGCATTAAAAAAAATAACCTTTTCACGTTTAGCCGATTACGATCCTGCAACTGTCAGATTTAACTAAAATGTCATGCAATAATTCTCGACATTCTTAAAATCCTATATGACGTCAAAATTAGTGACGCACTGAAAAAAGGGTTTGGGACAAACTGTACTCATTCATTTTATTTGTAGATTTCATCAACTTCTTCGCATTACGCAAGTAAAGTACGTCAATTTTTAAATCATGGATTTCCCATGAGGTGAATCAGAAGACTAGATTTTATAGAGTGGCCAGCAAGGTCGCTAGATGTAACACTTCTAGACTTCTCCTTTGGGGTTACATAAAATCAGAAGTTTATGTCAATAGACCCCAAAACTTACAGGTCTTAAAAGATAGAATTAGGCATGAAATTAGTCTAATTACTCCAGAAGTCACCCGCAATGTACTTAATGAATGTGTCCGTAGATTCGCATATTGTCAAGAAACCGATGGATGGCATTTAGAACATTTATTAGTACATTATTAATTAACTCATTAGTTGCAATATTCCATAATTTACCCGTTCACTGTATCTGTTTAAATACTTTTAAATTGATACCTATATTATGATGCGTGCGATATTCTTACTCCTTTTTTTTTTAGAGTACGTTCTTTATAATATTGTATCATATTCAAATATCTACGATTTTGGTATTATATATATATTTTTTTTATTTCGACGTTAACGTGCTCGGCTATTATGGCCCCTTACACAGGTACTATAACATGAGTTTTCATTACACAAACAATAAGTGTTACATTAAGAATATGTTAAAATAATACGGAATGATAATAATATGTTACACAATGTCTAAATTAAAATCTAATTATATTTTTTGATACAAGTGTTCATCTCTAAGGAAATATAGCACAGCTTTTATTTGGTCAGGGTCGTTTAGGATATCTCGTACTTCACTTTTGAGTTTGTATTGTAATCTTCTGGCCAAATATTGATGGCATTCAGTGAGGATATGTTTGATTGTCAAATATGATTGGCAGCTTTGACAGGAGGGACGGATGCTAGAGTACATTAGGTAGCCGTGTGTGAGTTTTGAATGTCCTATCCGTAGTCGTCTTATCACAATGAGATCTCGTCTTGACAGGGCTGAATAGTCAAATGTAGGCTGACTGATTATTGGCGGTTGTATTTCGTGTAGGATCGAACGGTTAGAGTTCCAATGCTGCTGCCAAAGGAGTCTGGTTCTTCTTTTAGTATATGATTTTAGGTCCTTACAAATTTGAATTTTATCGGTGATTTCAGGTGATGCTGTAGCAAGTTTAGCATAGTGATCTGCAACTTCATTGCCTTCTATACCAATGTGAGATGGCTGCCAAATTATGGTAACTGTTATGTTTTGGGACAAGATAATTTGGTAAGAGTCTAGGATCTTTTGGACGATTGGATGATCGGTAAATATATTTTTGATAGAATGGATTGATATTAAAGAGTCTGTGCATATGGCAACCTGCTTATTAGGTGGATATATATATGGTTAAAAGCTTGCAATATACTAAATAATTCACCAGTATGAACGCTGCTGACGGATGGTATAAGTAATGACTTAATTAGTGAATGAGAGGTTGTAACAGAGCAGCCTACTCCTTTGTCATTTTTTGAGGCATTCGTGTATAATATTAGGTCGTAACTATTTGTATTTATAATGTCTTTAAATGCGTTTATAATGATCTCTTAATAAAATATCGCTAAATTCTATTTAATAACTTATCTTTATTTATTTCAGGTAATTTATGAAGACACCAGTACTCCATATCGGTAAATATATAGAAAGAAAATTAAATTACCTAATTATAAATTATAAAATTACCAATTTGAAATTACACTTAAGCTTTCGTCTTGTATTTTTGGTTTTTTTTTAATTTTATCTATTTAAAAATGGTTTCGAATAACGAATAAATTGTCTGTTTTCAGCATGTTTAATTGTTTATGAGCATTTTACTTTTAAAGTAAGTATCTTACACAAAAAAACACGAGAATAACTTTCGTCTTAGAATAACTCAAATTAAAAAAAAAGTAATTTTAAAGGAAAAACATATTTTTATAATTTGTTTAAAAAGTGTTAAATAAATAAATAAAAATAAGTAAAAAATAGATTGCTAATAATAATAAATATTTATGTGTTACAATAAAAATTACCTCAAATATTACTACAAAAAGTATACTTATAACAACTTTCTAGGCAACCAATAGAGTCCAATCATCAGAGAGTTGACTCCTAAAAATCATACGAACAAGCTAAATTTTACCGATAATATTTATTATGGGACACCAAAAAACATGAAAAAAAACTTTACCACTTTTACCCCTGTGATTCCGCCTTAAACTCCGCTCTAAGGGTGGTAAAAACGCAAAAAAATTGATTTACCAAGAATCTGTAATCCGTAGAAAATATATTTTAAATACAAAATGTAGCTGAGATAATTTTAAATAAAAATAATATGTTCAATTCAAGTTAATGTTCAATAAAATTTGTATCAGCTCGACGGTAAAAATTCGATATCTTTTGATCCAAGTGTCCTGGATGCGTTTTAAAGATAAAGAGTGTAGCTTTCGTATAAAGTTTTTGTATTATGCAGCCAAAAACTCAGTTTTTATACAGGTGTTAAATAAATATACGTAATGCGATTTTTGTCATTTTTTACGATTTACGTCATCATCATCATCATCACCCAGCTTTTATTTATAACGTCCACTTCTGGACATAGCCCTCCCTTAAACTCCTTTATTTTTTGCGATTTTATGCTTTTGTTGCCAATTTTTTGTGATATACCTGACGTCGTCAGCCCAAAGTGTAGGTGGTCTTCCTCTACTACGTTTGTCTGCTTTTGCCCTCCAATGTGTAATTTTGTTCATCCATCGTGAACCATTGTAACCTCGAAAATCTTTTTTGGATGGTGCTAGAAAGATAACCAATGGAGACACTGCGGACGGCAGCCAGATGGTTGGTGGAGAGCGAGTCGTGGGTTCGAAACTAGCTTTTGGAACCGGGATTGGGTCCAACGGACGAAATAAGTAAAGATAGGATAAGAGATATTAGAAAAGATATAGAAACAAACAAAAAGATAGATGGGTAAAATTACCAAAGATAAGAGAAGATAAAAACAGGGCGACACTCAATTTTTTGGGGTTAAGGAGAAAATTAAGAAACCTTAGAAAATAAAAGAGATAAGGAAAGATATCCTTCAGAGATCAGAGATCAAACCCAAGGAAAGATACCAACAGTTAATTATCAAATAACACAATATATAAACAAATAATAAATATATTAGGTATTACATTTACTTACCTACGAAACTTAATCAGCCTGATCTTTCTACTGGTCAAAAGTATAGTAATAAATTAATATACTAAGCAAATATTTAGAGCTACTATTTTATCAGGGAACTTGTTAGAAGCCGACAAATAAAATACATGCATAAAACATTAACAATATATTAAACACAAAATTATGATGCTGCTAAATGCAACACAAGTAATAAAAATACACAACTATAAAATGGTGTTCTATATGTATAAAATTAAGCAATATATAATAAAAAAATACCTTTACCAAGATATATAAGGAAATCATATACAAATATAGTTTGGCGTCCCTGGAGATATTATGGGAAAGATAATGAGCAAAAATTATAGCAAATACAAAAGATAGCAAAAATTTCTTAACTCTACATTTACAAAAAAAAAACAGGTTACAGAGTTAAAAATATTAACTAGCCAAACCGCACTTGGCTAGGTGGGTTACTATCTCGCACTATTAATTAATGCTAAACTGAGATGTTCATAGTTATTATTTATGGAAAGTTTTTAAATTGCTCTTTAAATTAAATATAAAAATCGGCAATCTACAGATGAAGATATGGATGAATGATGGGTGATACGTCCAGATCATGGCAGGTGATATGATACCATACCATATTACTCGCCCAGATAATTTGCAGATAAAGATTATGGTAACTTACATAATTCCTGATGACGGCAGCTTCATTCACTGAATTTAATATACTGTACTGGTATTCAACACTGAATTTAATTAGGTACCATTAAAGGTAGTGTAGAACTATATATAACTTAATATAGTCTAAGACAAGAAAACTGAAATATAGAGTGTATACACACTTAGAAAATAATTCACAGAGACGATAATTTCAGACAAGCGACCGCACTCAACGAGAGGCCACCAAGAAGTCTCACGAGATAATCGACCTGTGCTCAACGAAACCTCACCGAGAAGTCTCACGAGATAATCGACCTGTGCTCAACGAGAGCCCACCGAGAAGTAAGTTGGTTCCACTAAAAAATTTCACCAACTATCCAAGAAAAAAGAAGAAGAAGGTATATCCCCCACTTAAAATCATCGGACAGTTGTAGGTAATTCTGAGGAAGTAAAAATTCCGAAAGCTTTGAGTTACCGGTACTAACATTTGGACATGAGAAGCAGACAATACTTGGGATTAAGTTATTGTCAAAAGATACGGGCCTTCGGCGAAAATTATCAATTTATGTAAAAAAATCTGCATACCCTAAAGCATTAGATCTTTTCATACTGAGTATTAAGACGGAAAGGATTAACTACCTTTAGTAATTAGGGAAGTCCATTATAATTTAGTAGATCCAATATTATTTTCTTATCGTAAACACGGGAATTCCTAATCATCGGCGTATCGCACGGGGTTAAAAGAAATTAAAAATAATTAATATTTTAATAATAAAAAAAATGTTACACCATACATTCTCGCTACATGGCCTGCCCAATTCTAGTTTAATTACGCTATTCGGTCCCAAACGTCACTCCCAGCATAGACCGTTCTATTCGTCTCTGTGCCACTCTCAATTTGGAAGCCGTAGTCTTGGTTAGACACTACTCACCTGGAGTAAATCTGGATTTGTTTTAAAATCTGACATCGCGGTTTTAAGAGGTCGTTGATCTTGTCAGATCAATAAAATAAAAGAAACGATTGCAGGAAACATATAGGTTCTTGTTATAGAGGTCCTTACTACCCAAAACAATTGTGTTTTGCCTGGCTGGACAAGTGTCACGAAGAAAAGCTTATTTTCCTGGGCTAAGTAGGATATTTGCCTTAACTTTAGTGTTACATATTTGTACATATATTTGCCAACAACTTTTTCTGGGCCAATGATGTGTTTCAATTGAACTAGCCTCGTATATCTTATTTGTTAGATGCTTTGGCTCCTATTTGTAATAGTCTGTGCAGTCGTTAATTTATTTTGCCAATTTAAAACAAAAAAATTTTCCCTATTGTTTAAGTTTTAAAACATAATATTATAGTACATACTTTTTCAAGTTTAATAAAAATAAATAAATATATAATCGAAAGAGGTGTTTTTCTAAATTATGGAAATAGAATATAACATTATGTATTGTATAAAAAATATTATGCAAATATTTTTGAGACACGAACGCTAATATATTTATCAATTTTAAGGATACAGACTCTTCAATATGTAAGTGTTATTTTCAGCTCACAAAGAGAATGATATCTATTAAATTTTCTTCTGAATAGGATTGTAAGAAAGTTTTTGATGCGGAAATCCCCAAACAATTTTCTTTCACTGTAGGATATTCCTCAAAGGTCAATAAAAGTCCAATTTTCCGGAAAATACGGTTCATATTAAAATCGTATTGACCAAATGTGGCCTGGGAATTGTGAATAATATACGTCGTTTCTCTTGAACATTTGTCCTTCGTTCAAGTATAGTATGCCTTTGTGCAATTCTTGAAACATGTTCCGTCAAAAGGTAAGAAGGAGCTCGTTTTCAATTGATTAAAATTTGAAATTCAAGATAAAATTAACAATCATTTTAATTTTTTTTTGTTTATTAAACAATATTTTGTTTGTTAAACTTAGTGAAGAATAAAATAAAATTAACCAATACAACTGAGTTTTAAAAAACTCGATCTTCTTCTTCTTCTTTTGGTGCCTGTCCTCTGTGGATGTTGGCAGCTGCTCTAAATAGAAGTATGGTAGTCATTCCTGTCCAATGTCTGATGTTCTTCAACCACGATGTCCTTCTGCGCCATTGAGATCTTTTGCCTTCTATCTTGCCTTGTAAAATTAGTTGAATTAGTTGATATTTCTCATTGGACATCACATGCCCTAAGTATGTCAGCTTTCTGATTTTTACAATACGCATAATTTTCACATCTTTATTCATACGTTGGATCACGGTGTTGTTTGTACGGTGTAACATGATGGGTATAGGAAATTCTGAGAATGCAGCGGTAGCACCACATTTCGAAGGCTTTTAATCGTCAGGATGTTGCCTCCGTCAGGGTCCAGGCTTCGACTCTATATAATAGGGTAGAAAATACATAGCATCTTAAGACTTAAACTCGATATAGTTTTTTATCATAACGAAAGCCTTTGCCAAAATTATAACAAGTTAGTATGCAACCTTCCTTTAATCCCTTAATACTATTAGATACCGCTGAGGTCATCTATACAAAATAATTTAATTTTCAGTCAATCAATCAATCCATTTATAACATTCTACTCCGTCTTCTGATTTCCAGTCTTTATTTATCTCGATCGTTCCAATGGTGTTCTTCAAATCCCCTCTCCATTAAGTCTTTATCGATTCCTTCTCTTCAACATAATGTCGGTCCACCTTGCTTTCTTTTTCCATACGGTAGCCAGTTTAATACTTTCTTTGATATTCTGGGTTCATCCCTCCTTTTGAAGTGTCCATACCATCTAAGGTAATTTATTTTAATGTCCTCTATTATATTGTGCTTAACCCCCAAAATGTCTCGTATTCTTTCGTTTCTAACTCTGTCTAATCTTGATTTTCCAGCCGCTCGTTTCCATAAGTCCCTTTCTGTTGCTTTTGATGTTTTATCTTTTTTCCTTTTAGTGGCTATACCTTACTTCCATAAGTAACAATGCTTTTTATAATGCTGTTATAGATTTTGTGTTTGTTTTCTTTGGAGATTGTTTTTTCCACAGTTTACTGTTTAATTGAATAATGGCGTTGATTGATTTGGATTATTCAATCAACGATAATGGCTTGTCTTCCCTGGATATTTCTATGTTTAATTTCTTGATCTAATTTGTCATCGTTGGTTATTTGCATGCCTAAATAGTTGTATCTTTGACAATGATTTATTTCTGGCTGTATTTCTTCCAAGATTATATTTGGTTGAATATTCCCCCAATACACATTTATTCAGTTTTCTTGATATTTGCTTCTAGCCCCCATAGTTTGTATTCTTCTTATATACATATATATATATATATATATATATATATATTTACGGCATAAAGTGAACTCCGCCCATGTTAAAATTCAGGTTCAAGTGAGCTCCGTGGTCAAGTGGACACCGATATACGGAGCTCACATGACCATTCCATAATATTGGCTCTGTCGATTCGTTAAGATGTATAGTTTCATAATTCTTAATAAAATTTTGGAGCTCATAAGTACCCCTGTATCATAAATGTATTTCGCTTAGTTCACGTGTATATATTATAGGGGTCGTTCAGATCTTCTTCACTGTATATTGGAACCATAGGAATATCGGTTTAAGTAAGCTCTGATAGTTTGGCAACTATGCACTTAGGCCAGCGTTCTTGATATATATATTTTATATATTTTAAACGGTTCATACGGACTCCTTTTCATACGCATTACAATATGTAATCTTCTTCTTCTTCTTCTTGATGTGCCTATCCGTTATGAATGTTGGCGATCATATTGACAATATGTAATAGATATGTATAATACCAAATACCTGTTTTTGGTAGGTACCTGCTATTCTAAAAATAGCTTTATAAATACAAAAGGATTTCATTACCAAGTTGGACGTGTTTTTTCATAAGCGAATATTTCCTAATGTATTTTGTTAACATGAATATGTCTTTATACGTTTTATTTAAGAATACGATTAATAAGAACTTTTAGTTAATCCATTGTTTTACGACATCTTGTATACAGCTTCTTTATTATTTTATTTCTGGTTTTATCTGTGTACTACATATAATTCTGGATAGGTTATCTTAAAATAAATATTTAAGTGCAAAAATAGATATTTTTATGTAAAAATTGGTAGTAGTGCACAAAAGAGGGAAGAATACTTAATTTATATAAGAAGAATGTACCAGTTCACCAATATTACATACTTCTAAATGTTTTATCTGCTATTTAGGGGTAATATGTAATCAATAAACGTGGAGTTTGTGTCAAATTTGCAATAATCTTTGGTCAGTTTTTTCTCGATTTTAGTCATAAATTGAGCTGGTATTCGTTGAGTGGATGTTGCGATTCTAGACTTTGTATCTTTTATTCTCTAGCAGTCTAGCTACTTATCTTCGGATATTAGGTGAATTGATAGCTACGATATTGTAGAGCTTATGTATGGATGTGTGTGTGTGTGTCTTAATATTCGCTGAATTTGGCTGTCTAATTTATAGCTAAATCTACGTGTTAAATATGTGTTGGTGTCATCCATACTTGCAAGGTATATTCGGTAGCAGAAGCATAGAGTGCAAGCGTCTACGTTTTAAGGATGAAAGGATGCTTCTCATTTTTAGCTGACAAGTTTGCAGAGATTATTTTTCTGGTCCTCAGTTTGCCTTTTAGTTTTAAACAATGTTCTATGAATGACAAAGTGTGATACAAACTATCTTCAAGGTATTTATAGCAAGTCCAGAATTTAAAAATTTCATGACACTATTCGATGTTTAGATTTTTAAAAGCAATTCTGTTAGGGACATTAAAGCATTACATCTGACTTTTTCTGAGGTTTGGCTTAAAATTGATTCATAGTCTATTGTTATTGTGTTTAAAGTATGATTTAGATTTTTCTATACTTCAGCAACAAAAGTTTTTGGTTGTGCAACAATATCGATGTATCGTCTACATAATAAAAGTCCTAGTATTTACTGGTATGGGTTGTGTAAATATTATACAGTGTAGGTACCATTACGCTACCCCAAAGGAGACCGTTCTTCTGCGTTTTCCATCTGTTATTTTTACCATTGAATGATACGAAAAATCTTCTGTTGTGTAGGCATACCCGGACAATACAAGCCATTGTTGTATTTTTAATCCAAATTTTAGAATTAGCTTTGTGCTCAGATCTTTAGTCAGGAGCCGTAATATTGTTCATTAGGTATATACGTAGATAGCAGATCCAAGCTCAACACCGTTGAAAGATTCGCTTAGCTGACTGGTTTTGTCCCCTCTCATTTTAAGTTTTTCTTTTCTTGTTTGCCTATGTTTGGCCCTCAATGTGTTTCCTGCACTAGAAATACGTCACATTTGTGTTAACCGCATATGTCTGATAAAGATAAGTAAAGTAAAGTACCTATCTTTATCTCTGGATATTCCCTTCTCTAATGTTTATAGACATAATTAGGATAGTTGGCATTAAAAAGGCCGATTTGGCCGATATTTAAACCCTATAAAATATGGCTAATCTTTTACTTTTCATTAAAAATTTTAATTTTACATACTGTTACTTTTAGACAATATTTCGATCAGATTTGTATAGTAATAAATGTAGTTAATATACCGTCTCTTTGTGAAAAATAAATGAGTTTGTAATATCGGTCACAACTCATATATGGATAATAAGGAAATAAACGGTTAAAATAGGTGTACAAAATTTTAACTACATATATCGGCGCCATTGTTCAGGAGTTGGGTTTATCTCAGACATCAAAGGTTACGTTACATGCATATTCCAGGTTCTATTTACGTATTTTCATTCCTAAAAAAGTATATTTATAATAAAGCCCTGAAGCTACCTTTAGATTCTATGAAAAGTAGAATCTATGGAAATTAGCAAATTAAAAAATAAAGACATAATTCTGAATGGCCAACTTGAGACAAACAATTCTCCCGTCCTGAACTTATTCAGTTACAAACTATAACGTGTAAACGCATACATCTTTTATTGTTAGATAAAATGAATTTTTATCAAGTAACGGTCGGATCCATCACTTACTAAAAGAGTAGAAAATGACATGCTTATGCTTTAGAGTACGGCTACTTTAGTACAAAGTTCCCTTTGCTTTTGCCAATTGCTTTCTCACTTTCTTAGCGATGGGCCTGGCTTTTTCTTATCAATAATGTTCTCGTTCGTTATAGTTGTTCTAAGATATTCAGATTTCACTATATGCTCTACATTTGGTTTTATCTAATATAAATTTACAACTATGACGAAATTTTTATAATATTTTATGCATTGATATTAAACTGATATTAAACTGAGGATATAAAAATCAACAATAAGACCGATAATGACGTACATAGCGGAAACAAGAGCAGATACGGCGAAAACACAAAGACTGCTAGAAACAACAGAAATGAAAGTCTTACGAAAAATAACAAACTAAACTCTAAGAGAAAGAGTAAGAAGTGAAGAAATACGAACGAGATGTGGTTTAGAGGAAATAAACGCGTGGACCAAAAGAAAAAAGCGGAATGGAATCAACACTTCGAAAGAATGACAGAAAATAGAATAGTACGAATAGCAAGAGACAAATCGCCAAATGGAAGGAGATCATTGGGACGACCGAGGAAAAGATGGTCAGACAACGTCAATTGAGGCTCAAAACCGAAGTAAAACAGGCATTAAGCCTATTTATAAAGAAGAAAGAAGAAGAAGAAGATATTAAACTGGAGTAGAGCACTTGGTAGATAATATTTATTTGTTTTGAGTATACTTATTTTACAACATAGTACATAAAATAATAAATATTTGTGTGCTCAGTTTTTTGCTCTGAATTGAAGATTTTATCTTAAAATATGACTGTACTTTATACAAATATTATTATTTTCTGAGATACCGGTATAAATATAAATTTTGAATTTCGCAATGATTTTTTAAAATTATTTTCTTGTTCCGTTATGTCAGTGTTTAAGAATAATGCTGGGAATAAGGTTAAATAGGTTTTTATATTTTATTTGACGTTTAAATATTTAAATCTGAGTTCATTTTTCGAAAAACTATAAACTTGTGGCAACAAGTTGCTATATAACAGTACGAGGCAATATTCTTATGCTGTGACAAAATCATCATATTTGCTTTACATTGCCGTTTTTCCTGCCGTATCATATTTTAGCATAGTCTTCTGATTCATTTTATAGACAAGCGGTAATGGATATCCACAATTTGTCTAATAATATTAAGTTTTAAAAACAGCTGTGCTTTTATGCTCATTCGTTTACCTTTTGTAAAGCCACCTGAGTTATGAATAACTACTTTTTTGTATTTTTAGAAGACATACTTCTATGGGGCATATTTTAATGTGTGAATATTAGGGATTTATATAATCTTTTTGTCTATATAATTTGTTTATTGATTTTACATTTTAGATAAAATTTCATAATTATAGTTCTCTTCCGTTTATTTTCTATAGTAATACATATACAAACCCAATTCGAAATGGAGAAAAACCAGCGAGTTCTAGATTGAACATAGACATTCGTCTCTCTTTCTCCCTATATGTTATATAAAGGTCATCGTCATCATATAGTCAGAACGCAACAAGGTTCTATTACCTTTTCTTCTTTTTGTCTCCTCATTAGTATTGAAAACTCAGCCACGTAAATGACGTTGTAAAAATTTATTTCCCTATTTCTGAAGTGCCTTTCCTGGGATAACTTTTTCAAGTCTAGTTCATTTGATTACTTGTAGTTGATTTGATAATCCCTAACAAATAAGTTGTTGATTGTAGGTAGGATAGCATGTGATTGAACAGGGATGTGTTGATAAGATGTAGGTAGTCTCATTATTCCTAAATCTGACCATATGTTACTTCCCTCCTTCATTCGTGGACGTCTTAAGGGCATTTTTTTTCTCGATCCTCCCAATTTAGCTTGACAATGCAGTTATTAGAGAGTTATTATATCAAACGGAACTAATGCAAAACGGCATTAGTTCCGTTTGATATTGGTTAGTACTCGGACCTATATAAGTTGGAAAATACTTCCGATGACATTTCTAGCAAACCTGATCTAATTGCTACTTGAGTTTTACTTACATTGTTTTGACAGTGTTCTCGTCACATATCCACACAGTAGCACTGATTTAATTATCTTCTTATATATCCTGATTTTATAGATTCCTATTAGACTTCTGGATTTAAAAGTGTTATAAGGGTTATAATATATACATCAGTTAGCTACCTAAATATTCATTTTTATTTCTTATGTGAGAACGTTATCTACGATATACTAAATACTGCAATGTTTTAAAATGATATGGGTTTATTGTAACATTATGCTCTACTCTATATCATCTTTTTTGCATGTTAAAGGACATTTATTTAGTTTTTTACTGATTATCCGCAATTTTTTTTGGTTCTAATAGCATTATTTTATAGCATTCCAATATTTATTCTATGGATTAAATCTGGATAGCAGATAGATATTCTTCACTTTCTCGGAGAAATAATATTGCTACTAATTTCAAACCTATTTTAATACATGGATACGAGTAATAGCAAACGACTAAAGCAAGTGAGGAAAAACTCCGAATATTTGAAAAGAAAATAATAAGAGACAACGATTTGAACCTTCGTCGAAGCTAGATTTATTTAATTACCAGTCTAATCGCACCTAGTTTTTGTGCTTTTATTTATATCCAGTTAATATTAAAAGTGTAATAAATTGTTGTGATACCGTAAATAACAATGGAGAATAACAATGGAGAAAATCGGTAAGGAATTTTAATCTAATTAGATACTTACATCAAAACAAGTTCATATTATTTATATAACCTGATGTCATTAAACAACGAAAATGGATGATGTTAATAGTCCAGTGGCGTCGAGGCCCCAAACGTTATTGACATCATATAAAACTTCTTCATATTCTGTAGCGTTAATCGATTCAATTCCAAAATTCCAATATCTACTTGCACTGTGAAAAATTATAGAACCAAGATATATACATTTTTTCATCATGAATTTCAAATCACCGTATTTGTATTTACCTAGCTAGTGAAGAATTAGAAAAAACTGTCATGAAGGCTGACAACGAAAGAATAACTATCAATCATCAAATAATTTATGCTCGACGCTTAATTACACCAAATGAAAGATTACTGATCTCTAATGTTTGTCCTAGTATTTATCACACTTTCATAGAATATGAACTTAAAATTAGGCCTCAATTTATTACCTCCAATTAATTTTTTACGAAGAGGTACAACAAACCCAGTATATAGATATATATTGAGCTTTCCAAGACATACATTTATCTTTCCTTTGAAAGCTGCATTAATTCCTCCCTCAATTGTCAGAAACCACGATCAAACATCTAATCGTATTTTCTTATATTTAGAAAACAGATGTGTTACTATTGTAAAAAATCTGACCATTTTGTAGCAAATTGGTCATTCTGTACAAATCCAAATCAGAACTTTACAACAACAGTGCCAACTACTACTATAAATACAGTAGTTAATACTCTTCCACACATGACGTCCTGATCACATCAGCATCTTCAGCGAAGTCCTTTTCCTTACAATCCTCGACTATACCTAATTAATTATACCAATATTAACTCCATCTCAAATATCACCCTTAACATTATTCCCAAGTTCTCAACAACTACCCAGTTATCAACAATACCTAATATTTCACAACCTCATATATCAATCCCAAACTATTCCTCAACACTTGCATAACCTATCAATAACATATCAATAAATACTGTAATTTAAAAACTAAAATTGCGTAGCCAAGAAAAAGTAGTCATAACCCAAAGTGCTTTAACAAAGGTGAACGAATTATTAGCGTAACAGCTGTTTTGAAAACTAAATATTATGAGACGAATTGGGATATTGTATTACACAAATTAAACCGCTTGATTATGGTTTGTTGATTAAGGAAAATATGATATGACAGGAAAGACTAATGACTCTATAGCTAATTGCCACATAAATATCAATATAACGCAAATCGTATGATTTTGTATATAAGACAAATAATATTATATTCTAAATTATACCTATAGAGATACAAATAATAAAACAAACATAATAAACAACTATTATACAATATAGTAAATATTTATTTAGATAAACGTAAAGGTTAAAACATGTTTTTTAATTCGCGGTAAAAGATTTATTAGAGTTTATTTAGCACATAAGACAAATTCGTAACAAAATTCATATACCAGTAAATGGTACTCGTTACAGCAGCGAAGTAATTTTAGCAACAGATATGTAGGCTGACCTTACCCCTTGACATACAGCAACCACAAAAGAATCGGCGATAGCGCAAAGGGCAGCTACCCCTTAACCAAGACACGACTCTCTTGTTTGGCAGATAGCACTTGTCTCTTCGACGACTAGGCAGCCTTCACCCCTACTGGATAGAACGACTGTCTTTGATGACTAAGCAGTCTTTATCCTTACTGGATGGAATGATTGTCTTTGATGACTGAGCAGCCTCCACTCTTATTGGATGGAATGACTCTCTGTTAATGGGCTAATTATACGGGGAGAATTAAAACATGAAACATGGACGACGAAAAAACAAAATAAGAGCCGATTGAGCATCGCAGAAAGAAGAATTATTAGAGAAATATATAAACCTGTTATCGATTATATTACAAATCAATACAGAGTGCGAAACAACCGCGAACTAATTGATTATTATGACCAACTAGATAAAGTAAAAACATAAATAACATCTTATACGTAATACCTTGTAAAAATAATATTGTACATTTTTAAGAACGAACTCCTATTTGAACATTGAAGCGTCAAATAAAATATGTAGTACATAATAAACATTGTGGCATATTTCTTTCATTCTATCCAAAAAATTTAAAAAAAAATAAAGTCAGACATATTGAGATGGATTACTGAATACTATTATAGCATACAAGTAGTTTGAGCTACCGGATATTTAAATACATTAAAACTTGGTGTGAACATTTTGGTTAAAAGAATAAATTTGATTTTTATATTACACATGTAGTTGACGTTTCTATCTCCAAATTCTTTTTTAGAGTTCTTTTCTAGACACGTACTAAACAAATTTTGTTTATATTGCAGTTTCTTCTTTTTGTAGATTTAATAGTGATATGAGGAAATCAGTTTGCTACATATACATATGTAGCAATGTGTAGCAATACCAATGAGAAGGTCACGTGGTCGATAAACCCGTCCCATTAGAAAAAGATACAGATATTGCTTTTCGTCAGTTTTCTCTGTTGCATTGCGGAAACGTGAATGTATGGCAGTATTCAGTCTATTTGTACTATATGTCTATGGTTTGCTACATGCATTTTCGCTTTTATCTTTTATGTGACAAAGTTATCAGCGATATCTAAATAGCTCCAATCCTTCAAAGTATATGGTTTTATTGTTACATTAATGCTCCATTCTATATCATACCTTTTGTCTGTTAATGAACTTTTATTTGGTTTTCTTGTTATTGACTATAACACCGTTTTTTTTATGCTAAAAGCATTATTCAATATATTATAATGTGTAATTTCTCTGGCTGCTGACGAACAGAAGTTTTTATTAACTTTTCTTTAATATAATTATGTATGCAGATTTGTATTTTGATCTTCTCACGGTGCTAAAGAGCAAATGTAATAGTTTATTGTATTTTTCCATAAGATTTCTAGTTTTTCACAGTGTCATGGCTCCTCTTATTTCTTTTTCTACGATTTACATTAATTCATTTAATTATTATTTCTGAAATTTCAAGTTTATACACAGTTTCTTTTGTTCCGCTTATTTATCTAAGATATGTTATTCATTCTTATCTATCTATCTATCTATATAAGGATTTTTACAGCTGTCGCCGCCTTCCTTCTTTCAGCCAACGTCTCCAGTCCTCTCTGTTCTGCCATTCTCCATCTCTAAGGTCTTGTTTTTCCATGGCCTCGTCCACTTCATCCCTCCATGATCTTCGGGATCTACCTCTTTTTCTCCTTCCTATTGGGCTCCAATCCGAAATCCTTGCTATCCACCTTGTATGATCTGTTCATTCTTATCTATAGATGTGCTTATTCCCTATCAATTATCTATCAATATTTGAAGTCTTTTTTTATTTGTTTTAGTCATTGTAATGATTCGCATCCGTACATAAAAATAGGTCTAAAGCTTGTATTATGCTCTAAACTCCTTCAGTGGTAGTATTACCAACTGCGATTATTGTTCTAAGATATTTAATGTCTTCCATACTTTCGAAATTGAAATTGTTGACTTTAACGTTGTATCTAGATTTACTGACGGTCTCTTATGTTTATGCGCTGGTATTTGGTTTTCACTTCGTTGATTTTACTTGAAACTTTTTTCGTGCTCTCTGGACTTTGTTCAGTATGTCGTTTACATATTTATAGATGTAGTCATCAGCATAACTAGGAGCTGCTTTGTACCTTGGACCGTTAATGGATTACATCGTAAATCGGCGCTGTTTCTATTTTAATAAATTGTTCTTTAATGTTTTGACTATTTAAATCGAGAATCTGTATTTTATTCGACTGTTTATTAAGGCAGAGTTTCTTGGGGCCAATTTCTCTCTCCAGGTTTTGTTTCCCGTATCAATATTACAACAATTTTGCTGGATGCCGACATAGGAAACCCGTTGGTATGTACATACTGTTTCGATATCTTTTTGTCTCGTTATAAAGTGAATATTAGTTTATTAGGAAATATGATATTGTCTAATAATAGTTAAGTTGTTTTGCTTTGCTTTCTCAGACTGCCACCGTCGTACCTTCTGGTATTTGATATTTCAACCGTCAAGCAACAATTCCTATATGCATTAACTTAATGCTGATATCCTGCTTCCCCAATCCAGTTAGCAGTCCCGAAACCAATAAAATTGCTACATTCAAGTTTTCTATTAAGCTGCCCAGAACTATAGGTACGCCTTATTATCTTACTGATGTTAGTGCTGCCCCTTATAAGTGAATAAAATATGAAAGGAAGGTTTTGGTAATTTAATAAGATCCTTGTGTTACAATATAATGTCTCCGAGAAAGTAAAGTAATATCAAAAAGCTATTCGGATTTAATCCATAGCTAAAATATTAGAATGCTATAAAATAATGCTATATATTAGCATTAATAAGTTTATAATGGATACTAAGTTTGAAAATAATTAGAGCAAGTAATTTAAATTATCAAAGTGCTTATTAAACATAAAAATAAAATAAAATTATATTAACAATTTATATTATAATATATTTAAAAACAGTAGCCAAATATTCTTGGAATTCCTCGATGACTAACCTGGTGGATATTTAAATAAATTTTAAGTTCTAAAATGTACCTGCTCTAAAATTTGAAAATCTACGACTAATACAACTACTGGCAACATCGCAGGAGCTTAGTTGTGTACGCTAAAAGCTGTATACGGATCCCAAAAATGTTTTATCCAGTTACGGAGTCCACTTGATCCGACGTGTTGGTCGGAGTCTACATAAAGCGCTACTCAGATAATAATATACACGGCGTATATTCTCCTGGAGTTAGTATAATACCGTTTTAGTACGGAGCCCACATTAACCGCTAGAAGTATATATATATATATATATATATATATATATATATATATATATATATCTTATACTATCTATACCTATTTCATCTTTCAAAACAAATTCTACAGACAAATAAATGGTGCCCCAATGGGCTCCCCTCTATCTCCAGTAATTGCCAATATCTTTATGGAAGACTTCAAGACCCGAGCACTATCCTCATCAATGATCAAACCCACATGTTGGCTACGATATGTTGACGATACATTCGTCATTTAGCCCCATGGTAGGGATGCTTTAGTGTCTTTTCAAACTCATCTGAATGGTATACATCTTAGCATCGAGTTTACGATGGAGATGGAAACTGATTCATCCCTACCGTTTCTCGATGTTTTCATCAAGAAAAACCAATCCCAAGGTTTCCATTACTCTGTTTATCGAAAACTCACACATACCAATCGTTACTTGCATGCCAACTCTCACCATCCACCTTCACAAATTAATTCAGTCATTAATACCCTTGTCTCCAGATCAATACGCCTTTCCGATGATGCAAGTAGACCCGCTGAGCTCTCTTGTTTAAAACAAGCGCTAATCCAAAACGGTTACCGCGAAAATCACATCAATAGGAGCATTCGCAGACATCAATCTCCCACTCATTTTCAACTCAAAGACTCAGACCCTTATCATACGAAAGCTTTTCTTCTTTATATCAAAGGTGTCACTGACAAAATCGACAGAATTCTGAAACCAAGAGGAATAAAAACAATATTTACTCCCCAACAAAAACTTTCATCTTTTGTCCGATCTATCAAAGACAATATTCCAAATGAACAACACGGAGTTTATGAAATACATTGTGCAGACTGTCCCCGATCCTATATAGGCCAAACAAACCGTAGAATTCAAAACAGGATTTATGAACATTCCATTTCTGTTCGCAATTCTGATTCAGAATCAACTTCAGCTCTTGGTCAACACCATCTTCATACAGGTCATAAAATCGATTTTGAAAACTCCAGAATCATAGCCCCCATCCGCTTCTATAAACCAAGAATCAGCCAAATTATATTTTAAAAAAATATTTATTTAACACATCTTAGTAACAATACGTTTTAATACGATAAAGGCAAATCTAGACTAACTTACAATATGATTTTTATATAGAATGAATATAATAGTAAAAATGCCATGTAGAACATTCGGAACTTATGTTGTCTTAATCAGCGTTCTTCAGTTCACTGGACTTACTAAAGCTTAGTTCGTAATTTATAAGTCGATAACTCCTAGTCTTCTACAACTAAGCCTGTCGTGGAAGTTCGATTGTTTGCCCTTCTTTCAATGTGTGGCTATCAGCTAGTAAATTGGCAATGCGTTGTGGACACACAAGGTATTACCAATTTACTAGCTGATACGTTTGAACAAAAATCCAAAAACCAATACTCACCTAACATTTCCCCAGGCACAATAACTGGAAAGACCTCCACAATAAAAACTGTACAAGAAATCGATCCTATTATCACACCATTTACCTTAAAGGAACTAATGATGACACTCGATTTGTGTAAAAACACAGCCTCTGGTCTAGATGACATTCCTTTCATATTCTTAAAGAAATTATTGACTCCTTGCATCATTGTTTTATTAAAACTTTACAACGGTATTTGGAACAATTCTAATTTTCCTGAGCGGTGGCAAAAATCATATATTATACCAATTAAAAACAGCCAACTGTTCACAACCAAACAGAAAGTTTACCTAATTCATATAGGCCGATATCGCTGACGTGCTTCATGTGCAAATTAATGGAGAAAATGGTAAACAAAAAATTGGTCTGGTTTTAAAAAAAAATATATAGTTATTTCACAGGCATAATCTGGTTTTAGATCTCATCGTTCTATATCAGATAATTTGGTATTTTACAATCACATATTTCTGACTCTATGGCCTGTAAAGAAAATTTATTAGCAGCCTTTTTTGATGTAGAAGGAGCCTATGACACTGTTCAAAAATCTGTAATCCTCCAAAATCTTCAACAATGTGGGCTTGGTGGAAACAAATACTATTTTGTACATAATTTTTTAGATGATAGAATTTTTAAAGTTATTTTAAGCGGAAAGTTGTCCTCTACTCGTATTCAACATAATGGAGTACCACAAGGTTCTGTTATAAGCACAACTCTATTTAGTTTGGCATTTAATGATGTAGGCAAACGTATTCATCTTCCAGTTAAACACGCATTATACGCTGATGACCTTGTACTCTTTTGCAGAGGAAAGAATACGAAAACAACCTGTCGGATAATGCAAACAACCATTGATAATACAGAAAGGTGGTCGAGGCATATAAGGCTTTCCTTCTCATCTCAAAAAACTAAAAGCATGAAATTTAGCAGAATAACGACAAAAGATAAACCAATTTTGACATACAACGGAGTATTACTAGATTTTATTGATCATCATAAAGTCTTAGGACTGACCTTCGACTCCAGACTTACTTAAAATACACACATACAGAAAACAAAAGGCAACTGCTTAAAAAATATTAATATCCTAAAAAGTTTAGCACATTTTCAATGGGGAGCCGACGAAGAGGTATTGCTCACAGTTTACAGATCCAATATTCGCTCCAAAATAGACTATGGTAGTTATGTCTATATGTCTGCCTCCCAGTCACATTTAAAAGGTCTTGACTCCGTACACAATACGGGTCTTAGGATCTGCTTAGATGCCTCCAGATCTAGCCCAGCTCAAAGTATGTACTGGAAAGCTTACGAACCACCACTCTGGTTGAGGAGACAACATTTTCTTTTGTCATATGCAGCTAGCTTATTAGCCAATCCACAAAATCCAGTCTATCAACTACTTATACAACCAAATTATCTCCTTCATCATTTTCAGACCACTAGAGCTGCACAACCCCTCTCATGTTTACTAAATTCTATTCTCGACGGTTTTGATATTTTTGCAACTTCACCCTTTCATATCTCTACACATCCTCCGTGGCATAAGCAACTTCCGAATGTCAACACCTCCCTTTACTCTTTCAATAAACATGATACTCCTAAAGCTATAATTAAACAAGTGTTCCTATATATACTTAATAGAAATCAGTTTCATAAAGTTCTTTATACAAATACCTTATCTAAAAATGATAGGTAGGGGTGGGTAGTGCTGTTGTTTCCTCTTTTAGCACTACAAAACTAATCAAACTTCCTGCCTTTTGTAGTGTATACACTGCAGAACTATACAGTATCGTCGAGGCTTTTCGAATGTTGGAACCAACTGGCCGCAATGTAGCGATTTGCACAGACTCCTTATCATCAATACAAGTAATTAAAAACATGTTCTCAGATCATCCTCTGGTAAATTTAATACATGACATATATAATAAACTTACGGATCATGGAGTAATTGTCACTATTGTCTGGGTACCTTCACATGTAGGACTTGTAGAAAATGAGGCTGCAGATGTAGCCGCAAAAGAAGCTTCTACTTTGGATATACCTATATCAAATATCCAGAGTCACTTACACGATATACAACCAGTTATACCTTTCTTAGAGCCACCACCTATGCCTAGAAGACATAAGGTTATTCTAAGAAGATTAAGACTTGGACACACTCCTCTTAAACATGGTTTTCTAATGGCATCTACCGATCCACCTGCATGCGGCGATTGCAGCAGTCCCTTAACAGTCAGACATTTCCTGAAAGAATGTCCCCATTTTTCTGCTAAAAGAAAACAACACCATTTGAATGATAATATTAAAGAAATGTTGAGTGAAACTCAGAAATTTGTAAACCTGTTTAAATATTTAAAAGACATTCAAGTGCTTAGTAAACTCTAAATTTTAATAATTATATGTAATGGTTAAATTTGTAATTTATGTGTCTTTTTGTACTGTGCATGGTCAAATGTAAAACTGTATATACCTTATATTGTATTATACTGTCATCGTGTCAATGACCGTTAGATTGAAAGTAAATTTTTATAGTATAACCATGTTTATTAGTTATTTGCCATTTTATAGTACAACCGTGTTACTGTATAGATATGGGACAACAAACTTAAGTGGGGCGGTTCTATAGTTTATTTTTATGAACGAGAGAGTAATTAGCATAATTTTAACTGGTACCTTCGACCACTCCATGGGCGTGCTCAAGATTAATTGAAAAATTACTTTGAATAATTGTAAAAAATAAATGAATTATTTTAGTGTTATAAAGTGTTATGTGTATGTAAACAAAAGTGACCTCTTTTATCACACACTATATTAGAACTGACTGGCCTACATTAAAAAGGGTTTTAAAAAATTCACATTTTTTTTAATTTTTAAAAATTACAAAAGAGAAAAAGAGTTTTTAAAACCGTCTAAGGTATGTTAAATAGATGAATAAAAATATTAATATAAAACTTACAGCTACTTGTTACAAATCCAAATCAGATTCAGAAGATGAACTTTCAGAACCAAGATTTATAATAACTGGCTCGATCATTTTATCAGTAATATTGTCCAGCTTCCACATTTTTTTCTTCTTCTTTAATAGTGTGATTTACTGCCTTTTCCCAGTTTTCAGGTTTTACATTATTTACGGCCTCTAAAAACGACTGTTTAACATCATGAATTTTAAAAGTGGTATTTTTTCTTGAAACTTCACTCTTTATCTGTGCCCATACCAGTTCAATCGGGTTTAATTCACAATGATATGGTGGGGATCTAAGTACTGTCATTCCAAGATTTTTGGCAATTTCATCAATTTCGTATTTTTTAAATTTTTCTTTATGAAGGGCACACAACGAATAAAGTTCCTTTCTTATAGATCCGGGATGGTACGTAATATTTTTTGAACTTAGCCAATTCTGCAAGTCTTTTTTTAACCACTTGGTTGTGGGCAGTCCTTCTATAAGTCTGGAGTGATAACTTGCATTATCCATTACTATTACACAGTTCTTAGGAAGAAGATCTATCATTTGTTCGAACCATTCTTGAAAGACATCAGCGTTCATGTCTTCATGGTAGTCACTGGTACGAGTTGATTCAAAAGTTAATAAACCACCTTCAACAAAACCGTCTGAACTGCCAATGTGTACTATTATCAGCCTGCGTCCCTTTCCTGATGGTGGGTTTAAACCAGTAGATAAGTTATTTACAAAAGCGTGCCTTTGACTTGTAACAGTTTCATCCTGCCCAAATTTATTTGGTGTATGACCCTCGTTGATCCATGTTTCATCAAGATAAAATATTTTTCTTTTTTGGTTTCTCATTTCCTTTATGGTTCTTAGAAAATGTCTTCTCCATATGACAATATCGCTTCTTTTTAATAAAATAGACTTTCTGGGATTCTTTTCCAGCGGAAGCCTATTTCTTTTAAAAGTTTCCATAACGTACTTCGACTCATTTCTGGGTAATCCTTATCATCTCGAACTGAGACAAGAACTTTATCCAATGTTGGAAATTCTTGTCTAAAGAAGAATTCATGCACTTTCCGTCGAAGTCCTTCTTTAAAATGATATTCTATTTGAAATTTTGGTTTCCCTGGAGCATTACGTGGCATTTGAAAGCTACCACATTTCTCTTCTTTAATAACTCTGTAAATCGTAGATTTCCCAACACCAAGTGTACTGCTAACTAACTCAACGGTCTCATCAACACTTTCACATAAATGTTTGTCTGTAAATTATTTAAAACAATTGAATATTAATGTTTTTTCATTAACTGTTAAAGGACCAATTTTTCGGCGTTTACGCGGCACTTCCAAATTTTCCATAACACTAGTATACACAATAAACTGCACCTTGCAACTGAAGTACCTACTTTTAGTGAACTGTTAAGAATTTTGAATACGCCACTTGGACCTTCCTACAAAATGGAAAAACCCACTATCACATTTTCTGTGGAATAAGTTTAGAAGGTAATTATCTAGTCAATTACTGTCGTAGATTCCTGGAATTAAAGAATTAAATGTTTGATTGTTGCAACCCTTACTTCGTGGAATGCACTCATTTCAGATAAAATAAAACGTTTTATTTTATCTAAAGAATTAAACTTTATTTTGCAAATAGGTAGGTACTTATTAAACTTTTATTGGTTATATATAACCAATAAAATAAACATCTTACATTTCTTGCAAATTCATTAGTACCATCACTCCGACACTGGCAACCTTATTTAGGGATTAGTAACCCTCACAACTATTGTATTCTATTTTGCTCCAACCTTTAAACCTGGTGGTCATACTCAATTTAAAATTGTTTTCCTATATACTTCTGTAAACTTGTTGACAAATATCTGTTTTTCATTGAGTCACCCGTATCAACAGTTTAGGGATTTGCATACATAATTTATTGTTTTATTACTCTCTCATACATAAAAATACACTATAGTAGGAGAAATAGGTTAATATAATGGATGTCAGGATAGGTTCTGTACTCAGCGGGAGTCTGCAGATTTTAAAATTATTGTACATTTACTGTATGAAAGGTTAATCTTAATCGTAAATTTTCATTTTTGAAAAATTTTCAAAACTTTAATACTAATATACAAAAAAAAAAGTAAAATAGTTGTGTAAACGCCACAAATTTTATATCTCTCAGTGTTCTTAAAGCACATATATCTGTTGTCCTTAATGCTGCAATGCTATTTTTATAATAATCACTGCTGAAAGCCTGTTCATGCATTACCAATTCATATTAAATAAAATTTAAATTTAAAGGAAAGTGTAATTTAAAAAAATATGTGTGGAAGAATATTTGCCTTCAGCTAAATTATAGGAAATACCTATCAAAAATAATGTGACTTTTATGTGAATGTTTTGGAACCATTACCGCCACAATTTTCACACAACATTACTCAAATAAATTTGGCTTTCCCCCTAATGGCGTCTACAATAAACATAATATTGTAGTGACGCCATCAAGACCTGAGTGTAGAGCCGTGTTTGGAGAGTCTGTGTTATACGATAAATACTTCACTGCTCACTCAAAAATCATATATTACAGAGGGTGTGGATATGCTAAAAATATGAAAATTGTGCTTTTTAGTAATTATATCTAATTTTAAAATTTCGCGTGACATGTCATGACTGTGTTAGTTTTTGACCCTTGGGTAATTATATAAACTATTTTGTTTGAACAACCTTGGTACGTACATTTGTTGCATGTTTCCCTTAGATTTATATATTCATACAGTTACACATATGTATATAAAAATGGTCGTGGCAGCTATATATATATATATATATATATATATATATATATATATATATATATATATATATATATATATATATCTATATATATAGTTGTTTTGAGTTTCTTGAACCGTATTATATTTAATATAAAATTAATGTTTCATGGGTTTAGGTTCAATAAAGATATGTTACATGTGGAACTAGATTTTATTTTCCATTGCAATCAATCAACGTTTCGGCAGGAAACCCTTGCCTTTGTCAAGATTCTAAAATATGTATATATATAAGAACAAACAGATATTGTAAAATATGTATATATATATATATATATATATATATATATATATATATATATATATATATATATATATATATATGACTTACCAAAACGTAAAACGTGACACAGACATTAACGAACTGACATATAAAAGTTGATATCTGATATCTCATTGTTTACTGTCATTAGTATATAATTATTTTTATATGGGCGTATCGTTGATGTTTTTGAAAAAGGTAAGGTGGAGATATGTTATGACTTTAAGAGCTTTTTATAATGTTATATTATTATTGTTTAAATCAGATTGAAATATATTTTATTTAGGTTTTGTGTATCTTTTTTGTCATTTATTGCGTTGGTATTTCTTTTTATTTCTATCGATTCGTATATCTCCCTTTTTGTTTTTGTTTTTTTCTGTTAAAATTTTGATGTTTTCAAAGTCAAATTTATGCTTCTTCCCGCTTTCATGTTTTGTGAGCGCAGTGACGTTGTTCTTGTCGTATTTGTGAGAACGAATTCTGGATTGAAGCAGTTGACTGGTTTGACCGATATAGACACCTTCACAGTTTGTACATGGTATGTATGTCGTAAACAACATGTGATTTTTTAAGTTTTGGAGTTTGTGTTTTAGTTTTGTGAAGTATTTATTTAAGAGGTTGTTGCCTTTGTGGGCCACTGTTATATTATGTTTGGCTAAAAGATTTGTTAGTTGTTCGGATAAACCTTTTATATGTGGAAGAGTTGTATAAGTGGTTTTGATACTGTTGGGTTTGTTGTGTTAGATGCATGATTGTTAACTTTGACTCTGTTTTCTGTATTCTCTAAAGTAAGATGTATCATGTTACGCAACTTTCTGCTAACTCCCAGTTCCTCAAGGGTCTCTTTTAATTCCTTCCTTTTTATTATGTCGTATGCTTGCTGGAAGTCGATGAATAGTGCTATCGTTGGTAAGTTGTGTTCATAGCTTTCTGCTTGTAACTCTCTTATTATGAATACTTGGTCCGTTGTGCTTCTCCCTCGTCTAAATCCACACTGGTATTCGCCTATTATATTTTCAGCTTCTTTTTCCAGCTTATCTTTTATCGATTTTGATAGGATTTTATATATGGTATTTAGTAACGCTACTCCTCTGTAATTACTGCATTCTGTTTTGTCTCCTTTTTCGTGTAATGGACAAATAATGGCTTCCTTCCAATCTTCTGGTATTCGTTCTTTTATCCATATCTCTTTTATGATCTTGCATATCCAATTATTTAGCAGTTTTCCACCATATTTCATCATCTCTGCTGTTATGTTATCACTTCCAGGGGATTTGTTGTTTTTCAGATTTTTTATGATTCCCTCGATTTGTTTTTTGCTGAGTGAATTATCTTCTATGTCGTCTATGTGTTCAATTCTTGCTTCTGCTTGCATATATTCTCTTTGGTTTGACTTATTATTACCATTTAGTAATTCATCAAAATACTCTTTCCATCTTTCGACTATTTCTGCTTCCCCGCTTATATTATTTCCTGATTTGTTTTTAACGAATATGGGTTTTTGTTGGAAACCTTTTTTTTTCATTACTAGCACCTTGATATAGGTTTTTTATTTCTGTAATTCTCTTCTATTTCTTTTAGCTTATTTTCTATGTGTTTTCTCTTCTTTTCTCTCAGCATCCTCTTTACTTTTTGTCTTTGCTCCCTATATCTATTCTTTCTCTCTATTGTTTCTTTCGTGATCATTTCCATCCTTAATGATTTTCTTAGTTCTATTTCTTTTTGGCACTCTATGTCAAACCTGTCATAAAACCTGTGCCTAATGTTCGATTCTTTCCACCGCTGTTGAAAAACATTGTATCCTCTATTTCAAATATATCATTTCCCAGCTGTTTCGTCTCCTGTAAAGCTACTATGTCAAAATGGAACTTTTCGATTTCTCTCGCTAAATGTTTAAGTTTGCCTTCTCCATATGTGCCTCTTACATTCCATGTTCCTAAAAGTAGGTGCTCTTTTCGCAATGTTTTCTTGTGTTTTGGTTCAGTTTTCATTTCTGTACTCTTTTTTTCTTTTTTTTGTATTTTCCTTAACCTTGTTCTGTGCTTGTTTCGTCAACGTTATTCCAGTAGTACATTTAGTTGCTAGTTTTTTTATGTTTTTTTACACATTGCGCCTTCTTTGTCATTCCACCTCCATTCGCTGTTATTCACCCATATTTTTTTACTCCAATTTTTACTTCATTTCCTTTATTTCTTTCTTCTTGAGCAATGTTTCTAATTGTTTTCTGTATTTCTCGTTCTTTTATGGTTGCATCTTCGTTGATATATATTTTGTACTCTTTAAATTCTTTTAACTTGTGCTTTTTTTCCATTATTTTTCTTTTTTCTTCTTGGTTTTCTAATTCAATTAGGCATGTTTTTTCGCCTAACTTGTGAGCATTCCTTATTTTAACCTCTACCCCTATATGTTGTTTGATGAAATTATTGATTGTTCCTTTTAACTCTGCTTGCTCATATGTGTCTATCCTTAGACCGTTCATAACTATGTTATTTATTCGTCGGTGTTTTTCCATAACTTCCATGTTTTTTGTTATTTCTCTGAGTTTCTCCTTGATCTCTATATTTTCTTGTTTTAGTTCCAAATTTTCTTTTCTCAGCTCTCTGTTTTCCATTATGAGCTTTTCTATCGTTTCCTTGCATTCTTTTTGATTTCTTTTTATTTCCTTAATATCATCGGTAAGGTGGCTCATCATTAGTAGTAATTGATCAATTTTTGTCGCCTCATTTTTTTTCTCTGGAGTTTTTGTTGGTGTTCTCGAGAACTTCTTGCTCTTTCTGAAAATGTTATCTTCTTCCTCGCTGTCTTTATATCTGTCCTTCCTTTGCCCCTCCTTCTGAAAGTGTATCATCACTGTCTAAATTTTTTTATATATTTTTCCATTTTCCGGCGCCAAACACTGTCTTCCACCTCAACAGTTCAGAGAAGACAGCGTTTACCGTATTTATTTTATGTTTATTAACCGTTGTTATTTTTCTGTGTGTACCCCGAAAGTCTACTCACAACGGCAACGTCGCAATTTCAAAGGTCAGAGTTCCGTTTCTATGCCTTGATGTTAATTAGGCTTATCAATTACAGCAATCTTACTTTTTATAGGGCCTTGGTGTTTTCGGATGTTATTTCGCCGATTTTAAAGTTTTTTCTTAGCACTCTCCTTCACTTAATGTCTTATATTATTCACTGAATGTTTTATATTATTCACTAGATATTTTCAATAATTTATTTCCCGTTACAACTCTCAGAAATTGAGTTTATTGTAGACGACAATAAACACTCTATTAAAGTATTAAAGAGTAAGTACTCGATAAAAATATTGACACTCCAATTCATATTTTCCAAAAATTATTAAATATTAATTGACGTTCGTTTTCTGAAAATTCCGAACAATATCTATTTTTTGCTTTCTTGCAGGCGTCTGACTCGCATGCTTGTGATAATTCTCTTTGCGGTCTTAAAATTCCTGCTTTTACTTCACTGGTAGTAGATCTTTGATAGCCGATGTATTGTTCGCCGCACATTCTTTTATTTTTTGTCACATTTCTTTTCCAACTTCCTGGGTTGAACCCTTTTCTTCTTTTTTTTTTTAATGGGAGAATTGGTCACTGAATTTTCACTTTTATTTTCATTTTCTTCTAAGTCACGGTGTCCTTCAGTATCTTCTATTTCATTTAGGTCATCTGCAACAACAAAAGACAAAATAAGCTTACATCTTTAGATAATAAAATTATATTATGGTAAAATAGTACAAATAGCAAGACACAAATCGCCAAATAAAAGAAGTTCATTGGGACGACCGCGGAAAAGATGGTTAGACAACGTCAATTGAGGCTAAAACCGAAGTAAAACAGGCATTGGGCCTATTTATTAAGTAGAAAGAAGAAAAACAAGAAAATAGTATGTACACCTTGACAGTTTAATTTACCTTGGCATCTCTCTGGTCGTTTATGGTCTACAGATCCATTAATTTTCAGTGAATAGTTTCCTTCTAGATTTTAGTCTTCTATAACTAGATATCCATCACTGTTGTTGTTAGCTTTTTCAAGTATATTCTTATTATGCTTATTAGTGATTTCATCGATTTTTTCTGGACTAAAATCATAACGTTGATCGATGATTTCAATTTGTATATTTTCGTGTGCTTGGTCATGTAAGATATTTTGGTCATTGTAAAATACAGGATCTACCACACTGTAAGTTTCTCCGCCCACATTATCTGTCGTAAGCTCCTGAAAAAAATCATCTTGAACATGTAAAACAAAGTATTCCACATGACTATTACTATTACTGTTTGTCGGATTAGCTAACGATTTATTAAGGTATGTATGAAAATATTTATTTCTGTCTAGTTCACTATCATCTTGTAGATTGCAGTTAATATTGTAATTTGTAGATAAAACATCTTGTTCATTACTTTCTAAAGTTTCAGTGTTCATAGTCATCATAACCATTTTTTTTCCACGTGATACGCTTTAATTCTGAAAATAAAAAACAGCATGTTAATAACAAGTAACAAACAATTATTTATAAAGGGGTTTAAGTAATAACCTGTATCGTCTTTAATTGAAGAAATGTTATATTTTCTTATTAGTATTAAATAATTTCCTGGTGCTGTTGCACTAAATCACCTTTAAAAACAAACAAAAAGCAGTTACTTACCATAAAAAATGATCATCATAAGCCATCGTCAAGGAAAAATCATGTTTTTACACCAATTTGACCATAACCTAACAAAATGCATAAGAAACTAATAGGATACGGGTTATTACACGGCGCCAAATGACTGCAGTAGATACGGGGCGTATTAGAAACATCTTTCATCTTTTTATTCTCTTGTTTATCACATTCTTTTGCTGGTTTGTTCATTGTTTGCTTTATGTTTTCCCATTTGTTCTCAGTTTGCTCTTCTATTTGTATCTTTTTTAGTTCTCTTTCCATTGTTTCCTCGTATATTTCTTGCTCTTTTTTTGTTGCTAATCGAATTGGGTTATGTATACATTTCTTTTTATTTATTTTTTTTTTTGTTTTCTGGTATCAGTTGCTTAATTTTGATACCCACCATGTAGTGATCTGAGTCAGCGTCTGGTCCTCTGTATGTTCTTATCTTCTTTATACATTGCTGTTCCTCTTTTTCGATGAGCACGTGGTCGATTTGGTTTTTAGTCTTTCTATCTGGCGATATCCATGTTTCCTTGTGTATTTCTTTTCTTTCGAAATATGTGCTCATTATGATCATATTTTTTTCTCTTGCGAAATCGATCAGGAATTGTCCGTTCTCATTAGTTTCATTGTGTTTACTATATTTTCCTATTGTCGGTCTAAATACTTCTTCCTTCCCTATTTTGGCATTTGCGTCGCCTAGAATAATTTTCATATCATATCTGGGTATATTTTCGATTGTTCCGTTTAATTTATTGTAGCAACATTCTTTAACGTCATTATCTTTTTCTTCTGAAGGTGCGTGAATATTTATGAGGGTGATTTTTTGGTATTTTCCCTTGAACCTGATACTACATATGCGGTCTGATACTGGTTTAAACTCTACTATTGCTTCTTTTAGCTCTTTTCATGTATGTATGAAAATATTTATTTCTGTGTAATTCACTATCATCTTGTAGATTGCAGTTAATATTGTAATTTGTAGATAAAATATCTTGTTCATTACTTTCTAAAGTTTCAGTGTTCACAGTCATCATAACCAATTTTTTCCACGTGATACGCTTTAATTCTGAAAATAAAAAACAGCATGTTAATAACCCGTAACAAACAATTATTTATAAAGGGGTTTAAGTAATAACCTGTATCGTCTTTAATTGAAGAAGTGGTATATTTTCTTATTAGTATTAAATAATTTCCTGGTGCTGTTGCACTAAATCACCTTTAAAAACAAACAAAAAGCAGTTACTTACCATAAATCATCATTATAAGCCATCATCAAGGAAAAATTACGGTTTCACACCAATTTGACCATAATCTAACAAAATGCATAAGAAACTAATAGGATACGGGTTATTACACGGCGCCAAATGACTGCAGTAGATACGGGGCGTATTAGAAACATGATATTCGAAGACCTTGCAATTTTATTTCAGATTCGGGATTTTGTACACATGTAGAACATTCAATTATCTACTATTAAACTATCAAAATACAAACACTAAATTTACTGTTTGTATTTTGAGAACGATTTCCGAAGTGGAAATTGAAACGTCAATAAACGTATTTTTATCTTTAATTGTGGCTTATTCCCAGTTTAATAGTAATTAATTCACAATGCCACAAGAAAATAGCTTCAAAACAATATATAGAACATTCCTTCTTTATCATTATGGCGTGAAAACCTAAAATTTGATTTTTTTATTTTTTTGTAGATACGGGGTATTAGAATGGGACCGTCGATATGAGCGTCGCAAGTAGGGTTTATAATAACATGGCCAATACATGACAATAGGTATATTTTTAGTCGGCTTCGGCTTTGGCCGAAGGTATCCTACAGGCCGAACTTCGGCATCGACTTCGGTTAAGACCAAAAAAATCTCATTCGGTTGGTTTATACATATTACTATTATATAATAGAGAACAATTATATTATTCTCTTAGAAGACAACAATCTTATTATTATATAATTGAGAACAATTATAGAGAACAATTCTAAATAATCTCATATGTTATTCGTATGTAAAAATAACTTTTTCTATTTAAACTAATGTTATTTACTTAAAGTTCTACCGTTTTGAAATTACAAAACGTCAGAACAGACTCTGCACTCTCGGGAATAGTTTAATTTATTTTATTTTAAATTATTTATATGTTTTAGCATGAGCTATTATTATTGCGGAAAAACATGTACCGGACATATCAATTAAAAATGCTCGTTATATTTATACAAAAAGAGTTTATATAGTTATTCATATAATAATAACAGGTAAATATTTATATTTATTAATTAAAAGTGATTACGACGATTATTGTTGTTTATTTCAGAATTATGTAATATAAATAATGATTTGCAAAAGCGTACCAGAATTGGTCAGATAAACCCACCAGTTTTGATTATTTTTGTTTTTTTTTATTAAAGTAAACCACGTCTACCATGAAAAGTTATTGGCGGGGAAGAGTTGTACATAAAAACACATGTTTGCTTATAACAACTAATTACAATTGAGAACTTAAGTCTATTTGTATATTAGATTCGTTACTTTATCACATTTACTATAGTTCAGAGCACTTTTCAGATCTCTTAGTAAATCACTTTGCAGTCGTTCCAGGTGATAGAGTGGGCAACTAACAATAATGTGTTTAATTGTCAGGGGAATATCACAAACATAGCACAGTTTTTGTTGTTATTTCTTCATCAGGTACTGGTGGGTTAACCTGGTATGTCCTATTCTCAAGCAGTGTTGTATGACTTGATCTCGTCGATTTTGTGGCATTATACCGTTTGGTGACAAATTTGGGTTGATGCGTTGTAGTTTGTTGTCGTCAAGTTTATTCCATCTTTCAAGCCATATTCTCATTGAAAATTCTTTGATGGTGTTTTGAATGTCAGAATGAGGAATTTCTAGGAGCTCTTTATCTGGTCTATTCATATAGCAGGCTTCTTTAGCTTCTCGATCAGCTTTTTCATTATCTATTATGCCTACGTGAGGTGGAATCCAAACAAATTCTATCCTTTTGTTCTTACTGCAAAATTCTTCTTGATCAATTTTAATTTGGCATAGTATTGGGTGGTTTGGATAAACCCTTAATATTCCTTTGTACTGTGCTTAAAAAATCTGTAAAAATGACTGCTTATAATTTGGGTTGGTTTAATATATGTTGTAGGGCTTTAGATACAGCGTACATTTCGGCGGAATGTATGGAGTACTCCTTGGGTAGGTGGAACTGATGTTTAATTTTCGTTTTGTTCCGTCAATGAAAGCTGCGCCTATCGTTTCCATTGTAGAAGTTTTTGATGAATCTGTATATAACTGATAATATCTTTTGTACTTGTCTTTAATCGCTTAAAACCTTTGTAGAATTATATGTGATGAAGTATCAGATTTAGGATACAATAGAAGATTTGTATTACATTTGGAAAGTTTTATGGGAATTTTATTTCATTGGAAATACCTATTGGAAAATTGAAACATGTAATTATTTTACTAACTGATGCAGAAAGAAATTTTTAAAGAAATTTCTTTAAAAATTAAATGGAAATTGTTAGAAAATGTGTAGGATTAAGCAGAATTATTAGAGTTTGCTCCAATTTTAGCTGCATATTGTAGGCTTAGTCTGTTTCTTCTAATTAAAATAGGTGGATCATCAGCTTCTACATACAAACTGTTCACTAAACTGGTCCTGTAGGCTCCAAGTGCAAGTCTAAATGCGGTATTTTGTATAATGTTCAATTCCTTTAATAGACTATCTTTAGCTGAACTGTAGACTATTGATCTCTAATCTAGCTTGCTACGAATCTGTGTTTTATACATATTTAGTAATTGTGTGGTATCAGCTCCCCAATTATGATTGGCTAATACTTTGAGAATGTTCATACTTTACGTGCAAGATTTTTTAAGTTGTTGAATGCGGGTTTTCCAAGTGAGTTTTTTATCTAATATTATTCCCAAAAATCGATGTTCTTCTACATACTGCAAATTTCGATTATATAGTGGTAATTTTGGCCAACTTGTTTGTTTGTTTCTTAAAAAAATATTACTTTTGTTTTGTTTGTAGAAAAACAAAGACCTGTTCTCTCTGACCACTTTTCTAAAGATTTGATGGACTCTTGCAGAATAGTTGCACCTATCCAGCTATTTTTATTGCTTACATAAAGAACAAGGTCATCTGCATATAAACCAATTTGAACAGCATAATAATGTTATCAACAACTTCATTCATTGCAATCAAGAAAAGTGTTACACTAAGTGTTGATTCTTGGGGAGTTCCGTTATCTTGGTAATACGAACTTGACAAATGATTAGTAAGTTTAACTATAAAATTTCTATCATAAACAACATTTTTGATTAAAGCTAGCAGATTTACATCCATAGCCCATTGTTTTAATCTTTTTAGGACATCATACTTCCACACAGTATCCTAGACTAGGTGTACGACTGATTCTAGTTTAATCAAGCTGTCCGTTGTACATTTGTTTTTTCTAAATCCGCTTTGTTGTTTGCATATTAAATTATTGGATTACACGAAGTATTGCAGACGTTTTTTAAGTATTTTTTCTATTAGTTTGCACAAGGTGGATGTTACAGATATAGGTCGATACGAATTTGTATCCGTCTTTATTTTATTAGATTTAAAAATAAAAGTTACAATTGCTGCTTTCCAAGATTTTGGGAATTGTTTCGTATAGAATAACAGATTATAGATGTCCAGAAGGTATTGTTTTGCATTTCTGGAAGATTTATAAGCAATGCATAAGAAATTTCGTCAGGTCCTGGGCTAGAATTTTTAACGTCCTGAAGTGCTTCATTTAGTTCAATTAGACTTAGTGATGAGTTCAGTGGATGATTGTTATTGGTAATGATTATTACTTGTTCAGAGTTTCTTTAATGTTCAATAAATATAGGGCCATACATAGAGTCATTGCTGTATGTTTGAAACGAAATTGCTAAGGCATTTGTTATTTGCGCTTCATCAGTTATTTGATTTCCGTTAATATTAAGAGAGTTTATCTTGTAAGTATATGAAATACCTTTAATTCTGCGGATCTTGTTCCACACTTCAGATGCGGGGGTATCATCGATAATAATTGAGGATACATATTGTTTCCATGACTCACGCTTATTCTTTTTGATTATATATCTCGCCTTAGTTCTATGTTTTTTAAAATTAACTAAGCTCTCTTCTGTATGGTGTTTTTTTAATACGATGAAGGTATGTTTACTAAGTTTTAGTGCATTTTTACATTTAGCATTCCACCATGGGACTGTCTGTTTACGTTTTAGCTTGCTTCTTTTACCTATAGTTTCTTCTGCAGCTTTTATAATCACTGTAGTGAATTTTTTAACGATGAAATCAATATCAGTTTCCAATGGTCCTAAGTGGGGTATAGAGTTTTTGATAAAATTTTGACCACTTTCCCAATCTGAATTATTGATTTTTCACTTTTCTGGAAAGGATATTTAGGCCAGTGATCGCTATCGTAAGTATGATGTATAGGTTATTCCACGAATATACGACTGTTTTGGATTATTGCTACAACGAATATTTTACTGTGCAAGTAGAAGTATGAAAGTAAATTTAAATTTGGAGCTAGCGAGCTTTCGCGTATAGGAGATCGACAGCGGAATGTTTACCAGTAATTACCCTGAGTTAAGCCAGACAAAGTCAGTTAAGCTTAAAACTCTTTCTATAGTATTACCTCTTTTTTCTGTAGATAGACATCCCCATGTTCTACAATGTGCATTAAAGTCTTCTACTATTATTCTGAGTTTTGAAATTTGTTCAATTAACATTTCGAGTTGTTTGGCAGTGATTTTGGTATCTGATGGAATATATACACTGCATATAGAATATTGTGTTTTTATTTTAACACAGATTTTATTTTAACTGCTACAACCTATAATTCTGATTGTATAGGGATTTCCTTTGATTACAAATTTAATGTGGATTAACATAAATGGATACGCCACCACTAGCTTTACCAGCGTTTGTTCTAGTTTTATGGTAGGCCTCATATTAGTTTAACGAATATTTTTTATTTGTTTTGAAATTTGTCTTTTGTAGGCAGGTAACTTGTGGATGTGTTTCTTTAATTAAAAGCTGTAGCATTTCTATATGTATAAATACATATTGAATGTTCCACTGAATAATAGCTATTTTGTTAACTTTTTGTTTTTTTGTTTTTTTTTCTATTTATCGTTGGAAGGAGTAGTTTCCTGTAATGCGTCAGTATTTTCAGAGGTGTCATCCTAAATACCAAAATCTTGATTTATTTTAGAAAGTAGGTTTTTCTTGATTCTTGTAATTCTAGATTTAATTGCTCTTTCGTTCAACATGGTATACATCATATTTCAGTTAGCATATGTTCCAACCCGTTTATATCATGTGTGTATTCTAGGGCCAGTTCTACTTGGGTGGAAGAACTTTGAACGTTTTCTAAGAATGCTAGTAATTGGGTGCAATTTAGTACATATGGTGGTGATGTATCCTGGATACATTGTATGACTAGTTGTAATAACGACTTAATATTAGTAGTTTCTAAAGTGGATTTGTCTAATGTGATAATTTGTTTCTTCTTTTTAATTTGCATTGGTTTGGGTTTCGTAAATTCTCTTGGTGTAGTCTCTGTAGGAGTGGAGCAAGTTGGGGATGACACTTCCGAGTAAGATAGTTTATTTTTATTATCCGTGTCAGTGCTAACTTGAGTATCCATTTCTTCTCGAGATTCAATTGGAACGAAGTCGGGTAAAGTAAAATTGTCTGTAGGTGCAAAGTAAACTTGTCTTCGAAAACTAAGTACTTGGCTGTATTGCGGGTCTTGTATTCCTAAGGAATGAAATCGGAGACATTAATTTAAAACCAAGATTGATTAAAGACTGTTCGATTATGTTATGGGGAATAGATGTACATACTTACTATTTATAACTGGGAATAAGCCACAATTAAAGATAAAAAATACGTTTATTGACGTTTCAATTTCCAATTCGGAAATCGTTCTCAAAATACAAACAGTAAATTAAACAAATTTTGTTTTTTGTTACATAGTGAAAAAATTCTTCTAATAATTTAATTTTATCTGACTCATTTATATTGACAATTCAGACATACATTATGCATTTTAAAGTAGAGGACTTTAAAATGATATTGCCAATATTGTTGAGTTGCGCTCCTGGGACGACTTTACTATAAGATAGTTCATTCGATTACATGAAATCAACTTTAACTTAAGAATATCCGTCAGAAAAAATCATAGCATATAATTCGTCTTTAAAAAGACAAACACATGACATGATGACAGTAAAATTCTCCCGTTAGTGATTCCATAGTAAATTATGAGGGAAAAACCAGGAAAAAAAACTCATAATACTATCCCGACATTGTAAGTATTTGTTTGTGAATTTAGTTTACCTTCAACAAACATCAAAATTCTGATTTTATATGTTACGTTATTTAAAAAACATAAATGATGTATCCTCTATATGTTACTGACTTACTAATACTGGTATTTTCTTATTAATAACTTCCTCTTTCAATATTGGTAACCAGATCCTACTACATTCTGCCGAGGAATTTGCGACACAATTGGCCTCATTTAGCATAATTAGAGCCGCTTCTTTGATTTTTCTTTTTTTACCATCCGTTTCTTTTAGGACTATATTTGAATTATTCCATTGAACCCTATGTTCATTATCCCATGCGTGTTTACATATTTGAGATCTATCAAATTCTCTATTTTTAATATAAGATTGATGTTCACTTATTCTAACATTTAATGGCCTTGATGATTCACCTAAATAAAACTGATCGCATTCACAAGGTATTTTATAAATGCAATTCTTTGTCCTTTCTTGTTCATTGTTAGGTTTGGTTTTGGACAAAATAGATCTCAACGTGTTTGTTGTTTTGAATGTTGTTGAAATGTTGAATTTATTTCCTATCCTTTTAAGTTTTTCTGATAATCCTTTTATGTACGGTATTGTTACTTTCCTCATATTATTCCTTGTGTATGCTGTAGGATCTCGTTCTAAGTTGTTTAAATAACGTAACATATAAAATCAGAATTTTGATGTTTGTTGAAGGTAAACTAAATTCACAAACAAATACTTACAATGTCGGGATAGTATTATGAGGTTTTTTTCCTGGTTTTTCCCTCATAATTTACTATGGAATCACTAACGGGAGAATTTTACTGTCATCATGTCATGTGTTTGTCTTTTTAAAGACGAATTATATGCTATGATTTTTTCTGACGGATATTCTCAAGTTAAAGTTGATTTCATGTAATCGAATGAACTATCTTATAGTAAAGTCGTCCCAGGAGCGCAACTCAACAATATTGGCAATATCATTTTAAAGTCCTCTACTTTAAAATGCATAATGTATGTCTGAATTGTCAATATAAATGAGTCAGATAAAATTAAATTATTAGAAGAATTTTTTCACTATGTAACAAAAAACAAAATTTGTTTAATTTACTGTTTGTATTTTGAGAACGATTTCCGAATTGGAAATTGAAACGTCAATAAACGTATTTTTTATCTTTAATTGTGGCTTATTCCCAGTTATAAATAGTAATTAATTTACAATGCCACAAGAAAATAGCTTCAGAACAATATTAAGATGTACATACGTTGGATACAACTAATCCATTAGTGGGTTTAATTAGTTAACGTGCTTTGGTTGTATATTCTCTAAATTTAATTTTTTTATATTGACCTTGATAATCACCTACGACTTGTATGCTTGAAAGGTAGATGCATATTCTTCCGTTTGACATTTTGGATGAGAACAGTACATTTTTTGGATGGACTATAGTTCCTACTGTAATGGTGTACTCTTCTGTTCATATTTCATCTACTGCCGGCAAAATTATGTCCTGATTTTTTGTTGGGAACTTTTTTAATTGTTTTTGCTTAGTGATGGTGGCGCTAGCCTGATATAATGGCAACAGGTGGACACAGAGAATTCTAGAATGGAGACCAAGGACGACAACAAGAAGCATGGGAAGACCTCAAAAAAGATGGGTAGATGACATAAGAACAGTGGCAGGCAAACAGTGGACTAGATTGGCGCAGGATAGAAAAAGATGGAAGCAATTGGGAGAGACCTACATTCAGGAGTGAATGGAAAATGGTTGAAAAAGAAGAAGAGTGATGGTGGAATAGGTAATGTTTTGCTAATCGGGATTATTTGATGGACCCCTGTAGTCAGAAGTACCACCTGTCATTTTGTCAAATTTAATCTTCTATCTTTTTTTTAAATTTAAATTGAACTTTCATTGTAATAATTTTAATTTGGGTAGGTACGACTCTGTTTATTTAAAACTAAATAGTCGATCTAGCAATTAGCAAGATGCCAAGAGTTAAAACTAGTTTTTTAAATAATTAATAAATACGAAATATAAATAATGTTCTTCGTATATATATATATATATATATATATATATATATATATATATATATATATATATAAAAACAATGTTTATAATCAAACTGCCAATTTGGAAACTGTACTTACAGCTATTAACAGACCACTGTACACTGCTTCTATATATTTCGGTTTATTATTTAAATTTACACTGTTTCTTCTCAGAGACTATAAAAGTTGTGGGCCTCAAATTATTTTGACTTTTTACTTTTTGTTGTTTTAGCGGTCACTTTGTTATTTTAAGACTTCATATATTGTCAATTTTTTTTTTGTCCCGTGCCCTGGGTTTTTACAGGTGACAATAAAAATTGGTTGAAGGGTGCAGAATGACATTTAGAGATTTCACAAATATAATTAATAATAATGTTACAATTGGAAACTTGTACTAATCTTGACCAATTAGGTATGATGTACTTTCTTCCTGTCGATGACATACAATAATGTGATTCCATAGCAGGTAAGTTGTCGAGTAATTCATTCATTGATTTATTTTCCAATTCAAAAGAATTAGATTTCTTGGTTTTTTTAGATTCAATGGTTGGGATATTCACTCAGAGATTCACTCATATTTTTATTATATTTAGCGATTGGAAGAGATTTTAGTTTTTTTTTGCTGCTGACTCGCCGTTTTTAACTTGGCTTTAGTCACTTCAACTGGATTTCCTTTTCTTCTTTCCAGAAAAGTTCCTATACAATATGTTTTGTTCTTTATAAGCGTTTCAGCAAGGTCCACACTTGTTACAATTTTTCATAAACAACCAGTGGCATGCATTTAGAAGTTTGTGGATCAATTCCATCACAACTTTTCTTGAATGGTCTGTTCCGGCGGTAGTATCAAATTTACCAGCATAAACTTTTATATTTTGAATTAATCCGTTAGGTTTAGTAAGTACATACATTTTTATACCAAATGTATGGCGCTTATTTTTAATATACATTCTAAAACAGAGATGACCACGCCATACAACTCTTGATTTATCAAGGGAGAGATTTTTGTCAGGCTGATATATGTCACTCACTTTTTGATTAAAATAATTTAATAATGGACAAATTTTCTACAGCCTGTCCTCTATAACCTCTCCTACCTCTGGATTTTTGGCAAAGTGCAGACACCGAAGGATTAACAAAAAACGGTCTCTACTCATATTTTCTGGGAAACATTTTACATTAAAAAGACTATCAGTTTTCCCATTTTCTTGCATTCTGTTGGTTTTCCATGTCCCCATGTGTAAGAGTAGCCAAAAATATATATAGTTCTTCAGTAATGAGTGATTTTCAATTTGATCTTCTTCTTCTTTAGATGCAAATCCACTAATGGATGTTAGCGATCACATTTTCCATTAATTCTCTATTTCTTGCAATATGTATCAGAGATTGTATGTCGTTAATCCCTGTCCATTGCCTTATGTTTCAGAGCCAGGACATTTTCTTGCGTCCCATTCCTCTCTTGCCTTCAATTTTACCCTCGAATATAAGTTGGAAGAACTGGTATTTTTCATTTCGCATGATGTGACCTAGATACGCCGTTTTCCTTTTCTTGATGGTTTCGAAAAGTTGGCGTTCTTGGTTTATTCTTTTAAGGACATCTATATTTGTGATTTTCGCTGTTCATGGTATTTTTAGGATACGGCGATAAAGCCTCATTTCGAAAGCTTCTAATCTGTTTATATCCCTCGTTTTGAGTGTCCAGCCCACTACGCCATATAGCAGCACTGACCATACGTAGCACTTAGTAAACCTTAGTCTCAGTTGAACATCGAACTCTGAACAAGTCAGTACCTTCTTGAATTTTACGAAAGCTTGTCGAGCTTGCTCAATGCGACATTTTACTTCACTGTCCGATGCCCAGTCTTCAAAAAGCCACGATCCCAGGTATTTAAATTTACTCACTCTTTCAATGGATTTACTATTCAGTGTTATGGTGGAGCTTTCAAGTGCATCCAAGTTTCTGGAGATGATCATGAATTTGATCTTTTTGGTATTAATCTCTAATCCCATTCGCTCACTGTATTCTCCGATTATAGTGACAAGTTGTTGAAGATCGACTATGTTGTCACAAATTAAGACACCATCATCAGCATAGCGTATGTTGTTGATTATTACTCCATTCACCTTGATTCCCATCTCTGCATCCTCCAAAGACTCTTGAAATTCATTTCAATTTGATACTCTAGATCTTTTTGTATCACTCGATAGAAATACTGTTCAGGATACAGCTTTGTTTCTGTCACTATCGGCGCAAAAAAGTTTCATCCACCAGAAGACGAAAGTAATCAAAAGGTGTCTTACATGGTAGTGACTCTACCAACAAGTTGCAACATCTAATAAACTCAAATTGTTTTATTCCATCATGATCATTTTGCCATTCATGTGTATTTGGATTTCCTGTATTTGGATTTAAATTTTCATTGGGTTCTTCCCCATAACCTGCATTTGAATTTGAATTTTCATTTGATTACTCCTCGTTTTGTATGGCTTGCATAATACCCGAAATATCATCGTCACCTAAAAATAAAAAATTAAACACTTTTTTAAACTCACTTGTTTCGAACTTACCCAACTCATCTTCATCCTCATCATCTGTAGATGAAATATAGTGTTAAAAAGTATTCAAGTTCTTTTTCTGTTAATTTTTTTTACGGATATTTTTTATGTTTTAGACGAGAATGGCCTGGCTCTCCGTTCTTCATTATTGCAATAGTCCAACATGTGTCAGAATAAAAGGAAACAACAAAAGTGACAACTGTGACGTAACTTCCGTTACCTGATGCTACTCTTAAATGCTGATGTAGCAAATAAACGCACAACTCCCATGCTAATAAAATATCATACTATAAATAGAAGTCATGTAAAGCGCGGATCTGCGCCGTTAGCACCGAGGAATGAACGGCCTGGACGCGAATCCGCGCTTTATGCAAGTCATATGAAGAAATAAGAAGACGAACAAA
This sequence comes from Diabrotica balteata, assembly GCA_918026665.1. Taxonomy (NCBI): domain Eukaryota; kingdom Metazoa; phylum Arthropoda; class Insecta; order Coleoptera; family Chrysomelidae; genus Diabrotica; species Diabrotica balteata. Next base: position 34,443,628 of record OU898280.1, on the reverse strand, counting down.
AGTTATGCATGTAATCCAAAAGATTGCAATGTTAAAATGGAACTGGGCAGGACACATAGGAACAATAAAACACAACTTTTGGACGAAGCGAATTATTTAATAACGACCAAGGGCAAATAAGAGAAGTAGAGATGGACTTATACCAGATGGAATGATGACATTAAGCGAATGGCTGGTCACGAATATATGCAAAAAAACAACAAAGAGAAATAAATTGGCACACCTGACGAAGGCTTGCATCCACCGATAAACGGAATAGCTGTTGATGATGATGACTCTAGATATAGAAAGTATTATACTGCTTATAATATTGTTTATAAAGAAATGGTAGTTTACATTGGGTATTAGCTGCTTATTATCGTTTTTATTTGATTCATATTAGGACTCATTAAGAAATATTTTTTATTTATTACTTCTTCTTCTCAGTTTTATGTAGACATAAATCTGTCTGTTTTTAATGTTTTTCGCTAACTACTCATATCTTGACAGAATTTCCGCATGCTCCACCTAAGTAAGCATCCGATGGAGAATTAAAAGCCCTACATCGAACTTTGGTTTGTAATTTAAAAAAGTTTGTTAATAAAACAAGTAAAATACATAAAATTGTGATCTTTCAAATCTGTTTTAATGTTGTTCTGAAGCTATTTTCTTGTGGCATTTTAAATTAGTTACTACTTAACTAGGAATAAGCCACAATTAAAGATAAAAATACGTTTATTGACGTTTCAATTTCCACTTCGGAAATCGTTCTCAAAATACAAACAGTAAATTAAACAAATTTTGTTTTTTGTTGCATAGTGAAAAATTCTTCTAATAATTTAATTTTATCTGACTCATTTATATTGACAATTCAGACATACATTATGCATTTTAAAGTAGACGACTTTAAAATGATATTGCCAATATTGTTGAGTTGCGCTTCTGGGACGACTTTACTTATAAGATAGCTCATTCGATTACATGAAATCAACTTTAATTTGAGAATATCCGTCAGAAAAAAATCATAGCATGTATTTCGTCTTTAGAAAGACAAACACATGACATGATGACAGTAAAATTCTCCTGTTAGTGATTCCATAGTAAATTATGAGGGAAAAACCTTGAAAAAAACTTCCTAATACTATCCCGACATGGTAAGTATTTGTTCGTGAATTTAGTTTACCTTCAACAAACTCCAAAATTCTGATTTTATATGTTTCGTTATTTAAAAAACATAAATGATGTATCCTCTATATGTTACTAGCTTACTAATATTGGTATTTTCTTATTAATAACTTCCTCTTTCAATATTGGTAACCAGATCCTACTACATTCTGCCAAGGAATTTGCGACAGATAGATCTCAAATATGTAAAAACGCATGGGATAATGAACATAGGATTCAATAGAATAATTCAAATGTAGTCCTAAAAGAAACGGACGGTAAAAAAATAAAAATCAAAGAAGCGGCTCTAATTATGCTAAATGAGGCCAATTGTGTCGCAAATTCCTCGGCAGAATGTAGTAGGACCTGGTTACCAATATTGAAAGAGGAAGTTAATATTAAGAAAATACCAGTATTAGTAAGTCAGTAACATATAGAGGATACATGATTTATGTTTTTTAAATAACGAAACATATAAAATGAGAATTTTGGTGTTTGTTGAAAGTAAACTAAATTCACGAACAAATACTTACCTTGTCGGGATAGTATTATGAGGTTTTTTTCCTGTTTTTTCCCTCATAATTTACTATGGAATCACTAACAGGGAAATTTTACTGTTATCATGTTATGTGTTTGTCTTTTTAAAGACAAATTACATGCTATGATTTTTTTCTGACGGATATTCTCAAGTTAAATTTGATTTCATGTAATCGAATGAACTATCTTATAAGTAAAGTCGTCCCAGGAGCGCAACTCAACAATATAATTTTAAAGTCGTCTACTTTAAAATGCATAATGTATGTCTGAATTGTCAATATAAATGAGTCAGATAAAATTAAATTATTAGAAGAATTTTTCACTATGTAACAAAAAACCAAAATTTGTTTAATTTACTATTTGTATTTTGAGAACGATTTCCGAAGTGGAAATTGAAACGTCAATAAACGTATTTTTATCTTTAATTGTGGCTTATTCTCAGTTAGGTAGTAATCTGTTTTAATGAACACAAAAATCAGCCACTGTTGCTTTTCAAATGTTGTTTTATTAAACCACTTTAACTTTTTCTACAGCTCTTTTAAGGTCTCCAAAAGTATGCTTCTTATATTACTTTGTATCGTTTTTCTCTTTATCTAGGGATTTTAATTTAGTTTGTAATTAAAAAGCTTTTTTGAAATTAAAGTTGCTATGAAAGACTCAAAGATTAAACCTTATCTGTAGTAACAACTTTAGACATTTTTATATAAATGACTTTCTGCTCTGTGAACCTACTTACGGTTCACGTATTACATTGAGGTGTATGGAACACTAAATCATTGGGCCTAAAGGTCTTGAACCAGTTATGAGCCCATAATTTTTTGGTTTGTTATCAACTAGAAACTTTAATGCAAAGATGTCTTTACTAATAAATGAAAATACATTTATATTAATAAAAAAAATTTTAAACTATCTACCTTATTGATGACATTTATGCACTTCAAACAAACATTTTGTAAAGTTTTACGCATGTTTTAGAATAGACTTACTGTCTGCAACTGCTTTTTTTTGACCTTCCCTCTTACTTATTTATTCATAGCATGTAACACATCTATGACGGTCCATGAATTGTAATTCCTCATTCATCGTTATTGATGGTTGGTTATTTAACACCTAAAGTGCCATGGGGGATCAACGTGATCCCCCATTCTGCTTAAACATTTTAATCTCTTCTGGCCGTGGGGGATCAATGTAAACCGACGGACCAGAAATCACTTAGGGCCCCATCGCATAACACTGATGCGAAATTTCAATGTAAACTATATGGAAATCTTTTGTAGATATGTTAAGCAAAATGGGAGATCAGTTGGCCATTGTGTAAGTATAAAAAAAAAAATTATGAGGGAAAAATAAATCTGATCAAAATTTTAGCAACAAAATATTTATTTTAATTCAGAAATATGTAAATCAAAAAAACATTGCAAGCAAAAGTGTTTTTGACATACGTTGCATCTAAACTTGGTTTTGGGGGTCTTATTTTTGGCAACTTGACGCCCTGATTCCTCTGAAATTTTGGCATAGCATCCACTACAAGACCTCTTCTTCTGACTATCGTCAAGATTGTGACTTAGTTTCTGGTTGTCCTCGAAATTTGGTAAATCTGCAGATTTTAGAAGACCTTTGATTACTTCTTCTCGGAATTTTGTAATAGACATTTTGTGATTAGTTATGAGTTGATGGAGCACATAAGCGTTTACAATACAGGAACCAGCTATAAATTCGATAGCCAGTTTTCTATACCATTTTACTCCACGGCGCAAAGAAGAATTGTAAGCTTTCATTTGGTCGGATATGTCGATATAGGCTTTGTGTTTGTTATACTCTATGATACTTCTTGGCTTGGTTTTTTCGCCAGACCTTCTCGCCTGAGTGACCATTTCAGGAACATATTTAGTTGTCAACATAAGGACGTCTCTTTTGTCTTTCCATTTCTCTATAAATATTCCTGTGTTGCTTTCCTCGGCAATATGTTCGCCGCGTCTTAGTTTTTTCTGAACAACATTTTTTGAGTTGTTCTTTCTGTTGCTTCGTAGAGTACCCAAAATATATGTATTTTTTTCCAGAAGTTTCGATGCTAATTCAACAGAGGTGTAATAGTTGTCCACGACGATAGTGCGACCTTGGTTTAGTAAATTTTCTGTTAGTTTCAAAACAACATTAGATGGTACCGACTGCTCCTGATTTGGTTCTCTTTCCTGTCCACAGTAGATAGAAGCATCATAAAGATATCCGTTTTCAAGACAGAGCTTAAAGAGCTTGATTCCAAATTTGTGTCTTTTGTTGCTGATGTACTGTTTAAATTTAAGTTTGCCTTTAAAAGGCACGAGCGTTTCATCAATACAGATAAATTCTCCTGGAACAATTGGAGATTGAAAATTCTCTAACAGCTTCGTTAAAAGGGGTGTTATTTTATATAGTCTGTCACCATCAGGAAAATTATTATTATCTGCAAAATGCCAATTTTTTAGCAACAACTGAAAACGATTCCTAGGCATTACTGTTTTTATGAAGTTATGATATAACTTATTTGTAGACCAATAGGATGAAATTGATGGCAACTGAACAAGGCCCATCCACAAAATACACCCCACAAACTTTTCCATTTCCGAACAATCCGTGTCATTCCAGCGTTGAATACGTGCTCTTGGTCTTGTAGTTTGCTCCTTTATTTGTGCAGCATATCTATTTGTCTCTCGAACAAATAACTCAAATATTTCATCGGTAACCACTAATTTATAAAAATCGTATGGAGTTTTTTCATAAAAATCATAAAGGTTCTCGTGAATTCCAGGATTACCCACTGTGAATTGAAAATTCTTCATGTGCGTACCGGATACTTCAGACCATGAAAATACTTCAGCAGGCTCAACAGTGAGTTCATCTGTCAGGGTCTCATCATTGTAATTAATATTCTGTTGAATAACATGCTCTATAACATTGTCAATATTATTGCCTGCTTCTGTTACCTGAACTGAATTTTTAGATGTCTGTGGATCTGTCGAAAACACCACTCTTTTTGCAGAGGTACTTGGCAAATTTTCTTTGGACGTGTAGTCAAATGTTTTCTCCGGAGATTGGACAATCTTGATTTTTTTTCTAGGTGTCTCTGGATCCTCTTCTGAACTGGACATGTCAGAGTCTGAAGGCGCATATTCACTCACATCAGAAGAAAAGTCTTCGTCACTAGCCGAAAGCACCTCCTCCCACAATTTTTTCAGTTTATTTTGTTCTTTTTCGTAGCTATCCGCCATTTCTAAGTTGAACACAACATCAACAACACTACCTGACTGCAAAGTGCAAGCAAACTGAAAGGCTGACGAGTAGTGCCGGCCGACCAATGTTGCCAACTCCATTGAAAGCTATTATAGCACGAGCTGGGAGATTATTATAGTACATTGGAAAAAAATATAGTACAAGATTTAAGAAATGTATTATTCAATTATTTATTATTACACACAATTATTACCTAAGTTATTATTAAATTATACAAAGTTATTATGAAATATTACACGTAAAATTTAACATCCAATATTCAACTTATATATACAATGAGGACATATACAATGGTTATACTGATATGGCAATCCCTCAATCCTTAGAACTTAAAAGTTAAATAATAAGATATTATTCCAAACATCCATAATTCAAATTTTATGGGACCAAAAGCGGCTCACATCAGATCAGAATTTAATTTAGGTCATAATATTTACCATATATACATAAAATTTTTAAAGTGGGTGAATGATTTATGGTTACCAATACGTGCCGATGCCGAATGATTATGATTATGGTTAGTTTCCGGAATTTCTCATTCTTTGCATTTAATTTTTAAACAATACAGGGAAGTATCAAATAAATTTGAATACAAACGTATTAAAAATACTATCAAATTTTTTGTGATGATAACAAATTTAAACAGCAGATTTCCGAATTGAACAGAAGTAGAAATTATAGTACAAAATAGCGACGGACGCGTGCACTCCCCCACTGGCCATAACGCCAAACACATGCTTTCGGGCCATGGGGGATCAACGTAGACCGTCACATAAAAATGGCAAAATCTGGCAAAAAATTTCAAATTTAGCAAAAAATTGACAATGAATCTGTATAATAGCTCATACATATTCAGAATTTCAAATAAAAAAAGTTGGCCCCAGGGTTACGCAAAAATACAATCCCACGGTGGCACTGTACGTGTTAATGGTTATCTTTTGATGGGTACATGGGTTATCTTTGGGTAGTGGTACCCCGACAAACGAGTGTAATTATCCGTCTTATTGTTGATTTATATATCCTGGTTTTCGTTTCCGTTAATATAAACATTATTGTGATTAAAGATAAAAACATTATTTTGATTAAATATACCTAACAGTTACAATTATTTAAATATTTATAATTGTACCTAATGAAATTATATTTTACAGTAATTATTTTTGCGTTTTTTCTAAATACTATTCTGCAACAAGGCAAAATATTAAAGAGAAACTATTAAAACAAATGTCATTTGATCTAAGCACATGGATATATTTTGTTCGGTACCACTTGTACAGCAATTAATTGGTCTATCTCTTTAAATTTCTCAATTATCTGTAACCGGGCTATACTACAATTTTGGGACGACACAATGCATCAAATGTAATTTTTTTATAAATTTGATATATTATCATAAGTTCTTAGTAATACCATATGGTATCAGTCTGTTTTTTTTTTCTAATTAAAATTTGACAAAAAATGATGTTTCTGTCTAAATTTAGGTCAAATAAACTTGACATAAAAATCGCAGTAAAATTTATAAAAGAAAAGTTAATCTGCGCGTTAATGGGTCAAAGGAATTTTAATTTGTAAAATAATAAACTATCCGTAAATAATCTTTGAGCATACTACTCTATACAAACAAGCCCATTATACTTTAACGTGAGTAATATTTCTGCAGAAATTAATTAAATTCGAAACCAACCGGAACTTTATCGAATAATTCAATCTCTTCAGGTCCATTTGAGTTGTACTAGGACTATTTTAGTTTTGTATAGAGTGAATAGTGAATACGGGCACTTATATTTTGCGTGCTTTCCAATTATAACTTTGAAAATGTAACGATTTATTGTTGTAGTTAAAAGTTAGACGCAAAGTTTGAGATCCTGATTAAAGTTAAGGCAATTGTAAAAGAATATTACATGTAAACAAGAATAACTTTAGGTTGAAAAAGAGTTTCTGAAGTCTAATAAAACGACTTAAACGAAACGTGGGTTTTAAAAATTATTATTACAATAAATCTTTGCTAGTTTAGAAGCCCATGGCCATACTTTATTCCATAACATAAATTAAGTATCTTGACGGTCTTATATTATATTTTATAATATATATATATATATATATATATATATATATATATATATATATATATATATATATAAACGAAGAATGATCACAGCTGTCCAATTATTGATTAGGATGATTAGGATACTGGTAAGGTTGATTGGGTTAGCAGCTGAATAATGAAAGCCAAAGTGTGCTCTTTTCAACGATTTCGTTATATTTCGTTAAATTTCTTTAACATCTTCAGACGAATGCTACAATATGTTACAAAATGGTGAAATTGTGTATTTTACATAAGATGTAGTGAACACTTACTTGTGTAAGGTTGCAGACAAAAGTGGTATTTGAAAGTTCCATGTTGAAAAACTTTTTTAAAGATTTTTTGGTTGAAAACTCAAACAATACAAGTGCATTTTTGTTTTTTTCCTCCAGTGTGCAAGTACAATACCAATATTAAAAAACGTTGAACATTTAAGAAACAAACAGTTAAAACACAACTACATATCACATTGTCATTTTTTTGGCAGCTATGTTGGTGGAAGGTCTAGTCAACTAATGCACAAGGAAGTGGAAATCTAGTATGTACCTCAAGGTTGATGTGTCTTGTCAGCTATCATATTAGGAGATGTCAGCCAGAGAACTAAAGCTGTGTTCAGTTTATGTGTAAAGTTACACTTAATTGAAAATTATGTTATGTTAATTTAAGACAATTAAATTATGTTATTAATAAATACATATAGAATTTATTTATTTCTTTGTGATTATTTCTTTTAAAGTTATTTTAATTATTGTTATTACTCTTAAAAATTTTTTATTTCCTGAAAAAATGCACAGTTGCAGTAATAATTATTAAGTTTCTACTTCAATTGGATGGTCAGAAGAGTTTTAATAGACAATATTATACTATTCAGAATATTACAATTCGTTGACTAGATTATTTTTTGTTTCCAACTGCAGCAGAAAGTAATAAATTTCACTAAGGTGTTGTATATCTGATTTTGTGTTGATTATATTATCTGTTGTTGCAATGTGGGTCATTTCTAAAAAAAGTCTTCTCTTATATGCTGTTTCTTTTTTGAGGATTTTGACATCTGCAAAATTCATTCTGTGGTTATGGGTGTGAACGTGGTTGGCTAGGGTGCATCTATCTGGGTAAAGTCTACAGTCACTTTTGTGAGTGGTAACACGGTCTTTAAGACGTCTAGAGGTTTGGCCGATGTACTTGCCATTACAGTCCATACAAGGGATGCTGTAAACCACATTAGATATTTGGTCATGAGGAGTACGATCTTTCATTTTTGAGAAAATAGAGTTTACTGTTAAAACTGTTTTATTGGCTATTTTAATGTTATCATATGATTTAAAGATTCTAGTTAGTTTTGGTGTTAGTTCCCGTATGTAGGGCAGCACACAATATGTTGGAAGGGTTTGGCTGGTAACAGTATTCTGTGAACTAGTACTTGCTATGTTCAAATGTTCGGAGGTAGTTAGATTGATAGATGTTACTGATGTAGTATTATATAAAAGTGTTTTTAAAAGAAGAGGTGGATAGGAATTATCTATAAAGAGATCATAAAGTATTTTGAGATTCTTTTGATGGAATGATATATCTGAAATTTGTAGAACCCTATTTTTCATTTGTTTTACTAAGTTTAGTTTGGTGGAGTGTTTATGATAGGACATGTAGTTAATGTACCTGCCTGAACTCATTGATTTTGTGTACCAATCAACTATAATGATGTTATCATTTGAGCGGATTAATTTAGTGTCTAAGAAAGGAATAGATTGATTTTCATCTTCGACTTCCATGGTAAACTGTATGTAAGGATCGTAGCTATTAAATATAAATAGTAGTTCATCTATCGTATTGTTGGGTATAGCTAAGACCATGTCATCTACATGTTTCTTTAAAAAGAAAAGGTTGAAAGGTAGTACTGGAATGATTGTGTCTAACAGGTCATCCATTACATATGCAGCAAGAATGGGGCTAATTTTTGCTCCCATTGGTGTTCCAAAAGTTTGTTTGTAATATGTATTGTCAAAAGAAAAATAGGTATTATTGAATAAGAAGGTGATTAAGTTTATGAACATGTCTTTATCTATTGTACAATGTCTACTAATTTCTGACCAATGTTTAATTAATGATCTGATGCAAGCTTCAAGATAAACGTTACTAAATAGGGAAACCACATCCAAGCTAACCAACACATAACCTTGAGGTAGTTGTAATCTATTGAATTTATTGTGAACTTCAAAAGAATCTTTTATGTAGTAATCATTATTACAGTCATAAGCAGAGGTTAGGATTTCAGTAATAAAACCAGCAATATTCTCAGTAGGAGCTCCTATTGACGATACTATAGGTCTAACAGATAATGTTGGTTTGTGTATTTTAGGCAGAGAATAGTATTTAGGTGAAATGCTATTATATGAATTAAGTTTTTTCTTAATCTTTTATAATAACTACATATGCTTTTATTGTTTGAGTATTGTTTGAGTTTTCAACCAAAAAATCTTTAAAAAAGTTTTTCAACATGGAACTTTCAAATACCACTTTTGTCTGCAACCTTACACAAGTAAGTGTTCACTACATCTTATGTAAAATACACAATTTCACCATTTTGTAACATATTGTAGCATTCGTCTGAAGATGTTAAAGAAATTTAACGAAATATAACGAAATCGTTGAAAAGAGCACACTTTGGCTTTTATTATTCAGCTGCTAACCCAATCAACCTTACCAGTATACTATATATATATATATATATATATATATATATATATATATATATATATATATATATATATATAAGGGAAAAGTACAGATTCGAACAATTTTTACCAACTTGCATTTGGAAAGGCAGCCGCTCCTCTCGTCTCGATGTTGGACAATTTGTCTCAACAAAAGCTGCCTTACCAAATCTATATAGATGATCTTTTTACTGAATTCAATTTGATGGTGCATTTAAAAGATATGGAGTTACAGGAACAATAAAAGAGAACAGAATACCACAAGATGTTCCACTTGTCGATAAAAAAACTATGTCCAAACAAACTCGAGGTTATTTGCTTTCAAAAATTGACAAGGAAGATGGTATTATGTTGACCAAATGGATGGATAACGCCGTTGTAACAATGGCATCAACTTTATACGGTGTCATTCTGTTCAACAAGTAAAACTTTATTCATATTCTGAAAAGTTCCTCGTCCATATTTTGTTGGAATACATAACAAGTTTATGAAGAGGAACTGATAGAATGGATGAGGATTTAACAACACATTGTATAAGTATTCGTAGTATGAAATGGTATTGGTCTATACTTACATGGCTAATTGAGGCTGCAGTGCAAAATTCGTTGATTTTTTATAAGTGTTCAACTGTTCAGGAACACCCACAACTAATTTGAATTTTCGATGTGAAATCGCGACTACTTACATTACCAAATTCAGAAACCTTCCCATTAGACCTGGCAGACCAACAAGTAGAAGTAGCTATCCATTAACAGAATCTCTGACATTAGGTAAGATGGTATTAACCATCTCATTATACCTGTTCCTAACAAAAAACGAAGGTGGTGCGCAGGACAAGGGTGCTGCTCAGTAGGACGTTCGCAGTTTGAGAAATGCGGTATTGGACTGTGCATTGAGTGCTTTGCCATATTTCATAAAGAGTAAATCGTATAATATTTTGTAACGTTATAAACGTCACATCTCTATTAATTTATATTTAAATAATTATTTCATTTTAATTTCTTTATTAATTTATTAATTTGTTTATCTTCAGTTAATTTTTACTATCTTTTTTATTTAAAAAGTAGTTGGCGCCCTTTCTGTCCCTGTATATTTCTTCCTCGCATTATTTCCTCTCTCTTTCTGTCACGTAGAATAAATATTCGCCCTCTCTCTTTGTGTTCTGTGTTGACTGACAAGTTAGTTTCGTAAAATAGCAACATCCTATGACATCTGTGCTAACTTCAAGTAGTTTCCCACTTTCTGTCAAAACAACTTCTAACGTGGTGGGATTATTTTTTGTCTGATTTTGACTTTATAAAAGAAGGCAAAATTTATAATTAGACTCATTTTATAGTCTACAAATTCTCTTGTATTTTTTATTGGGAATACCTTTTTTATCTGGAATACTACTATTTTATTGGGAATACCATTTTATTGAGAATATACCACTTTATTGGTAACATTCAAACATACAACACCTAAAACCGTAGGACCACGTGTGACTGCAGCTCTCCAATCCACAACGTTCCATTGGAGGACCTAGCAGCTAGGACACACAAATAGCCATCAAACAACACACAAATAGCCAACTGTTAAGCTTTGGCAGGGTCCATTATTGTGTTTTTATTCTTTTAAATAAATATGTTTGGTTAAAATTTGTTTTATTTGCTATCAACTGAGAACTCAGGTTCAATCCCTATTTTAAGACAAGACGAACTCACCCTTGAGATACTGAGCTAGGCAAGGTATAGACGATAAGCTCCCATAGTTGATTGAAGTATTATTTTCACAATATTACTTCAATTCTCTTTGGTAGTCTTATCGTTACAATTTTGACTATATCTATAATTTTTATTTGAAAAATTTAATAGGTTTTTTTGCATATTTGTATTTTTCCTAAACTAAACATTGTAAAAACCACCAGTTTTACAAAAAAAAATAATTCAGGCTTTGATGGGTTAAAACAGATTTGCCCTAGTCTATTTGGGACTAAAAATGTGAGTTATTTAATTATTGTTTAATATTCATTGATTATTTTTTACCAGCTGAACTATTTTATTAAAAAATGAAACCATTAAGTCAGTAAATTTATTATTGTTCTTTATTGTGAAACGAACATAATATTTATTCCAGAGTTATCATAAATACACATCACAAACATTATTTCCGTGCTGCAGCGATACGATGGCTGATTTCATTGAGGACTCGGAGAATATTACAAGCACCTGCACTCAAAATTATTGAAAAGTTGGAAGCCATATGACACACAACAATTGCTGCGTCGCTGCTGTCATATATGTTCGTGTAGTTCAATATCTGAAGTTTAGTTATGAAAATACATTCATATTAAAATACTTTGTGTAGACTGGTTGGATTTTCTATCAAACAAGTTGTTCACATCTCATATTAATCGGCAAAATTTTATTAATAAAATATAATGAAAGAACTATATTAGCGAAGTTATTATTCCCATTTATTATATTTAAAAAAAAACATCTTAAAATCTTTACTATATTCTAAGTTTAAAGATATACAATACCGTTAAAATTATCCTTGACACTATACTATACATAGCAGCTTACTGGCTGCTAAAGAGTTTCGATCGCGTTAAAAAGATTACTCTTCGAATATGACTGGATTTGTTAAGATCTATTCGCTTAAAAACGAGAAAAGAAGTACGACCTTCAATCCAATATAAATTAAGAATCACTCGAAGAGTGGTGGGTTTTTGGGTCAAAAGGTCGTGAGAAAATGGACAAAGAAGGTGGCTACTTCATCTATTTGATAAAGACGTTTCGCTTTCTAATCAGAAAGCATCATCAGTTCATCTAAAAAAAAAACAATATGAAACACCAAACATCCATAGAAAAATTATTATAAGTGTGTTACCTCAAAAAGACATGTAGCAGTCAATGATATTAAATATGTAAAGAAGCTCACGACAATGGACAGTATAAGATTATGTTGTATAAACAATTAATTAAAACTAAATACAGTTTACAAATTAACTCAAACCGCACAGCAAAAGACCATTGTGGTAGTTTGTAACGTTATAAACGTCACATCTCTATTAATTTGTATTTAAATAATTATTACCTTTTAATTTCTTTATTAATTTATTAATTTACTTATCTTTAGTTAATTTTTACTATCTTTTTAATTTAAAAAGTAGTTGGCGCTTTCTCTGTCCCTCTATATTTCTTCCCCTGTCATTATTTCCTCTCTCTTTCTGTCACGTAGAATAAATATTCGCCCTCTCTCTTTGTGTTCTATGTTGACAGTCAAGTTAGTTTCGTAAAATAGCAACATCCTATAACATCTGTGCTAACTTCAAGTAGTTTCCCACTTTCTGTTAAAACAACTTCTAACGTAGTGGGAATATAATTTTTTTGTCTGATTTTGATTTTATAAAGGAGGCAAAAATTATAATTAGACTCATTTTATAGTCTACCAATTGTATTGCGGTAAGTACTTTCATTGTCATATTTATTCTATAATTCTGACCGCATTTCCGACACTTCTAACCTTACTTTCTTTCCAAAGCACATTGGTTTTTTTTATATATGCATTAGGACTCTAACAGAATTTAACTAACAATCATAGTAAAAATCGTGTTTCATTTTATCCTTGCCATACGCTATTTCTGTAATTGTAACTTTGTAAGATGGCAAGGAAGTTAAACCTTTTTTCTTGTTGTGTCTAATGAAAAACTATTAATTTTGTTGTAGTTTATTGGAAATATCGGGAATATACCCTTTCATTAGGAGTATTTAAAACAGTTCAATATATAATACCAAGCAATATCTCCATTTTACGGGAATCATTGACCACATAGGACCACGTGTAACTGCAGTTCTCCAATCAACAACATTCCATTGGAGGACCTAGCAGCTAGGACACACAAGTAGCCATCGAACAAAGCAATAAGTATCGCGTTAATTGTTAAGCTTTGGCAGGGTCTATTATTGTGCTTTTTTTTAAATAAATATGTTTGGTTAAAAGTTGTTTTATTTGCTATCAACTGAGCACTCAGGTTCAATCCCTATTTTAAGATAAGACGAACTCACCCTTGAGATACTGAGCTAGGCAAGGTACAGACGATAAGCTCCCATGGTTGATTGAAGTATTATTTTCACAATATTACTTCAATTCTCTTTGGTAGTCTTATCGTTACAAGTTGTATATGTATATAAAAATTATGTAAAAAAGCTTAAGTAAAAAACATTAATTTGCAGAAAACTAACATGATCATAAAATGCACTTATACTTAAACAGTATATTATTAGTTACATTTAATTTTAACTTTAGGTAACACTATTAAATTGATTAAGATTAAAATAAAGTAATATTCAAAAGTATAATGAGGTTACCACTCTAAGCTTCTTAGCTGCTGCCGGTAAAATGGACAACGAGTAGATACCCACGCCAACAACGAGAAAAGACACTGGCGTTGAAATCAAAATACGACAGAACATCAAGGCGAATTACCAACCTCTAGTGCAATAGAGCGGTAAATTTAAAGATTATGATAAATTTAATTTGGGTGACAAACTTGTCAGTAAAAACCAAAAAATGAAAGAAAACGGTGGTTAAGATCACCATTTTCCCCACAGTGGTTGGCTGAGATAAACAATGAACAAACAACTGAGGTCAATCAAAAATATCATATATTAAAATAGTCTACGTTGTGGCTGATTAGCCAGCCAAAGGTGAAGATTAATTGAACTTTCAACAGTCCAAGGTTCATAACATTTAAACTGGGAAACTAATAAAGATTCTATGAATGAATTTTAATTATACAATTTTATTAAACTATTTGATCAGAAATAATTATTTCACATATGTACATGTAACATTGACAAAATAATCAATAAAATATTGAAATATTGAAATATATAAAAAGTTGAATCTAAGTTGAATCTAATCTGAGTGAATAAAGTAATAAAAATTATTTTATTTTATTTTTATTTTAAACTAGCAGACCCGATAGACTTCGTTCTGTCAAATCGATTTAGAATGTGGCAGTTTATTTCTTTAATTCTCCTGAACAGAACCGTCACCATGATGATACTGTGTGTGAGAGTCAGCTCGGGTGACCTAAGTATCTTCGCCTTGACGAAATTTGGCCAGCCTTTTTGACCCACTAAAAACCCCGACAGAGATGTCTGCCAGAGGGCTTCACACTAAGAGGGAAACTTAAGTTTCAAACCTAATTGAAAAATAATATAAAGGGATACTGAAAACCTAAAGGTGACAAATATTTATAAAGTGGGTACTTAAATGGCAAAACATAGAAATAATTAATTATTTATTAATATTAATATTATTATTAACATATTAATATCGATTAATAATCGATGTAATAAAAAATAATAAAATAAAACGTATATAAGTATTTTCAGTAATCTCTTTATTGTGAAGCACGTGAATTATAATCATTAACAAAAATCTGTTTTATTTTTATTGTAGTACTTTATGATATACAATGTTTATTGTTTAATTACCTGATGAACATACAAACAAATCTGATAGTTTTCTAACACGGGAACTGGCAACATACAATTGACCATATGAGAAACATGGGGTTTCTAGATTAATACCACGAACACCTATTGATTGCTCCTGCGACCTATTTATGGTCATAAAAGCAAGCCGCACTGGAAACTGTAGTCGTTTAAATTCAAATGGTATATCAGTCGGAATCATATCATATTTTTTTCTCTATATATCAATGTGATATTAAAAGTCTGAGGTGCGCCAAGCAATTAATTAGCTAATTAATTAATTCATTAAACTTATTTAAATAATGCAATTGTGATTATATCACACTACTTAATTCTCTTATCTCAGTGTTTATAAAGATATTAAAAGCTTATAAACATTTTAAAAAATGTATTGATGCTATTGAAAAACATCATAAATGGCAGGCTTTTAAGAGACATAGAAATGAGGTAGTAAATATGTTAAAGCTAAAAAATAGCTGTTCTCTTTTAACAATATAGACAGGTATAGAAACAATCCAAAAAAATGTGGAAAACTTTAAAAAAGGTAATCAATAATAATAGTCGAGAAATGCCAAACACTGTAATCTTTGAAACTACTACTGGTCTAAAACGGTTAACAAACGGAGTAGAAATAGCTAGCAGATTTAATGTGTATTTTGTTGAAAGCATTGAAAGTATTGTTCAAAGTATTGATAGTTCTGAAATATGGTGTAATGTAAATAGTAATCTATATTTAAATTTTAAAAATTTTGAAACGCTTTCTATACAGGATTTGAGAAAAATTGTTGGCACTTTGGATAATAAATTCTCACTACATGAAGCGTTAAATTGCAGAATAGTAAAGGAAGTTTTTGAAACCATTAGGCACGTTATGTTAAATTTAATTAATACATCTCTTACTACGGGTAGAATTCCTGATGTATTAAACATAAGTACTATCACACCTATTCAAAAAATACCCAACACTATCAAAGCTGATGAATTCTGACCAATCAATACTTTACCTACTATAGAGAAAATATTAGAAATTGCTGTTTATGAACAATTATTAGAACATGTAACTAAAAATAAAATCTTAATTAATAATCAATCAGGTTTTCGAAATCAATTCTCTTGTGAATCAGCGTTACAAGTTACAATATGTCACATAAAGAGTAATTTAGATAAAAATAAGTACGTAGTCGGTGTATTTCTTGATTTAAAAAGAGCTTTTGAAACAACTGACAGAACAATAATGATTTCTAAACTTAAACAATATGGTATAGGTGGTACAGTAATTGCGTGGTTAGAAAATTATTTACAAGATCGCAAACAGAAAGTTCGATTTAAAGACCAATTGTCATCTGAAATGGATAGTAATACAGGGATTCCTCAAGGTAGTGTATTAGGCCTCCTTTTATGTATTCTGTACATTAACGATATCAATATTTTTGTAATTTGTGAATTTATTAATCTTTTTGCCGATGATACTCTAATCTGTTGTAGTAATAGAAATTTTGATTTAGCTATTCAAAAAATTAACACTATTTTAGATATAATTAATATATATTTAAAAATGAATAAACTGAAGTTGAATGTGAAAAAAACAAAGGCAATGATTTTCACTACCAAACATAAATGTAGCTTGGTGGATTCTGAAATCCTAAATTTAAATATTAATAATGAAAAAATTGAAATTGTCACAACAGTTAGATATTTGGGATTCCAGCTTGAAAATATTTTGAATTTTGAGAGTCACTTCGAGTACGTTCATAAAAAAAATATCAAAAAAACTTTACTTTCTGAGTAGAATATCTCAAAATTTATTAATGGAAACAAAAATAACAGTATATAACACAATTATTCAATCTTATTTTGACTATTGCTCATAAATTTTATATTTATTTAACCTTAACAAACTTAACATGCTACAAAAATTACAGAACCGTGGAATGAGAATAATTCGTAAAACAAATCGCCGTACCCCATTTGGGACGATGTTAAATACTCTAAATTGGTTCTCTGTTAAAAATAGACTGTTTTATTTCACCATGATTTTGGTCTTTAAAATAGTAAATGGCTTATCACTTGAATATTTTTTAGAATTCATTTCTTTCAACAAAAGTATTCATTCTTATAATACCAGAGGTTTAGATGACATATATGTACCTAGAACTATGTATAAAAGTACGATGAATTCACTCTTTTTTAAAAGCTTCCTTAAATTTAATCAGTTACCAACATCTGTAAAAAAAATGTACTAGTCTCAATAATTTCAAACTGTTATTTAAACAATACATCAAAAATTTATAGTGTACTTTCTTTATATTGTATGTATATTAGAGTTCCTATTTAAATAAAGGTCTATCTATCTATTTGCTTAATATTTTTAAATCTATGAATAAATTCAGTTATTTTGTTGATACTCAATTATATATGTTTTTTTTTAAATCCATGAAGAGAGCGTGGATAGGAATATTATCTACACTCCACTATGGTTAAAATTATGCTCGTGATAGTTCAACAATTGAGTGAATTACTATTTAACTGGGAATAAGCCATAATAGTAATAGTAATAATAATAAATAATATATAATAATAATAGCCATAATAATAATAAACCAGTTAAATAGTAATTGATTTTAAATGCCACAAGAAAATAGCTTCAGAACAATACAATTCAGAACAATTCAGAACAATTCAGAACAATTGAGTGATATTACTGAGCTATTTGGAAACACGTTTACTTAAGCACTGTCGATAGACATGTCTATTTCAATGAAGTTATGTTTCATTGTATATAATCCAGATTTGTGTTTAATTATTCTAGATAAAGATAATAATATTTGGTTTAAAAAAAGTTGAAAAATAGATTAGTATATCAGAAAAAAAATGTCATGAAAAAATCACCATACCTTTTAAATTACACATGTACTAAAAATAATGTTCTGTTAAAATTCCTTTATTGTTTCTCATTGATTGTTTATTCTCCACCGGGACGAAGGAAAGGAGTAAGTAAAGTAACGCCTTATCGTCTAGCACCATAGCAGCGACTTTGTGTAAATTCGGTGGTGAAAACTGATAAATTAGCCGTTGCTCTCTCGCCAGCCACGTTTGCTACCACCGAATGATAAATGGCGTGAGAAACCACCCCATTTTCCATAAATATACGTGTATCAAGGAGAACGGCATCCTGTTTTGTAGTTTCTGTTTGTTCACAGATGTTTCTCTATAAATTAGCCAGAAGTGGGATACAAAGAATATATTTTTGGTATTTTTATACTTTTTCGTTTATTTCTAACTTTCTGATAACCTTGGAGTATTGATTTAAATCAATACCAGACCCTGTTTGGCATTCCTGAATTATTCAATCGATACAAAACAATCAGTTCGAAATACTCGAGTATCGAATTTGCGTAAAAAAGCATATTACATAAAGTCCGTTTTAGCAATAAGATTCATCCTTTGAAGTTTAGGATAATTTAATTTTTCTCAATTTTTTATAAAAACCTTAGTTTATAAAATTTATAAAATGTTATAAAAACTTTAAAGCAAAAATTTACTCAAAATATAAAATAATATACAATATTTATTATAAAATATAATAATAGATATTTAATATAGTCCATCTTAAGAGTCAATAGGTCATCAAAAAAAAAACTAATTACAACAGGTTTCGGAATAAACTTTCCTTTTTATAAATAACTTTATTTTTCTAGATATGATTGTCAATCGCACACATGTCCATAGTCTCAAAACAGAATGGTATTGAAAACCGATTTCTAGTAATAGACTAAATTACTCTTTCGAACATCCTTCAAAAATCAAAATAAACTAAATTTTGGGACTAAAAAGCAGAGTAAATAAAATATCTTATCCAACATATAGATAAGAAACTAAAGACTTTTAAAAATACTAAAAAACATATTAATGGACATACTCTTATCATAATAAACATATTCTTATTCGGTAGGCTTTAAGAATGAAGCCATATCCTCTTTTAGTATGCAGGCCGGTGATGCCGGCTGGGTGGCTACGATCATCACGTAACCAAACCCCCGGCATCTGAAAACCGGCCTAATCCTGCTGGTCTGTGCCTCCCCATTCCGATCCGGAAAATAACAGATCAACAGCGTATGGTCCTTTATTGCCCGATGTTTGGACAGATTAAATCACACGAGCCGACCATCCCACCCTGTACCGTACACCAAGCCAACACTCTATCGC
Source organism: Diabrotica balteata (assembly GCA_918026665.1). NCBI lineage: Eukaryota > Metazoa > Arthropoda > Insecta > Coleoptera > Chrysomelidae > Diabrotica > Diabrotica balteata. Next base: position 34,424,192 of record OU898280.1, on the reverse strand, counting down.
GGGCTGGTGGAAAAATTAGCCAAGATAACCAATAAGGGTTATCGATAAAAAAAAGTTTAAAATAGTATAAATATAAAAAGCAGTAAAATAGGAAATGTACAGACATGAAGGACAACACAAACGTCTACGCAGTCAATTGTTAAAAGAACCCTAACTAGACGAACGTGGTCCCACGATAGGAAGAAGCCGATATGTAAATACTCGAAAATAAATTACTCATGTCATTTATGTTAGGACCTCATAAAATGACTATGAATATGGGTACTAACCTTAAAAGGTTAAAAATTCTCATGACACGAGAATTCGACTGACACCATGTTCCGCGAGCTCCCACGATTAAAGGTGCCATGCAAATCTGTTTCCCTATATATTGGGTCTGCATGGTCTGAAGGAATCGAGGCTCAGTGCACAGCGCTGTTTTATTAGCAGCGGCTGTACTAAGGGGTTCAGGACCCTTCCAGCTGACGGCAACGTCCACGACAATTACTCGCTCACCCAGATGCGCGACAAGGTCAGGTATCTTAAGAGTCCTGTCGGCGCATCTTATTCGCGGCTCAACCTCGCAAATTTACTCTTTCTTTTCAGCTGCTTTACGTAAATACGTGACGAGCTGATCGTATCTTTTGATGCGGTGCCATTATGATGCAGGGCACTTCTGCAGAACGCCCTTTCGACACCTCCGTTCATGTGGTGGATTTGAAGGGATGCCTCTAGTTGGTAGTAGATTTCCTCGCAGCTGGATTGCCTTGACAAAATCTCTCCCCGACCAGTAGGTTGGTGGATTGCTTATCCAGGCTGAGCTCTTAAAGTGTGGAGTTTGCTAAGGGAAGTCCGTTTCCGCTACAGCCGTCCCCACGCTTCTGACTCAATTCACGTGCGATGAATGCTGAATTGTGTGACGACGATCTGGTCCATTTACTCCCAGAGACGGGACATATATGGTAGACTGAGGGCTAAATACGTCGAGTCAGTAGCTGAGCTAATTAGTTTAGTTAGTCTACTTCTCATGATAGCCGGGACGTGCATGGCCATGGTCATGACGTCCAGGCTCCCCTTTTTAGTGGGAGCGTTAATGTAGGCATCTGCGCAAGTACGATTAAGGGACAGAAACTTTCGAACGGCTATACGCACGGACCTGTCAAAGCCCTTCAACGACTTCATTGTGATGGTAGGACTCTGCAACTTGTCTATATTCTTCGGGAGCTAGTATGTTTTCAGAACCAGCAGTTTTTGTGCTGGTTTCAGCCCCGCTCAATGAATGCGATCGGGCTGTGTCTGCATTACCACCTGCACCCTGCACCCTAATCTGTCCTAAAGTATTATACCTTTGACCTAGATATTCAATCAACTCACTCGGTTGCAGCTGTCGAATCCTGTCGTTACCGATAGAAAAGAGAGAGCTCGTTACGCAGTAAGAGTGCTCATTACCACGGTTAACATTAACCATGATAGCTGCACTCTTACCAGCGTTTATCGACATCCCTCTTTTCTAGAAGAATTCGACGGCTGTTTGGAGCTGTCTGGTACCATCCTTGGCCGATTCTGATAGCAGGATTAAGTCGTCGGCGTAATCCAATATCGAGATCTTCCTGCCGTCTGCGACTGGATGGCCAGGCCCGTCTGACTCAAGCTTGCATACCAGCTCATCGACCACCATATTAAAGAGGTAAGGCGACACGGGATCTCCCTGTTTGACGCCTCTACACATCTTGATGGACTGAGTGGACTTGCTCCCGGCAGCGACCCTCGTACGACTTCAGGTACGAGTCCGCCACATACCGCTTAAATGTCGCGTCCAACCCGAAGCGAGTCATAGTCCGTTCAATTGATCGTTGCGATACCGTTTTGTAAGCTTTTCGAAGATCGATGGAGATGACATTGTATGGACGAAGGCCCCTTCTTTGTTCTTTGATGACCGCTTGAAGCGTCAGGTTGTTTAATAGAACGCCATCTATCTGCCGAAAGCCTTTCTGAAGCTTGTGAAAATCTAGCACCGCAAGCTTTTTCCCAAGCAGACGATGCAATACCCTGACCATAACTGATGAAATAGTTATCGAACGCCAATTACATACCTCCATTGGATCGCCGTCCTTTGGTATCAAGGTGGTTCTGCAATCCCTTAATACTTCCGGGGTGACACCAACATGGAGCATGGTATTGTAGACTAGGACCAATTTCTGAACGGGTACATTACGCAGTTCACGGATCCTAATAAAATTAAGACCGGCTGCTTGAGTTTTCATGGATTGTAAGACCCCGAGGATTTTCGCTTCTGTTACAGCATGACTGATCAGTAGCGGTTCCTTAAATAAATTAATTTTTAGTACTGCCAACTCTCCAGCCTCTATCACATTGATCGGCAAACTAAGAAATAAACAATATATTGCCAGTTAACACCTTAACGCTAACAACACCACAAACTTTTGGATCTTCATTCATTCATTCATTCATTCATTCATTCATTCATTCATTCATTCATTCATTCATTCTTAACACCGAAACTTCTCAAATTATTTAGAGGAAAATATATTCTCAAAGGATTAGAAAACATAAAAATTGCCACTAAAAATGTTAAAACCATAGCACATTTATAAACTAAAATAAAAGATCCTCTAACAACCAAGGAACGTTCTAAAGTAGTGTATCAAATACATTACACAGCAGAATCATTTTTCACAAAAGTAATGCACAATACAAACAAATCACAAGCTTGTGCATTAGTTGACCACTCCATCAATCTAAATTACACATTTAATTTTTCACAAGCTTCAATTCTAGATACGCAGAAAAATGAATAGAAGCGTACAGAAAAATAAAAAACGTAATAATAGAAAATCAAATATTGACAAATTAAGTAACATTTATTGTTACATATTAACATATTAACATATTAACAAAGAATTGGCATAACATTATAATTTAGTTTTCTATCGACATCTCAACATTAAGAAAAATTTTAACACACCGTATCTAGGAATTTATACCACTTCGAAACCCAAAATTACCTCTTGAAGTTTTTTTCACTTATATACTAACATCCGGCACTTTTAAAAAAGCTGTAATTACACCAAAATATTTACTAAACCAATTTGATCAGGTTTTTCTATTGATTTTTGATTTGATGAATAAAACACAACGGTTTTTAACGTTTATAACTATGCTGTAATCAAAATGTTGATTACTAGGTACATACCAGTTTATTTGTAGATCTCTTACGAGCTACGAGCTGATCATCGTTACCTACTTGTCATCAGTATGGGCCCATCGCTCTACTGAAATTTTGTTGAAAATTAAAACTTTAAACAGGCACGTTAAGCACCAATTTGTAGTTAATTATTCTTCTTCATGTGCCCTGTCCGTTGCGGACGTTGTCTATTAACATGGCAATTTTGATCTTGTTTGTGGCGCTTCTGATTATGACCGATGTGGGCCCGAACCACTTCCGCAGATTTTGGAGCCACGAGTGTCTTCTCCTGCCTGGCCCTCGCTTACCGTCTATTTTTCCCTGGACAATCAATTGTAGCAGACGGTACTTATCGTGTCTCAATGACCAATTTATAATCAAATATTAAGTGAAGTACAAGTTATAATGCAGTTGGAAATCTATCTATCTATCTGTAATAAGTTACAGCTATTCACATATTACGTAAACACTATAGGGAGTAAGAGGTCTTTGCTTTGTTTATTTTTGGTAAAATGATGGTGACTATATCTAAATGGTAATTACGTCAACAACAGATATTTATTTTTTTACAACTATTACCACCTCCACATTATATTTATATTTGAATTAGACAAATATATAAATTAGACCAATATATATATATATATATATATATATATATATATATATATATATATATATATATATATATTCTTAGAAAGGGCTTTAGTGACTATGTGAGTAATATATATGGATATATTGGGTTTAGTAGTCAATATATTGGCCTTTAAGTAAAACTCTTTTAGGTTTGCTAAGCTTTCGAGTTTATTTTACTCTTTTTCAAAACATACTAAAAATTAACATAAAAAATTTACATTAGAAAAATGAAGTTCTTATGTCTTAAATAGGCTTACCCTTGTGAGAATTATCTTTTAAAATTAGCAAAATTTTTATATTTTGTCATTATGTCATTAACATAATGACATTAAATTTGATTTACTTTTTATTTCTGTCAAAACTTATTACTAAGGTTTCCATATCTCTTCTATTTTTTTATATTTATTTTAGGTGAGTTTGACAGAAGAAGTGTCTATGTTTATGCAAACCTTCATTGCAAATTTTGATATAATATTAGTTATTAAACAAGCAACAGAGTTTATGTTACTAAGTATTTAAGAAAGAAAAAATACAAATAAAAATAAATTTTATCTCATTTGAACTTGGAATAATGGGCCATACGCCTAACTATGATCAAACAGAAATATTGAGAAGGGAAAGAAATTACAACAAAAGACTGTTTCTAGAAATGTGTTTAATTAAAACTACACAAAACACCTTAAACAAAAGAGAAGACATTGAAAATCTTAGTGCTATATACAGTAATCTTCTTTTAAATAAATGAATAACAATATAAAAGTTCTTAAAAGTTACGCATATGAAAGGGATTATTCCAAGTTCAAATGAGATAAAATTTATTTTTATTTGTATTTTTTCTTTCTTAAATACTTAGTAACATAAACTCTGTTGCTTGTTTAATAACTAATATTATATCAAAATTTGCAATGAAGGTTTGCATAAACATATACACTTCTTCTGTCAAACTCACCTAAAATAAATATAAAAAAATAGAAGAGATATGGAAACCTTAGTAATAAGTTTTGACAGAAATAAAAAGTAAATCAAATTTAATGTCATTATGTTAATGACATAATGACAAAATGTAAAAATTTTGCTAATTTTAAAAGATAATTCTCACAAGGGTAAGCCTATTTAAGACATAAGAACTTCATTTTTCTAATGTAAATTTTTTATGTTAATTTTTAGTATGTTTTGAAAAAGAGTAAAATAAACTCGAAAGCTTAGCAAACCTAAAAGAGTTTTACTTAAAGGCCAATATATTGACTACTAAACCCAATATATCCATATATATATATATATATATATATATATATATATATATATATATATATATATATATATATATATATATATATATATATATTTCAATGCCAAAATACGACAATTTACAGTCGAGAATGTCGTGGAGTCATAAATATGGTCTTGGCATAAGAAACGAAACAGGAGAACGACTAATCCAATTCTGCCAAGAGATGGATAAAGTTGTAATGAATACACTTCTTAAATTACATTCAGAAAGACTTTATACATAGAAATCACCTAATGATACCCCAGGAAAAATCATATGAAACCAAATTGATTTTATAAACATAAACAAAAGGTTTAGAAATTCTTTCACCTCAACAAAAACATATCCAGGGGCAGATGTCTTTTCCGATCATAGTCTATTAGCAAGTAGAGATCTACTTGATCCACCTGATCCTTAAATCGTGCTCTGTGTCTGCCTCTCCTTCTCACTCCATTTATTATTTGATTATAAATATGTCTTGGCGGCTCCATCTCATTCATTCCTTCTATGTGGCCTAACCACCACAGCCGGTTTATTTTGATGGACCTAATAATATCAGGTTTATCATACAGGTGGTAAAATTTGAAATTATAGCGTCTGCGCCCTAATCCGCCCTCCTGTACTCCTCCATAGATATGACGGAGGATTTTACGCTCAAAGCATCATAAACGTTCTTCATCACTCTTTGTCATCGTTCATGTTTCCGACGTGTATGTGAGGATGGGCTTGATAAGAGTTCTGTATATCACTAGTTTCGTTCTTTTTGTAACTAGGCTTGTTGGTAAAAATTTTTTTAATCCATAATAGGCTCTATTTGCCAGATATATCCGTCTGTTAATTTCTGCATTTACTGCATTATTCTGATTAATTTGTAAGCCTAGGTATATAAACTCTCTTACTCCTTCGAAATTATATGTTCCGATCGTTAGATTTTTAGGTTGTGCTGCTTGTATATTATTTGATATTTTCATATACTTCGTCTTACTAGTATTAACATCTAGTCCCATTCTTTTTGTTGCTGCTTCAAGCACATTAAATTATTCGACCTCGTCCACCTTTCTTCTTGCAATAATAATAGTTCCTCTGGTTGTTATTCCATATTCTCTTAGTGCAATGTTAAATAGAAAGCATGATAGGCTGTCTCCTTGTCTAAGTTATATCTGAGACTGCAACTTTCTGGAAACTCCGTTCTGCACTCTAACTTTACACTCGACTCTTGAAAGGGTCGCTTTCACCAATTTTACTAAGTGTACTGGTATGCTGAATTTTATCATGGCCTTTTACTGTACAATGCGTTTCTTTCAACACTATCATAGTGATCATAGTGATCTAAAATCAACTAACAGGTGATGAGTATCAATGTCATACTCATATGTTTTTTCCAGAGCTTGCCGTAGAAGGAATATTTGATTGGTCGTTGATCTTTCTTTACAAAACCCACACTGATATTTACCTATTTTGTCTTCACAATCATTTTCACTTCACTTACTTTTGCATAGAATAGGCAGATTTGCCTATTATATTTGTGAAGGTGCCAAAACTACCATGTCCGATCAGAAACTGCGTCAGGAAGTAGTCTAGTTTTCTGAACTTACATTCCCACCACGGTTTTAGATCGGGAATAAGCTCCTTCGTCCACCTTGCCTTTGCACTATCATTCGCCCGTTCGCTTTACTATCGTTCTTTCTGTCTCATTCTCATGTATATTGACATCCATCCTCCTCGGATACATCCTCGCTTGCTCTTTACACAACAAAACGATCGTTATTACCGCTCCAATGACATATAGAGCCTCATAATGACAACCAACCTAAAGCACACTTTAACTTATGTTCATTCTAGACTAAATTAAACAAACTTGAAGCAACATGATTATTAATAAAATTGACACTTTAAAGTGAACTTTATATTATTGAAATTTACACTGAAAGTGAACTTTAATTTAATGTTCACATCAAACTTATTGGAAATCGATAGAACTTAAATTTACTATTTTTGTTGCATTTTTATAATAATTATTAGCACTGCATTTTGCGAAATCTCGTTTTCCTTAATAACTACCTATGAAATATGCTAATGAAGTTGCAAGATTGTACCGCTGCACGCGCACGATTGTTTCTTGTATCCCCTTCAATAACTTGCACAAAACGACTAAAGCATATATATATATATATATATATATATATATATATATATATATATTTATATATATATATATATATATATATATATATATATATATATATATATATATAATATACTTTAGTCAGACCGTGGAGTTTAGGGGTCTACATTGTAAAAATGACATGCACCCTATCCTCCATGCTATGGCATGCTGGACGAGCCATACAGTCTGTAGTCAATACCCCGAGGTATGAGCGGGAATACAAAGTGTACCAATACTCATACGCTTATGAAACGTACCTGGCGGATCATAAGGGCCTTCACATTTTGCTCTTTTTCAACTTGTCTGGAGTGAAATGTCTTTAATCTTTCCTATCGGCCTCTGTTGGCAAACTCTTGTTTTTCTGACCCCGAGTGGCTATTAGGGTAATCCGAGGGCGGACGGGTCACTATAATTCTGTCTACTACACTCTACTACTCTTCTCTCGACTAAGGGAGTAAACCCTAACAGAAAATCCTGGTCCTCCTGGTAGGGGGTTGGGACGTAGAGCCTGCTCCTCTACACCCGTGAAAAACTTACTGCACAAAATTCTAAAATCCAGCCTCGGAATATGGACGGGAAAAAACGAAGACGACGTAGCAAACGAACAAGGACTTTGAATATAAATACATGGAATATCCAAGGGTGGAGAACCAAGTCAGACGAAGTCATGGCAGAAGTAAAGAAAATAAAATCAGATATCACGGTTCTTACCGAAACAAAGAAAAAAGGCCAAGGTAGTAAAGACATAGGAGGTTTTATACATAATTATAGTGGAGTAGAGAATGACAAAAGAGCACAAGCAGGGGTATCAATATTGATAAAAAAAGACTTAAAAGGAAACCTGAAAAGCTGAAAGCAGATCAATGAGAGAATTATTAGAGTATCTATTACGTGGAAAGGGCACTACCTCGAGATCATTGGAATATATGCTCCGTCAGAAAATGCATCAAAAGCAGCTAAACAAATATTCTACGAAACTTTATCGGAACTCATTGAAAATATAAATAGCCGCAAAGAAATTGTGCTGTTGGGAGATTTTAACGCTTGGACAGGAACAAAAATTAATGACAAAGTCGTAGGAAAATATGGTGACGCTAAAACAAATGAAAATAGGGAACACTTAATCGAATTCTGTGAACAGCACTCTCTGAAAATCCTAAACGGATTCTACCAACATAAAAACATACATAAGTACACCTGGGTTCAACCAACGAGAAACACAAAGTCAATTATAGATTATGTCATCACAAAACAAGAAACACACATACAAGTTGAAGACATAAGAGTATTAAGAGGACTGGAGTGCGGAACTGACCAGTATATGGTAAGATCAAAATGTTACCTACAGTATCGACCTCGGCTACTACATCAAAATGACAACCAACTAGCTCAATCAAAACCCCCGGAATCGAATCTACCTAAATACAATATTGATGCACTGCAAAAACGAATCGACATCATTCTTATATAAGCTGCGACTTAGCCAAAAATTGGCAATCCTGATCTACTCCTCAGCCCAGAATACCTATAAAGAAATAATCAATAAAATCAATGAAGCAGCTTACGAAGCGCTCGGCACAATCCAAAAGAACAAAAAGAATACTTCATTGTGGTGGACAAATGACATCGCCAATGCAGTACACAACAAGAAACAAGCATATCAAAAGTGGCTGCAAACAAATGATCCAAATGATAGACGAACCTATGCAAAATCAAACAGAGAAGTAAAAAACTTAGTAACTAAAGCAAAAAATATTTCCTCGGAAAGTAAATGCGAAGAACTCAACAAATATATAGGGTCAACAAGATCAAGAGAAGCATGGAAAACGGTAAAAAATCTGAGAACAAACAGAAAAGAAACGAGTAGAATAGATTTAATAGAAGAAAAATCTTGGATCGAACACTACTCACAACTTTTGACTGAAACAAGACCTCAATTCACGAACATCAGTACAACAACATGTGAACTGGAATTCAGTGAAGACGATGAAATAACAGTACAGAAAGTCGAGAATGCAATACGAACTCTAAAAAATGGGAAATCATGCGGACCACAAGGTATACCAAATGAATTATTAAAACATAGCCCACAAGTATTACGGGAATTACTGGCGTATGTCTTCACCTTATTCTATAATGGACACGACTTACCACCGGAGTGGACAAAAGCACATATTAACAACATATACAAAAAAGGAGATAGAAAGAATTGTTCAAACTATAGGGGGCTAAGTGTCATAAATTCACTTTCAAGACTGTATGGAAAAATAATAAAAAATAAAATTGAAAAAGAGATGACAGATGTAGAAGAACAGAATGGCTTTCATGCAGGCAGATCCTGCATGGACAGTATATTCTCTCTAAAGTAATATATATCTAAGCAATATATATCTATCTATCTATATCTAAGTTATCGAGAAAAGATTAGCCCACAACCTTTCAACTCATATAGTCTTTATAGATCTGACAAAGGCATACGATAGTGAACCACTTTCAATGCTTTGGGTAGCAATGGAAAAACAAGGAATAAGCAAAAAATATATACAAGCAGTACAACAGCTCTACAAAAATATGACGGCAAACATTAAAACTGGAAATTGATTAACTAGAGAAATTCCCATTAGTAAGGGCCTAAAGCAAGGCTGCTGCGTAGCACCTACACTCTTCAAAATATATCTAAATGAGGCACTCTCACTTTGGAGAAGAAAGTGCTGCAATATGGGCATCCCAATCGGAGGTGATAGATTGTACACGATATATTTCGCTGACGACCAAGCTATTCTAGATAAAGACGAGAGTGATATAAGCTACATGCTTAGAAAACTGGAAGATGAGTACACCAAATGGGGCCTCACAATTATACAAAAAACTGAGTATTTAGTTGTATGTGAAAAACTAGAAAGCCTACAAATCTAAATGGGAACTATAAAACCAACAGACAATTTTAAGTACTTGGGAGTCCAAATTACATTAAAAGCAGGAAGTAGCGAAGAAATATATTCCAGGATTGGCGAAGCAAGATCAGCCACCAGACAGCTATACGGACTATTATGAAATAAAAAAATAACAAAAGAAAATAAAAGAAGAATTTATAAAACAATGATAGAACGTATTGGACTGTACGGCGCCGAACTCTGGGAAATAAACCAAAGAAACAAATCAAAAATTAAGGCCATGGAAATGAACTACTGGAGACGATGTTGCCAGCTCACTAGACTTGATAGGGTGAGAAACGAAGATATTCGGAGAGAAATGGAAATCGATCTAGATATAATAGACACAATCGAAGCCAAAAGACTTAACTGGTATGGACACCTTCAGAGAATGCCGGAAAATAGATGGCCAAAAAAAAATAAAAGAATGGACTCCGCCAACTAGAAGAAAACGAGGTAGACCAAGACGATCCTGGAGAGACGATGTCGACGGTGCAATGACCGCCAGAGATCTAAAAACTGAAGATTGCTTCGACAGAAAACGCTGGAAATTAGGATGCGAGAAGCGACGTCAGCTTTAGAAGACTCGCTTGTTTTAACTAAATGGTTTGTACTTATTTTAGGCAGATTTTAAACCTAATGATGGACTGTTTAGTCCGAAAACGTTTGTTTTTTTGATGTAGCCCTTTTAAGGGTTTTTAAATAAATATACCCACTTACAAAGATTAACCTCTTTTGATAAACATAAAAGGATAATTTTCATATATATATATATATATATATATATATATATATATATATATATATATATATATATATATATATATATATATATATAAGCTAATCTAACACAAAATACACTTTTAGACCATACTCCATACGACAAAAAGCAACATAGGTTGCCTAATACACAGGTCATCTTCTCAAACATGACTTTAACACCATTGATGATTTCATATGACCAATATTGCTGTTATTATTTTAAAATCATCAAAATAATTTTTGAATCTTTTGGCTGTAGTAATACTAGGTATAACTAATATAGTTCTATGTTACATTGACATTTTTGTTTATGTCACCTTTCATAGGTATATTGTAAATCAGTTTCCAGCTGTTCTCCGTGCGTTGAGGTTTCTCTCCGGCTCTGGAACTCAAAACTTTTTACAATGTATGTTACCTGAAGTCATATCTAATTTAATAGTGAATATCACAGTTTTTTAACAACAAGATGTATAATCTTTGATAACTATAAGTAATTTAAAGGGTTTTTACCCATGTATGTTGTTGGCTCAGGCATTTTACCCTAGTAAGTATAGCCATTTTGCTTTTTTAACCATAGTCAAAATTTCATAATCACGTTTGTTTTAACTAAATGGTTTGTACTTATTTTAGGCAGATTTTAAACCTGATGATGGACTGTTTAGTCCGAAAACGTTTGTTTTTTTAATGTAGCCCTTTTAAGTGTTTTTAAATAAATATACCCACTTACAAAGATTAACCTCTTTTTTTGTGATACGTGGTATACAGCCAGCTACAGGAATTGTTTTCCTTTTGGATTTTATTCCTTTAAATGTTTTCCTTTCCTTTTTGTTTTTTTTTATTTAAAGAAATAACATTTACATCTGCCCCTGTGTCTACCTTAGCTTTCAATTTATAATTTTCAACCTCTATATACTCTTCCCAAGTGTCTATCAAATCAACATTACATACCTTTTTCCTGCTGTTAACATTTCTTACAAAAAATTCATTAGAAGAGGTTGACTCACAATCATCTTTTTCAGTACTTTTAATATTTTTGACCTTGCAGGCAACTGCATAATGGTTTTTTAGTCCACACTTGTTACACTTCTTGCCATAAGCTGGGCATTCCCTCGGACCATGCTTTTTTGCACACCTTCTGCATAAAAAAACTTCTTCTTCAACTTCTTTCTCTTCATTCCAAGGTTTCTTCTTTATATCATATTTCTTTTTCTCTATCTTCTGTGTATGATTAATATTTCCTGTGTTATATTGAAACTGTAAATTTTGAGATCGACTTTGCTCACTTGTTCTGCAGAATTCTATAGCTTTATTTAAACTTAATTTGTCTATTCGCAGGAGGGCTTCTCGTGTGGTCGGATCCCTAATTCCCATAACAATTTTGTCTCTTAATGCCTTGTCTTCACATGACTCATCGGGATCTAGGGCATTGTAATTGCAACTTCTAACCAAATGTCTGCACTCTGTCAAAAAATGTTCAAATGTCTCCCCATCTTCTTGTACTCGTTTTATAAAGTTGTACCTCTCAAAGCATTCGTTAACTCTTGGGTTCACATACTTATCTAACAGCTGCATTGTGAATTCATACTTATTTAGTTCTTCATCAGGGATAACAAAAGTAGCCATAATCCGTGCTGATTCATAGCCAATAATATTTCGCAGGATGGATAATTTCACCTGATCTACAGCGTCGTGTTGTCCTGCTACTAAATAATCTTCGAATGAAATTTTCCAAAATTTCCATTCAGAAGCGGCACTCTGACCCTGGAGGTCCAAATCTTGGGGTAACTTAACATAACCTATTCCATTGACCATGCTTGCCATTTTGGGAACACTTAAATTTTTCTTTTTAATAAACTTAGCACTTAACTTTATCCTTGGACAGTAGATTCCATAAATTGACTGCGCCATGTTTAAAGTATGTTAATAAGGTCTTAATTAAACTACTGTATTGGCTGAACATATATTAATAATATTCATACATTACAACATGATCATGTCGCCCATTGTCCCCGTTGGGAAGTGGGGTTGACTTGACATTGACATATTTGACATAGTTACCAGGTTTACGTTAAGCCTATCTTACAGTAATGTCAAACACAGGTAAACCTCACACAAAACTCGGAAAGCAGTAAAAGGTCATATAAATATTTTTTCAAGAAATAACCAATCTGGATTCCTACTGGTATGTAGCTTACTATACCTATAATAGTTTGGTAAAATTTTAATGTCAATATTATATTTAGAAAAAAATCGACCTAATACGATTCAAAAATGTATAAACAAGTATTAAGAATTATATAAAAAATAAATTAGTTAAGAAGAAAATCACAATCATTTATATTTCTTTTATAAGGAACGTCACCAACCAAATCCACCAATGGCAAACAAATGGAGTTGTCACCGATGTGCATTATTACACAATGGCAATTTACTTGTTAGGTAACGTCTCTTCCATTCATTTTCTATTCCATCAACCACTTTAGTATTCCGATGTCGTACTCTGACAGCGAGAAAAAATAAAAAGGGAATCACCAAGATTGAATTTGTAAAACCAAACGTACTTTTTAACCTCGCTGCGATAAAATTTGTCTCGTTTGATATCCCTCCTTGTTTTTCGAGACACATTCACAACACACCATCCCAAACAAACATTTTGCTTGCTCTCTTCACTTTTCTTTAGAGTTTCTGCTTGGTAATACATGCTTTGCAATTCTATATTTTTTACACTAAGAAAAATGCCCAGGAATAAGGAATATCCGCGTCTACCTGTTTACGACTATTTTCTATATAAAAAACTTTATTAAATACATAAATTATGTAATAAAATAATATTTGTATAAACCTCTCAATTTGGCTTTCGAGACGGACTAGGAACTAGAGAGGCACTGTTTGCTTTTAATGTTCTAACACAACGATGCTTAGACGTAAATCAGGACATATTTGTGTGTTTCCTAGACTATAACAAAGCATTTGATACAGTAAAACATAGGCCACTGATGCAAATACTGGAAAATAAAAATATTGATACAAGGGACATGCGAGTGATAAGGAATCTATAGTACAAACAAGAAGCTACAGTACGAATTAACAGCTCGATATCAGATACAATACAGATCAAAAGATGTGTTCGGCAGGGCTGTGTGTTGTCTCCAACCTTGTTCAATGTCTACGCGGAAGAAGTTATTAAAAAAGCTCTTATGAACGAAAAAGCCGGAGTAAAGATCAACGGTCGCCCCATTTGCAATATCCGATATGCTGACGATACCGCGCTCATAGCAGAAAATATTGACGACCTACAGAGATTACTAAACAAAGTGGTAGAAGCAAGTGAAGAATTTGGTCTATCACTGAATACAAAGAAGACCAAATTCATGATAATTTCAAAGAAACGTATCAATAATATCAACTTACATGTAGGACAGAATATCATTGAACGAGTACAAAATTACAATTACCTCGTAACAAATATTAACGAGTCAAACGAATACACCAGAGAACTAAGAATAAGAATAGAGAAAGCCCGCAGTGCATTTAACAATATGAAACAAATGTTGTGTAGCCGAAACCTAAGCCTAAAGCTAAAAATACGAATGCTTAAATGTTATGTTTTCTCGGTCCTGTTATATGGGGTGGAGGCGTGGACACTAAATAAGCAATGTATGGGTAAGTTTGAGGCATTCGAGATGTGGGCGTACCGAAGAATGTTAAAAATCTCCTGGAAGGATAAGATAACTAACCAAGTTGTATTAGACAGGATGAACAAACAAAAGGAGGTCGTATTGAGTGTTAAAATGAGGAAACTACAATACCTGGGGCATATTACACGTGGGAATAAATATTAACTGTTGCAACTAATTATGCAAGGAAAGATTGAAGGTAGGCGCAACATAAGTAGGAGAAGAATGTCATGGTTGAGAAACCTCAGGGAGTGGTTTGCTTGCACTTCCATACAATTGTTCCGAGCGGCAGCCTCCAGGGTCAAAATTGTTATGATGATAGCCAACCTTCGTAGCGAAGATGGCACGTGAAGAAGAAGAAGAATAAAATGCTCTATGTACGTGTTAATTCGTATATTGACATTTTTCTATTTAGAAAGGGCTTTCTATGGTCTATTTATTTTTGATACACGCAGTTCACCTAGACGACTTTTTATAATGTCATTACCCATAGCCTATATGTATTGAAATTGATACACATTATTTATGAAACTTTATTAAGAAAAAACATAAGCAAACATCTAAACAAATTATTGTAACTATACATTAGGTCTTTTAAAAAAACAAATTTTACATTTTTTTTTCTCTGCATTCAGTACCAGTACAACTAGTGTTGCACTGTTTAAAATTCTTAGATGCATGTGAGCGAACCAACAATTTTGTCAATGTGCTGTAAAATATATAACACATCGTTATCTTTTGTCATATTTTTCCAGCATATGGTGTGTTTGTTGGGGTTTTGTAACATTATTGTCTTTGCAAATGACAGCCACTATTTCTTCGCGAAATTGTGTTACATCCATTTTTTTGTTCAAAGCTTTGTTATACAGAATTACACTCGCTACGGCTGTATTTGTCAATAACTCTAATCCCACTTTTCGATACAATTTTATAGAACGTCTGATGGGATTTCTGTGTGAAGCTTTTTGATCAGAGACGTCAATGTAAGATATAACAGAATTTTATTTTACTATTTGAGACGGTTTTCGTTTTATTCCTGATTTTGTATGAATGTCGACCATTTTTGGACAAGATTTTGTAGTCAAAAATGTTACCTCTATTTTATCGATCCCTTTTCCTACAATAACTTTTGTGTTGCTCTGTAACGCCATCATATCTTCTTTTTAGCTTTGCCTCAAACACCGACTTAGGATTGTATTTCCTATTTTTACGAAGTGTTCCAGTTAGATGAATATTGTTATCATATAGCTCGTGTGCCAAACTGACACCAGTGTAAAAATTCTTCCAAAGTTCTTCCTGAGTGTAGAAAAGGTTTCATTATTTCCATGACCACTAGGGATGCTATTGATCCTCTTTTTTGCTTTCAACCATAAATTTAGCGTCCATACGTGTAGCCGTCCATTCCGCAGAGTTTAAAAACTTCTATGCCATATTTATTACATTTTCCAGGTATGTACTGTAAAAATGTCATACGTCCTCTAAAAGAAATCATAGATTCATCAATGCAAACGTATTTGCCTGGTACCAAAGCAAATTAAAAACTTCTTTTGGTCGTCTGCAATAATGGTTCAATTTTGAACAATCTGCTTATTTCAGGACAATCTTCATTATCTGAAGAATGGAAGCAAGCAAGAAGAGACTCAAATCTACACCTCGACATATTTGTCGTCTTATATATTGAGCAATAATGCATAAAATTAGTGCTCCGGTAATCTCGTAGTCGTGGTTTTGTATTAAAACTCATTCATGTCAAAATTCCCAAAACCTTTAATATTTCTTCTCTGTTAGTATCATTCCAGTTATTGAGATATGAATTAACGTTTTTACGATTTATAGCAGTAATAATTTTTTGTTTGGCATGTCGATTTGTTTCATACACTAAAATATGGAGTATCTCGTCTGTTGGGAACAGTATATAAAATGTTAAATTATTAAAATGATGTATCATTTTCCCTACTTTCTACAACAGTACCAAAAGAAGTATTTTCATATATCGTCGAATGTATTCAAATTTTAATCAATATTGTTATAACATTTGCCTGTAAATTTCCTATATGAAGATTTACCATATCTATATTATTTAGATCTTTAATTTTAGATTCACTTTCGCTTATTTGCAAATTCAACTGTTCATTTTGAATTCTAGTTTGACTTGTAACATTATCATCCTTAAACATTTCAAAATTAGATACAACATTTAAAATGTATTCGTAACTATATACTTAATGTAAATATTTCCACTTTCTGCCGTTTTGTGTGTGGTTTACACTCTGTGTAAATGTGTTCACAGTCTGTGTGTTATCGGCAATATTAGTGTATAATGGATCGGCATCTGAATCGTTAAATTCACAATCATTTATTTCGCTAAAATTTTCAGCCAGATGCTCAAGTTCGTGTAAAGAACTGTACCTCTTGTTATTTTTAGACATTGTACAGAAATAAACCCGACTACAATGAAGATCTAATGGTAACTGGTATGCCACTCGACAATTTTGTACATACATACCAGTCAAAATTACAGTTGAAATGTTAAAAATTGGTGGCAGAAAAATGCAACAGTTATCAAATATTTTATTTAATAAAGTAATTGATGAAGGAAAGATTCCTCAAGATTGGTACACCTCCAAAGTCATTTTACTATTCAAGAAAGGAGACAAAGCAAAGATCGAGGCTCGATTTCAACAACCTATAGAGCAGGCTGGATTATTAAAACATTTTAGTATCATAGACGACTTGCACACCGTATTAACAATAATAGAAAAATACACCGAGTGGAATAAAGCATTCGATTTCATCGAATTATGGGCAGTGCTTAAAGCTCTAGAAAATGCACGTATCGATTCAAGATACACTAACATAATTAAAAACATATATGAAAATGTCACCATGTAGATAAAGCTTGAAGAAAGCACAAAAACTAATCCTATAAGACTACAACGGGAAGTAAGACAAGGAGACACCATCTCTCCCAAACTATTTACTCTTGCTCTATAAGACATTTTTAAGAAACTAGAATGGAACAACAAGCGTACCAACGTCGACGGATTATACTTAAACCACTTGAGATTTGCCGATGACATAGTTGATGACATAGTTTTAATAGCCGATAATAACCAAAAGCCAAAAGCCAAAAACTAAATAATATGTTACAACAATTAAATGCAGTTTCAGGAGCGGTAGGCTTAAAAATAAACTACAGTAAAACAAAAATTCTGAGCCTAGACCAGACAAATATACCAATACAAAATCATACCATAGAAAATATTGAACATTATGTATGTCTAGGTCATATCATCAAACTAGGAAAATCAAATCAAGATGGCATGGGGCGCTCTTGGCAAACTAGCATATATCTTGAAAAACACCTCCATTCCTGTAAACTTAAAGAAAAAGGTGTTTAATACATGCATACTACCAGTTTGTACCTACGGCTTGAAGACACTAGCCCTTACCAAAAAATCTGATAAAAAATAAGAAACAACGCAAAAAGCAATGGAACGAATTGTGCTTGGAATATCCTTAAGATACAAGATTAGAAACACAGGATAAGACGTAGAACGAAGATTAGGGATATTATGGAAGAAATTACAAAAATGGAATGGCACTGGGCAGGCCACGTAGCCCGACATAATGATAACAGGTGGACACGGAGGATTATATTGGCGTAAACGAAAAAGAAAGATGGAAGCAGTTGGGAGAGACCTACATTCAGGAGTGAATGGAAAATGGTTGACAAAGAAGAAAGAAGAGAAAAAGAAATACATCCTTACTTGCAATCTGACTCTCAATATATTATATAAACCATTATACACTTTCTGCACGGGACTATCTAGAAAAGACCTTACAATTATACGAAGAATCCGTTTAGGCCAGAACAAACTAACACTCAGCTTCCTGATGGCATTAGATATCCGGCCTATCTGCCAAACATGTCAGTTCCAACTAACATTGAAACACATTCTTACCTAATTTTATTAATATAGCGAAATAAGATGGAAGCTAAATCTCAAAACGCAGCTAGGCGACATTCTCAGTAATTCCCGTGTGAGTGGCCATAGTTACCGAGAACGTAAATGTTAATAAAAAACATGGTTTTGCAACAAAACATTTGATAATTACTTAAAGTTAACCAGATAGAGAAAAAATTTAAGTTTATTACAAAAAAGGCCTGCTTTTCAGTTGAATTAACTTCTTCCATGCTTATGTCATAAAGATCACCAGAACTTTAATATACATACAACCAAACTTATATGAAATCACCCAGTATTTCCGATTTTGTAAAGTATTACCAAATTTTTTTTAATGGAAAAAATGAAGTATATTTTATCATTAACCAGTTTAATTACTTAAAAAAAACAATCAAAAAATGTTACAAATGTTTGAAATTAACAAAAACGCAAGAAAAACACGAACAAATGAAAACATTGCAATGTTTGACTCAAGAAAGATACAGTCTTGTTGTTCATGTTAATAGTAAGTGTTTGCCACCCTAGTTCTAATACAAGCTTCAAGCCGATGGGGAATGCTTCTAATCAAATCGTCAACTAGTTCTTGAGGTAAGTTTGCCCATTCTTTTAGAGCGGCTTGAATAAGCTAATCCGCATTACCTGAATTATCCCTTCGAGCTCCAATCCTTCTTTTAATGATGTTCCACACATGCTAAATGGAATTAATATTAGGTGTATTAATATTTCCCCCTGCACCTCGCCACAGCCTTACTATAGGTTCTAGCACCAAATCGACATACCGGTGACCCGTTAAACTTTGCGTAAGGGACGCAAAGGTATTTTTTCTCCCATCATAATACCTCCCCAAAACATTACAGTTCCTTCTTTATATTTTTGAACGGAACTGGCAGTTTGCAGTCTAGGACATTTTGCCAATCTTCATTTGTCCAGTCATGGTGTTCCATACACCAATTCAGCCGATCAATTTTATTCTGTTTGGATAACTCGGGACCCTCAACTACCTCCTGCTAAATAAATTTTGGGAACGAAGTCTCTTACGTACTGTTTCAACTGAAATATCAATCCCTGTAGTCTGCAAAAGTTGCCTTTGGAGCGCCGAATGAGAAGAGGTTGGATTGCTTCTAGCTATTTGCTAATCTGGCATATACTTTTGAAACAACGCTCTGCAAGATGTGTAGCGTAGCTGAAATTTACCTGTGTGACATTTCCTGTTCAACAAGAGCAACAATTCTTCCCCTCTGAACATCTGACAAACCTACGTAGGGCATATTACCTTTTTTGAACACAAACCTAACTTTACTCTGACGTCTCGGTTTTAACACTTGACACAAATAATAAAAATTTTCAATGTATACTTGATCAAATTTTAACAATTATGAATCGTGTTTTCAACAAAAACCTTTATCGCTTATCTGCAACAAAGGTTGTCATACATTTCTTATTATTAGTAAGAAATACTGGGTGATTCCATATAAGTTTGGTTGTGCGTATTTTAGATTGTCACATTTTCTTTAAATTAGGTACAGTTTTAATTTAAACAAATATATATATATATATATATATATATATATATATATATATATATATATATATATATATATATATATATATATATATATTGATGTGTTGTTTGTGTATGAGCAATGAGTATTTTAAAGTAACATATATAAGTATAGGGTTTTTATCGCGATTCTCAAAGAATTAGTTTGTAAGTACTTTTTTAAATAATCTTTATTATAATTATTATGAAACACACATTTATATCTAATATAGACAATATAAATTTAGAAGATCCTATCTTAAAATTGAAATTTTTACAATAATTAAATTATATTAACAGAATTTGATACCTTTCTATCACTGAATGCCTAAATGAAACTGTTTTCCAAAAAAAAGGATTTAATCACCACTCAATATCTTCGTTATCATCCTCGGTTATCCTCCTTTTTGTGAAATTGCTTCTCCAAATACACCACAATGTTTTAATTATCAGCTTCCACCATTTTAAAATATTTTTCTTCTAAATAGCATTTATAAATCGGCAAAATATTCTTCTTTATTTATTGCTTTTTTGTTTATTCTTCCTTCTTATATATTTTAAATATATAAGAAAGATTATAGATTCTTATAAAAATATTCTTATTTTTTCTTCTTTCAATCTTCAATCTTCAATCACCATATTTTATAAATATAATTTTAATTTGTTCTAATCTCCATATATATATATATATATATATATATATATATATATATATAATATATATATATATATATATATATATATATATATATAGAGTGTGTATAACGACGCTAAGAAGTTACCCTCCAAAGAAGTATATATATATATATATATATATATATATATATATTATAATTTTTAATCTCCACCTAATACTCTCTTAATACTAGTTTTTCAATATCCATGTAATATACTTTCCAAAATATTATAAAACTTTCATACTAAATCACTGTCTTCTGTATACTGACTCAACCAACAAATACTACCCATTGAATACTGTCTACTAATGAACTGTTTTTAATATTAATATACTAATACCGACCATACTGACTGACTATTGACTAACTGAATAACTAACTGCTAACTAATTAAAACTGTCCTGTTTATTAATACACTTATACAGACCATATTGACTAATCCTAATAATCTAACTAACTACTCATTAAATAATAATCAACTATCTCTTCAAAATCACGGAGTATTTATATCATTTCAATATTCCAGAATCATCTTGAAAGAAAATATATTCGAATTGTTCTATTTCATAGATATTTGAATGTTCTCTAATATTTTACTACGCAAATAAGGTTAACTTCCTTCTATTGACGTCTTATTTCAATGTTCTAGAGAATTTTCTACTGTTCTATGGAGAATTGTATGGAAATTTAGCATCATATCAGAATGTAAATTTATATGTAAATTAAATATCTTAAATTAATAAATAACACTATTTTAAATAGTGTAAAAAAGGTTATTATGATTAAAATCATAATAACCCAAACTCACTTCAGTTTATATTCGGTTGCCTATTTAGATTGCACACTCAAATATATTCATAATAATATAATTATTAAAATAACAAAATAAAAACTTTTTTTGAGGTAAATTTGGTTGCCTATTTAGATGGTGCACTTAAATATATTCATAACATCATAATAATTAAAATAACCAAATACATTTCAAAATAAAAACTATTTAAACTTATTATTATGCTAATCATTTAAGAATCCCCTTATATAAATACTTTTTATAATATTCTCTAGTATATAACTTATAAATTATTTCTTTAATCCCTATTTAAGTTCAATTTAGATTACCTTCGTTTCTCCTATATTTAATATTATCTCAATATATATATATATATATATATATATATATATATATATATATATATATATATATATATATATATATATAATATTATAATTAGACTAGTGTAACTAAATGTGCTTTATCAAGTCTGTTCTAACATATTGCAGTTATTTTCTGATGCTCGTCCGTAGCTACACAAAAATAATGTTTAATCTAGATAAAACAATATAGGGTTAAACATTGTTTGTATGCACTGGTTTTACAACACAATACCAGTTTGATTTAGCCGCAGGATAGCATAACTTCGAAACAATACTCATATGTACTATTAACTATTACAATATTCATTATTATTCCTTTACACACTAGTTTACACAAAAATCTTTGCAAACATTAACCCGTTTAGAACGCTTTCCTGATTTCTGATTTACAGGTTTTAAATAGAATTATTTTGTTAAGTTTGTCAAACAAAAGCCAGGTTTAAAGACATTTTAAATTTAGCAGCCGATGAAAACAAAATTAAATTAGATATTTATATGAAATTTTTAGATAAATTAAAGTTGTCTGTAAGAAAAAGTAAAGAAGATGTAATTGATGATAGACTAAATAGAGTACATAAAAGATTCTGTTTCATTAATAATAACAGGAAATATGAAGCATTTGTAAAATATTGATGGAGGGTCCTTTTTAAATAAACACAGAATATATATATACATATATATATATATATATATATATATATATATATATATATATATATATATATATATATATATATATTGTTTAAACAAATACTCTATGAAATGAGTATTTAATTTAATGTATAATATAAAAAAAATATCGCAAAAAGTTATTTGAAGATAGCCACAGCCACCTTTACTTCCAAGCCATGAAGTAGAAATTTGGCAACAACGCGTGGTAGTCCGATTGTGGTTTGTTTTGGTTTAACATTTCATATAGGAAGGCTTGTAAAGTTTGTTGAATTTATTGTTTTTTTAACTTTATTCGAATGTTTTATTTGTAAATCGTGTTTACATCAATTAGAAAATATTAATATAAGTGAAATTTCATTAAATTTAGAACTTTTAGAAGATTCTTAACTACAATTTAAAAGGCAAGTATAAATATAACTTACAAAACAAACTGAAAATAATAATACTTTTGCTTTTTGTTACAAAATATGTAAACTAAAAATAACAATAATAACACTTTTGTTTTTTGTTACAGATGCTCTGGCATTGTTGTGTACCTGGTTGCAAAACCAATTATGCCCGTACTTTAAAAACGAAACAGGCAGAAAGTACGTTTTTGTTTCCCAAAGATCCCCAAAGAAGGTATACTGGGTTATGCTCTATTCATAGAGAAGGCTGTACAATTACCAAATCTTCCGTAGTATGTGCCAAACATTTTCATGAAGATGATATTCAGCGGACTGAACAATGAGAAGATAAAGATGGAAATGTACACATTGAAAAGTTAATATTACCCAAATTAAAAGGCAATGCAGTTCCTAATATATTTCCTGAAGTACCATCATATGTAACTGTTCATCGTACTAAAGAAAGAAGGAATCCCGAAGACAGAAGAAACTTTTTGCATAAGAAGAGGGAACAAGTGATAACATAATTATGTCAATTAGACTTAGACAATAATATCCCATTGAAAAACTGGACAAGTAAAATTACAAGTGACTGTGTATATTTCTATGTATTAAACATTAATCAGTTGGGACACAAGTGTGATAATATTTGTGTAATATGTAGTGTAATAGTTAGCAGTAATTTTAGTGTAATCGTCAATGTAGGTAAGAATAGATTAAGTGGTAATGATTTGAAATGGATTTTACAATACAGTAAATTAACAAGATGGTCGCAATTAGAGAACTTACTTTCTCATTTAGATCTGCTTTCTAGATAAGTGATAACAAATTTGAGTATTACATTCAAAAATCTTTTGAGAATATAGGCTATTTTAAATCGATATACAAGTTATAAATGGTATGTTACATTCAACACGTTTTTCATGTATACCTCTTTTAACTTGGTCTATATGACAACAAACCTATTCATATTTAAAATTGCTACTTTTGTATATCTAAGTATGAAAATTCAACAAAAGTTATAAGTAAATAGTAAAATATTTAATTTTCAATTAGATTAATTTAGAACCATATTTATATTGTGTCTGATTCCTTAGGATGAATTTTTTAATCATAATAGTTACACTAAGTTTTTGTGTTTTAAAATTTCTAGAAATTCTTGACTGTATTTGACTGTAAGATTAACTGTTTGACACTGTATTTTAAGTGCAATAAATTTTACTCTAGTGATTATTTCATTGATAATATAACCTAAATAATAATAAAACTTTATATATATTTACTAGGTATATATAAGGTTTTATTAATTTAATTTCCCTAAAAATATTTCTGTAATGAATTGAAGTTTTCAAAATATCAGTTTCCTAAAATTCAAATTAGTTTAATATTCTGGTAGACCTTACAGCTGATTATCGGACTACCGACGTCACAGAATGCGGTGTTGCCTTTTTTACTTCATGGCTTGGAAGTAAAGGTGGCTGTGAGATAGCAAATTACCCAGTGTTGACGCCTTAATAAT
The DNA here is from genome assembly GCA_918026665.1 of Diabrotica balteata. NCBI lineage: Eukaryota > Metazoa > Arthropoda > Insecta > Coleoptera > Chrysomelidae > Diabrotica > Diabrotica balteata. The sequence continues at coordinate 34,399,646 of OU898280.1, read as the reverse complement.
TTTACTTAATTTTTATACCCTATTGGTTATGCAACCAATATAACGTAATATAGTAAGTGTTGCCTATGGAAAAATATAAGTGGTAACGCCGGTTTTCGGCAAATTGGGAGGTTAGATTTTATATAAGAAAAAAGAATAAAAAGGCAATTACCGAAATTCTTGTAAATTTTTATTTAAACAAAAAAGTGAATTAAATACAGTCCATTACATCAAGTACGAAACACCCAGTATAGATACAAAATGAATTATTACTGGTTCTAAGAAATACTTTTAAAACGCATTACGAAATTATTTATGTCAAATTTCACTATAGTCTTTGAATTTCCCGTCGTAATAATTTTACCTGTTCCTAAAAAATTCTACCCTCCGATTTCTATATACTTGTTTTGCCTGGATCTTAATCTCTGCTAACAATCTCCAGAAAACCAAAACTATTACTTTACCGTTTTACAAATTGACAAATTTGATGTAGGTATACAAATTATTATACAGTTAGATATTTAGATTTATCTTCTGCTTCTTCTCTGCCTTTATTTATCTACAATAACTTCCCCGACCTTGAGTATGAAAATAAATTGAGACTAACAAAAAAAAAATTTTTTTCAGACCCAAATTACTCAATAAATTTGCTTATTTCGTACAATTTTTTTTTAGTTAAAATAACAATATGTATCGTTGATGTTAAATATACCCCTAATATTGCCATTCGGTATGTGCCCTAATCTGTAGCTCTTTACTTTAAACCATCTGCCGTTTGCAAGACGTATGAACTTTCAAACACTGGCATCAAGTTTGCACAAACGCCGTTATTCAAATTGGACACTTTTAATGTCTTACCATTACTTTGTCTCCTTGTTGAAATGTTACAGGTCTTCTTCGCCGTTGTCTTTGCTTTCTTTGGATTTTGAAATGCTTCTTCCTGCTTTTTGTCTCATTTTCATCTCTCATGTTTTTTAAAGTTCTATCAATGGCAGTTCCTTTTGGCTGATGTCTGGGATGAGCTTCTTAAAATAGTTTATCATTCCTAAAATCCTCTCAGTGTCTTTAAATTAGTTAGACGTATGTATTCTTCTATGATCTTGACTCTCTCTTTGTCTAGACTTATGCTTTGACTGTCTAGTTTGAAACCTAGTGAATCACCTCTTTATGAAAGAATTTGCATTTTCCTATGTTTAATTTTAAACCTGTATTGTAATTCATATGGCTAGCAATATCATTTAAATAAGTCAAGAGATCTTCTATATAATGTAAAACAAATTCACCGTGTTTATTTAAAATCGTATACAATGCCCTTACCAAAGCCGTGCATGCACTTTGTAAACCAAATGGCACTACTCTAAACCTATATACCACTCCGTCGATAGAAAAAGCCGTGTAATCTCTACATTTATTGGCTAAAGAAATTAACCAGAAACTATGTTTTTCTTCCAATTTAGTAAAAAAATCAAATGCTGCGATTCTACCAAAAATTGAGTCTATATTCAACGAAGCTTCGTAGTGCGGCACTGTACATAAATTCAAATTACGCGCATTTAAACAAATTCTTATGTCCCTATAATTTTTTTTTAATAATGACTACTGGATTGATGTATTGTGAATCACATCTTTCAATTATTTTATCCCTCAACATGTTTTTTATTTCTTGACCTACATATTTTCTATATTTAAATGGAATAAGTTATGTCTTCAAACGAAAATTAGATAAGTTTTTCATTTTAATCGTATGTTCATATTTTGTCGCTACTCTATTTTCTGTATTGATTAATCCCTTATGTTCTGCCAGTAATTTTTTTACGTTATACGTCGTTTCTTCTCCACAAACTATAGACGATTTTTCTTTGTTTTCGCAATTCCTTGTTTTTATACGCATATTTAACTTAATTTCTTTCTTTTGCTCCTTCGATTCTTCTTTTTCAAAAACTACAGTCTCTTCCTCATCCAATATTTCAACTTATTTCTCCGTCATGTTTGTACCCACCTGTTTCGGCGCAGTACTGACATTTACAATTACCTCCATATCTATACCATATACCACCATATAATAATATATATATATATATATATATAACTGAAGATTAATTTCTTTCTAGCAATCCCATTGTAAACATCTCATTAAATTGTCTGCTCTTTTACGCACTCAATTATTACAAAGATGTTTAGGATGCAAAGGAATTCGCCGGCAAATATTTTCTGCTTCTGCCTCATGAAAAACATAATTTTCTGGTTCTGATATATTTTGTTTACTATCTGTATTGAGATTTTGTATTTCAACTTCATCTTCTTCAGAACTATCCGCAGAATTGTTGCATTCCATTTCATCTTAAGTAAATCTCATTTTATATATCTTTCTTTTCTGAAAAATTGTCTGTTGACGCCAACTCTCTACATATAAAAGGTTTTAAGTTATGAGCAAAATAATGAGTTTGGCGTTTTGTTTGTTTATTTAAAAATAGTTCCACTAAAAAATTAATAAGCTGTTAGATTAGAGTATTTTTGTAATACCTCATACTACACATTTCAACTGTCAAGCTCATGTATACAGTTGTGATTAAAAAAGGTTTTCCTTACAACTTACTAACTTAATTTAGCTATGTATTTCTTTTTTTATAGCAGTGTGATTGCTACCAATTTTAAACTTTTTTAATAATTTATTATTGTTATGTTTTTCATGTCGTTTTATTTTAATATTATTATTATTCCCAGATTTAGCCATACGACTTACACTCCTCTAAGGGGAAAATTCCCTTGTAACGAGTCCGTTACTTAAATAAGCACTTACCTTTTTGTCACTGGAATCTTTTAACTTAATTATAAATTAAATTCATTTTTGAAATATTCTTAAACCCAAATATTTAATCCAGTAAATTTTATTTTCGAAAGTTGGCATTAAATCCCGCCCTCTGTCTAAGACTCTGAAAGTACATCGTCGTGACAGCCGAAGTACCGTCAGATCGTCACTTGTTGCTGGAATTTCGTCGAGCGAACTTCGTTTGTGACCAAGTAGAGCGGCTGGGGTGCCATGTTTCCGAATTTGGTTTAAGTTTGTTTTGTGTGTGAAGATGTTATTTTAGAAGGAAACCATTTGTTACGTTGTTGTTTTTTTTTTTGGTGAACATACTTTAAGTTGGATCACTCTCAGCCGGTAAGATGAATTTATAAATAAATTATATGAAAAAACCTGTCAGATCATCCGCCATTGTTGGTAAAATTCAAATCAATTTTAATCCTTTCTCGATAGATATTTCACACATCTTATATATGTCTCATTTTACTTTATTTCATTAATACCTAAATACATTAAGTATTAGATTTTATAATTATTTCAAATTTTATTTCTTTTCAAGGATGAAAACAAACAATTATCTATTTCAATTCCATACCGTTTAAACCGGCTAATATTTCTTTTTTTTTCTATTCTATAATATATACAGACCATGCCTTCCGTAAAACATTCTATTTAATATGATCCTATAATATCATTGTCATACTATCCCAAGGTCGTTATTTACTGAAACCCATTAACAGTTTTTATTTCAATTTGTTGACCTTCCTTGGTTTTTTCCTTACTTTTTGTATGAACAAAAGACCTGGAGTAACACAACTGTTCTTTTTAGCCTACTTCCGGGATCCAGTGACAAGTCAGGGAAGAAAAACCTTTTTCAGTTTGTTTTATGGGGGAATATTTATTGGGACAAGGGGAAGAAAAATTTTTAAGTTAAGGGAGTTAAGAATTCGAAGGACTTAATTTAATACCTCCTGATATAGAATCCAGGTTTGGAGTAATACCCACCTGCACCTAGTTCTCCACCGGATCATCTCCAGGGAAACCTACAGAAACCGGCAGGAAGAACTGATTTTTATTTTTTTTATTTCCTATTCAAATATTTTTAATAACGTTCTACATCCTCTTCAAGGTTTAACTTTTGTTTCACTTTAATTTCAATATATATCATTAATAATAATTACATTCACTTTTTCATAAAATATTAATCATTGTAACTTAATTTAATTATTTATTGTCTACCAAGGGATGAGGTTTTAACTCTCCCTTGAATCTCTCTTTGTCAGGTTATTGTGTGCACACGTATCCGGAGAGTTTCATTTCATTTGAAAATTTAAAAATTAATTAACGAAAACTAAATTATTAGTGAGTAGTATTTTGGTATTCATTATTTATACATAATTATTGAGTATAACCTTTGTCAAAATTTAACATTAATAGGTACGTTAGGGGGGGAAATTGTTTATCATTATATTCAGAGATTTTATTGTAAATATAGATAAGTTAACTGTACATAAGAGGTGGTGGGTTATAGATAAGTATTTAACATAGTCTGTACATAAGTTTTGGGTAACTATTAAAGTTGTGGTTCAAAATTTAATATTTCAATTAGTACCCAACTTTTTCTATTTCAGCAATACAAGATATCTCGGAAGAAAACATTTAACTTCCTGGCGCCCAAACATTCAGTAGAGCAACTTTATATTTCATCCGTTTATTTCTTGGTAGTTTCTAGTCATTAATTCTTACATCTTACGGTCTCTGTAGGGCATGCAAATCGGCCGAATCCCTCTTTGAGTGTCAAGTGGTCATTCTCCTGCATAGTCGCTAGCCAGCATTAATTTTATTATATTTTAAATATTCATATTTACCCTTTATTTATTTCTTTCACATAATTTATTTCTATCTAATCCCTTCCATCTTCTATTATTTCAGATATTAGTCCGTTGGTGTATCAAGGTACATTTTAGAGTTTACCCTATTGCTACACTGCACATTTTTGCTACACATTCTTGTTATATTGGCGACTCAGCCAATTCATTCTTGTTACACCCTCATCCCAGATACCTAAGGTATCAAAAGGATTGAGCTCTGGTGGGACTCTTTTCATGTTATCAAGTCTTATTTGACTTGGTCCGTCGGTGTATCTCCCAAAAATTTTCGCACGCATCTGGACATCGAAAGTAGCACAGCTTTCTGCATGATCTTATATAGATGTTCATTTAGATCCAGCTTTTTTATGTTTTTTAGGAGGTTCTTCGGATTGACCCCAGTGGTAGAAAGAATAATAGGTATCGTCTATGTATTTTCCATTCTCCATTATCTCCTTATTTGTATTTTCAGGTCTCTGTACTTGGCGATCTTTTCGTTGTACTTAACACGCAGATTATTGTTGTTAGGTATCGCCACATCGATTAGAGTTATTTGTCTTTGTAGTTTATTAACTAGAACAAGATCTGGTCTATTATGTGCTACAGTTTGGTCTGTGACCACAGTGCGATCCCAGCATAGCTTGTAGTTGTCATTCTTAAACATACTTTCAGTAACGTATTGATAATATGGAAGATGGTTTGTTTATAGAAGTCCCCGTTTAACTATCTCTTGATACAGGATCTTCCCCACTGAGTCATGTCGTTCCTTATATTCAGTTGCATAATTATTATTATCCAGATTTAGCCATACGGCTCACACTCCCTCTAAGGGGAAAATTTACTTATCCCAGATAACTAGGGTATCAAAAGGATTGAGCTATAGTGGGACTCTTTCCGTATTATCATCGACCCCGAGGTGACTTGATATGCTGGAGTATCTCCCAAAAATTTTCGTATACATCTGGACGTTGAGAGTAGTACAGCTTTCTGTATGGTCTTGTAGAGATGTTTAGCTTTTTTATGTTTTCTAGGAGGTTCTTTGAAATGACTACAGTAGTAGAGAGAATAATAGGTATTGTCTAGGTATTTTCCATTCTCCATTGTCTTAGTATTTGAATTTCCAGATCCCTGTACTTGGCGATTTTTTCGTTCTGTTTAACACGAAGATTATTGTTTTTTTGTATCGCCACATCAATTAATGTTGTTTGTCTCTTTAGTTTATTAACTAGTATGAGATCTGGTCTATTATGTCCCACTGTTTGGTCTGCGAGGACCCTGCGGTCCCAGTATAGCTTGTAGTTGTCATTTTCAAGTATACTCTCAGGAACATATTAATAATATGGAAGATGGTTTGTTTTAAGAAGTCCCAGTTTGATAGTTATCACTTGACAACGGATCTTTCCTACTGAGTCGTACCCTTTCTTATATTCAGTTGCAGCAAATGCTTGACAGTCCCTGTTAAAATGTTGGATAGTTTCCTGAGCTTGGCATCCATATCGGCATTTCTTATTTTGGACCTGAGGGTCTTTGGCGATATATTTCAGGTAATTTTTGGTTGGTATAACAAAAAATTTTTACTGTTAAGGTGTGAACGAAGCAGCTGTTTTACCTTTCATATAAGCTCAGTAGTTATCTCAGTTTTCATTTGCTTATGGCCAATCTTCCGCGCTTGCTATATTCCGAGGTATGTATACATATCATTTTCAACCATGGCCTCGATGTTCTGGCCGTTTTGCATATCAAATCCGCCGGGCTGAACGTTTCCTTTGATTATATTTAAGACACGGCACTTGTCAAGATCTAAGTGCATACTAATATCATTATTTCAGAAATTTTCTACAGTTTTTAGCATCTGATTAAGTGGTTTCGAGTGGAAGCCATTAATAACAGTATTGTTATTTTTGATACTTAAACCTGAGTCAGTGGAGTTCAGTAGCTAAGATAGTGGGTTCATCGTTAAACAAAACCAGAGAAGACTCAATGAGTTGATTGCAATATTTTCAGTTTCGATATTGTTTTCACCAGGTATTTGGAAGTGAATTTTTGTCTTCCAATCTGACATTATATGTTTTAAAAAGGTCACTGTGTTATCATCGACTTTATATTTTTTTTAATATATCTATAAGCCATTCGTAAGGCACTGAATTCGCTGAAGACATTCTAGTGGTCGATGAAAGCAGTAAAGAGATTGCGTTTTTTTCTATACGCTTGGTTAGAAATAACAGAGTCGATAAAAAGTTGTTTTTTGCAGCCCATAGAAACTTTATCCTTTCAACCTTTATCTTTGCAGCCCATGGATCTTTTCTGATGAGGATCTATGATATTTGATGGATTCGACCGTTACTTTATCCTTTCAACCTTTATCTTTGCAGCCCATGGATCCTTTCTGATGAGGATCTATGATATTTGATGGATTCGACCGTTACTTGATGGAAATTAATTTTATGTAACAATAAAACACTGAAAACTTTGTTTTCAAACTTCCACAAAATTTATTTTAAATATTATCACTACAGCTCTTTCGGCTGATTGCCTTTCTCAAGTGATCTATTTTGGCTTGGATTTACAAATTTATAGTCTCTAATGAAATAGGTTGAGGAGGGGAGGGAAGGGAATGACCAACTTGAGACAAACAGTTCTCCCCTCCTCAACCTATTTCATTAGAGACTATAAATTTGTAAACCCAACCCAAAATAGATCACTTGAAAAAGGCAATCAGCCGAAACAGCTGTAGTGATAATATTTAAAATAAATTTTGTGGAAGTTTGAAAACAAAGTTTTCAGTGTTTTATTGTTACATCTATGATATTGTTTAGAGTGTAGTGTTGGTTGATACGCTGGGCTACACAGGATGTGACACATATATACAGAGTTGGAAGACAAGTAATTGGACTGTACTTGGTTGGATCTTTGGTGTTATTTTGATCTTTGAGAATTAAATAAGTTGTTCTCTGGGTTAGAAAAGATGGTATTTTCTGCGGATTAGAAATAGTGTGATTAATTATTGCTAATAAGCACTTATGAATACTCCAGAACAGAATATTCGAAAATTCTTCAGTAGTGAAGGGTTCGTACGAAACAGTAATGTAGTGTTAGCAGTTTTGCGTCGTATTTTCGATCCATTCAGCATTGTTGTTAAGAGCATGGAAACTCATGGATTTTTTCTCGGCTTGGATAAGATTTATTGGCACTTTCTGCAATAGAATTGAGTTTCCAATAGAACGCCTTCCCGGCATTTTCAAAAAGCATATTGTCGGATTTTCGTTTGTTACTAATTTTGTATCTCCTTAGTCAGCCTGAGTAAACGGAAAGTTTTTGTTTTAATGTATCCAGGCACTGTTGTGCTGTGTTGTTTTCTGGATTATATTGTGAGTGTCTTGCGGTGGTAAGCATTATTTATTCAGCTCTTCTAATTACTTTTCTACTTGTTGTTCCTCGAACATATTCCTTGAGTTGACCAATGTCTCTACGTAATGATTAAATTTTCGTTAGCAGCCGTTTTTCAAAAGGTGCAACTCTGTTATCTGTCCTTCCGATATTATTACCCCGTCATGTTCTGGTCCTAATGCCCATAACATTAGCAGTTGCTGTTGCTGCACAGTAAATCAACGTGTAAATATATTCCAATGTATGGGTTTCTATAACATAATTGGACAGGACTTCTGTGTTTACAATTTGTAACAGCACACCTACTTTCTTACAAGAGTTTACTCTTGGTAGCGGTGCTCTGCTAAGTGGGTTTGTTCCATTAAAATCTTGTACGGCGCGTGCCATTTTATTGACTAGGCTATCGCGCAACTCGTTAGATTGTTGTGTATTATCAGGTTGAGTTTCTTGTTCTTTCCAACTACCTCCTGATTATGAATCTCGTTATTATTTGGCTCGTTTGTGGTTGTTGTTCTTGTTGGGCTGTAGCTGATTGTATGACAGGGGCCCGCCTGTCAGTCCAGCGCTGGCTCCAGACGTGTCCTGGCGATCCCCAGGCAGCGACCCTGAACATAAATTATTATCACTCCCTTATCATGGCTGTGCATTTTATACCTCCAGCCAGGTGTCAGTTTTTGTTCAACGGCAGGTATCCCTGCTACCTTCTGGTTATCTGCGCTACGGATACCCAAAGAGCATCCCCCATTCGCAGGTAGCCGTGCCTGATAGAGACACTGAAAAAAAACTCCTACAGGTTATTATTATTATTATTATTATTAATATATTAGTAATAAGGGCAGAGGAGCAAGCTCCTATTATGACCAAGAACAAAAAAAAAGGTTCCCATAAAACTAATACCAATTATAAAGTTAAGTAAAGTTAAACAATTAAGTATATCATACAAAAATTGAATTGTGAAAAAATAAATAATTAAATAATGCTGTCCGAAAATAATACAAGACGTTAACACTAGTTGCCAATATGGTGTCTTGATCCAAATTGTTCCAGATATTAAAGATTATATTTGGCAAGAAGTTCACCCTGGACTTTGCAGTAGTTTTCGTCTTGATTCAAAGTGAATACGGTGTTTAGGTTCCCAAAATTATATTTTTAAATACATAAAGACATAATTAGGTTACCTCGAAGACGTCACTGCTCGAATGTCATTAGATAAGCCATGGATAGTTTATCTTCATTGTTAAGTCTTACACGGTCGTATGCCAGTCTTGTGGCTTTACGCTGAACATTTTCAAGTAGGATTTTATCGCGACTGAGATCTGGATTCTACACTGGTCCGGCAAACTCAATAATAGGTCTACCTTATATTGAGTAAAGTTTACTAACAGAGGTTAGAGATAAACGTTTACGGATCAAAAACAGTTTTAAGTTTGCACGCTTACACACCGACACTATGTGATCAGACCAATTTTGTTTTTTTTTGAAGGGACATAGATTTTAAATACTAGTACAATTTATGTAATTATGTTAAGATGCTGTACAACTAATAAAAATTTATAACAGCATAAAAGTGTTTAAATTAAATATAAACATACTTTCAAGTAAATTGTTTTAAGTTAATATGCCTCACTGGCATAATTTTCCTAAAATATATGACAAGTCGATCGAGGTTACATCTCAAAAGCCGATTACCATCATCTAACCCCAGCTCACGTATGCTCCTTCTTGCACTCCGTAGTCAAACACTTGCACTACTAATAGCACGAATCTTTATGTTCTTATTCCTTTCACGATTTTCTCGTTGAATGGACCTCCATTTGCCGGAGAAAGGAGCAGAAGAAGCATAGAGAGAATTTCAGGCAGCCGAGATATTTGTTTGGTTTGTGTGATGCATTGAGTTAGGTGCATCGAGGGAAGTTTTTATCATTGTTGAGATTAATTTGTTTGGACAGGTTTGCAGAAAGCGTATGTGTTTGTAGAAATAACAATACGTGCTTGTTTGGCATTAGCTATAATGTGGATGTTCGTAGAATGTTTTCAGGTAAGATAGTCAATAAAATGAAAATCAAATGAAGTCCCGATTATGTGTCTCTTATTTGTAAAGTAAAAGGGCAACACCTATAAAACATAATTATTTTAACAGAGAATCAATTTCAGTACAAAATTTTCAAATATATTAGACTTTAGACTTATCCAACCTGATTTACACTTGGTTATTTGCATATATATATATATATATATATATATATATATATATATATATATATATATATATATATATATATATATATATATAGTAAACTCTTAAATATTGGGGAAATCTGCAAAAAACTCTAATGCGTATCAATTATTTCACCTAACGTTTTCGCCAAAGAGAATTTGGCTTCTTCAGGGCTGAAAGAGAATAAATTATAATTAGCTACCATATATTATCTAATAAAAAACATTTACCTTACCGTGAAATTTTAGAAATGTCAAGTTATGATGTTAAAAAACTTTAGCTAGTAACAACATAGTGTTGTTTTTTTGTTACTATGTGCAAAAAAGTTTATTTGTTAACGTTGGAAATGTATGGTAGCTTTGATGAACTTAAAACGCAAAGGTTTACCCAAAGACAATCGAAAAGCCCAATGTAACTACATTTAAAGGAAGTAATTCTTTGAATTGTCGGCAATAACTAAATTTTTAATTGTTGTAAAGTTTGAATGTGAGCTTCTGTTTTATAGAACGCAAGCGCCGAAACAATTACAAGTAGTTCTTTTGATATCATTGTCGTTAAGGTTCATTGGTAAAACCGATGAAGTTAGATCCCAGTCTGGGGAGAGATTAGTTTAGAATTTTCTTAATTGAAATTCTTTGTTTTAATTAGTATATTGTTCGTGTATTATTGTAATAATATCTTATTGAGATGTATCTAAGAAAAGCAAGGGAATATTATCTTTTTTTGTTAATGAAAATTATTATTAAAGTAGGTTAGTTGTTAATAGATATATCAGTCAAGTTGGTTATCTGTGATGTTGTATTGTTCTTGGTATCTGATTTAAGTAAGAAGTGGTATATATCGCTTAGATTCTTAATGTCTTAACATTGATGGAAAAATTGTTAAGGAAAATATAAGACATTTCAATGAACTCTCTTTTAGATTTATTATTCTCACAGTGGAGAATTGTAGTGTTCGTATAGTCCATGTGATGACCAGTGGAATGGACATGTTTGGCTAATGCACAGTGGTCAGGGTGAAGTCGAGAATCACTTTTGTGTATTGTAATACGTGATTTCAATAATTATTCTCGACTTCACCCTGACCGCTGTGCATTAGCCAAACATGTCCATTCCACTGGTCATCACATGGACTATACGAACACTACAATTCTCCACCGTGAGAACAATAAATCTAAAAGAGAGTTCATTGAAATGTCTTATATTTTCCTTAACGATTTTTCCATCAATGTTAAGAGTGACATTAAGAATCTAAGCGATATATACCACTTCTTACTTAAATCAGATACCAAGAACAATACAACATCACAGATAACCAACTTGACTGATATATCTATTAACAACTAACCTACTTTAATAATAATTTTCATTAACAAAAAAAGATAATATTCCCTTGCTTTTCTTAGATACATCTCAATAAGATATTATTACAATAATACACGAACAATATACTAATTAAAACAAAGAATTTCAATTAAGAAAATTCTAAACTAATATCTCCCCAGACTGGGATCTAACTTCATCGGTTTTACCAATGAACCTTAACGACAATGATATCAAAAGAACTACTTTTAATTGTTTCAGCTCACAGCTAACAGAAGCTCACATTCAAACTTTACAACAATTAAAAATTTAGTTATTGCCGACAATTCAAAGAATTACTTCCTTTAAATGTAGTTACATTGGGCTTTTCGATTGTCCTTTGGGTAAACCTTTGCGTTTTAAGTTCATCAAAGCTACCATACATTTCCAACGTTAACAAATAAACTTTTTTGCACATAGTAACAAAAAAACAACACTATGTTGTTACTAGCTAAAGTTTTTTAACATCATAACTTGACATTTCTAAAATTTCACGGTAAGGTAAATGTTTTTTATTAGATAATATATGGTAGCTAATTATAATTTATTCTCTTTCAGCCCTGAAGAAGCCAAATTCTCTTTGGCGAAAACGTTAGGTGAAATAATTGATACACATTAGAGTTTTTTTGCAGATTTCCCCAATATTTAAGAGTTTACTATTTAACTTATCTGCAAACATTAAATTTCTTTTCTATATATATATATATATATATATATATATATATATATATATATATATATATATATTGATATGATATGTAAAATTGAAAATAATATTGGTTTGCTTTTAATATATTTCAAAGTACAAAATAAAAGATATTTCGAAGAAATGACAGTCCATTATCCTGGATTACCTGTAGGAAATAAAATTTAAAGATATGCATAAATTATTTTCTTTGTAAAATACATTGGAGTGACATGAGTGAGCTTACTATAATCGTGAACAATGCGAGCGGGTTTTCCAAATTAAATTTTCTATAATCACTACATTCCTTGGGATTTACTATCTTTGGTAGATAAATAAATGTTGATGTCAGCATTTCACGTGGAATGATTCCTGTGGAATATATTGTGTTTAGTAGTTGGACTAAAAGATCTATGTGTTTTTAATTGACCAGTTTTAGCAATTCGCTTGGTAATTCATCTGGACCAGCAGCTTTATTATTTTTCATGGATTTTACTGCATGCATAACTTCTGACTTTGTTATTTTGTGTCCCTCGTCTTCACTCTGATTATCTTCATATATATTTTCCTGTCTCTGGTCATGGAATAATTCCTCTATATATTCTTTCCATCTTCCTAATTTTTGTTTCTTCTACACTAAAATGTTTCCTTGTTTGGTCAATAGTATGCTTGATGTTTTTTGTTTTGCTAATCTAGCTAATTCTTTAACTTTTTTATGGAGATTGAAGTTATCATATTTGTTTTGTAAGTGTTCTATTTCTTGGCATTTTCCAGTCTCATCATTTGTTTTGTAAGTGTTCTATTTCTTGGCATTTTCCAGTCTCATCTCATCAAATAAGTCTCTTTAGCTTTTCTTATTTTTCTTCTTATTTGATTATCCTGCTGTTGATACTGAGTTATGTTGATATTCTTTTGCCTTCTTCTGTCCTCCATCATTTTCAAAATTTCTTCTGTCATCCAGTCTTCTTTCTTAAATCTAGTTATTATGAGTTCTCTGTGACTTGCTTTGATAATTGCATTTTTAAAGAATTGCCACTGTTGTTCTACAGCACCATCAACTGATTCCGGTGTGGATTCTAGGTTTGCATGAATTTCTTGTTTTAGTTTTTATTTGACGTCTTCTGATTTTAATTTTTGTATGTTTAGTTTATCACTTTTGTAGCTTTTTTGTATCTTTTTTAAATGAAGTTGGAATTTTGCTACAAGAGGATTGTGGTCCGACGCCAGGTATGTACGCTTTTACCGATTGTATTGCGTTTCGGTATCTGTGGTTTATTAAAATATAGTCAATTTGGTTTCTTACAAATTTATCGACCTTGTCAGATGGCGATTTTCAAGTGTAAAGGCGTCGTTTAGGAAGTTTGAAGAAAGTATTCAGTCTAGCAGGTGTTTCGACATAATAGTAGTGATAAAAGGATTTCGAATCCAGTCGTTATTATCTGTATTTAGGGTAGGAAAGTAGTGATCAATTTTTTCTTCTAATAGCGTCAAATGTTCAATGATAACGGATTTATTCTCTTCAATATTTGCGCTAATACTGGAAAACATATCCAATGTACCTTTTTCTAATATGCGATTTTTTGAATTCCTTTTTGAATCAAACCCTGATAATTTGTCAGTACGAGACACAATATTTTCAGATTTTCCTTGGACGCTCGTGTTAATATTATTGAGGTATTAAAAATGTCAGTCAAATATCCTAATTTAGCAAGCCAAATACTATTTTCTAAATATATTGCAAATTTATCTGTTGCTCCACTTTCTCCTTGAAAAAATGCTAACAATTCGCATTTAAGCTCTAAAACTCGATTCAAGACTTTTCCTCTGCTTAACCACCTAACTTCAGTATGCAAAAGCAAAACTTCGTGTTATGCTTCCATTGCAGAACAAAGCTGTTTAAAAAGACTTGCTTTAATGGCCTTAATTTTATGTAATTGACCATTCCCACTACTTGATCTAACACAGGTTTTGAAGCATGTGGCAACGTTTTGCATACTTATGATTCTCTGTGCAAGAAAGAGTGCGTAATTATTATGTTTGGGTTTCTCCTTTTCGCAAGTGGAGCACATCCTTTAATAGAGCCTAACATAAGTACCGAGCTACTATACTCCTTAAAACAATACTCAGTCCTAATTGCAAGACGCAAGAATGTGGCAGGCTTAGTCTTGTTCTTGCTTAAATCTTGCACGGTCAGTCTTAGTCTTGGTCTTGCTAAAATTAGGAAGACCAATTTTGGGCAACATTAATTAGGAAAGATAAAAGATTAAACATAAAGAAAAAACTGACGAATACCGCTACAGTAAAAATTATTTTAAAAAATTTGCAAAGCACACTCATGTGTGATTGTTTAGAAGATACCAAAAATATAAGAAGCTTCTTCTTCTTCAGTGCCTTGTCCGGTCCGGATGTTGGCGATCATCAAGGCTATCATGGTTTTGTTGACTGTTCTGCGAAACAGCTCCGCTGAGGTCATCCCAAACCATTGTCGGAAATTTTTTAACCACGAGATACGACGGCGTCCCGATCCTCTTCTGCCAAATACTTTACCCAGCAAAACGAGATGAAGAATTCGATATTTTTCTTCGTTCCGCATCACGTGGCCGAAGCACATCATAAGAAGCACTTAACTTAATAATAAGAATGAAGAAGAAAGTAGTTTTTCTAATTTCTGTTTCTTTTTTGTTGCAGGTATGGAATGAAATAATACAAGTATTACATAATTAAAAAAGGTAAGTATTTATCTTTCTATTTTTTTCAGGAATTTAGATAGTATAAAATATAGTATAGTAATACTAACTAATACACTGTGTTAATTTTAAAACTTACAATCGGTATATTGAAACCGTTTATAGGATCCGACCACAACAAAAAAAATTTAATTGCAAACCCCTACTTGTGATACATCATTGAAAATACTATAAGAAAGACTATCTAATGGTATAAATAAAAATTATACAGGGTGAAGCAATAATTGTAAAACTTTGGCTTAAATGGAAAATTTAATGAGGTTTGTGTTGATTCTATTGATGAGCCTGTATACATATTGTTTAATAATTATACAGGGTCTTATTATCAACCGGCTTACTATGACTTTTGTATTTGAAATGCTATCTCTCGGACTATTATTTTTAATGATAAGTGACAAATACATTGAGAAAAAAGAAAGATGCCCTTCTGAAAGACGCAAATGGAAAAATCATTATAGAAATTAAAGAAAAATTAAAAAAATGGAAGACTTACATAACAGATCTGTTTGAGGATAATCGACAAGAACCGGAAGAAATCGACAGCGAAACGGGGCCAGAGATCAAAATGGAGGAAATCGAACAAGCAATACGAAACGCAAAAAAAAACGGAAAAACTGTAGGTCCAGACGAAATACCAGCAGAACTACTGAAATGTCTGTACGATGAAACTCTACCTGTACTTATGGACCTATTTACTGAAGTATATAAAACTGGAAAAATCCCACAGGAATGGTTGGTGTCCACCGTTGTAGCAATACCAAAAACAGTATATGCCAAAGATTGTTTAGACTATAGGACAATATCTGTAATAAGCCTTACCCTCAAAATATTTCTAAAGGTGATCCATGAAAGATTATATAGAAAACTAGAAGATGATATGGATGATACTCAGTTTGGGTTCCGCAAGGGACTGGGAACGAGAGAGGCATTGTTTGCTTTTAATGTCCTCTCTCAAAGATGCTTAGATATAAACCTAGATATTTATTCCTGTTTCATAGAGTTCGAGAAGGCATTCGACAGGGTCCGACATGAAAAACTAATAGAAGTACTGAGAAACAAAAATATATATAGACAGACGAGACTTACGAATCATTATCAATCTGTGTTGGAATCAAAAGGCCAATATAAAGACAGAAGTCCAAAAATATAGATATAAAGAGAGGAGTAAGACAGGGTTGTGTTCTATCACCATTACTGTTCAACGTGTACTCTCTCTTTAATCCTGACCTCCAAGGGGGAGTGTAGTGGTCGACGTGATGTCGTGTATTGTCCGTCTCCAGAGATCTCTGTCTCTGGTCATTTCTTTTAATCCATGCATAGGTCTTTGGCATATTCCTGTAATTTGATCTATCCATCTTGTTGGGGATCTTCCTCGTGATCTTCGGCCTTCTACCTTTCCTTGTATTATGAGTCTTTCCATGTTTTCTGTGTTTGCTCTCATAACATGCCCAAAATATTTTAATTGTTGGAGATGGACTTTACTAGAGAGTCGTTGGCTAATTTTAGCTCTCTTAAAATTGAATAATTTGTTCTACGGTCGGTCCAAGGAATTCGTAACATTCGTTTCCAACAAAACATTTCAGTGGCGTCTATCTTTCTTCTCTCCGATTGTCTCAGAGTCCAAGATTCACATCCGTAGGTCAGTATTGGGAATATTATGCAGTTGATCAACCTCATCTTTATTGCTCTTGAAATTTGACATTTCTTCCATATTTTGCTCATTTTTGCTGTGGCAACTTTTGCTAGATGTAAAGATTGCAACGTGTACAGTGAAGGTATATTCCAGGAAGCGATAGCGGGTCTGGGTGATGGAATCTCTGTAAACGGAAGAATAGTAAATAACATAAGATTTGTTGATGACGCCGTTATAATCGCAGACACCCTGAAATCGCTACAAGAATTGGTAAATAAAATTAACCATTATTGCATTAGACACGGACTAAAAATAAATAAGAGAAAAACTAAATTTATGATTGTCTCCAAAACGCAACATGGAAATGAAGGATTAGTGATAGAGCAAACCTAAATAGAAAAAGTAGAGACATACAAATATCTGGGAACCTGGGTTGATGACAAAAATGATCAAAGTAGAGAAATTAAAGTCCGAATTGAAACTGCAAGGCAAGCATTTGTGAAAATGAAGACAATGCTTACCAACAGAGACCTTCAGTTGCATCTCAGATTGAGGGCTCTAAGATATTACATATTTTCTATCTTACTATACGTAATGGAAGCTTGGACATTGAAGAAACAACACATAAGAAAAATAGAAGCGTCGAAATGTGGTGTTACAGAAGAATATTAAAAATTCAGTAGGTTCAAAGGATTACCAATGCTGAGGTACTACGACGTCTAAATAAGGAGTTAGAAATTATGAACAGCATAAAAAAAAGAAAACTATACTATTAACGACTTAATAAATTTAGATATTAAAAACCTAATTTACAAAATGTAGTAAATTTGTATCCTACAGAGGCTAATATGGATAATATGTTTTTTTATGGGATTAAAGAGCAGTCATATTGGCGAAGTCCAGGTTAAATTATACGAAAATATGTCCATAATATTAGATGAATTAATTGTTTTTTTAAATGGAGTAACGTGATTATCTCGTAGAGATAAACGGAAATGTGGTAGTCGAATAAACATACACGTTACTAATTACAACCGAGCAAAAGTCGCCATAGACTCAGTAACTGATGCCACGATAGGCACGTCGTAGAAATATCACCTGTCCAAAGATAAATTTCATCAAGTCAAATTTTTTAAAGATCGTGGGGAACTGATAGAAACCGAACAGGATCCAACAAGGAACCGAAAATAGAAACCGAATAAAAATCGAATAGAAATTTTATCCAAATAGATAACGAATTAGAATTACATAAAAATCGCACAGCAGCAGGCCATTTATCAAAGGCGAAAACGATTTACCGAATAGCGCAAAAATACTACTGGACTACAGGATGTTTAAACAAATAGCATGGTATGGTAAAAACTCACAAATGGGCTTTATTTCGATTTGTTATAACCGCAACCATAACGTATAAAAAACTGTAGAAAATTTCTTCATTATAAACCGTCGCAGATGCAATCGGCAAGAAAAATGCAACCATCTACTGTACTGTCTTACACTGTATTGATTAAATCTTGCCCACGTGCGTTCGCTTCCTAGAGCATCTTCAATGGTATCTGAAATAAGCCAAGAAACGTTTTTTTTAATGAAGAAATTGATTAACTTAGAAGTGGACATAAAATATGAATGCAGGAAATAGACTAAACAATCTATTAGACAGTGAGTGGTTGACTACAATGAAAGGGTCTACCAGGCACTATCAATACTGTAGAACAAAAGAAATCTGAATATAAAACTAAATTACTAAAAAATAAAAAATAAAATTAAAAGCAGTGTATAAATGGGGTATAATTCAAGTAGTTCAATTTAACCCCCTAGTTAATGGGAGAACTAAAATTAATATTTAAAAGCGTTACTCAAGACCAACTGACCAACAGTGGGAGATGTTGAAATCTACAACTGTGGAGATGGTATATCTAAATTACGCAAAGGTACGGAGAGTGTACAATAGAGAGCCGTAGAGATGTAGGAAGAAAACAAGTTTCTTGGTTAAAAAACATTCGTGAATGGACTCAGATACCACATGCAGGACAATTATTCCATATTGTAGAAGACCGAGAAGCCTTCGCAATGGTGATCGCCAACGTCGGATAGTTCGGATATGGCACGCGAAGAAGAAGATGGACAGTGTACTTAACGCCAACTATAGATCAATTGAACCTAAGCAAGCTAGTTTTGTAAATTGTTGAAGAATAAAATAATAATGTTAATCACAGTATGAATAAGTATATTCTTAATGGGTATACTCAGTGCAGGTTAGACTTACTGCACTGATGAATTCCTTCATTTAAAAAAATGCTTCTTGGCTTAATTCAGATGCTCCTGAAGATGCTGTGGGAAGCGAAAGTACTTGGGCAAGATTTAATCAATAAAACAGTGCTCGATATCTGCCTTTCATTTTATTAAAGTTCATTTATTCGAGCATTCAACCTTATATCAGTTGTCTTAATTTTCATCCAAGACTAATTTATGATACGGGTTCTCTCCCAGATAATAAGAATTACACCTTAAAAATATTCACTCCATCCTCAAATGTATGCTATAATTTTTTCTCTTAAAGAAAACGGGGTGTCAAGATAGCGCTACCGCACGTTTCATCGCCTTACAATAGCTGGCCCCTTTTTCTGTGTACCTGAACTCCTGCCAACAACCTACCTACTTTTGTATTGCTTTATATAACTTGTTCGTGTTACTTCACCATCTGCTGCTTGAAAATCTATGAAATTGTCAACATAAAATTTCCTGTTTTTTTTTTTCAAGAATCTTAATAGGAATAGGTAGTCCAGCTTGATCGGTCTGGTACAAATCCTCTTTGATATATGCCCAAAATTTCTTCAAAGTATGTTAAAAATATTTTGCAATTGTGTTAAAGATGGTTACTCTTATGTAACTGTTACTCCTATGTAACTGTTACGATTAAACTGACCGCTTTTTTTTGTATTGAACTCAGCGAGACGACATTCCTTTTTGTGAATTTAATTTTGTTTGCTAAGTTGTCTCAGTTCTATAAAAAAAAAAACCTTTCTGTCGCCTTGTTCCTTATTGGTTTCTGCAAATTGGTTAAAAACACTATTGAGTGCGTGCACTATTGATCTTTTTAAAGAAGTTTCTTATCTCGTTCTGGTTTTTTATTGCTTTTAGTTCTTCAAAGATTTTAATCTCAAATTAATCATTTTAATTTCATTTTATTTATCTTGTCGATATTTTTCTCATCTCTTCTAAGCTTATTTTAAGATTCAACAATTGCTCGTAGTATTCCTAGTTGCATAAGCCTGTATGCATGGTTCTTCTTTATTTCTGGTCTGTTCACATTTAGAGTTGAACCAACTAGTGCTTTTACGCAACTCTTCCCTTTCTGTAACAACAAAACACTAAAAACTTTGTTTTCAAACTTCAACAAAAATTTATTTTAACTCTTTTCACTACAGCTTTTTCGGCTGATTGCCTTTCTCAAGTGATATATTTTTGGCATGTGTTTACACTTTATAGTCTCTAATGAAATAGGTTGAGGAGGGGAGAACTGTTTGTCTCGAGTTGGTCATTCAGAATTATATCTGTGTTCTAACAAGGATAGCTTAAGGCCTTTATTTTTTAATGTGAAGAATTTTAAATTCGTCGTTAAAAGAATGATTGTGATCTAGCAGGGGAAGTGCGTATGTAGAATCTGTTTTTATATTATTGAAAGCCCTTTTATGTTCTGCTATTCGTTTGTTTAAGTTTCTACCAGTTTGACCGATGTAAGTTTTTGGGCAGTCGCCACATTTAAGTTTGTACACACCACTGTGTAAGTGTTTTTTATTTTGGCTCTTGTTGTTTTTGATATATTTGCCCAGGTTGTTATTTGTTCGAAAAGCTGGTGTTATTCCTTTCTTTTTTATGTGTTTGGCTATTTTTGTTGAAATTTTGCCTGTATATGTAATCGAACAGAAAGTACTGGGTTTTTTCTCTGGTGGTGGAAATACTAATTTCAGGGCTTTCTTGTGTAGTTTTTGATTTAACATTTTATTAATTGTTTGTTCATTATATCCGTTGTTTACTGCTATTTGCTTAATTATATTTAATTTCTATCTCAAAGTTGTATTTTGACATCGGAATTTCTGTTAATTTATGTAAGATACTATGATATGCTGCCAGTTTATGTTGTGTTGGATGGGATGATGAATTGTGTATAGTCGTGTCAGTATGGGTAGGTTTGTGAAATATGGAGAAGTAATGTTTGTTTTTAAGTCTGATAATTTTTAAATCTAAAAAATTTATAGATTGATTTTGTTCTTTTTCTATTGTAAATTCAATCTGACTATGAAGTGAATTAATATACAATAAAAATTGGTCAAGTTGCCTATTAGTTCCTGTGAAACATACTAGTACGTCGTCTACGTATCTCCACCAATATAAAAACTGTTTAAATACGGGATGTTTTGAAATCTTTGTCTCTAGATGATCCATAAAAATATCTGATAGCAATGGGCCTAGGGGATTGCCCATTATAAGTCCTGCACTGTTATTTGTATATATTTGATTATTAAATTCAAAGTAGTCCTGGTTTATGCAAACTTTAAGAAGATGTTAAATTTCAGATGTAATTATTGGATTTGTACTATTTTGGTCTAAAAGGTTTTTAACTAGAATAAACGTTTCTGTAGGAGGGATACTAGGAAACAGATTTTTTACGTCAAATGAAATTAATCTGGAGTTAATAGGTAATTGAAAAAGTTGTATTTTATTACCTAGTTCTATTGTATTTTTTATGGTAAATTTAAGTAAAAATTTAGTGTGTTCTACCTAAGTGTAAGTGTAAGTTTCACCTAAATTAACCATAAAAAATACAATAGAACTAGTTAATAAAATACAATATTTTCAATTACCTAAAAACTCCAGATTAATTTCATTTGACGCAAAAAATCTTTTTCCTAGTATCCCTCCTACACAAACGTTTATTCTAGTAAAAAGACCATGGATAATATTGTTTTGTGTGGGTCCACCGGGCGATGTCCACGTCACCTTATATATTTTTCTGTGGGTGTAGTAAATGTCCAGGTTTCCGTTTTATTTGTAACATACCATGCAATTAACTATCAACTGGTGAATTAAGTGCACAGTTAGAAAGAAGACTGGTATCAATCTTGGCATTTAAGCCATCAATCAAAATATGTTGTTTATCACTTTGAGGCAGATAACACAAGCAGATTCCAATTTTTCATACAATTGATCCTTTGGCTTTCTTAGTTTTCTTAAGTTGGTGCATGTGCATTGAAATTACTCAAATTTAAGAATTTTAACAGCTATAGTATACAGCTGGGTGTCTCTATATTCTAGTCTTTGTCCTATCCACTGCACTTTCTAAATGGTTGTAATAACTGAATTCAAAAACTCTTCTTGATTTTTCCGCTTATTTTGTGGGTCATTTTGCTTGGGCCGTTTCAGTAAGTTTCGTTCAGTATAGTTAGCTTTAGATTTTACCACAGTTTTTTTATGGGAAGACGGTGTTAGTCTTATGCTCCGTCCTTGAACCTGAGGGGCTAGACGCTTTTGTTAGGATTGCCTTACTTAGTATGTTTTGTTTCATGGGCGGTATATTTTTTACCTACTCACCGGTTAGGGCGATCCCCTATACACAACCGTGAGACGCGCCTTACGGAAGACAACTCAACTTCTTCTTCGCGTGCCATATCAGAATTATCCGGCCTTGGCTATTACCATTGCGAAGGCTTCTCGATCTTCTGTAATATTAAATAATTGTCCTGCATTTAATATCTGAGTCCATTCACGAATATTTTTTAACCAAGAAACTTGTTTTCTTTCTACACCATAACATAACGGACCTCAATTTTGCCTTTAAGGATTAGTTGTATTATTTTATATCAACTTCCCCTTACTATATGTCCCAGATGAGACATTTTTCGATATTTTACAGTCTTTAGCAGTTCTCTATCTTTGCTACACAACTCAACATTAGGATAAAATTCCACAAGTGGTTTATATTATATAATGTAAGTACTTCATTTTGAAATTATATTTTGACGGCATACTTAGTGTTCAAGAAGCACACTTACAAATAAATTGTTAACAGAGAGTAAGTATAGCACAAACTAACTAATTCTAATAATTCAAACGTTTGCTGAATATTATTTTGTATGTACACATAAACTTATCGCTGAGAAATAGCGTATCCAAGCCTGTCTGTCATCGCTACACCGGTAAATGCAAAATTACAGTTAATCTCATCCCTTCCGTACTTTCACGCAAGTTTTATAACTACTGTAGACAATCTGACATCGGGACAAACTTCCTTAAATGTATATTAAAAGCCCCGTGGTGGGTGCATTCAGCGCAAATGCATGACAATGCGTCAGTATAATTCAGAATAATGCCATTCATCATTATATGCCTCGCTGCAGAACACTAGAAACGGGTATTTAACTTGAAATATAGATGCAGTTTAGTGTGAGAACTGCACAAGTTTCTGCTATTTTTTAAAGAATATATATCTCACCAAGTAAGTTGGCGAAGGATTAAAATTTTACTTAAAGTTGGACAATGAATTATTATACATGCTAGTTTATAGAGAATGCATGAACAAGAAATTAAGTCATTTATTATGCTAATACTTATAATAAAAACTACATTAGAATTAGGTATACATACATTAAACATAATAATATAGATATGTAGTTTCCCACACAGGTTTTAAAGGGCCGTAAATCTTCTTCTTTTTCTTCCATCGTATATGTAGGCTTTAAAGCCTGTTTCTTTTTTAATATTAGCCTTCTATCGTCCATTTTATAACTTATATTGTGCTATTGGTTTTATCCTACGCTTTACTATAAACACCAACATTTCAACAGTGTATGCCTCGAGATAGATATTTTCAGATTTTGAGAAATATCCACTTTTCGGATTACAATAACTGTTACTTAAATGGCCGTCTTCTGAAAATCAGAAGCATAAGTGACTATTTTAGAAATATTTTCAAAAAAAACTTATATCCATTTGAAAATATTTCCATAGATGAAAGCCTTATGTTATTCAAAAAACATATCTCGTTTCGCCAATATCTTCCGAAAAAAAGACATCGTTTTGAAATTAAGATTTTTGTTGCCGTGGATTGTGAAACAGGATATTTCATAATATATACCGGAGCTGATACAGATATAACACAGTATTTTGAGAATCTTGGTATATCTGGAAAATCGTTATGACACTGACCGAGCCATATTGGAATAATGGCCACAAAATCTACATTGACTGGTACAGCAGTCCGTTACTGGCTGAAGCTTTATTCGAAAAAAATACTAGTTATTGCGGAACTGTAAAGCCGAAACGAAAACATATTCCAAAATTTAAATACAATCTGGAAAAAGGTTCAATACAATACTTTTCTACTGACAAATCGTTGGCACTCAAATGGAAAAGCAAAAGAGACGTTGTATCGTTGAGACGAGGGCAAAGTCAAAGGCAGACGAAACGTAGAAAGACGTAAAATCTCGTGGCTTCGCAATATCCATGAATGGTTTGGATGCAGTTCAGTTAAACTATTCAGTCGCATAACCTACAAAAATATAATTGTTAGAATGATTTCCAACTTACGATTTCAGCAAAACTTGAAGAAAAATTCTCTAAACGAACACAAACCTATTTCTACCTTTATGTGTAACGAAAACCTACGACATCCGCATTAAAATCAGATTTGACTAAGGGTTAAAAGGCAAACTACTATTAGCTTCAATACAGATAAGCTTTAGAAAAGGATGATTTTGTGAGAAGGTAACGATTTTCCTTACTTCTGATAATAAAATATATTTTGTAAAAGATAAACTTCCCTCAAAGATATTTTTATATAGAACGGGAGTACATGATGCAATATTACTTATACTCGCATAAAAACTAGAATAGGGTATCTGGAAATTCCGAAAAATGAAGTTTATTATAAAATTTCTAGTTTATTTTAAAATATACAACTATACTTACAGCTAAAAATCAATAAAGTAGTAGGAAATATCTACATAAAATAACATCAAAATCGGGTCGGTATACTAAGTCCCATACTGTTTACATTGTAACAAAATAGGCCACCTCCACTGAGTGGTACGTATCACAATTCTTAGAAGGATGAATGTTGAATATATACAATCGATGGCATTATCGATAAAAACGGTACAATATTAATTTTCATTACTACGCTATTCTAGCTAACTAACTAATATTAAAGCAGTCCAATACATTGATATTTTTTTTTGTACCCTAAAAATAATTTAATCGAAAAAACACTAATAAAATTAAAACACTTCACTATATTTTCATTTTTTGAGTTCATAATTATTTCTCGCTTTCTTGATAAAAGATATAATAAAAATTGGTACAACCTGAATTGTCCAATAGCTGGTAACTATGAAGAAAAATGATATGCTCTGTTTATTTTCACTATTTTTCAGTTAACCAAAAGAAACCATTGTACGACTACATTTCATATCCATATACCACACCATAAAGAGATACTGTCACTGGACTAGGATTTGGAACAACTCCATATCAATATTATCTTGAGACATGTATTAGAGACATATCAGCATTCTAGCCTCTCCAATAAGGGTCTAAAAATAAATATCAATCTGAAAATATGGACAAGAAAAAGATTTTTTCGTCTTACCTCTACACAGACCCATTTCTGAAACACGTCTTAACGGTTGGACGTTTTAGGAGGAAAAGAGAATGACGCTATTCCTTACCGCTGTGAATCGGGGCGTGAGTGACAAGTTAATGAACGTTCTTATTTAGCTGATATGTTTGGGAATTACAGAAGAATCTTTAAGTCGGCTACAAGTACCCGGCAGATAGATGGGGTTCATAGTTTTATTTAAAAAAATAATCGAATTTATAATGAATTTTCTAAAATTTTGAAACGGTTACATTTTTGATAAGGATAATGCCACCTGCAAAACGGAGATGGTTAAGCTCTTTGCTGTCTATTGTTACTTCTACGTGATCCTATTTGCAGTCTGCAAGTTGCAAAGTCAGCTTAAGTTCATTAAAGCTATAGCATTATAAGCTTTGCTTTTATGTAGAAGTAAGTTTTTAAAAAGCCTTACTGGTATTTCACAAAAATTGTTGGTTTGGTGGCCATGTGTTGGTGCGTCCCTATAAACGAGGCACCAATTTTTCTTTTTTTTTCCAATATTAAGTAATACATTTCTTTCACTGGGTAAATCGTTTGTTTTCAAGAATAATCTTAAATGACTCTGCGCATTCTCCATAGTCGATGCTAATAATCTAGCTTAAAATGTCTTAAATCAAAGTTGACGTTCATCTTGAGATATTCCACTCCTTTTTTCACACATTCAAAGCCAAATTGATTGGCATATATAAAAACGGCATAAAAGTGTTTGTGGTGCTACCCAAACACGTTCTAGGGCTTTTACTTCCGCGTTACTATCATATGTAATAAATATTTTAGGATAACCCATTCCATATATTTGAGGGAATTAGATGGGAAGGGGTGTAAGTGATAAAATGGTTAAGCTGAAAAAAAAGAAGTCAGTTAATTTTATATAGTAGTTTCTACATCAAATTAGTTACTTACCGACTTATGTTGAATTAATTTTACACCTTTTATTTATCCGATTATAAAAGCGTTTTTACACTTAGTATTTATTTTCATTCAAAACATTTGACATTTTGAAAAAAACATTTGCACTTGTTCGCTTTGTTACCTACGTACCTTAGAAATTTCTTAATTTATTCTTAAAACAAAAAAAAAACATTCTATTCTTAAAAAACAAACACTTTATTCTTCAAACAAAAAAAAAACATTCTATTCCTAGAACAAAAAAAAGAACACACATTATATTCTTCAAACAAAACAACATATTTATTCGTCATAATCTGAGACCAGGTTCAGTTGAGTGTCTTCTTCATTTTTCAAAGGTATATCAACTTCCAATTCTTGGGAGTTTCTTTCATGTTGTGGCTTATTAAAGGATTCGCGATCTCGACCTTCATCGAGGCTTAAATTACCTGAAAAAATCATAATGAATGGAAGGTATAAAGGGTAAAAGTTGTAACAAATTGTTTGTACTTTGGGAGTCTTATTTTGATGGGATCTTGGCGGAGAGGTGGAAGTTCGACGACCGATGGAATTTTTGCAGGTCGTCCCACCCTTTTAGTTTTTCTCAAACTAAAGTATCCTTATAAAAGAATGTGCAAGGTGTCTGCTTTTCATGTCTATATTGTCATGGTACCGTTGATAGTTTATCTATCTGCAATATTTCACATCATTTCATTAAGAAATATTCTACGTCTAAATCGAAATTTATAAGATAAAATCATATGTAAAATTTCTATTTTACTTTCCGGCTTTATACTAACATATAATTATATATCTATTAAGACTATCTATAAAAATATTCTGTCTTATACCATTCTTTTATATTATAAAATAAATCCATAGCATGCGTTTTCATTTATAAAATTATCTATTTAATCAATCCATTTTACTTCAAATAGTGTCAGACCATGCGAAGGTCACACTATTTACAAAATCATTTAAGCTTTTTGTTCCCAATAACTTTTCGTCGTATCTTTCAAATAGTATCGTATTTTTCTTGTGTTTTTTTTTCTACTTTTTACTAACAGTAAGGAGAAACGCTAACACAAATGTTATTTTAGACTACTTCATACTTATGAAGTTAGTCCAGAATCAAGAATTGATCATTTTAATTTTGTTGGGAATTATATGAGAAAAGAAATTGATTTGTTCCCTACTGGGTTTATACCTTTGCCATCACCCTGAGCTGTTCCATCCGAGGTACAGACCTCATATAAGCCTTCCCGGATAACCTCAGGGAAGGAAAGACCGCCTTAGATTGTGGAACCCATCTAATTTTATCAAGTTTTGTTTTTCAATTTTAATAATTTTTGTATACTGTATTTGTTTTTCAATTTTAATAACTTTTATGTACCACTTTTTTTGTTTAACTTTAAATACTCATTTTTTTTTTAACCTATTCTCTCTCAGTTCTCTCCATCTTTCCCTATCTTGAGCTGTTCTCTGCCATGTGGGACCTCCTTGTTTCCTGATGTCATCTTTCCACCTCATCTGTGGCCTCTTGATCTCTTTGCATTGTATGGACGCCACTTTCCGATGGCATTGTTCCATCGTCCGTCTTGGAGACGTTCATTGTGTCCAGCCCATTTCCATTTCAGTTTTGCTGCTTGTTCTATCGCGTCTACTGTCTTTGTTTTGGTTCTGATCCACTGGTAACGTTTTCTACCTCTAAGTGATACACCCAACATTTGTCTCTCCATCGCTCTTTGTGCCTTCCTTATCCTATCCAAATTGGCCTGTGTAAATGTCCATGTCTGTGCCCAAAGTTTGCCGAACGCTGCCCATCCCATTCTTACTCGTCTCGATATTTCGGCTGTTTGATTTTCTCTGTTAGCTCTGATTGCTTGTCCTAGATAGATATACTCATTTACCTGTTCTATTTTTTCTGTTTTTATTTTTATTGCCTCTTAGTCTTCCGTGTTTGTCATTACTTTTGTTTTGTTGAAGTTAATTTTTAGGCCTTTTTGCAGTGATTTTTCATGAAGTTCATTCAGCATTAATTCCAGTTCTTGTCGTTCCGAGGAGATCAGGAGTATATCATCCGCATATCTAAGGTGATTTAGGTATTTTCCGTTAATACATATTCCTCTGTTTTCCCAATCTGTTGATTTTATTATGTCTTCGAGGGTCAAGGTAAACAGTTTAGGTGAAATTATATCGCCTTGTCGGACTCCTCGTTTAACTTTTATATTATCCGTTATTAATTTGTCGTCCAGAATTACGGTCATGGTTGCGTTTTGGTAAATATCATGTATCAATTGTCGGTATCTTGAGTCTATTTTACTATTGACCAGAGCTTCTTCAACCGCCCAGTGTTCAATGCTGTCGAAAGCCTTTTCATAATCTACGAATGCTAAGTACAGCGGAAGGTTGTATTCATTGGTTTTCTCAATTAAGATTTTAAGCGCATGTAGATGGTCGATTGTGTTTAACTCATACTTTGACTAATAATAAAAACCCGTCATTTTTTTAAACTAATTTTAAATACATTTACATACTAATTGTCAATTAAAGGTTGAGTTTTTAAATACTCCCTTATAACTCAGTTGTACGGTTTTATTTGTACATATTTAATCAGATAGTTATTTATTGGTATTTTATTATTATATATTTAAACCTTTGGACATCTATCCCTTCATAATTTACCAGAAGTAAATTACCTTTTTGGGTAAAATCGTTAAAATTTTTCCTATATCTTATTATTTGTAAATTTAGATCATCAAGGATCAGTTGTGTATAACCAGGTGTTAGTGCCAAACCGGACCTGTTCCGAATTCCAGACGATGGCACGAGGGGTGCGGGTTGCTCCCCCACTCACCGAGAAAATACACAGTCAACTACAAGCTTTCAAAGAGCAAAGACAATTTAAAAATATATTTGTGTGTCGCTATTGTTTTAAACTTTATAATAAAAACGTGAAATTCTCAAAACTTACACTATTTATTTACACCAGGGAATTTATTTTTTGTATATAATTAATTAGGTTGACTGTACATAATTGGTGGTGGGTATTTTAGATTAAATTTAGATTGTATATATTTGGATAGGGATTAAATTTTTGGTGAAAACTAAATATTTCAATTAATACTTGTTTCCCTTTTTATTTCAGCAAACAGCTTTATAAGATACTTTGGAAAGTTTATGTTAATACTTTTCTGGCGCCCACTCACATTTTGCAGTAACTTCTATAATCACTTTTATTTACATTAGTTATATACCTATAGATTGTTTATTACCTTGTCATTTATTTTCTTATTCTACGGTCTCTGTAGGGCATGCAAATTGGCCGAATCCTTTTTTGAGTGTCAAGTAGTCACTCTCCGGCACCTTCTGCTAGCCAGCTTTAATTTATTTGTTTTGGTACCTTACTCCACACACTTTTATTACATTGACATCCTAAACCTCGCAGTCCACACATTTTTTTTTGTTACAGAAGAAATAAAAAAATAATTAAATATAAATTATGTCCATAATAAATAGATAAAAATATGAATATTAATATATTTGGAAAATTTGTATGTAATCTAATTCTTAAAAAATTATAGTTCCTGCTTACTGTTATAATATTCAACACGTATTCTGTTAACATATAAATTTATTTCTTTATGGACTGGCGACAGAGTAATCTTTATTAAACCTACTTTCTAGAAGCTCCAGAGCTTTTGTATTAAAAGGAGAAATACTGCTAGCCAAGTTCTTACATTTTATACCAATGTACGAGCTGTATCCAATTTTCAATTTAGTTTTCAGCAAGTACACTTAAACTTTTGATATATTCAGGTCAGCGGGGTAATTTCATATCGCTAAAACGTGTTCAGGAATTAAATTTGTATCTACTAACTATGTAAAGCGAAACTTTTAGTATTTACTTAGCCGAAATTATACATTTGCGTCTTAAGACCAGTTAAGCAAGTAACATATCTTTGAATTAATAAATTAAATATACACATTAATATATATATATATATATATATATATATATATATATATATATATATATATATATATATATATATATATAGTTGTGATTTGCTTATAATTGTAAATCTACTTATATAGTCTGAAATGTAATATATGTATCTTTATGAAACAAATCAAAAGCAAAGAATATCTCAGGGCTAAAAATAATTTTTTTCTTTTTTTTTTATTAAAACGTGGCTTCAAAGTATCTTCTGCTAGTTCCATTTAAGAAAGATCAACAAAAAGAAAACGAAATAATAGACAATCAATTCTGATATTAAAACAATTGTCCTTTATTTTAAAATATATCCAATTAATTTAAAATTCCGTTGAGGATAAATCTTACACCATACACTATAAATAGAATAAAAAAATATTCAATCATCCATCAAATCACACATTCCTTAATGCTCAATAAAAATTAAATACACATATTTCTAAATCAAATCTCTTAATATAAAAATTTATAAAAATTAAAAAATTTATAAAAATACACATCTCTTAATATAAAAATTTTAGAAAGAATTATTGGTTCCTTGACTTCTTGCCTTAACTATAAAAATATTGCAAATTACAAACAATTGTCATGAATGTTGATAGATGGTCGTGATAAAATGTCTTTATAGAATTTATTTAAAAACTCAAAACTTTGGTTTTCAAACAGACTATCTTCCATTGATTCTGCTTGGATTGTGCCCTGACAAGATTGCAATGTACTTCCCAAATCCTACCAATTTCCCTGCTCGCTACTCCACCTACTATTTCTTTTGATGATAAAAGAAAAAGACAAACAGTATGTGCAACAAACAAACTGCTTCCTCTCAGACACAACGAAAATATATCTGTTTGTACTTACAGTAATGCCTCTATTTCTACTGGAACTCGTCTCTACTTACCACACTGGCTGCTTAATTTTCCACACAAACACTAAGCACTACTTCTTCATAAATTCTCAAAAAAAAATGTTTTCACCGAAACCGGTCTCTCTCGATGTTCAACTCACAATGGCCTTCTTTTTCCCCATTTCATTCCCGGCAAGCTTTTTACCCCCTTCTTCTTTATCCATCTCAAACCAATCCAAACAAACATCCCCTCTCATCAAACGCATCAGCGGTGTCTTAGTCCATTAAATTTTTGGCCGACCTTGAATTCTTATCCCATTAACCAATAATCCTTACTTATCACTTTCTAATATATTATAACCGGAAATTTCAAACAGTTGTGTACTAAAACTACCTGGTCATGTCCAAACCGTATTGTCTTTTTATCGGAGAAAACTTTCTAGATCACTTATTCACATATTCGGAAACCACTCACGTTGTTCCCGGTAAATGGTTTATGATTTTACAACTAAACTATTTCTATATACAGGGTATTCTCGATTTTTTTGATTTTAATTTTATTTAAAATTTGGGGATCTTATTATATATATATATATATATATATATATATATATATATATATATATATATATAGGACCGTCTTTTATAAGTTCGTACACAATAGATCGTTGGACTTGTGTCAAAAAAACGTGTTTTTGATCGCTTCTGATTTAACCATAGACGAAAGAAGACCTAAGAAAAAATATGTAATTTAACTTTAAAGGAATTCTTTGTTTTTTAATGTATTTATTAATTAATCGGTTAATATGATTAACCTTCATGTGTTTCACGTTCTACACATTTGACTTAATCATTTTAGATGAAAGTTTTGGAAAATGGTTACTAATGACTGTACTAATTACTTGCCATGATGTGTAGTCGCATTTTTGCATATTAGCAGTTGATTGTAAAGTGCTTCCTTTATTTTTGAAATTCCATTCTTGCTCATGCACATTGGGAACTTTTGTAATTCCCCTATTAGCAGATTTTTGTCTAGATTCTTCGAAGCATCACTTTTTAGTTGGAATGTCTCTCTAAGAATTTGTAAAGAGCAATTAGCCCCAAGTACGGCTGATATCGTATAACTGCTAAAATTATCTGTGTTCAATTTTTTCACATGCGAAAAATCGTGTCATTTTTTCGCTGTATTATTAACTATCCTTCTACCATAATTTTACAATCATTACCTTAGTCCAACCCTTGATAACCCTTAATAGCCCTATAAACTATATTTAAGTTCTTGTGCCTTTTCAAATCAATTTAATCTGATCTCCATTTCAAAAGTCAATCTTGACTTATTTAACAGCTTCTCTAAGGTCCTATAGGTCACCTTATCAAGACGATTTCTCTTTTAAGTTGCCTCTTTGTAAAGAGGCGCCTCCCTTAACAAAAAGAAAATTATATGAAAATGTTTCTCGAATGTCTAACTCCTTAGGAACACTCTTATCTTTTAGAGTACACTCTAAATTTTTCTTAAATCGTTTTTGGTCATTGCCCTTAATCTATGACAGTGATATACTGGATGACCTATTGATCTCGGATTGGAAACATTCCAATTGGTATATAAAATTTTATTTCCTAGATGCTATCAGATATGCTATCAGATATGCTACTACGACAAATTAGGATTAAGTGGAACATCGCTACTGATATTTTAAAGAGAGGCGATGTGGTAGTAATCAAAGATGAAGAGACTTCTCCACTCCTCTGGCCTCTGACAAAGGTAATCGAATTGCTAACAGGTAAGGATTCTTTTGCTTAAATAGGTGTATCCACACCTAATGGCGAATACCTTACGTTAATAAAGAAAGCTAGGTTACACTTTAACCAATAGTGGCGCTTTCAGCCAAATATCTATAATATAGTTTCCTCAAACTATAGTTTCTTTAGATTTTAAATAATTGTTCTTAGTTATCGAAGTTTTTACAACAATGTCCCTAATCTATACCGGTTTACCCTGACTCTCGGTGTAACTATTTTATACACTATCACAGTGGCATACCTCTTCTCGCCCGTCCCTATGTTTCACACGTATGTGTCATTTTTACGCTGTATTATTAACTATCCTTTTACCACAATTTTACAATCATTACCTTAGTTCAACGCTTCATAACCCTTTTTATTCCAGTTCAACTTACCCCCTTCTAGAAATATAAACAGTTTTAAAATAGCAAAGAAGAAACTCTCTTGTCTGTTGACTTTCATCGAGGACAGTCGCTCTCGTCCGTCTGCCGAGTCTCGCTAGGCAGACGCACGCTCTCTCTCTCTCTCTCTCTCTCTCTCTCTCTCTCTCTCTCTCTCTCTCTCTCTCTCCTACCCTTTTGCATATCGAGAAGAACAGTCACTTTTTTGGCTGTTATCCATCGCTGAAGAGACACTCTCTCTACTGTTGACTGCCGTTAAGTAATTATCTGTCTTCCGCTTTTACTTACGCGAAAAATACCGCAAATACTATTTTAAATCGCGTACAGACGAAAATGTGCTCTATCTCGTGATCTCAATGTTAGTACCGCGAAATAAGTGTTCAGAAAACGGTGCCGGACAGATTCCGCGTATGAAGAAAAACCGCGAGCAAAAGCCGGTTAATACCGCAAATGAGTGGAGCAGAAATATTGGTAAGACTTTGTATAAACTTAATTTGCAATTGTCTTTATAACCCTTTATATCCTAATTTATTTAAACCAGCCCTATGAAATACAGTCCTCATACACTGAAATTATACTCATATTTTTACATTTGTACACCCTTTTTGTAAAACCTGTTTATTTAGTTAGTTTCTTAATCTGACTGTCTTCTATGTTAGATTTTTAATTTATTGAATTGGTACCAAACAAAGTATAGAGACAACAAAAAGTTGAAAAAATGAGTTAAACAATTTTCCACACCCGAGTTGGGGTGGTAACCACCCCCAGTGGAAAACCACATCTAGACAGAATATATTGTGATCTTTCAAAATTTCAAGCATATCCACTTGTATGAAAAATATTCTAAGCAGGTATCGGGTATATTTGTTTAAAACCATACTCTTAAATCGTTTCCATGAACTAAGTATTTTATATTTTTATGATTATAAAGACAAAATAAGATTGATTTTTGAATTCTATTGCTATAGTTTTTATTTATTTAAGTAGTATCCTACGATCTACGAACAAGGTAGCAAATTAAGAGAGTCAATTAATTGGAACATAGTTTGTTAAAATTCTAATCAGTCTATGATAAAAGAACTAAATTTTTCCTTATTAATCCTTATTCCACGCAATAAAGGGATCGATGCTGAGTGCGAGGACATTACAAGAAGAAAGAACAATAGAACATTTAAACTGACACAGCAAAGAAGAACCCGGGACAAAGAACAAAAATATAAAGATCTCAGAAGAGAAGAGAAGTACATCTCCATCGGAGAAAAAAGCGAACTTATAAAAATAAAATATTGGAAGAACTTAATTCATTAAAAAAGGAAAATCAAACAAGAAAGTTCTATAAAGATCTGAATAATGCAAGAAAAGAATTTAAACCAAGCATCGGACTATGTAAGGATAAGGAAGGAAGGGCATTTACTCAATACAAAAGAAGAAGTATTGAAAAGGTGGGTGGAACACTATAAAGAACTACTTACTATCGAAGTAGAAGATTTCAATCAACCACCCCTAGGAGCAAGAAACAATACACCATTGGAGCCTCTATCAATTCAAGAAGTGCGGGATGTAATAAAACAATTAAAGAATTATAAATCTGCAGGAAGTGATGGTATACCCGCCGAACTTATTAAATGTGGAAGTGCTACTCTGACTAACCATATATATATATATATATATATATATATATATATATATATATATATATTATATATATATATATATTATATATATATATATTATATATATATATTATATATATATATATATATATATATATATATATATATATATATATATATATATACAAGGTGATTGATTAGTGTGAGGAAGCTCAGTAGATCTGTTATAGTAAAAATTACTAAAAAAAGTTATTAACAAAAATTGTAGGCAGCTTTAAACTCCACATTCTAAAATTAGTTACAATCTTACAGGGTGTTCCATAAGATGGTGTCAGACCAAACTTAGTAATAAAGTAAGTATCTAAAAACCGTTATAACCAATATTACCTGAAAATCGTATCAAGTTTAACTCCCTGTGCAATTAAAAAGAAGTATAGGAACATTGATCTATTGCAACCATAGTTTTTAAATAATTGTTAAAAATTATAAAACATATTCGTTTCCATAATATTCGTTAAATCAAATACATCAAATAGAACACCCTGTATTTTATATCACTATCAAAAAGTAATAATATCGTACTTCAAATTTTATAAAGTACTCCCTATACCTAAAGTTATCAGTTTTCTAGATATTAGTGTTTTTCCATCAAAGTATTAATTTGGTAGATATTTTAACGTTTACCAACTCACAATATAATTATTGTGAGTTGGTTATGATGATTGATTTGTCAAAAACTGACAGTTTGACATTATTGTTTAATAATTTAGTACCGAAATACCGACACAGTAAAGAAAACAATTTATTTAAAATAAAATTTATAAAAAATAACCGACGGAAAATAAAAAAAATATAACAACACATAGAAAAATTAAAAACAACAGTAAGTTTAACTTATCTTACTTAAGTAAGGTGTTCAAAATGACCTCCCAAAACATCTATGCATGCTTGAAAACGGTCATTGAAAGAGTTGGTTACATTACTAAGCATTTGTAAAGAAATATTTTGAAATGCAATTCGGATTCTATTTTTCATATCATCTCTTGTTGTTGGGGGTATTTTATATACTTCGTTCTTAACGTAACCCAAAAAAATGAGTCCATTTTATTGAATTCTGGTGACCTTGGGGGCCACCTTACCGGTCCATCCCTTCCGATCCATCTTTCCCCAAACTGATTATTAAGCTCACCACGTACTAATTCGTTGTGGTGCGCAGGAGCACCGTCATGTAGAAACCACATTTTTTCACGTATATTAAGTAGAACCTCTTCAAATAATATCGGTAACTGATTCACGATAAAACTTAAATAAATCTCACCATTTAAATAATCTTCAAAAAAATATGGTCCTACTACATGGGTACCGACGATACCTCCCCACACATTTAGAGACCATCTTGTTTGACTATGTGTTACTATGTGATATGGATTACTTGTTGAGTAGTAGTGAAAGTTATGCCTATTAAAAGAACCGTTTCGATGGAATGTAGCTTCATCATCCAATAGGACATAATCAAAAAAATCTCTCTGCTCATTAATTTTTTCTAAGGCCCATTCACAAAATACTATTCGTTTCTGAAAATCATCATTAATTAATTCTTGGTGCTTTTGAATATGATAAGGTTGCATCTTGTTTTTAGATAGAATGTTTTGAACAGAGTAGTAACTAAGTTCTTGTTCATTGGAAATAGTCCTTATGCTTGTGTGTGGGTTTTCTGTAACCGCCATCAACACACTCATTTCGTTTTCCTCTGTCACACTAGTTTTTGTTCGTTCATGTTTTTCATAATTCACTGAACCAGTGCGGTTAAATCGATCTTTCAATTTTTCAAATGTACCTTGACTAAGTTGTCGCCTATCTGGAAACCGTTCTTGATAAATTCTAGCTGATAGTAATGAATTTTTATTGCATTCCCCCAATATACAGATCATATCTACCATTTCATCAGTAGTAAAATTCATTATTGCTAATTTAAATTGAATCAATTACTGAATTACTAAATAATAATTGTTGCTAATTTACGGTGTACCCCAATACTGAATTAATAAATATTAATGTTAAACTGTCAGTTTCTGACAATTCAATCATGGCCAACTCACAATAATTATTGGTAAACGTTAAAATATCTACCAAATTAATACTTTGATGGAAAACTAAAAATATCTTTAAAACTAATAACTTTAGGTATAGGGAGTACTTCATAAAATATGAAGTACGATATTAGTTCTTTTCGATAGTGATATAAAATATAGGGTGTTCTATTTAAAATTACCAAGAAAATAATGTACTTGCATTTTGACTTACCCTGTACTTGATTTAACGAATATTATGAAAATGAATATGTTTTATAGTTTTTAACAATTATTAAAAAACTATGGTTGCAATAGATCAATTTTCCTACAATCCTTTTTAATTATACAGGGAGTTAAACTTGATACGATTTTCAGGTAATATTGGTTATAACTTTTTAAATACCCGGTATAACATAATAAAACTTTACATTGTGGTAATATGGAAGTGAAGCAGATTTTAAATTTAAAATAAAATATAGGGTGTTTCATTTAAAAAAAACATAAGTTTGGTCTGCCATCATCTTATGGAACACTCTGTAGAATTGTAGCTAATTTTAAAATATGGAGTTTAAAGCTGCCTACAATTTTTGTTAATAACTTTTTTTTGTAATTTTTACTATAACAGATCTACTGAGCTTCCTCACACTAATCAATCACCCTGTATATATATATATATATAAATATATATATATAAATATATATATATATTATATATATATATATATATATATATATATATATATATATATATAAAATCATACTGAGAGCCTGGAAGGAGGAACAAATCCCGAAAGAGTGGTGTATTGGGATCGTTGGACTGCTACAAAAAAGGGTGATCAATTGGGATGTAGAAACTATAGGGGAATAACCCTTCTTAATACAGAATACAAAACATTTTCGAGTATTTTATATAGTCGCCTAAGTGCGTATTCAGAGGAGCTTCTTGGCGAATATCAAAGTGGTTTTAGGCCCGGTCGATCAACAACAGACCAGATCTTCGTGCTAAGACAAATACTGAAAAAAAAATCCAATGACTTCAATATCGACACATACCATCTTTTCGTAGATTTTAAATTAGCCTATGATAGTGTCATACGAAATAAATTGTATGCTGGATGAGTTCCTTATCCCAGATAAACTAATAAGATTGGTTAAGGCTACAATGTGTAAAGTTGTTTGCAAAGTCGAAATACAGGGCGAATAATAATAGGCATTTAAAACGCATGTTGGGCTGCGATAGGAAGATGCGCTGGCGTGTCTTCTTTTTAACATAGCCCTGAAAAAAGCAGTCAGAGATGCCCAAATAGACAACAGAGAAAAAAATTTTAATAAATCATCCCACATTTTGGCATATGCAGATGATGTTGACCTAGTTGCCAACACAACATGCAAAATAGAAGAAATGTATACCACCTTATCAAATGTCTCAAAAATATGGGCCTGCAAGTAAATGACGAGAAAACTAAGATAATAATATCAACTCCCAACAATAGAGCCAGAAACATCGGCCACCAATTCACTGTTGATAACTCTACTTTTGAAGTGCTGGACAAATTCACATACTTAGGCTCCCTGATCACCATGGAGAACGTCATGACAGAATAAATCAAGCGAAGTATAATCCTAGCAAACAAATGCTATTTTGGATTGAGTAGACATATGAGAAGCAGAAACTTAAGCCAAAAAACAAAAATAACCATATACAACCAGTGTTGACATATGGATCGGATACATGGACTATTTCCAAGGCAGATGAAAACCTCCTACTTATCTTTAAACAACGGATCCTGAGAAGAATATTCGGTGGCATCTGTGAAAATGGTGTTTGGAGAAGGAGGTACAACTATAAGATATATCACAGATATAAATATACATTTGGTGACAAAGACCTAGTATCTTTAATAAAAATAGGAAGACCAAGATGTTCAGGACATCTGGCAAGATCACAGCAGAGCAAACCTCATAGAAGAATCCTTATGTAACAACCTGTGGGAAGTAGAAGTAGGGGTAGGCCAAAACTCAGATAAAGGTATGGTGTAGATGAGGATGGTAGAAAAATAGGCGCAACAAACTGACAATGGATAGAACTGACTGACTGCGTAATAGACTGGGGAAGGTCGAGGCTCTTTCATAGGGCTGTAGCACCAATGTTGATGATGATGACTGGATTGACCAAGCAATGTTTGAGAAAATCACAGTTATGTCCTTTAATATTAAATTTACGGCAACAATAAAAAATAAATCTCTTTATTTTATGCTTCATTTTGTATCCAAACAGCTTTATATAGATAAAATTTTAATTTTTGGCGTCCATTTTTCACGTGTAATTTGTGAACTTTGAGTCACGAATAACTTTTAAAAATATTGACTTTCCGAAAAAAAACTCTGAAGAATATTTTTGTCTGAAAATTGACTATTCTAGTGTCTATTATAGTTTTATTAATAAAAATTTTCCACCCCTGAGTTGGGGTGGTAACCACCCCCAGTGAAAAATCAGATAAAGACAGAATATATTTTGATCTTTCAAAATTTCAAACATATCCATTTGTATGAAAAAAATTCTGAGCAGGCATCCAGTATATTTGTTTAAAACCATACTCTTAAATCGTTTCCATGAACTAAGTATTTTATTTTTATATTTTATACTAGTGGACCAACTCGACATCGAGTTTTTTAAATGAAATTTTTATTTTGCGAGAAAAATTAAGAGATCAATACAAACAATATAAGCAAGAATATACATAACATTCATCAATAATAATGCAAGTAAAAAGTGTATTAAATATCACGAAATATTTCGTCGAAAACAATTTTTAGTTCATCAAATGTCGACATGGATATCATTTAGCAGTTAATTTTGCATGCTGATCACGAATCCGCTGTCAGATTTGCTCTATCTTGACGTTTTATGTGCGTTTCGGGTCACTTCCGGTGTCGGATCGCAACCGGAGGTACATATTTAGATTCACCTCGACGAGACCTTTCGATCCATATATACATTGTGGGGTCTAAAACTTAAAGTAAATTTTAACTTCCGGTCATCTCAAAACCGGAAGTGAATTTTTGTACCAAAAGTATATCTTGACAATCTCATACGTAATACTAATAATATTCTGAAAAAATATTTTAATTCTCTGATATGGTTTTTGAGTAAAGTGGTGAACAAGAAAAGGGCTTAGCGTTTTAGTATATAAGATTAAATATCACGAAATATTTCGTCGAAAACAATTTTTAGTTCAATAAATGTCGACATGGATATCATTCAGCAGTTAATTTTGCATGCTGATCACGAATGCGATGTCAGATTGGCTCTATCTTGACGTTTTATGCGCGTTTCGGGTCACTTCCGGTGTCGGATCGCAACCGGAAGTACATATTTAGATTCGTCTCGACGAGACCTTTCGATCCACATATACTTTGTGGGTCTAAAACTTAAAGTAAATTTTAACTTCTGGTCATTTCAAACCGGAAGTGACTTTTTGTACCAAAAGTCTATCTTGACAATCTCATACGTAATACTAATGATATTTCGAAAAAATATTTTAATTATATAAGATGGTTTTTGAGTAAAGTGGTGGACAAGAAAAGGGCTTAGCGTTTTAGTATATAAGATTTTTATGATTGTGAAGACAATATAATTCTATTGCTATAGTTTTTATTTATATACGTCGTATTCCACTAATAAGGTAGCTAAATTAAGAGAGTCAATTAATTGCCAAAAATAGTTTGGGAAAATTCTAATCAGTCTATGATAAAAGAACTAAATTTTTCCTTATTCATCTCGTCAACGGAAAGTAACGTGTTGAGCTCCTACGAAATTAGATTTTTCTATTAGCATCACTCAGGCAAAAAATCCCTTCAACTGATTTCTCATTATCTTGTCC
Organism: Diabrotica balteata; assembly: GCA_918026665.1. Taxonomy (NCBI): domain Eukaryota; kingdom Metazoa; phylum Arthropoda; class Insecta; order Coleoptera; family Chrysomelidae; genus Diabrotica; species Diabrotica balteata. The sequence goes on along the minus strand of OU898280.1, from coordinate 34,358,807 downwards.
CGTTCGTATCCAGTTGAACATAATTAGATGTCTCAAAAGAGACTGCCTAATTTATCTAAATTTCTCAGAGTTGAAACATGGCAGATTTTTCAAATAAAAGAAAAACGGTCGTCTTATCTAATAAAAATTCTAAAGGGCTCTCGTTTCTACCTCGGTCGAATGACATCTTAAGTAGTACAATTCCTTATTAAGAAAAATAATTCATTTTGTGTTATTTTATAATTCATTACCTTAACAAAATTTTCATTTATAAATCGCTGTTAGTAAGAAAGAGGTTAATATAGTTTAAAAAGAAAAATACTTAATTGAACTCTTATAAATTAAAAATAACAATTTAAGATTTTATTTTAGTATTCAAGGTGTTTGGAAAAGTATGTAGTAAGATAAGTGAGATAAATATTGTCATGCTAAGACTTATTATTTTTTATTAAATACAAATTTATTTGAAATTACCTGTAAATTTAATAAACAAGTAGTAACAAACATGTTTATAGTCTAATTTCTAATCATTTATAAAAATAAAACAATCAAAAAAACGTATATTCTTCTTTTTTTTATACAATTGCCAACTGGCAATATTTGGAACCTATACCCTTAATATTGCCACAGTACTGCCAATAAAAGGAACAGGTATTTTGTTAATAAAAATACGTAATAATATTCAACCCTAACATTTAAAAAACTAATGTGAGACACTTACTATTTTGAGAACAATTGGGACATATGAATTTATCCTTATCATGTTTAGTAAGACCCACACACTCTTCATGTATGCATTGGCCACATGCAAGACATAATCTCATATCAGCCTGGCGGTCTTCATTACATACATGACAGAACCATGATTCACTGCTTTTAAATTCTTGTTTATTCTCTTTTCTTTATTTTCTTTGTTCAGATTGTCTTGTTCTTTTTGACGTTTGTTTATTTTCTTTTCTTCCTGTTCTTTGTTTTTGTCTTTTGATTTTTCTTGTTGTTTGGAAGGATCTTTGTTACTTTTACCTTTGGGTGGTTTTTCTATCTCTGTCGAAAATAAATCCTTCGTAACTTCTTGATCTTTGCTATTAATTGCTGCTGGTTTTCGCTTTGTAGCAGTTATCTTAATTAGGGGCGAAATTGGTCAGCCTATACCTTTAAATGAAGTGTCTGGTTCTGGAACTTTTTCGGGAGTAAATGGTACTATATTTTTATCTTCGCTGTTTATATCATCAGATGTGCTATCATGAACACTGAAATTTGATTCAAAATAAGACGACTCGCTATCCAAACGAAGACGTCAGGGACCGTTTTCATCAACTGTAGTTGTTCAACTCATCAAGTTCTAACACATTTTCTTCACTATGTGTTTCAGACTGGGTGCAAATATTCCAGTTGGTTTGAACACAGAAATGATGTTAGCTCGTGTCATCGCTTTTAAACAAACTTCGCTATTAAATATTTCACCAAATCGCATTTTGGTTAAATTTTTCCTAGGTTGAGTTATCAAAAAATTTAAAACCTCCTCATTCCAAAAAGACTAATAACTTTTGAAACCTGCTTTATCCATAGGCTGCAGTTTATGTGTGGTGTTACTTGGAAGACAAAATAAAGCAACACCATAATTTTCTGCAGATTTAACAATACTTATGTCCAGATGTGATTTTGCACCATCGAATATCAGGAGTGTGGGTCCTGTATTCTTATACTTTGCAAAATGTCCTAGTTATGAAATAAACGCCTAATTTGTCATGTTTTCTTTCTGTGTCATCATTACAGTTGATCCTCGTGGTAGATGATCATTCCAGTCAGGCTTCAATCTCTTCCCTTTGAAAAAAATGAACGGTAGGATGGCTTGCCCCAGGGCATTTCCACAACCCACAATACTAACATTTTCACCGTGTTCAGCCGCTATCAAGTAGATACGTTTAACACCTTTCTTTGCCAATGCGGTTTGCTGTTTATAGATCGTTTAACGACAACCTTTCTCGTCCATATTGTACACGTTTCCAGGTTTATTAAACAATTTGAATTTAATGAATACTTCCTTCAATTTCTTAAAATAACCCTTTACAATAAATTGATTCATTGTCTGTGCTCTTGCTGGATTCATTTGCTGAGCCCTCCTTCTAGCCATATCGGGATGTCTTTCAAAGAATAATTTCAGCCATTTCCTTCCTGCTAATTTGGATGTATTAGAAAAAGGATTAGCAATGTTTATTATCATCGCATACGAAAATTCATTTCTTCTTATTGTCCACCTCTGCTAGTTTCTGAATTCTTCTTCTTTATGAAGTTCAAAACTTAAAACACTTTTCCCTTTTAAGTCGTTTAACCGAATTTTTTTCTATTTGGCATTCTGTTGAAAAGAAAGTTTTTATCAATAAAAAGTAAATTTTTATGTTAGAATCCAAATATTGCCATGGCAATTTTAGGAACTATCTCATGTGGCAATATTGGGATCATTACTACTGCGGAACAAAACGAGCGACTTATATTTTATTCTCTTTTATATTAATTACACACAATATGGATTAATAAAGTACATGAGTGTACCTACCTGATAACGTTCTCGTCCTTCTGTAGTCGGTATTCATGGTACAATAAATACAAGGTATGATATTGCGCATGATATTTGACAGCTGGCTCAGGAGTGTGACGTAGTCAAGACCACTCGAACCCATTAGTACAGCTTAACATACACATTAATTTTAAAATTATTATCAAAAAATGGTCGAATTTTTTTTAATGTTTTATTTTGGTTATAATTGAATAAAAAATATATTTTCAGTAACGTAAAACCCTTACTTTTTCTGGGATTCAGGTGAAATATTTATTTTTGTTTTTATACAGATACAATAATATAAGCACTCTTTTTGTATGCAAATCCGTTGAAATTTAAAAATTTTGTGCGGAGGAAATATTGTGAAAAGGTAAATAGTAGCAGATTTGCGTATTCTGATTCACTGTCAGTCATTTCCATGCACTTTTACTGAAATAAAAACAAAATAGATTACAATACAGAAAAATATAATTCAATATGGTATTTTCGATGTGTAGTAATGAAATTTATTAAAATCGAAAATATGCACATTACTATAATATATCCTATATATATATCCTATGTCCTATATATGTCGGTCAGATAGCTCAGCGGGCTGTGCGGCTGCCTCTCATTCGCTTCACTGTCGAATGGTTCAGTGGATGTGGGATCGAGCCCCAGCTCGGTGTACAGAAAACAAAAAGTCTAACGCAGCAGTTTAAAATTCTAGATGAATCTGCGGCTTAGACTAGAATATGCTGGGATCTGATCGGCCTATGGTGAAGCAGTACGGCAAGAGATAAGGGCTTGCGTCTCGGTGATACTCCTCCATAGATCCCTACCGGACGGGCGTTACGCCTAAAAAACCGGATATATATATATATATATATATATATATATATATATATATATATATATATATATATATATAATAATAGAGTTTATTTATAACAAAGTAATGTGTTACAGTATAAATTTACATATTTTTTACAATAAATAAACCCATTTACTCACAGAAGTTGTGTGTCACATGGACTACAACTTGTACGTGAGGGTTGATTTTTTTTTTTTTAACATATTCGCACAAATTACAATTGTAAAAATTCTTAGTAGTAACATACAAACTGTTTAATATAAATAACAAACATAACATAAAATTTAAAAATATAACATTTATTTGAAATTGAAGCTCATTAATAGCTGTTTATTAATTCATACAATTTATATCTATTACCATGGATCCATTGTTTTAATTTTTTTTTTAATTTTTTATAGTTGTTTATAATTTTGATGTTAGATGGTAAGCAATTAAACATTTTTGGACCCAAAAAATCAATGCAGCGTTGGCCAATGGTTTTTCCTTTTTTTGGTACTAATATCGTTAAGTTTCTATTTCTGGTTTGATATGTATGGTGGGTAAAATTCAGAAATGATTTCTCATTGTGTAAATATAATAATGCTTTGTAGGAGTACAACTGGTTTAAATCCATGAAATGACTGTCTGTGAATAATTGCTCCACTGAAGATCTTATACCCCTTGTATATATTATTCTTATTATCCAATTTTGTATAACGTTTAGATTTTTAATGTGAGCATTGTAGGCTCCACCCCATGCAATAATCCCATAGGTTAATTGTGATTGTACCAGAGAATAGTATAAAATCTTCAAGTGGTGAACATCTAAGAAGTCGCGAAGATATTTGAATTTTGAGAGTAAACCTCTTATTTTTTGGACTACATATTTAATATGATGATCCCATTTTAGGTGTCTGTCTATTACAATACCAAGGTACTTAATCTTTTCTGCTTCTGGAATTGTTGTATCGTTGTCAATTTCAAGTTGGTTGAAGTTTGGTAACCCAGTGGTGTATGACGAAAATGGCAAGTATTTAGTTTTTTCAATATTTATTGTTAATTGGTTATGTTGAAACCATTTTTTTATTTTTACAAAGTCCATTTCGACATTTTCCTTTATCTTTTTCCAATTATTGTTGCTATAAAAAATGGCTGTATCGTCAGCGAAACTTATGATCTGGCCTGAAGTCTGTAATTTAAGTAATATGTTTATATACATAGTAAATAACAGCGGCCCCAACACCGTTCCTTGTGGGACTCCGTAAGTCACAGTTCTGGTCATGCTGATTTTACCAACTACAGTTACCTTTTGCTGTCTGTCACTTAAGTAGCTCTCTAACAATTTGAAGGCCACACCTCTGATTCCGTAATTTTTTAGTTTGTGTAACAGTATTTTGTGGTTTACAGTATCAAATGCTTTAGAGAGATCTACAAATATACATAAGGAAGCTTTTTTATTATCTAAACAATTATAAATATTTTTTACCAATTTACCAATTGCATCTTCTGTAGACCTTCCCTCTCTAAAGCCATATTGACTTTCAGATAATATATTATGTTTATTTAAAAAATTATTGAGACGAGACTTTATAATTTTTTCTATTACTTTACTGAGATTCGAAGTCAAGCTTATTGGTCTATAGTTTCCAAGTTCACTACGATCTCCACCTTTAAAAAGCGGTTTAATGATACCTGTTTTTAATACATTGGGAAATATACCTAATCTGAAACATTTATTGATTATATAAGTCAGTGGTTTAGCAATTTGTTCTGCAACTTCTTTTAACAATTCTGATCTGAGGGTATCTATACCTGGCGATTTTTTATTTTTTAGTGTATGTATAGTTTTAATGACTTCATCTTCATTTGTTGGAAATAAATATATGCTATTTTTTACATAATCAATGTCTTCAACATAATTGAGAGGTGTATCAATTTTCTCAGCATATTTTTTTCCCAAATCACTGAAATAGTTATTAAATAGATCTGCAATTTGTCCATGATCTCTTATTAAATTATCATCTGTCTTTATCTGCTCAATTTCTGTTTTAATTACTGTTGAACCACACAATTCTTTGACACATGTCCAAAGAGCCATTGAAGTGCAAGTATTTTTATCAATTAAGTCATTAAAATATTTCTTTTTTGCTTTTGTTAATAATCTGCTGAGATAATTTTTGGATAATTTATATTCGTTACTGATATTTATGTCACTGGGGTGTTTTTTAGATTTTTTATACAAATTATTTTTTTCTTCAATAGCTTTTAATAATTCGAAATTGATCCAAGGCTTTTTATTTTTTGATTTTTTTCGAATCTGTACTTCCTTAGTTGTTACGTCAATATTTCGTTGTAGTGTATTGATAAACTCCTCAGTTGTATTATTTATGTTTGTGGAATTATAAACAGAGATCCAGCTTTCGCTTTTTAAATTTTGTTTTAATTGTATATAATCAGTATATTTTTTGAACATTGTGTTTTGTTTATTTGTGGAACTAACTGAAGAGTTGATATTTTCTAATATTAATGCAATGGGACTATGATCAGTTATTTCGTAGTTAAAAATGTAAGAACTAAGTTTATGTTTACTTTTTTGTGAATTTTCAATAAAGAAATGATCAAGGCACGTTTTACTGTGACGTCTTGTGATTTGGTTTATATATGATACATATCCATGCGTGTTAAGTAAGTTTTTGTACTCCGAAACATAATCATCTTCTACTAATAAGTCGATATTAATATCTCCTGCAAAAATATTAATGTCCGACCTCTTTGTATTGCGTAAATAATTGTTAGGGCATGAATTAAATACCTTTGGGCATGAGCTTGGTGATCTGTATGTAGAAACGATTTTAATATTTTCATTTTTTCCGTAGATGTTTAATTCGATTGCTGTCATTTCAGAGATCTTAATAATGTTGTATTTATAGTTTAGATTGTTTTTTACATAAACAATAACACCATCATTTCTGTTAAAGTTACCTCTACTATATATGAGTTCGTATTCCTGTATTTGAAATATATTGCAATCAAGGAGCTGTAAAGTTTCCGTTAAAATAATAATTTCAAAATCAGATGTAAAATGACTTAAAAAAACAATAAATTCGTCAAAGTTTTTTTGGACGCTTCGGATATTCATATGCAGTATTTTTAAGGGTAAATTGCTATTTTTACTAATATGATTGAATTCTAATATTGTATTGATTGTTTGAGCTTTAATTTCATTGTTATTGTAATTACGTATAAATATTATATATTATAATATATATATATATATACGTAATACAATATATTTCGTATATATATATATATATATATATATATATATATATATATATATATATAAATAAGGATCACTCAGATGAGTGGTAGGTTCAATCGGTCAACTAGGTGGAGAAATAAAAGACAAAGTTGATACTACTTCATCTATTTCGAAGACGTTTCGCTATCGAATTCTGATAGCATCATCAGTTCATCTAAAAATTTTTACATTATGAGTACCACACATTCATGAAGAAGATGTTAAATAGTTACCTTAAAAAAGATATGTAGTTATCAATGGTATTAAAAAGGTAGTACAAAAACTCAAATAAATGGACATCGTATGGTGATATTGTATAAACAATTAAATAACTAACAACATTTAGAGACTTAGTAAAAATTAGCAAAGCAACAGAACACGTGGTCTAATAAGCATAACTATTATAAGCATAACTATTAATAAGCATAACTATTGCGGCAATATGATTTATTTTAACAAAACAATGGTTTGTGGTACGATGTGGATTGCAGCTTTTTGGGACATATAACATGTAGTTGTTGACGTTCAAAATTAAAATATTAGAAATGACACAATATACATTAAAAACAAAAACAAAAAACGTTTAGTTCGCAGATAGTCATTAAGGTTAAGTACTAGAAATACCAAATATCGAATGTTATTGATTGACGTGTAACAGGAACAAGTTAATTAACCGCAACCTCAATCAAGTAAGACTTAAACAACAAACAGCTATTGAATGTATTTTTTTACTTTATTATTTTTATTTTTACCATGTTTTGAATAATTGTAGCATTCATCTGATAATGCCAATGAAAATTGGCGAAATATAATGAACTGTTAAACAGAGTGCACTTGGCTTTTAATCAGCTGTATACCCAATTAACCTCAACTCCATTTTCATCTACCAGATCAGCTGTTATTTTAAAGGATATATATATATATATATAATATATATATATATATCCTATAACATATCTATTATTATACGGAAAATTTACTTACCAAACAATATAATAATATAAATATAAGGCACAAAGTAGTTTAAACGCAAAACGTTTAAATGCAAAAGTTCGACAATAATATCGATTTAAAAAATACACGCTGTTTTGCCGTGAACACTAAGACGCCTTTTAGACGAGGATACTGTATCCGAGATACGCGTATCCGAGACGCAGATATTACATAGACTCAAATGGAGCTTTTCACACAGGACGCGCGACGGATACAGTATGCGAGATACCAAATGAGTATACCAGATACAGAAGAAACATTACGTTAAATGAACGCTTTCAGACACAAATTCTGTATCTTGCATACAGTATCTCACATACAGTATCCTCGTCTGAAAGCCCTCTAATACTAACTGGTTCTACCTATAACGTTTTGAGTGGTTGTTAATTCGATATTTGAGCTTACATGACCATCTGTGATTCAAGGGACAAATTAATAAATTTATGGGGAATGGCAATATTGGGAGCATGGCAATATTTGGCGCACCTACCCTATTTATTTTCATATTTTATATTTAATATTTTTGTTTTACTGCACTATATTGTGATCTAACTTAATGGTATATTCTAACAACTTTGCGTTAAAATATATTGTTTCCTGGTCTACAGTAGAATATCATTGTTAAACAGGCCTAAACACGTTTAGTTTGTTCAACGAATTTGAATTCTTTTGTTGTTTTGGAGATAATTGTGTCGCCAACACACACAAAACGTGTAAAGTGTAATATTTCTGTGACCATTAAGTTAAATCAGCGCTACTGTATGGCATTTTTGAATAGCTATCAAATGTTTTGTGTAAAACTTAACAGATCGCTGGTTAAATGAATTGAGAAATAATAATCGAAGAAAAAATGCAATATTTTGACTGTAAATAAAAGTAGCGAAAAATAGCAAATATTATTGTGAATAAATTACGAGAATTAACTAGCTTAAACTCGTTACTGGGTAGCGGGTAGAAACTTTTTAAATTCTTGAAGAGTGTCCTATCAAGAAAAATTAATCAATCCCTGCCCTCAACAGATTCCGGGGGTTTCCTGACCCGGGAAACTAGTACCTGTTTAGGGTCCCTTGTCCAGGGTAACGAACGGATAAAGTCCACAACGGCAGCCATGCGGAGAAGTAAAACTTCGGTACGGTGCGGATGACGTAAGTGGCAATCCTCGATTTTAGGATTGATATAGAATCAAGTCAAATACTGGCCAACGGTTTCGGGCGGAGGAGCTGGTAGAAGGGCCCTCTTTTGTCCTAAGATAGAAAAATCTATCTCGAAGGCGGATGAACCAAGGAATGGTCAACGGCATAAGGATGCAGAAGGCAACGGGGAACCACTGCATTAAAGACTCGTAAAGTACCCCCAGAAATCGTCATGGTGGTTAGTGACAAGCATCACCGTACTAATCATGGTTCTCTAATGATAAGATTTAGCAGGGAGAGAAATAACAATGTTGACAGGGCCCGTAAGGTCATTAACGAACGACATCCCTGCTTACTAAAAATACAAAATTTTACTTTTAAAATAGCGACATAATATGTTAGAAGCCTGTATGAGCCTGGTAAACTAAGAAACAGAACAAGAAATGATGTGATTTAAGATCGACATATTGGGAATAAGTGACACAAGATGGCTCTACTCCGGCGAACTAAGTACAACCAATGGTCGACTTTTCTACTCTAGTAGTACCGACAGCCAACATTGTGATGGAGTAGCAAATAATGTCAGTAAAAAAATGCAAAATCAGTTGTAGGCTTTATACCAATGTCGGAAAGAATTACGCTAATACAGATAATGACAACACATGGGAAATAAAACTTTATTCATATTTATGCGCCAGCCGCTTATAAAACAGTGGAAGAAATTAAAAAATTTTACGATGACCTTAAAAAGCCCTACAAAATACAACATCTAGAGATATAACAGTAGTTATGAGTGATTTTATCGGCAAAGTTGAAGAAAGAAGATGCGAGTCTACTGTAGAACCATATGGACTCGGTATTTGAAATAAGAGAGGAAAACGCCTTATAGAATTCTGCCTATAGAACGTTCCACGTTAAGAAAATAACATCACACCCTTGGAGATCAGTATTGCCAATACTCTCAGGCATGCGTTGGTATTAGATTGTCGATATATGATTCATTCTACTAAAAAAACAACAAGTGCAGCTTTAACTTTATTTTCATGTAAGTAATAATATTAATTACATACATAAAATGTTTTCCTTGTATACAGGGTGAATCACCACTAACGGAAAGAAGGATTACACTGACGTCCTAACATGAAAGGTCCTATCTGCAAAATTTAGGTTTTGAGAAAATCAAGTTTTTGTTTCTTTTCATTGTATAACTTGGTAGTTTAAAGAAGTCTTTATATTTTATTTTATATATTATGTCAGAGAATAGAATTTAATTGCTAGTCAGAATTTTTGTTTTGTTTTATTCTTTCCAGATTAGTCGATTTTTGATTAAATTGCCACTTAGGACAATTTAGCTTAGTGTCTCTGAAGTACGTTTTTTTGTATTACTTACTGAAATTGTCCTAAATAAAACTAAAATTCAAATTAACTGAACATTTTTAATTTAACAAAAAATAGTATTCCTCAAGAATGGAGATCAAGGGAATGGGAATTAATTTATGAAACACAACACTAAAATTAACAACCAAAGTGATAACAAATAAACTGAATGAAATTACAACACTGGCAGAAGAACCACAAGGTTTTAGGTCGGAAAGATTATGCATCGACGCTATATTTATTGACAAAATTATACTATTGACAAAATGTCAGGATGTGATTTATAAAAACATTTGTTAAATTTCGAGTGAAATGATTCACATGCATTTGTAGTAGGTAATTATAAGAGATGATAAATTTGAAGCTAACATCTAAGGTGGAAATGTTGAATTTTCCGTTAAATAATTATCAACTAGGTAATCACAAAATTGAAACACTGTCATTTTCTGGCATAATATTAAAAAGTTGATCAGAAAAAAGTCACCAACATCATTTGAATCTAAATAGGAAATGTCGAAGAACAATTTTAAATATTTTTCAATAACAGTTCGATTTTTGTATTCCGAGGACAAACCTAAATTTTTAATTTTTCGGTACGAATTTTGTGTTAAATAAAATTTGCAACAAAAAATAATAATGTCGGGTCACACTAACTCGGCTGGATTTTGAATTCCTGTTTCAAAATCAGAACTTATTCGTTTCGGATTGAAATTTAAATTGAACAATGTTCATATTGTTAATAATGTATCAAAAGTACTTTTGTATGATTGCTGTGATTTATTTGTTAACAAATAAAATACTAGAGGAACATAAAAACCAGTTTTGTAGCCATGTGTCGTAAACATTTAACAAAAATATTTAGAACAGTATAAAAGTTCCATCTATGTATAGGATTAAACTTAAAAGGTCGCTGGGTAAATGATAATGGATAAATAATTATAAAGAAAAAATTCAATATTTGTTTGTACATAAAATTAGCGAAAATAGCAACTATCAATTGTAAATAAATTATGAAATTAACTGGTTCTACTCATTATCGTTGTTTGTACATTTGATGAAATTACATGAGAGGACAAAAGTACACGTTCCTACAAAATATAATGTAAGGAAAGATCCAAGGACGCAGAAATCCAGGCCGTAGAAGAATGTCATGGATGAGAAATTTAAGAGAGTGGTTTGGCTGTACCACTAACGAATTATTCAAAACAGCAGTTAATAAAATTAGAATCGCCATAATGATATCCAATCTCCGATAGGAGAGGCACTCAAAGAAGAAGAAAGTACAAAGAACATAGACTTACCCTTATAGCACGAGACGGGTTAATGGTGCATTTCGTTTCGTTCACTGTCTTATGAAGAAGTAAACTGCGTTTAGATGGTCAGAGCTAAGAAACCCTCAAAGTGGTGGTCCGAGAAGGTGTACCAATAAATCATTTTATTGTCGGACGATTTTGAATGGCGATAGTTTAAAGTTAATTGCTACAGCAATACGAAAGATTACACTTATTTCAATCTTTGTGACACATAATACAAAGGAAAAAGCCAAATTCTGCGCACTTCAACATGATAAATGAGATAGCCAGTCTAAGTTTTACGAAATAACAGGAAATAATATATTTTAAAAAGGTCTTTAGAATACAGCAATTTGGTCATATTACAGTACCGTAACAGAAAAAAATATTAAATGTACAAATATTAAAAGAATTCGTTCATACTTTCCCAAACAATCTACATACAAAGAATCTACATTACACAAAAAGTACAGATTCTTGAAACAACTAAAAATTGCGGAATTATTTTTGTAGATAATAAAAAATTTTTACCTGTATTTGTTTTTAAATTTATGTTCAATCACACTTGTGAAACTTTTTCCTGTGACTTGGCAATAATGTTGTGGATTTTTCAAAATAACAGCATTTTCCTTTTTGTACACTTTTTATGAACCTTTTTCGATGCGTCGCCATCTAACTTTTCCATCTTTGGAGGCATGGGCCTATGAATATTTATATTCATTAATTATTATTAATAAAACTTTTTCCCTTTGACTAAACGTAGTAGTTGGATTCGCCATTTAAAAGTTAAACACTAACGGACAAAACTGTACCGCAATACTTGCCACTGAAGTGGATAACTGAAAATATTTATATTCTTACTTTCAACTATAATTAAATTTGGAATTTCCAGTTATTAATACTTAATCCCCAACTTTCTCGACGATATGACAGTAGAGCAGTAGGTAGTAGGGATTAATAGGCCCAAGTAGTTCGTAGGGCAGTTAGATAACTTAAAATTGATGAAGTCTACAGGAGGAAGACGGAGGAAAAAACCTAGAAACTTCTACAATTGTTTATTAAAATAAACTAATTCGACAAGGTACGGTAAGCGTGTTTCATGTAAATTTGCAGTGTATTTCAAATAAAGCCAATACGGTTAATGCTTTTCTTGTGTAAAGTTAAAAGTTTTGAGCAATTTATGTACCTTCAATAAAAACCAATATTGTAACTGTATACAGATCGGGAATATAGGTATACAGAAAGAATGACTTTGACTTGTTTTTGGTGAATTTTGAGAACATCATAACATCCATGCTAAGTAAAGTAGACAAACTGATCCTACTTGGTCATTTTAATATAAATTTTAAAATTGAATCTGACCCCTCTTTTGATATTTAAAATCTATTAATATCTTTTGGTCTAAAAGTAACTATAAACCATTATATTAAAATCACATCCCAGTATAGTAGTTGCATCGGCAATATTATAACAATTTTTCCTGAAAATATCTATCGAGTGTGCGTATGTGAACCTTGTTTTTCTGACCGTTGAACTCAATGTTTTGTTATTGACTCTAAGCATAAAGTTGTTGACACCAATCATTTCAATAATTTCTGCTTTACACAAGCTTAAACGTGCGCTATCTAGTACAAAGATGGACTTTTTCTATGATATTAATAATGCTCCGATTTTATGACAGTCTTTCTTATCAAAACTTATCACTTAATATAATTAATATAATAGCATTTTCCACTAAAAACGGACGACAAACAGCTGAAAATACGCCCGAGCAATGGTTCAATAAATAATTTTTGCTCATCTTATTCATTTAATTTTATCAACTTCGGAAGTACTAAAATACTCAAAAGTAGTACCTATCTACAAAAAAGATAATTCCTCAAAAACTGACAATAACACACTCATAAGTATTGTTTCTAAGAGGTCTCCCAATAAGAATGTCCTGATGTTTTTTTTAACGAAACGGTAAAAATTGCTGTAAATCAAAAAAAGAAAAGTTTATTGCAAAATATAATAGATAACAATTATGTTCTGAATAACACATCATTCAAATGTCCCCCTCTACTACGTTTGCAGGAGCGAATCCGATGAACCCAATTTTCGGTCACTTTATGCAAAATATCCGCATTAATCTCACGAATGGTGTACTCTATATTCCTCTTCAAGTCTTCAATGGATTGTGGTTTATTCACATAGACCAATGACTTAAGATAGCCCCATAAAAAATAATCCAATGGTGTTAAATCGCAGCTTTTTGGAGGCCAAGCATCTGGTCGAAGTTGCTGAATTCTCCTGGGATCTCTGGCATCAAGAGAAATCAATGTTTCCGGGAACTTTTCCTTCAATAAATCAATGGTTGAGGCAGTAGTGTGACATGTGGCACCGTCCTGTTAAAAAAACATGCCATCCAAATCCATTTCATCCAACTGAGGCCACAAAAAATACGTTATCATCGTTCGATACCTTTCACCGTTAACTGTTACACCATGTTCGAAAAAATAAGGTCCGATGATGCCACCATGCCATAAACCACACCAGACAGTGACTTTTTCTGGATGCAAAGGTTTCTCAAGAATCTCATGTGGATTATTTTCACTCCAAAAACGACAATTTTGCTTATTCACAAAGCCGTTTAACCAAAAAATGAGCTTCATCGGAAAAGATTATTTTTTTGAAAAAATCGTCATCATTTTCGAGTTTGTCTAGAGCCCAATCAGTGAACAAACGACGCTTAGGATGGTCAAGTGGCTTCAGTTCTTGAGTCAGAAAAATCTTGTAAGGGTGTAGGCCTAAATCTTTTCTTAGAATTCGCCAAGTTGTCATTCTGGCGAGTCCAAGTTCCTGAGAACGACGATTTACGGACACATTTGCATTCTCCGCTACACTGGCTATTACAGCAGCAATATTGTCCTGAGTTCTTGCATTTCGGCGTCTAGTTGGTGGTTTCGTATCCTGCAAAGTAAATTCACGTTCAAACTTTTCCACGATTCGACGAATTACACGCACATCAGGACGATCATTTGGTCCATAACTTTCACGTAATGCACGATAGGTATTCACAAAAGAACGATTATCAGCCTAAAATTTTAGGATAATTTCCAAACGTTGTTCAAGCGTATATCTTGCAATGGTAATTTGTTAGAGTATACTAAATACAAACGTCAAAAAGTGACAGTTCCATCATTTTCAAAATGGCCGCTAAGACATTTCAAAAACAGGACGTCCCTATTGGGAAACCCTGTACTTTATGGACAGTAATTAAAAAGGTTATCAAATAACAATTTATTTCTATTTTGAGTCCAATAATTACTTTAGCAACTCACAATATAGATTCAAAAATGCTCGTTCTGCTACAAACGCGGTACATAATGTTGTAAGCGAGGTGACTGAGGGGCTTGAACGCGGCAGTCGCATAGGAATTTCTCTTTGCGACTTATCAAAGGCTTTTGATTGCGTTTTACACGACATGTTGCTCCACAAATAAAATCACTATGGAATCAGAGGTATCCCTCTTAACTTATAACATTATGTGACAGCCACCAAGCGGTAGTAATGGTAATCTCCCCGATTTTCTATCCATAAAACATGAAGTTTCACAAGGTTCGATCTTAGGACCTCTTTTGATTATTATTTATGTCAACTATTTGCCTAAATTTGTGTCTCTGTATAAAAGATCTCGGTATCAGGAAAAAATAATGATAATTTGATAATTTCTTATGAGAAAGTTAAGAGGAAAGCAAAGACAATGTTAAACTATTGAAGAAGGATTGTGTCAACCAATAGGGGAGCAATTCTTCTTATAATCCATGATAGATTGCGAGGTGGAGGAAAAACTAACAGTTTTGGTACTAGAATTCTTAAATATCTAACCTCAAAGAGTTAAAAATCAAAGAAATGATTTTTCAAATCGTTTAAAAGTGTATCTTCAAATTCAGATGTTCGCAATAACTGATTAATCTTTCACTGTTCTTATGTGTATTCTTTGTAGTCTTTCACTCGTGTATTCGCACGAATAGGAAAGGAAGTAAAGAAAATGAACATAATTATAAGTTCTCAGGAGTATACAGACATATTTGCTCAATTTGGGACTGTTATTCTTTTAAAAGATAAAGTGTTTGACTGGAAGAATATATGCTCCGATATTTTGCGGCCACCGGGTCAGTGGAATTTTCAGTTCCAGCCGAGTAAACGATTCTTATTTAAAAAGAACGAAACACGTGACAACATTCTACTACAAGGAGAGGTGGCTTATCGTACAAATGTAGACAACTATAAGACAATATGCATATCGAAACAAAAAGTTAGTTTGATGGCGTATCCAGAGCACATTCCGACAAGTAGTGTTCAACTTCCGCCTTTGAAATTACGTGATGTTTCTGCATTACTTAGCAAAAACTTTGGAGAAAACTGGATGGAATTGCAACTAGAATCATTATGTTATTACAAGAATATTTTAAGTCAGCCTATGGCAGATCACCAAGAAGAAGCGGAGGACGAAATAGACTGTGACGATAATAGTGTTGAAGTTCCTTCTCTTGTGGTTTAAGGAGAAAAGGTTTAAGAATGACTGAATATATTTACGTCTTTTTTATGTTTGTGTTAAGTAAATACATTTAAGTTTTTATTTGTTTTATTTTTAAATAATAAAATTTAACTAATAATTAATAAACTGCGTGGTATTGTTTTAAACTACCCTCAAGTTATTGTTAAAATAAACTACATCCGCCAGTTAAGGCTGTTTTATCGGTGCACCAAAATTTTTTCTCTGTTATTTACCGACGAAATGTCTCGAAATTTGGACATGTTATACGAAATTATGTTGCCTTTAAACTGATGGTTTTACTTTTTTTATTTTTTTGAATTTTCTGTTGAAAAATTGGATTATACTGTTTAACGTTCTATTATAACCAAATTTTTCACGCCCATCAGTTGAAAGAGTTTTTTTTTCTGTAATCGTTGATTCTTTTTTCACCTTTCTGTGTCCAGTAATAATCGAGAAAAGCGTATTCAAACTTTTAAGAAAATTGCTAAAAAATACTGAAATCTAATAGTGAAACGTGTTCCTCATCATTGTCGCTGAGCTTGATCGTTATCGCATTAGTGACGCCAAATCACATGAGCGTACGGTAGGGTCTTATTTTTATTTCTCTATGGGTACGATCAGTTAGTTCGCTTGAATTAGAATCCATTTTAGTTCTTTCATTCTTGTATTTTCTTTATCAACTTGCTTAGTTTTTACAGTTTACAGTATTCTTATTTATTTTGAAAACATTGATATTATTTAGTTTACGTGTATGTTAAGTAATATATTATTAGTTTTGTGGTATAAGTTAAAAGTTCTTTAGTTTACGCGTATTTTTAAGTATTACATTAGGTTAGTGATATAAGTTATAAGAGACAAGATAAAAAATAAGTCCCAGTAAACGTCCTATGACAAGGAAAAGGAGAGCAATTGCACTGCTTTAGTATTTATTATTTATATTACAACCGTTTTTAAAAGCTTTTATTTAACTTAAAAATAATCATTCTCCATTTTCATGCAACTTTTCTAATATGGAGATTATCAAAAAAAAATGGACGGATTGATAAGTACATTGACTTTTAAATGTCAAATGTGGAATATTGAAAAGGAGATAGCAACATAGGATTCTGGTAACAATTCACTGAACTTGAATGGTTCTGGTTATTCAGACATACAGCAGCAGCACGCTGCATTAAATATACCTGCGATTTCCTACAGGCAGTATGCAAAACATACGGAAACAGTTGCAGATATCATCGGCCAAACACTTGTGATTCCTTAGAAGAGGCTGGACGGGAGGAATTAGCTTTAGCCAAAGAAATTGGTGAAGTAGATTCCGACGGAAATGGGTTAATAACCGTTATAGCTGATGGTGCTTGGTCAAAAAGATCGTATAAAGTAAACTACGATGCTTCTTCAGGTGTAGTACCGGACGTTGTAAAATTTATTAAATTAGTATGCCTTTGATGGATAGGACATGTAATTAGGCGAGATGAAGATGAAACGATCAGAAAAATTTTCCACCGAAGAGGACCAGTGGGAAGACGATCCAGAGGAAGACCAAAACTTAGGTATCAAGATAAAATAGAGGATGATCTAAAATCCATCGGAGTTAAAGCATGGAGAAAGTTGCCAGAGGCAGGGGCGAATGGAAGATTGTTCTGAAGAAGCCTTTGGCTCATGACGAGCTGAAATGCCACTGATATGATGAAATAACTATCCACGATTTGTGTTTTATTCATCAATTGGATACTTTTCTTATGTAACTGCAACCTATAAATATATTAAAATAATGTATATTTCATTCAGAGAACTTTTTCCTCGCAGTGCGTCGCCTCGAAATACTTGCCAGATAAATACATTTACTATTATGATGGTTTCGCAGGTACCAATTTTTTATAGATAAATAAAAATATTTTTTGTTTAATTTTTACTACGCTAATATCAGTTTTCTCTAACAAATATTAACAAAATATTAATTATATATTAATATTAATATAACAAAATTTAAATTTATTATAAATAAACACCATGGTGTTTTTTGCAGTCACGTTTCACAAATTTTTATTTAATACTATGTTTAGACATATAAATTAGAAATGTGATTAATTCTTTTTAAAACATTATCTACGATAATTAATCTAAAAAAAAAGTATTCCGACAAAACTAATTTGAATGGAGAATAATGCATTTATTTTAAACAACCCGTGGGCCGGCGCCACTGAATAAACATCCAAACTATTAGGAAGTCACGTAGGGTCTGACATATCAGTGTAGAAAAGTAAGTGATACGCCCACTTCAAATCGCAGTATGCTATAACTGCGAAAACAGCCTTAAGTTCAAAAGTAGCTACATCAAAATTAAAATATTATATAAATAACCTTTAAAATATTTTCTCACATCAATCATTTTTTAAATAACATTAATTGCCTGTCTGCTACATACCCTGAAAATTTGAATTCATTCATATGTAAAACTTGGTCTCTATTATGTTTTCCCGCCATTTCTCAAAACAGTGATTATTAGAGGTAGCTAGTTTTAAAACTATATGACTCATGTATTCTTAATACTTCTCTGATTTAATTTATCTAGTAGTCTACCTACATATCATACATACAATGATCTACATTTTCTAATCCTAAGTTAAATTAATAAATGATTTGAAACTTTTTATTTATTTCACACAGTAACTTCCTAATTACTATTTATAACTGGGAATAAGCCACATTAAAGATAAAAATACATTTATTGACGTTTCAATTTCCAATTCGGAAATCGTTCTCAAAATACAAATAGTATTTGTATTTTGAGAACGATTTCCGAATTGGAAATTGAAACGTCAATAAATGTATTTTTATCTTTAATGTGGCTTATTCCCAGTTATAAATAGTAATTAATTTACAATGCCACAAGAAAATAGCTTCAGAACAATAGTAACTTCCTAATCAGAAAATTTTACAATGTTATTATGCCACAAATTTTATTTGAGTTTCTCCACATTTTGTAATACAAATTCTTCAGCGAGTCATTTCTTAACGAACACAATTTTCCGATTCTCAATTTGAAAACTAGATAAAATTACTAGAAAATTTCGTCATCACTAAATTGGCTTTTTGCGACGGGATTATCTCACTGATTTATATCCAATCTTTTAGACTGTCTAGCAAAACAAGATAAACCAGATAATTTAAGCGATCGATTTCAATCTACTTCAGGAAACTAATAAATACACAAATGGTAAAAATAAAGGAAATCAATAACAGAAATATGGTCACCAAGTTTTACTTCTTAGAAAACTAGAAGTAAAACAACTAAAAAAATAAAACGAGAAGTATCGAGAAGTTTTGTTGTACACGAGTTGTAAACATGACATTTTATGATTTTACTTTTTTGTACGCGGAAGTTCCATTTGTTAACTGAAAGTGGAACGATTGAAATAATATTGGTGAGTGATAATGGCTATATACTGTTAAAACAGTGGAGAAAAGATGCTATTTGGGCTGCAATACTAAGAATATCTGGGATCATAGCTAAGAAATAAAAATTCATATTGAGAAAGTTAAAAGGACTTAAGAAAGATGATTTTTTCAAATTATCTTTTAGTATTAGCTTGTCTCACAGAAAATATCATAAAACGGTTGGAGGCATTTGAAATATAGTAATACCGATGCTAAATGTCTCATATATACATTACACAATTAACATATCTATACTCTAGAGGTAAGAAACGAAAAAAGGATTAATAACACCATTAATAACAGAAAATTAACTTACTTTAGGCACATTGTGTGTACCTCCGTGTTTTTCTTTAAATACTAGCTAAGATTAAGAGCAGGAGAAACAAAAGAAATACACATAAGTAGAGGAATATTCCAGGAAGATTCGCTAGGTGCGCTGTGATTCTGCATGTGTCTTAACCCACTTCCACAAACCCTACTAAGACACAACACAAATATATGCAAAAAATCTTATAACAAAAACCCTACATACCATCAGCCGCTTACTTTACATGAACGAAATTGATTGATACGCTTCAACAAATACTCAAATCAAACAACAACAAGAATCACAGAAGACTACAGTGTACACATCAACACGGTAACTGAAGACGTGAATGGACTAAATAGAACCATGCTAACTAAATACCACATGCACCAACCCATATCATGCAGCCAACGCATGACACCACCACGCACATAAGAAGATAGATGACTATTAGATATTAAACAACTACATAAAAACAAATTAAGAGCTTAAGACAATACTTAAGACAATACACAGAGCAATTAACAATTTTAACATTAATATAATACCACTTAATCTTAGCCAACAGCAAGCATCAGAGGAACTAAAAAACGATACTGAAAAAGCATGAGATAAAGCATAAACACATCAGATAAAACAACAAAATGGTCCAAAAAAATACTCTACAGCAGACATTACAATATAATACATAAAAACATAACGCTTGGGAATTTAGCGTTTTTTCAGAAATATCTTAAAAATAATAATAATAAACAATCTCGAAAATATACAAATAAAAGTTTCTGTTTGACGGAACTCTAGCCAGACCAATGTAGTGTAATGGCAATTTGTAGATTAGACAATATTAGTTTTCATTTTTAGCTTAAAAATAAATACTTACCGGAAGAAATCCAATTAAGAGAGCAACAGTTAGTCGTTGTAAAAATAATTATGCTTGAAAATATATAATTCAATGACATATCCAAAGACTTACAAAATAATTTTAAAACAAAAAAAAAAAATTCAAACAAATCAACATAAAAAATGATCTAATCACACTGTCAATGAAAATTGTAAAAGTCCAAATTTACAGTAAAGAAGATATGAACGACATGTCATATTGTTGATTCTTGATTAACTTATTGTGATTTCTATGGACAAGCAGCTTAATTTTGAAATATTAGTTTCTGCGAGTAAAAAAGAAACCTAGTATAAAAAGTAATTTGTGAATAATTTCGTGAATGAGGAAGGATAGAGTGAACGTACTATAACTTTAAATTACCTAAGATAAATTCTAATTTTAGACCGACAATGAGAAACAACCTAGGAAAAGATTAAAGGTTATCCTGCGGATAAAATTTAACTTAATTTAAATGTAAAAATTATTTTTAAGATAGGATTTAAAAAACCTGTATTGTTCTACCGAACATAATACACATTTTTCCATATGCTCTAAATAGAAATGTGATTAATCGACTATTCAACGCCTGCAAATGATTAATATTCAATAGGTTCCAATGTTGGGAATCCCCCATACAATTAAAAATATACAGCAGATTTATCAGCTCACTTAATATTCGTCAGGTGCTTTTTCACCTAACGCTTTTAAAAAAATGAGCAGCTGAAACGCCTACACAATTCAATTTATTGAAGAAAAATAGGAGGCCATCAATTGTCGGACGTTGATAAAAAGGGGGCATTTCAGTCATGAATCAATTCGTACTTGTGTATGTTTGAGACTCAAATTTAGCCACAATTGGACGTTGGTTCTTTTTCCTTTTACAGAATTAAATGGATTTAAATAGAATATTAGCTGCATTACTAGGAATGTACGTTATATTACTTTAGAATATTTCATTAAAATATAGTTCACGGATTATTTAAAATGGAAGTGAGAGATATGGATTGAATTACATGTCCGCTTGGCTCTGATTGGTTAAAGCGCGGGTAGGTTGATACAAGGGATATACTATATTTACATTTAGATAATTAAAACTCAATTTTTATTTATAATTTAGTTTATTGCGGCAGTTTTGCTTATTTCTTCGTTGTATTTTCGGCTTCTTCTTTTTACGTTATAATTTGTCTAAAAATTCAATACAATTAGAAATAAATGGTTTATTAAATTTCAAATATGATATAGTGCTAAGTATAAATATTTAAATCTTTAATATGTTGTCTGTATGAGTTCATTTCAAATAGGTAAAAATAAATAAGACTAAGACTTACTCACAATTAATTTATTCTACCACCAACGACTGGTTTCGCATACTATAATTTGCTATGCATCTTCAGGTAATAAGGTACATGGCAAACTAAATGCTGAAATTATAAAACCCGTATTAGGGTGCTGTCAGGTAAAGAATATGCAACTGCGAATACGTGTAAAGATTTCCGAACTATAAGCCTTGTGAGTCATTCACTTGTGAGTCAGAGATTTTACATGCCAGAATTTACACCAAATGCAAAGAAAATGTCGGTGAAATGTAATTTGAATTCCACAATTCCAGGGGTAGACGTGAAGCACTTTTTACCTTACAAGTCCTACTTCAGAGATGCCGTGATGTGAGTTGTAATGCCTATATTTGTTTTATTGACTACGTCAAGGCATTTGACCGTTGTCAACACCAGAATGTATTCGCCGCCCTACAAAGAGTAGGATTGGATGAGAAATATATTGGGATCATCATTAACTTATACTGGAACTAGCGTGCTCAAGTCAAGGTCGAAGACCAGCTGACCGACCAAGTGAAGATTATGCTAGAAGTAAGGCAAGGCTATGTACTCAATGCATCAATAATATAAGCTGCGCCGATGATACTGGATTCCTAGCAACCAGCTTAAATGATCTACAAGCCTTACTAGACCGAGTGAGAACTATGAAGATAACATACGGAGTGGACCTTAAAAACAAGATAACTAAATTCATTCATTCATTTAGATCTCGGGGCACTAATTGCAGGTAGTGAAGAGATCCATAGGGTCGACAGATTCACTTACCTTGGAACTACTCTCAACTCACAATTGGACTAAGCTCAAGAGATTAGATCAAGAATTGAAATTGCCCGGTCTACACTAACTTATCAAGATTAGATCGTTGCTGTGATGCAGTGATCTCAGTTTGGTAACCAAGGTGCGGATTCTTCTTCTTCTAGTTCCTATCCGTTTCGGATGTTGGAAATCATATTGGCAATCATAACCTTGCTCGCTGCGGCTCGAAACAGCTCCGTTGAGGTTTTCTTAAACCATGTTCTTAAATTCCGCAGCCATGATATTCTCCTTCTACCGGGTCCTCGCTTACCTTTGACTTTACCTTGCAATATAGACTGTAGCAGGGAGTAATGGTGCTGATTTCTCATAACGTGTCCCAGATATTGCAATTTTATGCATTTGATCGTAAACACAATATCTGGTTCCTTCTTCGTTTTTCCTAGAACTTCCTTGTTCGTGATCCTTGCTGTCCATGATATTCTCAGCATTCTTCTATAAAGCCACATCTCAAATGCTTCAAGTTTTTTCAAGCGTCCATGCCTCCGCCCCGTACAACAACACAGAGAAAACATAGCACCTCAAATATCTCATTTTTGTATCAAGGGATATGTTGTGACTTTTGAAGATGGCGCTCATTTTGTTAAAGACCGTTCTTGCCTTTCCTATGCGGCACTTTATTTCCTGTAAATTGCTCCACTGTTCGTTAATAATAGTTCCCAGGTAACAATACTGTTTTACTCGCTCTATCTGCGTCCCATTAATGTATATATGAGCCCCATTTATATTCTCCTTGCTGATAATCATTTGTTTCGTTTTGTGGGTATTAATGTTTAGTCCGTACTATTGACTGTACTCGTTTATTCTGCCCATTAGCCTCTGAAGTCCCTCTAAACTATCTGCTATCACCATGGTGTCGTCGGCATATCTAACATTGTTTACTCTTTCACCATTTAGAAGGATGCCTTCGTTTATTCCGTAAAGAGCCTCGTTAAAAATTTTCTCTGAGTACATATTAAATATCAACAGCGATAGGATACATCCCTGTCTAACTCCACGTAGTATTTTTATGTGATCTGTTTCTTCTTCGTTAATTTTCATGTATGCGTTCTGATTCCAGTAGAGTTCTGAAATTATTCTGAGGTGTTTGTCATCCAGGTCTGCCTCTTTTAAAATGTTTATCATCTTTTGATGTTGAACTTTGTCAAATGCCTTTTCGTAGTCGATCAAGCACACGTATACGTCGCAGTTAACGTCCCTGCATCTTTGAATCAGTACCTGTACTCCAAAAAGTACCTCTCTGGTGCCCACTGCGTTAGTGAAGCCGAACTGTCTGTCCGATATTTGTTCCTCGCACTTCTTATAAATTCTTCCATGGATTACTCTAAGAAACAGTTTCAACATGTGGCTCATTAGGCTGATTGTTCGATATTCTTCGCACTTTTCAGCCCCCTGTTTTTTAGGTATCGCTATGAATTCTGATTCTAGCCATTTATCAGGGATGATTCCTGTATTGTAAATTTTATTGAAGACAGCCGTGATCCAAATTATTCCTTCTTCCTTCAAGAGTTTTAAAAATTCAGCTTCGATATTATTAGGCCCTACAGCTTTCCTGCTTTTCATCCGTTTTATTGCTTCTTCTACCTCGGATTTAAGTATGTCCGGGCCCGTCATCCTTTCTGAAAATGGATGCCTATAATCCGTTCTTTTGTCTTGAAAAAGTGTCTCCAAATATATTCTCCATCTGTCTTTCATCTCTTGGGTGTCAATGATTAATTTTCCATTGGTGTTTATGAGTTTCATTTGTGTTCGCTTTTTAAAAGTACCCGTTATTTATTTTACCTTTTTGTGTACATTAAAATTGTCATGCTTGGCTTGTAGTCTTTCTATTTCTTTACATTTCTCTACAGCTTCTTTTTCTTTAGCTTCTCTTATTTTTCTTCTGATGTAAGCCTGCATTTTTTTATACTCATCTTTATTTCCTTTAATTAACCTTCTGCGTTTCATTAAATGAAGGATTTCTGGAGTCATCCAAGATTTCTTCTTTGTTTCTTTGTTTGGTTTTAGCAGATCTTGTTTAGTTTTCTTAATTATTTCTTCGAATTGATTGATTTCTCGTTGTATGTTATTTTCTTCTTTTAGTTGTTTAACTTGGTTGTTAATATATTCCCCCACTTGCTTTTAACTTCCGGATGTTGCAGGGCTGTCATGTCGTAGTTAGGTCTAGACTTTTTCTTTATTGTCTTCAGTCTCACATCCATGACTCCCTCTAAAGGTATGTGGTCAGATTCAATGTCCGCTCCTGGATATGTTTTGACAGATTTAAAACTGTTTCTGAATCTTCTATTTACCAATATATAATCTATCTGGTTTCTAATTACGTTATGGGGTTTATCTGCTGGTGCCTTCCATGTATACAATCTCCTCGGTGGTAGTTTATAAAATGTGTTCAGAACCACTAGCTTGTTATCTTCTGCGAATATTTGTTGTCTGTCACCTCTTTCGTTTCTTTGTCCTAACCCAAAAGGTCCGATTAGAGACGTTTTCCGTTCGGCCCCAAGTTTTGCATTGAAATCCCCCATTATGACGCTGACCTCATGTTTAGGTATTCGTTCTAATATATCCTCTATGCTTTGGTAGAGAGTCTCTACTTCCTCGTCGTCTTTATCTGCAGTGGGAGCGTATATTTGTATTATGTGTACATTCACTGGATTGGCTCTTATTTGCAGTAGTATTACTCTGTTTGACACTGGGACAAAATTTAAAATACATCTACTAGTTTTTCTCGTTATTATCACACCAACTCCATGCTCTAGTTTTCCATCTAGTTTCCCTGAGTAGAATATTCTGTGATCTTTTTTGTCAATGCTTCCTGTTCCGGGCCATCTCATCTCACATATTCCCATTATCCCAAGGTGCGGATAGTGAGGTGCTATATTCTTCCAGTGTTACTATATGGAGTTGAAGCCTGAGCACTGCCGCAAGCTATAAAAAAGTGGAGTGAAGCCTTCGAGATGTGGATCTAGAAAAGAATAATAAAAATATTGTATGTGGACCATGTCACCAACGTTCAGGTCCTACAGCGCATGAGAAAAGAAAAAGAATTGCTTAATTTAGTGAAACAACGTAAGCTTGAGTACATCGGACACATGATGCGGAACAAAGAAAAATATCGAAGTCTTTAATTCGTTATGCGGAGTAAAGTATTTGTCTGGAGCGGACCGGGACGCCGTCGTATCTAGTGGTCATAAAATCTCCGACAATGGTTTGGGATGACCTCCGAGGAGCTGTTTCGTAGAGCAGTCAACAAAACCATGATAGCCTTGATGATCGCCAATATCCAAATCGGATAAGGCACTGAAGAAGAAGAATAATTTAACTTTTATGACGAAAAAATGAAAAAAATTTAAATCGATTATTCTAGAAAACGGTGTATCCTGCAGACTTAAAGTAAGAGTACTTTTCAGTACTAGTATAGCTGAAAATTTAATAATCCTGTATCACAAATGCTTAAAAATTAAAGACAAAAAAGTTATGCGTTAAAATAAATGTTAACTTACCCAAAACGGACGTCTACGAACGGTACTAGAAATTCGCAATTAATGGAATCAATTCAACTCTGTAGGATAAATAACCGTACCAGTTTTCGTGTTTCTAAATAGAAGCATTCTGGTGGTAATTAAAATAACTGCTTACAAGGAGCTATCTTCTAAGAACTCTAGCTCCCTTAGGAAGTATTTCCCGACTAGGTGGATTGGGTTAAATCGTCCTAAAAGTATCTGGGGAATCTCCAGTTTTTGTATGTCAGGAGAGTCTCTGGACACCCTGTATAAAGTAAAGTAATATAATAATGTATATTTACATTCTACCAAACTAAATATATTATAAAAAACACAGAAGTTAAAACACTTCACACTTGTATTGTGGTATAAAAAATAAATAGTTTATGTTTAAATATTAAATGCTAGTACATAAATTTTAGAATTTATTTATTAGCATACATGCTAGTACATACATTTTGACGACACTTTTTTAAAAAGTTTTAACTAGGTATTTGTTTTTTATACCACAATACAAGTGTGAAGTGTTTTAACTTGTGTGACGTGTGACTGTGTTTTTTTAATCCATGGTATACAGACAACTACGGAGTTTTTCCCATTAATTTTATAAATATATTCTGTTATATAAAGTTATATATAATTTTATTTCTTACTTATTCTTGGCAACAAAAGCCTTAGTATCACTTCCTTGTTGTTTTATTTTCTAACATAAACATTTTTAGGCTTTATTCACCCTAATGATTAAATATATTCTTCCAAACTGATTGTTATTGTTTTTACTTAATTAAGAATTTTGTATAGCATTGTGTTTTGAATTTTACTGAAAGGGTTAGGACCCTTTTGTAGCGTCTATTTAGCTTGTTATCCTGGGGTAGATTTTGGAACAATGTATTGCCGTTTAGATGAAATTGTTAACCTCATTTACCCAAAAGTTCAGGTCAAATCAAGTTGTATTTGATCTCAATATCGCTTTGAAGTACACACCTGGAATGTATGATGGAATAGATAAGATGGTCGATGGGAGTTCCATGTAACAAGGGTATTTCGTTAGAAACATTCCATTGAGTATTCTTAATAATAGTTGTATCCGATATTCATATTTACTATAAATTATGATAAATTATTAAAAATTAACCCCTGGTCACAGAGAAACAAATAATATATCCCTAAGTGTCTTTCTGTTCACAACATATAGAATCTACAAGTGACGGATTTTCTTTCGTTGCTTAGCACCAATTAATTTATAAATAAAAAAATTTATTTATACAACTAGAAATATTTTTTATGGTACTGACTAGGTGTCAATCAGTTAGTCACAACATGCTAATATATCAAAATAATAGGATAATCAGCGGAAATTAAAAAATATCAATAATCAAGAGTTGTATTGTATGATTTAAGTACTGCAGTTATTCTGGGGCGCGGCCCTAGTGCAAGGGAGTGCTTGAAAATATAAAAAAAAATACAACATTGACTAATTTACTAAAATCAAAGCAAACCAACATACTGAAAAAATAAAAAATAAAATACACATGAATAGATACCGATAAAGAGGTACATTTATAAAAAAACAATAAATAATAAAAATTATTATCAACAAATCATGAATGTGTTGCCTGTGTGAGTCCATTTCAAATAGGTAAAAATAAATAAAATAAGACTTACTCACAATCAAGTTAATTTTATCACCAAAACGACCCGTTTCGCTTACTACAATTTGCTAAGCATCGTGTCTAACTATTGTTCTGAAGCTATTTTCTTGTGGCATTGTAGATTAATTACTATTAAACTGGGAATAAGCCACAAGTTTTAATTTCCACTTCGGAAATCGTTCTCAAAATACAAACAGTAAATTAAACAAATTTTGTTTTTTGTTACATAGTGAAAAATTCTTCTAATAATTTAATTTTATCTGACTCATTTATATTGACAATTCAGACATACATTATGCATTTTAAAGTAGACGACTTTAAAATGATATTGCCAATATTGTTGAGTTGCGCTCCTGGGACGACTTTACTTATAAGATAGTTCATTCGATTACATGAAATCAACTTTAACTTGAGAATATCCGTCAGAAAAAATCATAGCATGTAATTCGTCTTTAAAAACACAAACACATGGCATGATGACAGTAAAATTCTCCTGTTAGTGATTCCATAGTAAATTATGAGGGAAAACCAGGAAAAAAACCTCATAATACTATCCCGACATTTTAAGTATTTGTTGTTGAATTTAGTTTACCTTCAACAAACATCAAAATTCTGATTTTATATGTTACGTTATTTAAAAAACATAAATGATGTATCCTCTATATGTTACTGACTTACTAATACTGGTATTTTCTTATTAATAACTTCCTCTTTCAATATTGGTAACCAGATCCTACTACATTCTGCCGAGGAATTTGCGACACAATTGGCCTCATTTAGCATAATTAGAGCCGCTTCTTTGATTTTTCTTTTTTTACCATCCGTTTCTTTTAGGACTACATTTGAATTATTCCATTGAACCCTACGTTCATTATTCCATGCGTGTTTACAGATTTGAGATCTATCAAATTCTTTATTTTTAATATAATATTGATGTTCACTTATTCTAACATTTAATGGTCTTGATGATTCACCTAAATAAAACTGATCGCATTCACAAGGTATTTTATAAATGCAATTCTTTGTTCTTTCTTGTTGATTGTTAGGTTTGGTTTTGGACAAAATAGATCTAAACGTGTTTGTTGTTTTGAATGTTGTTGAAATGTTGAATTTATTTCCTATCCTTTTAAGTTTTTCTGATAGTCCTTTTATGTACGGTATTGTTATTTTCCTCATATTATTCCTTGTGTATGCTCTAGGATCTCGTTCTAAGTTGTTCTGTTCTATTCGATCGATTGTTGAAAATTCCTTATTTATAAACGATAAAGGATAATCATTTTTTAATAAAACAGATGTTAACAAATGTTTCTCCCCAAGAACGAATTTTCATTAGAACAAGTAATTTTGTCTCTATAGTATAAGGATTTAATTATTCCCTTTTTTACAATAATATTGTGATTTGATTTGAAATTTAAATATCTATTGGTGTGTGTTGGTTTTCTATACACCTGAGTCTCATATCCAATATCGTTCTTAGAGATTAAAACATCCAGGAAAGGTAGCGTGTTATTATATTCCTTTTCCATGGTAAATGTTATTGTCTCTTCTTTATCGTTTATATCATTTAGGAATGTGTCCAACAACTCTGATACAACATCATCTGCAAACCTTAGATCGTCTTTCTCTATCTATATCTATGCCCATATCTTGCCATTGAGATTTCTTAAATATTGACTTTAGAGCTGCCGTAAACAATTTTGGTGAAATATTCTCTCCTTGTCTAACTCCTCGACCTAAGCTTAATTTTTCTGTGTCTTCGTGTAGTCGTATACTTGATGTAGCGTTCTCGTAGATGTTTTTGATTAGTGTCGTGTACCTGTAATCTATTCGGCTTTGATTTAGAGCTTCCAGTATTGTTGTAAACTCTACACAATCAAAAGCCTTCTCGTAATCGACAAATGCAAGAACCAGTGGTATGTTTTACTCGATGCACTTTTCTAATAAGATCTTTATGGTATGCAAATGGTCATTTGTGCCATATCCTGCCCTGAAGCCTTCCTGCTCTTTGGGCTGATAAAAATCAAGTTTAGGTGTTAGTCTGTTTGTTAAGATTTTCATAAAGAGTTTGTACATATATGTCAAGAGTATGATGGGTCTATAATTTTCTAATTTAGTAACATCGCCTTTTTTGTGTAACAAGACTATCACGGTATTGTTCCAGTGTTTTGGAATCGTACCCGCATGTAAGCATTTATTAAGCAGTTTGCTTACTGATTTTAATAGAATTTCTCCTTCTGCTTTTATTGCCTCAATAACGAGTTTATCACCAGGCGATCGATGATTCTTCATTTCCTTTAAAGCTGCTCTTACTTCTGACACAGTAATGGTATTTGGTAATGGTAAGTATTTCCGATCCCTAATTTATGAGAGTCTTTACTCGTGTCTTGTGGTTTTTGGATGGTATTCTTCTTCTTCTTTAAGTTCCATCTTCTATCGAAGGTTGGAAATCATCATGGCTATGCATACTCTGTTGACTGCCGTTCTAAAAAGTTCTGCACTACTGCATTCAAACCATTCCCTTAAGTTCTTAAGCCAGGATATTCTTCGTCTTCCCACATTTCGCTTTCCTTGGATTTTGCCCTGCATAATAAGTTGTAATAATGCGTATTTTTGCCCTCTCATTACATGTCCCAAGTACTCAAGTTTTCGTCTTTTAATAGTTAATATTATTTCCGCCTCATTTCCTATCCTTCTAGTTACTTCCATGTTTGACATTCTTTGAATCCATGATATTTGTAGGATTCTTCTGTAACACCAAAATTCAAAGGCGGCCAGCTTATTCAGATGAACTTGTTGTCGTGTCCAAGCTTCCAGACCATAAAGAAGAGTAGAGAACACGTAACATCGAAGCATTCTCAGGCGTAGTTCTAACCTTATGCATGATAAACTATGCAGACAGAAAAAGAGACGGTACGAAAACAACCGAATACTAAACATAGAGAGGGCGTTCAAGGAAAACGAAACACGCAGTGCATACCAACTTATCAAACATTTAAGACAGGGTTACAAACCGAAGACTAGCCCATGCAAAAATAAGAATGGGGAAATAATTAGCGATATGGACGAAATTAAGAGAACCTGGATGATGTATTTTAAGGAATTATTAAACGAAAGGGCACAAACACCACTACAACAGCGGCAGCAGCAGGTAGAACAGGAAGGTCAACAACAGGAGCTGTGGGAAGATAGAGAAAATAATGAATTGGCTAGACCTCCAACGCTAGAGGAGGTTCGAACAGCAATCCAAATGCAAAAAAGCCATAAAGCGCCGGGAATAGATAAGATACCGGCAGAACTGTTCAAGCAGGGAGGAACAAATTTGACAGAACAGATGTACCAGCTTATACAAGAAATATGGAGAGAAGAAAAAATCCCACAACAATGGAAGAAAAGTATAATCTGCCCTATTCATAAAAAAGGAGACAAACTGTTATGCCAGAATTATAGAGGCATCTCTTTACTTTGTTCGGGATACAAAATACTCACAAACATTCTTAATCGAAGACTTCAATCCCACACTGAAAAAATTATCGGGGAATATCAAGCAGGGTTCAGGCAAAATAGATCTACTATTGACCTACTATTTACAGTTAAACAAATACTGGCCAAAGCATGGGAATATGACATAGACGTCTACAATCTCTTTGTAGATTTCAAGCAAGCCTATGATTCAATAGATAGAACAATACTACCTAATATATTACAAGAATTTGGCATACCATCAAAATTAATAAGACTAGTGCAAATAACAATGACAGAAACAGAAGCACATGTATGTATTCAAGGACAGATCACTGATGCGTTTATGACAACGCAAGGACTGAAACAAGGTGACGGACTGGCTCCAACACTTTTTAATCTCGTTGTTGAATATGTAATTAGACGGTTGACGGTGAGCAGAAATAACATACCTACAAACAAATCTACCCAATTAGCAGCATACGCAGATGACATAAACATAATGAGCAGAACAAAGACTGCGGCAGAAGAAACCTACGTTCAGTTGAAACAGAGTTCAGAAGTTGTAGGGCTAACAATAAATACAAATAAAACAAAACTACTCATACAAACCAGATCAAATAGACAGGCGCAACAACAACAATTTATAGACGATATAGAATACGTGAATAGATTCAAGTATTTAGGAATGGATCTGGTCGAAAATAATGAAGAAGAACCGGAAATAAATAGAAGGCTTATGCTGGCAAACAAAGCCTATTTCGCGATGGGCCACATATTCAAATCGCGAGACGTACACCGGAAAACAAAACTCCGGGTATATAAAACAATAATCCGACCAATAGTAAGTTATGGGTGTGAAACATGGGTTATAACACAGAAATCTACCAATGCATTAGACGTGTTCGAAAGAAAAATATTGCGTAGAATACTGGGTCCAATAAAGGAAAATAACAACTGGCGAATTAGATATAATAACGAAATATACGAACAATACACTGAACCAACACTAGCACAATACACTAGACTGCAGAGATTACGATGGGCAGGGCATGAGGCCCGCATGCATGAGAACAGAATCCCCAGAAAATTACTAAACGCAAGAATGCAAGGAAAAAGACCTGTTGGAAGACCAAAAAAGAGATGGGAAGACGAGGTAGATGAGGATGCCAAAAATCTCCTAAAAACGCGTTCATGGAAAAGAACAGCAGTAAATAGAGATGTTTGGAGAGGTTTAATGAAGGAGGCCAAGGCCCGGCTTAAGCTGTAGTGCCATTGGATGGATGGAGTTCTAACCTTATATCCCGACAACAAAGAAACTTTTTAAGTTTAATAAATGATGTACGTGCTATTTCAATACGTGCCTTTCTTTGGTTTGGTCTATATCTGATGTTATCCATGTTATTAAATATTTATAGTTATTAACATTCTCAATTGCAGTATCTTCAGTAGTCAGTTGGATATTTGCATGTGCAGATTTAGTCATGATCTTGCATTTAGTTTTCTTTAAATTTATCTTCAGTCCGTACTCATGACAGCTTTCATTAAGGCGTTGCATTAGGTTCTGTAAATCATTGTTGTTATCCGTAATTATTACTGTATCGTCTGCAAAACGTAAGTTATTCAAAACTTCTCCATTGATAGATATACCTTCTATTGAGTCTGAGAGCGCTTCTTGAAATACCGCTTCACTGTAGACATTGAAAAGTAGTGGGGACAGCACGCAACCCTGGCGGACTCCTCTCTGTATTTTGATATTTTTGGAGTACTGGCTGTCAACTCTTACCTTGGCAGTTTGATTCTAATATAAATTAGATATAATTTTCAGATCACGACTGTCAATATTTTTGCTTTTTAATATATCTACAAGCTTTTTATGTTAAACTTATCAAATGCTTGGATGGTATATAGTTCTTTATAAAACTCTCTGGTTATTTTCAGAATGTTTCGTTTATTCGTTGTTGACTTTTCGTCTTTATTTGTTAGCTTGTATATTTGTTTTTTACTTTGTGTGAGTTTTCTTTTCATTATTTTTAAACCTTTGTTCTTTTCCATTGATAGTGTAGTGAGTAATTACATTAGTATTATATCTTCTTACTTTTTTTCTAATTTCCGCTGACATTCTTTTATTTAGTTTTCTACATTTTTCTTGTTTCCTATTTCGTTCTTGCTTAGGCTTCGTCGTATTCTCATGAGAGCTTTTGTATCTTTGCTAATCTTTTTCTTTTGGTGTCATTTTTTTTTGCAAAATTTGAGTTGTGCGTTTCTATCCGAGTTTGTTATTAATTTATTGTGATCATCGATATTTAGAGGACTAGCCCACGTCCAATTTCTGTTCTGTTTCTTCTTAAAAAAGGTGTTCATTGCATACAGTTTGTGTTGCAGTAGAAAGTTGGTAAGCATTTCGCCTTTTTCGTTTCTTACTCCGATTCCAAAATCTCTGATTGCCGCTTCCTGTTCGTCCTTTTTTTTATTTCGAGTTTCCCGTTAAAATCTCCCATTATCGGATTGTAATGAGCCGGTTCCGGCTTTTTTGCTCTTTCGATTACCTCATAGAAGGCTTCAACAATTTTATCTTCGTAATTGCTTATCTGGGCGTATACCTGGATTATTTTCAGATTGTATCTCTTATTTAGTCTTAGATTTATATAAATAACTCTTGGGGAAATGCAGTCAATGCTCTGTATATTTTTCTGTAATTTTTTGTGTACTAATAAACCTATTCCTCCAGTTGTCGATTCTGTTTCCTCTTTATAGTGGAATATGTTGCCTGATTTATGTTTGACCTGATCGTCACCTCTTTTTTTGAATTCGCTAATTCCTATAATATCCCATTTCACATGTTTAAGTTCTTCCAGTTCTCTCCAGTTCCGTCATTTTTTCATCCTTAGATAAGGTTCTTACATTATACGTAATTTTGAGTAGCGTTCGTCGTTCTTGGTAGCCTCCTAAAACCCGGGGATTCTTTGCATCCTCAGCGTTTCTTATAAACTACAGTAATTTTAAACTAAAAGATAGATATAAGGTATACACAAATCTAATAAATCGCAGTGTGAAAAGGTATAGGGAAGCCAAACAATCCCTTTAAAGTCTACCGTCTATAAGTAGAGCAAATTTTTTCTAAAACTTTGTATAATATCTTTAACTTATACATATTTACAGTTCTTACTTTTATAAGTAAAACATCGCATACGTCTACTTCAAAAATAACTAATATACTGTATACAACTACCGTCATCCAAATCTCTACCAGTCTATAACATAATCCCCGTCTCGCGTATATTCGATCTACTAGCAGTGTATCGTGATGGATATCCCAGCGGAGTAAACATCCCTAATCCTACTATAGATAGTACTTACCCCTAAGGGAAAAAATAAAATATAATTTCCAGACTTCCTCGTGACACACTTCAAGTTTCTTAGTTCGGAGCGTTTTTCTCAGGAAACTTTTCAAGGAGTAGTCTGCAAGGTTACGAAGTAGAAGGATTATTTACTGTCGACGGAAATCTCAGACGGTTTTAGCCCACAAGGAAGTTAATTTATCTTTAGAAAAATTCATTTTCTTAACCCAAATATTCGACAATTCTTTATTACTTTAGATTAGAGTAAAGGATGTGAGTGAAACTTGAGGGTAAAAAACAATAACAAAATACAATCTGATGAACTGCGTTAGACTTTCACTGCCATCGTATAACTTGTTAAACTGTTTGTTTGAGCTGTTAGACCGTTGTCTTTTGAGATTAGTTCTCGACGTTTCGCCAATACTAGGGGTTGGCATCTTCTGGAGATGTTAATGCTTGTCTTGTAAGCAGAAACGGACGCCGCTTTGTACTACGGAGGCCATATTTATATTTCATGCAAGACATGGATACCACTGGTTTTGGCTTGAGGGGGCGTGTCGTTGTTTGTAGTAGCTTTTCTTTCTTTGTGTTTGCCGCTAAGAGCGTTTGTGGATTTTAATATTGGTATCCATATCTTGTTAATTTTCAGTCCTTCTTCTATCCGATTAAAATAATTTGGGTGCTTATATATTTAGACCGTTTTCCGATACAACCGTGTGTGTACTGTGAAGTTTTGTCCAGCATCTTTGTTTCTTCAAACTGTATCCGATGTTCTTCGCTTCCAAAAGCGTGTTCGGCAACGGCAGATTTGTCGATATGTCCTAAACGACAATGGCTTTTATGTACGTGTATTCTTGTGTTTGTGTGTCTTTTTGTGGTTCCCACATATACCATTCCACATGTGCATGGTATTCGGTATACTCCGGCCGTTGCTACTAGGTCGCGTTTGGCTTTCGCCGATCTTAAACAATCCTTGATTTTCTTTATAGGCTTGAAAATGGTCTTTACGTTGGCTTTCTTAAGTATTCGCCCAATTTTGTCCGTTACCCCCGATATATAGGACAAGAACGCAAGAAAATTTGTGAACCACAACATCTCCAATGTGAACTTCTTCATATTGAAAAAGCACTCACCTCCAAAGGTTATACCAGAAGAGAAAAACATATATTGGAAGCCCTAATATTGGAAGTAACGGAAAGAATGTGGCAAATACTTAAGAAAGCCAACGTTAAGACCATTTTCAAGTCTACAAAGAAATTCAAGGATTCGTTAAGATCGGTGAAGGGCAAACGCGACCGATTAACAACGGCCGTACTATACCGAATAACATGCATATGTGAAATGATGTATGTGGGAACCACAATAAGACACACAAACACAAGGATAAATGAACATAAAAGCCATTGTCGTTTAGGACATATCGAAAAATCTGCCATTGCAGAACACGCTTTGGAACGCGAAGAACATCGGATACTGTTTGAAGAAACACAGATGCTGGACAAAACTTCACAGTACTACCCATGGTTGTATCGGAAAGCGGTGGAAATATATAAGCATCCAAATAATTTTAATCAGATAGAAGAAGGACTGAAAATTAACAAGACATAGATACCAATATTAAAATCCACAAACGCCCTTCCCGTCAAACACGAAGAAAGAAAAGCTACTACAAACGACGACACGACCCTCAAGCCGAAACCAGCGGAGTGGAGGTGAGTGGGAAATATCAATATTGCAATCAACGCCGCGTCAGTTTCTGCTTACAAGCGAAGCATTAACATCTCTAGAAGATGCCAACCCCTAGTGTTGGCAAAACATCTAGAACTAATCTCAGAAGACAACAGCCGAACAAACAGTCTAACAAAATACAATCTTTTTTGTTATTTTTTTTTTGGTTTTCTAGAGGCTTTGGTGCTTTTAAGTTATGTGTTTTGTAGGTTTATTGTGTTCTTGTCATCCTTAATTTGGTTCTTGTTCACGTTTTAGTGAACGTCGGCCATTACTATTATTATTTTTTCCCTAATTAAAAAAAATCTTAGAACAAAAACTCAGGAATTTGCTGACATTTATTATTTGACACTAATTATCTAATAAAAGTTACGTGGAATTAGAGCTACAATTTGGACATGGATAGAAAGATAGCTTTAGGGAAGCGTCTTTTTGGCCTATCCCACTACGATCTCTTCAGATTTATTGTAGTCCTTTAGTCTTAGATAACATTCTCTCTAGCCTGACCCATTTTAAAAAGTTTAATAGTTTGTAGACTCTACCTTCCATGTAACTATTTGCTGGTGGATTTTCTTCTCCTAATGCAAAGAACCGCACATTAGCCAGACTGTCACACTGACATTAAATGTGATCTGCTATATATCAAGTCATCATCTGATAATCCCATCAGCATCAAGTGCCTATTCAGCTTACAGTGCCCTGTTAGAAGATCTACTACAGATTTGACTGTTTTCTTATCTTTGCTTATTAGGTCTGCCGTAAATGTTAACGAATGTTTTGTAATGAACTGTTTTGCCTGTCTTTGTTCTAATGAATTCCTCCAACATTCCAGAGATTTGTAAGCTACCCACTTCCTTGTAGCTGTTTTTGTTAATGACTAAGCAATGCCGCAGAAGGGTTCCGGTCCATTGATGAGCCTTGTTTTGCCATTTTATCTGCTTTTTTATTGTTCTTGCCGGGACTGCTGGGAAAAGGACTGCCGGGAAAAATTGGCTACAAGTATCGTACAATAAAAAACAATGGAAAGAAAGACTTGAAGAGGCTTATGTTTAGATGTGGACGTGAATGGCTCGACGAAGAAGAAGAAGAAGAATACCGTCTTACCCCAGTACCCAGGCTACCGTAACCATGCTACGGTCTCCTAGTTTATTTAGGGCACACAAACAATCCCATACTAGCTTAGGAAGTTTGTTATTTCCGCCTGGAAAACTATGACGTCCTTAGGTAGAGTTACCGGGAAGTGCATACCTTGATTTGTTCTTACTATGCCGGCTTACACACCCCGATAATTTTGAGCCATTTGTGTAGCAGATAGCAGCAGCTTGTATGGGTACAACTTTATTCCAGTCTTTCCTGCCTAGTATCTTTTAATTGTGAACTTTTGCTTTTAGCTTTTCGATTAGCTTTGTGTTGTCATGCACTTGGTTTATATGTCGCTGACTATCGATTAATCTGTGCATCACTGACCTAGTTTCGCCCTGTATAAAGATATGAAGTGGTGGTAGATTCAGCAGGACTTCAAACGATGCAGTAAGAGTTGTTAGGAAAATTTGGATATAACAAAGTGCAATTTAAACCGAAGCTTTCGAACTCTACTTATACTGTAGAGTATTAAAAATATCATGAAGTGATAAAATTACAAATAAAAAAGTACTGAAGAGTTGGTAACGAAACATAACTAATCAGCACTTTATGAAAAAGAACACTGGAGTACCTTAGGCCGTGTAATTATCATTATCGTCATCAACCTGTATACGTCCACTGTTGTACATAGGTCTCCCTCAGCTCGTTCTATCTGTCTCTGTCTTGTGCGGCTTGCGTTCAGTTATTGCTAATATACTTCAGGTCGTCAATCCATCTAGTTCGTGGGCGTCCTCTGCTATGTATTTCTTCTTGCCTTAGTCTCCACTATAAAATACGTTTTGTTCATCGATTGTCTGATAATCTGGCGACGTGTCCAGTCCATTCCCCAGTCCCAGTCCATAAAATTCCATTTTAACGATGCGATTTCAAAAATAAAAACAGCCATTGTGATTGCCAAGCTTAAAAGAGTCCTTAAAATAAAAGCAGGAGGCCTTAAAGCTTTAAGCGTAGAGAATTGAATGGAGCTTGATTAAGACAGAGACTAATGGAAACATGTTATCAAGTCTGTTAAAATCTACGAAGATTTGTAACGCCACGGAGTAAGTAAGTATGATGATTAAGAACCTCCGTATGGAGATGGCAACCTAAGAAGAAGTGGAAATAAATGTTGAAAAGTAACTTCAAATAGGAAAGGCTGTAAAATTGCGCTATAGTTATAATAATGTTTATAACATAAATGTTATGTTTATTTATACATAAATACATAAATGTTCACAAACATTAACTTATGTCTTAAGTCTAGAATCTACACACTATTTTTTGTACAATTACTTGAGGACCACCCCATATATATATATATATATATATATATATATATATATATATATATATATATATATATATATATATATATAAGTAGAGTGTGTATAACGACGCTAAGAATACAATTCTTTGGAAGGTAACTTTCGGGAAAGCGTCAAAACAAGGATCAGCTAGAGATGGTATAAGCCAGTTTGGTGTAGAACTTTATTCTAAATGTGAAATTTTCGGTGATATGTTGTCACCTTCATCAGCACCTAAATGGAAAACCTATTTTAGAACAAGTGGTGGAAATCAACATTTAAAAACCTACATTCAAAATGTTCAGTTGGACCTAGTGGTGAAGAACACTGTCACAAACATGTTAAAAATATTAAAAAAATACATTTAAAACTTTGAATAAAAACATTACAACACAACAGGGTATTTTTTCAAATACAAACACAACAAAAAAATCTAAAATTTACAACCTACAAATTACAACAAACTAAAAAATACAACTTACATTTTGTAGGTTGTAAATTTTAGATTTTTTTGTCGTGTTTGTATTTGAAAAAATACCCTGTTGTGTTGTAATGTTTTTATTCAAAGTTTTAAATGTATTTTTTAATATTTTTAACATGTTTGTGACAGTGTTCTTCACCACTAGGACCAACTGAACATTTTCAATGTAGGTTTTTAAATGTTGATTTCCATCACTTGTACTAAAATAGGTTTTCCATTTAGGTGCTGATGAAGGTGACAACATATCACCGAAAATTTCACATTTAGAATAAAGTTCTACACCAAACTGGCTTATACCATCTCTAGCTGATCCTTGTTTTGACGCTTTCCCGAAAGTTACCCTCCAAAGTATATATATATATATATATATATATATATATATATATATATATATATATATATATATATAAGAAATACTGGATATTAATTAGTGACTGTGGATATAAACAGAAAACACAGTTTATTTGGGTTGCATTACAAAATATCACAATTCTTGAGTACAACTTACTAGTCTTTGAGATTATTTATAAAACCATTGACACTCATCATTAATAACACATATAAAATATAAAATATTGGACAAAATACATTCTAAAATTTTGGAAATTTTGGGTAAAGATAGTAAAATTTAGTTTATGGCATCTTTTACTGGTTTGTTTTAACTCTGATCCATAGAGAACAGAAAGTAAAAACTATGATTAAAAATTAATTAGGTGTACTTGATATTATATTTCTTATAAAGGCTAAAAGCCCATCTTGGGTGATTTTACTTTTTAATTTTTATACCTGTTTAATGGTATGCAACATGTTATGCATACAGGTGTAATTTATGTACAGGTAAATGTTTATTTAATTTTTGTTGTTTTTCTAGTAAATACCAATAAATATTGCTCAGTTTATCTATGTCAGACTTTTTTACTGATCCAAGATGTACTATATTTTATGAAATTTTTATATATATATATATATATATATATATATATATATATATATATATATATATATATATTATTTTGAACAAAAAGCATAATAAAGTAGCTCTATTTTCATAAATAGTAAGGGATAATGCAGTCATTGGTGATTAAGAGAAAAGACAAAACCAATAGTATTCTAGAAATTATATACCAGCAATTTTTAAAATAACATTTTACAATAAATTTGGATAATAATTATGGATAGATAAAATTCAGGCCTTCGCAGAATTCAAATTAGAAATATTTTATGCACGAGTCAATGTTTTACTGATTGTATATAACAAATCAAATATTGTGTGTCCAAACCAAATCAGCTAGTAGCTAGTTTGTAAATGTAAATGTAGAATTTGGAATACATTTCATTATCACTAACTAACCAACCAGAGTCATTACGTTTTAATTAATTCTGTTGTATTATTAGTTGGTTAATAAAACTTTGTGGTTTTCAAAGTTTTATTTCAGACAATTTATAGAAAAAAAAGTGTACCAATTGTTTTAATTACTTTAAAGTGTCGGTCTAATTGTTAAGTGTGAATATGTCTTTCGGCAGCTCGAAACATTTTAGACAGAAGGCAAGAATGAGTGACCAATTAAGAAAAATTTATGATACATACCTTTTACGGAAAAACACAGAAATGAAACTGTGTAATTAGAAAATAGTCGTACAGCGACAAAATTGACCGAATTACATATATCTCCTAACAATTTTGAAAATATGAAAGTGAAATATACTTCTCAGATATTTAGTAACACTATTGCTGCCGGTCTGCATCTGTATATTAGATTTATTGTATTCGTTGAGGAAGCAACAACAACCGTTATATGAATAAAATATGTTAATGGTTGGAAAATAACCATTAATGGAGTGATTTATTTGTGGAATCTACTACAGTCATATGGAATGAATTATTTTTTAACAAGGCGGATAAATCAAGATTGGCTAGAAACCTTTTTTGGTTCAATCATGCAGCAAGGTGGCAATTGTGTTAACCCTACTCCGGTATAATTTACCGCAGTATTCAAAAGATATTTTTGTTCAGACATGATGCATTCCGGTACAGAAAATTGCGAAAGAGATGCAGGCCAGATTTTGTTAAATTTAACCGATATATGTACCGACGATTATCTGCCTGAAACCACTGCTTTGGTTCCGGAAAACACTTTGGATGACCAAAAATATCAACCTTCAAATAAATTTTAGAAAAACTTCACAAGATATGTATGTATATGTGATATATATATATATATATATATATATATATATATATATATATATATATATATATATATATATATATATATATTCACAAGTCTTAGGAAACATGTTTGTCTAATCTGTGAAGCATATGGGAGAGAGTAC
Organism: Diabrotica balteata; assembly: GCA_918026665.1. Taxonomy (NCBI): domain Eukaryota; kingdom Metazoa; phylum Arthropoda; class Insecta; order Coleoptera; family Chrysomelidae; genus Diabrotica; species Diabrotica balteata. Next base: position 34,317,101 of record OU898280.1, on the reverse strand, counting down.
GATGAACTACACGATTCGTCTCTGTTTTGTTACGTTAAAGTCTACAGTGGTAATGAAACAAACGTTTTTGGCAAGCTCTATATGCCGAGCCAAAATTTTGTGCAGTATGTTACAGATTTGGAAATTATTTTTCAAGAGAATTTTCAAAATTTTAGTCATCAACCGAAAATCTTACAAAACTACGTTAGCTTATTCGAAAAAATACCATATACGCATCCTTGCAGCAATTTTCCAAAGGGCTATCTCATTAGATTATAGGCTAGAATAAGAATATATTACACATTAAAAATAATTAATAGAAATTTTAAAGTATCTAAGACAAAAGGATATAGGAAATAAATAATTTGGAAACATAATTAGCTTTAAAACGTGTTGTTTGTTTGGGTTTATATAACTGCGGACACTAAATACATTCTCAAATTTTAATTTTTGTTTTTACTTATGTCATGTTTTGTATACAATTTTATGCGTAAACTAATACTAACATTAATTTCTAATAAATAATAAATAAATACATGAGTCGGAGGCATGAGTTCTGTAAGGACCACTTAAAATTATATTTTTATTATTACAAATAATACATAGGGTTACAATTTTATTAATAAAAAATTACAAGGTTTATGTTTGACTTTCATATTGGTGAGATCTGACAAGACTCACCTGTTCGCTGGATGGTTAAAACCACAAACAAAAAATATGAGATGAAAGCTTAGATCAAGTGGTTTAAAAATGCGCAATTTTATTTTAATTGTTTATTGCAGAAGTTAAAAAATCCATAAACAAATTGATATACCGATCGTTTATAGTAAAAAGTTTATCCAAGTTTACCACTGAAACGTGCTTTAAATAACCCAAATTATCAAAAAAACACAAAAGATGATTTTTGTAATTTGTTTGAACATTTTCTATAAACAAAGAAGTTCATAAATAAACAGGTAAATAATAAAAATAAAAAATAAACGTATATCAATTAATTTTCTTAAATCCTGAACTAAATTGAGAAATACAAAGGTAAAACGCATACAAAACTATAACACATTCAGTCGTAATATACGTTTTAGAGACCAGGATTCTAAGTGATTTTGTTTAGTGTTTTTGTTACATACCTAGTGAGGTGGGGTTTCCGCTACCCCAATTTTTGTTTCTTTTTCTTTCTTTTCTTTCTTTCTTTCGTTTCTTTCTTTTTGTTTCTTTTTATTAATTAAACTTTTGTTATTCTGATCCTGAGCAGAATATTCCCTTTTTACAAATTAATTGGTAATAGTGTAATAAACGAATGAATTTCATTTTACCTCGTGTATATTAAAATACCGAAAAATATTCTCAATCTGTTTGCGTTGCTGAGATTAATAATATAAACATTTTAGTATGTTTATAATAGAAGAGAAGTAGAAGAGTAGAATGGAACTATCATATAAGCCGAATGACAACAAATAGAGTAGTAAAGACGGCAAGAGAGTAGTAAAAAGAAAAATAAGAAGAAGAAGAGAGTTTTGAAGAATACATTTTGTTATCATCCAGGATGATCTGAAGTCCAATTTAATTTTTGACCTCCAAAAGTTCTGCCCATTTTGTGTCTCCACAACACATTTTTTGTGGAGTTAGATCTGACACTTGATTTTCACTTATTTGTGTCTTCTGAATCTGAAAATAACCCCTGAATTTGTCTATCGCGTCAAATTTTTAAACTACAGGGTATGATCAAAAATCATGCATATAAAACAACATAAAATAAAACGTACCAAATCTACAGTTTACAAAACATTTAATGCGTAAGTTAAATCGAGTTCGTATAAATAAAATTGTTTAATTAGTGAAGAATACTTGCAAATTAAGACAAAAATTTGCGTTTATAGCTTTTTTTGAAGTGTTCAGTTTGTGTACATTCGCGCTTGATGCTCAAACACTAGTCAGCCATCATATGTACGTCCCATCTACCTTGATATCGTGCTTCCATGACCTTCAAATCTTGATAGCAACGCTCACCGCACCAAGATTGTCCAGGAAATTAGAAAGGTGGCTATGTAAATAATGCACTTTAATGCTCATGTTGCACCCTAGCTTTTGGAAACTATCCAAGAGTTGCTGGACAATGTCGGCGTAATTCAGTGCTCGTGTATTTTCAAGAAAGTGTTTAACAATGTTTTTGAATGCCAACCACGCACTGTTTCCAATTTATGACAATGTTACCACGAAATGTTCATCTGCAAGAAGCTGTTTAATCTGTGGATCATCAAAAACACCGTCCTTTATCCTTTCAACTGAAAGGCTAGGAAATTTTGATACGAGATACTTAAAACAGTCTCCTTCAGTTGGCAAAGCTTTAACCAATTGCTTCACGAGACCTAATTTTATATACAGAGTTGGAGATATAATATTCTTTCTGTCTTTCTGTAATATTCTGTAATAAGTGGCTGATGTACAATGTTTTCATCACCAGTTCTCAGGTCCGGTCTTGGCGGCCAATTCGACTACACCCAATATTGTGCATAAGCTCTGCTGTCCCACATACACAGAAAGCAGAGATACTTTGTGTATTTACGTTGTTGACAAGTAAAAAGCAGACCATTTTAAGGTCAACACAAATGATCAATTGACTTTCATGACTTTCTTTATGTCGTCATATTCTTCACGCAAATAAACTGAATGGCCAATTGGAACTGAACCAAATAAATTTCCATTGTGGAGGAGAACACACTTCAAGCTCCGCTTTGAGCTATCTATAAACAGTCGCCAGTCAGTTGCGTTATAGTTTGAAATTCCCAATTCCTCCATTAAACCACTTATATTATGGCAAAATACAAATCCACCATCACTTTGAAAGTATTGCAGAAATATCCTTTCTCGTGTTTGAAAATATTATACCTTGGCTCCCTTTTCAAGCAAGATTTTCTCATTAAGTCGTGATGCTAAGAGCTCTGAAGCTTTTTTGGATAGTTCCAAATCTCGTACCAAATCATTTAGCTTTTGATGCTCGAATCCTTTAGGTACAGAGTCATCTTCAATTTCGAAATCTTCATCGTTGGAGTCGCTGTCATCTACACCAATTCCCTTACTTTAAAAGAGGGAAATTTATTGAAAACTGGCACGGGGATTTCGGCTGAATGCGCCACTGGGCGTATAGCTGACGGTAAACTAGGATACTCTATCTTACATTTGTTTTTTGTTAAATCCTGATGTTTTCACTATACAAAAGTAACAATCACTTGAATGATCTTTGGACTCATGTCAAATCATAGGTATATCAAATGGAAGTTTAGCACGTGTTCCCTTGGTCCACATCCGTAAACCCTCAACACACTGTTTACACACTTTATGAGGTGCCCATGCTTTATCTTGATCACCAAGTCTCACTTTAAAATAGGCAAAATATGCTTGTCTGACGAATGTACTGATGTTTGTCATTTGATTGGGAATGGTAAAACTGCCACATATATAACAAAACGAATCGGCGCTGTTTTCGCACTTACGACGTGTAGGAGCAGAGGTAACCATAAGGAAACGTTTCAGTTCAAACACACTAAGTAGGTCACTTAAGTAAGTTCACTAAGTAGTTCTACACACCTAAGTAACAAAATACCAAATGCTGCTAATCAACACACAACGTTTCACCACGGTATAACAGACGTAACTGAAGTGAACACGTAAAAAGTCAAGTCTAGGCCAGTTGCAGTTATCAGCGCATCATTCCCCCACCAACATGCGCCTTACCCACATAGAAAACGAACGTGACGTGATAGAAGAAAAGTAAAAACAGTTTTGAAATCAGCACGCCTAATTCTATAGAAAACAGCTTAAAAATCTAACTCAACAGAAATTGAGTTTCAAATTGTTCCCCAGTGTTATTTGCAGTTTGTGTGGGATAGTGTAGTTGATTTTTATCCAATTCACAAGGTCATAAACTTTTTTAATAACTTAAACGGAAATACACAGGCAGTGAAGCATTAAATTTTTCTAAATAAAATAAACCTTTTTTTAATAATATACGAAGATTTGCTTTCATGACAAATTAACAAAATTATAAATAAATATAAGTTTTAAATCGCGTAACTCGAAAAATTGGAGAATTTTGGATTTAAATGTTATTTTAATAATCTATGGTAGCTCTACATTGCTGCCTAAGCATTAAATTCTAAAAAATTATAACTAATTTATTTATAGAAATGGAAAAAACAAAACACGTATCTTTTTTGGTGGGAAATTTGTTAATGCAAAATTCGCAATCCCTGGTTGTGGCAGCCTGTTTCCATAGTGTAGCACGTGAGTTGTGTGGTGCTTGGCTGATTCATTCTGCTTGTGTAAATATGTGTTTCTAGTTCATCCAATGACTCTCAAATTTGATGGTGTTACTTTAATGTTCTAACCTCAGCTTATTCTCGCCCGTGTGAGCTCAAATATTTTGGCAAATCGATAAATTCCAAGGGTATTATAGTTGCTTGGTTTGCTTAAAAATCAAAATGTTTGGTAAGTTTCCTATTCAGTGGAGTTACGGGTTTTGTTACTTACTTTTCTTTTATTAAATAATTTACTGCTGAAATATGTAGATAAAATAAAGTTTTAATACGTTTCATAATTATTAACTATATTATACCATAAGGATTTTACGACAAAGTATAAATATTTTTACTATTAGGAGATACGTGTTATGTAACAAACTTTTTGGAGTTACAAGTTTTATCGGTGAATGATAACGGGGTTACGTATTTTTACAATGGTGGTTTACATAAGAATCGTATAAACTCAGGGAGTTAGGTGGTCAGATATTCAAATAAAGCTGACCACTAACAGGATTTTCTTTTGTTTGCAGAAGAAAAATATTTTCGATAACAAGAAAAATTTTATACGTAGCAAAATGTGCAGCTAAATCGTTTCAAGACAATACATCAGTTGATAGCAGTGATTCCAAATAAGATTTTTTAATAGAGAATGATAATGGTACCTTACTTGCGGTTCATACCTACAATGAAGTCACTTTAGATGACTCCGGTTTATTCACCGACATAGTAGCAGAATGCACCATATAATCACTTAAAGAGAACGAATCTTTTCCAGCAGATGGAATATCGAACTCAAATCCAGACAACAAAAATGTTGAAAGCGATGATTTTCAATCTGGATTTTTCATTATAAATGATGACGGTACCTTATTTCCAATACAGACAGTTGTCTATACTGCTTCCGTGACGAAGCAGTTTAGGCACTCTGATTTAATACCTTGAGTTTGTTTTTAATCCGACGTCGGCCGACGTCGCCAGATATCGGATCGGGAGAAATACGGTTCCAATGTAGGTGTACACTTATTCTGATATCAATCTAAGTGTACACCTATATTGAAACCGTATTTCTCCCGATCCGATATCGGGCGACGTCGGCCGACGTCGGATTGAAAACAAACTCAAGATATTAAATCAGAGTGACTATACTGCTTCGTCATGGAAGCAGTATAGGCACTATAATTTAATACCTTGAGTTTGTTCTCAATCCGACGTCGGCCGACGTCGCTCTATATCGGATCGGGAGAAATACGGTTCCAATGTAGGTGTACACTTAATCAACGATTTGTTTTGGTCCAATGTTTTAAAATTGCGAATGTGGCATTTTTGACAGTTCATATTGGTCTAATTTTAACACATTAATATTCTTAATTAAAAAGGAGGAAAATGAAAATAATCTTAATGTTCTTACAAAGTTTATTACAAATAATTTAATTAAAAATTGAAGTTATAGGGTAAAATGGGAAAATTATGTATAAAGAAATTTTTAAAAGTATTTTTATGAAAGTACGTATGATAGAAAATTAATGTAATTAGAAAAGTGAAAAACAATCACAATACAATAATGGAACTTCCGGTACGTCCTGTAAATACCTCAAGTAATCAGTAGTAAAATAATGATAAATTAAAGTAAAGTCTTAAATTTTAGATTTGACGTTATCATTGTCTTCAGTTGCGTCAGGCTCTGGAAGACAATCTCTGGCAGTATTAGATTTATAATATTGGTGGTATGGCCTAGGTATTAAGTTTTGTTCACATAGTGACAAGAGGTTTTTTTTCTTCACATCCGTGATTTTGTTTGCCTCTTTTTTGTATGGTTTCAAGAGATAAGAAATTTCCGTCAATGCTAGTCTTCATGTAAAGTTTGTTATTATTATTTTTCCGATACCGGTACCATATACACTTTGTGGACGACGTCTCAAAGGCAGCATTCTTTAATATTTTTTAAAATAATTCTCGCTTTGACAACATCACTGTTTTTGGTTTAGCTATACCCAGTTAACTAAATAATCAGATAATGAAAAACCGATAAGAACAAAATAATAAAGTTCCTCACCGAAAGAACTTCTTGGAAGAAATAATTCACACAATTATTGTGAATACGTGCGTTTTGTTCTTGTCAGCAATGTTTAGTATTTTCGACAGTTTGCAGATTATAATTGAATAACTGTATCAAATACAACACTGAAGATAATGAATGTGACACATTCGTCATTTTACATTGTACATATATATGCCTTTAGTTATATTTATACAAAACAATATATCGAATATTCCATTTTCGTCAGTTTGCAGCACATTCGATATTTTGACCAAAACAAAATGAGAAAATGTTCATATTCGATGGTTTAGACAGAATATTTCCCGCGTTTCTGATCAAGCTACAATTTCGATATTTTGCTACAAGGTGTATCACGTTTAATGCAAGGACAAGATATCGAATCTGAAAAACCCGATTTTTCACATTCGATAGTTGGAAATGGTAGGGACGATGTTCGACAAACAAATAAAATTAATACGTTTTTCTCCTTATTTCTATTTTTCCTAAACTAAACTTACCAAAAAATTACCATTATTACAAAAAAAAATAATTCAGGCTCTGATGGGTTAAAATGGTTTGTGTTTTATCGAACACTATTATTATACATCCTATTAGAACTCAAAAATAAGCTATAGCTATAAAGAAAAACAGCTAATATGGTTCTGCTTCGAAAAATACCAACTTAAGAAGTAAATAAAAACAAGCAGAAACGTAATAAAATTGCCAATGTAAAGTACGTAAAAAAATGTCTTAAATTTTTTTTCATTATTATAAAATAAAGCTACTACTGGATGTAGTAATAATTTATTTTATAATTAATAATATATTTTAGAAAGAACGGCCCTGAAAGAATCAAAGGAAAAACAAATCTAGAGGAAATCTCAAAAACCTTTTTAAAAAGGTTTTTTCTTTACGTTTCTAAAGCAGGTGCACGCCTTCTCATTTTGTATAAACATAAATAGAATAGAATGGGGTAAAATATGGAGACCAGCTTTCAGAAGTGCCCCTGCTGAAAAACAAAATGTTCTACTTTTAGAAAAGAGCTCTGAGAACGTGTAGAGGATATACGACAGCGGATTTCTTTATTTACTCGTATATTTCTTTTCCTTTTTACACGGATCTTGTTTTTAGGGACATGTATATGGTAGTGATATCAAATGTACAAGGTAGCCCTAAGGATGTGTGAAGGTTTTTGTTTGCACAAGAAAAAAGTAAATCGGCCTGGTGATACTTGAACTGCTTATTTTCTTTATAAAAATTTTTGGACTCAATCGCCAAAATACATAAAAGAAGTTTTATGTAGGCTGAAAGAGATTGTGGAGTTAAAGTATTTTTGTGTTTTTTCTTTTTTTACGGAAACTGAATCATTATTTTTAAAAATAAACGTTAAAATATTAATTTAACGTTTTGGATAATTTGATAAAGATACCTGATCATTTCTTATATATTTCTTGATTTAAATGGGATGTTCATAAAATACTCTTAGTACAGTGAATGAAGGTAAAAATCAACTCCGATTTCGGTAAACCTCCATCAATATGCATGAAAATTTGGGATTGAGTATATTTTACCTTTAACTTCAAAAGTGGCATATGCTCAACTTGCACTTTTTGCATTTTAGAAGTTAAATTCACCCCTTTTGTTAAAAATGGTAAAAAATGAAGATTTAAGCATTCTGGCATAAGTAATCTCGATTAATTAAATAAAATAAATAATTTAAAACATTTATAAGCATGATTTATGATTTAAATTAATTTTTCAACACTTTTAGCAACTATCCCTTAAATCGAAAATAATGGAACAATCATTTTTAATATTTCTGAAATATCAACTCGCATATTAATATTACCTAAATGGTTTCTTTAATGTTCATGATATAATTTTTGATTGACTGTAAAATTTCAACCCTTAAAAACTACCCCCTTAAAGCAAAATAATTGAAAAAATTAATTTCGAGAAACTTTAATTATTTAAATAAGACATTACTGAATTGAAATCTTATTTACTGAGTAATAAAATAAATTATTTACTTATTGCGTAATTTTGCACCCTTAGAAACTACCCCTTATCATAAAAATACAGGAAAATATTCTTTTATTAGCTTTAATCATTTCAAAACTTTTTTATTGGTTATGATAAACTTTATTAATATATTTCAAATTTTATTAATATTATTCTTTCCACATTTCCTGAACAATGTTTTCAGTGCGTTTGTGAGTTAATTTTTGTGAATAAATATTCATATATATGAAAAATAATATATTAAAAGAAAGGTTTCAAAACTATGTCGAAACTAAACACATAATTCATGAGGACTTAACAATTAGGGAACAATGGGAAATATGTAAAAATAATATTAAAGAGGCAGCAAATAATATTCTAGAGCCAGAAAGACCACCACTACGTAACGACTGGTTTGATGCTGAGTGTGAGGACATTACAAGAAGAAAGAACGATGCATATAAACTGATGCAGCAACAAAGAACCCGAGAAAAACAGCAAAAATATAAAGATCTCAGAAAAGAAGGATTATTTTTTTTCTTTTTTTCTCTTCCTTTTGAACTTTATCAAAGAGATTTGATAACTACAAGTTGAAAAATAATTGCACACCCACACAATTTATACATCTAAACTTATTCATTGTCATAAGACTGTCACCTTCATAAAACAATTACTCAATAAATAACACACATTTCATAAATATATCTCTGGAATAAGTATAAATAACTTTTAATAATACAATGGTATATTACATCACTTTCATTTAACAAACAATCACACACATATCTCTGCGTCATTGGATCAAATCTATCTCCTCAAGAACTTCCCGTTTACTCTCATACAACTACAATAGCTGAATTGACTTCTCCATTCAACAATACACAGTACTTTCAACCATGTTCTACCATCTATCAATTAATAGAGTACCGGCATGTAAGTAATGTTTATTTATTTGCTCATTTATTAATTTATTACAATCTAATAAACTATTTTATAACAATTTGTGGGCCTTACCTTGTCTGTTTAAACTTTTAAAATTTTTATACCTTTTTATTCAACTTACTCTTTTTGAAATAAAATCACAGACATGTAATATTGGCATAATTATTCTAATTTCCAACATCTACTTTGTTTACCTTTATTAGACAACACCCTAATATGGGTTTTTATCATTTCAGCATTTGTTTAACTTTGTATCGAGACCTGAAGATGCTTTGCATATTGTAGAAAGCGGTTTTGCGGAAACCGGTCGTCTGATAGTTAAATTAAACTGATTGTGATTAAGTCTTACTTATTATTTCTTTACCTATTTGAAATGGACTCACACAAGCAACACATTCATGATAAGATTGTTACTGTTGAAAATGTAGTAGAAGAGTGTGATAGAGTAGAAAGGGACATTTAAACACCAGATTAAAAATTAACACAGTATCCTAATGACACAAAGGAGTTAATTTAAATTATATTAACAACAAACAAAAAAGATGGTTCTATTGATGAACGTTGACATTTGAATATACAATGTTTATAAAAAGTTTTTTAATTACCTTTTAACTAATCAAGTAGATACCATTTTTCGAGTCTAATTTAATAAAGTGAAAACGTTCTGCCTTACGAAGATCAATATTAAAACAGACGGGATATTCACAAGAGTAATTGTCGACAGGAGAGGCTTATTTTAACACATTTTCAAAGCTGAAAATGATTTAAAAGTATAATGTATATAAATTTTCCTAATTTTTGTAAGCTTTCATTTCCACGTTTAAAATAAATTTAAAAAAATTAAGCTTAGGTGATGATTTCCTTCATATTGTTACTAATAATAATATTAATTAAAAATATTAAAGTACGTAGGATCGGTAGCGCAGAGTAATAAGGCAGTAGAAGAAAATTGATGCAGTAAAATTAGGTTTGGATGAATGAAGTAAAAGTAAGCGAGTGGTGTGTAGTGTGACAGAAAAATTTCAATGAGGCTCAAGAGAAAATTATATAAAACAGCCATAAGATCAGTTTTAAAGTATGGAATAGAATGGCAGGCAGTTGAAAGAAACAACGAATTCATGTGACGGAAATAAAAATGCTTAGATAGCTTTGATTGTTTTCTGCCAGACCTTCTCATCATGTTTTTTATATTCCCAATAATTTTTTGAGATGTGTGACTTGCCTTGTAGATGTGGTATCTTGTACTTGAGACGAACATTTAGAGATTCAAATTATGCAGATGGTTTCATCAAATGCTCCTATTAAAAAAGTAAACTTGCGCCTATGTACCACGTCCTGGTAAATATATTGATTTGCTATACTAAGTGAGGACCAGTACCAAATTGTGGCGTACAGCAGTTGATATTGGAGCGGACCTATATTGGATATTTGGTGGTTAGACAAAGAAGGTTTTACTGGCTTTCATTCTGCCATAAAAAGGCAAAGAAATGTCGCTTCATCAAACTACCCATCAAAAACAGTGAGCGTCAATGTGTTGCATATTGCAACCTACGAAAGTTGGGAGTCTATGTCAAACAATAAAACTCACACCTATCTTTGGAAACCAATTGTTGTACCTCGTCTAACTCAGTCTCTCATGTTGTGAGAACATCTTATGTTAAAAGTAAATTTGAAAAGTCAGTTTGTAACAACTGAACCAATATATTTACGAATTCTATTTATTACACATCAAAAATATAAAATCAAAATTTTAATATTACGTTAAAATCTAAGCAACTATTGCCTGAAGCTTTAAAAGAATTTTAAAATGATACTAATGGGTTCAAATGGTTGACAGGACAACTTGCTGATGGCTTTTGATATTCACTGGATGGATTGAAACTAATGAGTAGCTTTCAGGTTGGTGGAACTTCTGGGATCCACCGACTTCTAATTCTAAGCAGCTATTGAGTTGTTAATATTTGCTATGCTGATGCAGTCCTTATTCGTCTGTATGGTGCACCGTAAGGTTTTTAGAAAGTTTCACTTAATAGGGGGAAAGAGGAAAAATTGATTTTATGCCAAAAAATCTAAAATAATAAACCGTGTGTCAGCACCATCATAATTTTTTAAATAATTCATTGCTATATGACGGTTACAAATAATTATAATATTAAATAGCAAATAGCAAAATAGCAAGGATAAAATAAATATAACTGTAATTAACGAAATTATTTAAATTATACTTAATATACTAACTCCATATAGGACGATAAGATAAGAATATCCTGGCTTAAGAACTTAAGGGAATGGTTTGAATGCAGTAGTGCAGAACTTTTTAGAGCGGCAGTCAACAGAGTCCGCATAGACATGATGATTTCCAACCTTCGATAGAAGATGGAACTTAAAGAAGAAGAATATAGGACGAATTATGAGGTTTAAAGAAACATGTGCAGTAGAGGTTAGGTATGTAAAAAGAAAAGTCAAATAGGAAATAAAAACACTAGATATAGGTGAAATAGTAAATATGACTTACTCCAAAAAAATAATTAATAATAAGAATTAATTTTTAATCCAATCATGCCTTTTACAAATGAAGGACTACTTTTTTTCTCCAGAATTGGGTCTCCTATACTAAATATACTAACTCCATATAGGCCGAATTATGAGGTTAAAAGAAACATGTGCGGTAGAGGTTAGGTATGTAAAAAAAAGTCAAATAAGAAATAAAGGCACTGTATATTGTTGAAATAGTAAATATGACTTACACCAAAAAGAAAATTAATAATTACAGTAAATTTTCAATCCAATCATGCCTTTTATAGATAAAGGACTACTTTTTTTTTTCTCCAGAATTGGGTGTCCAATATTTCGATTTATTATTACTAGACTTAGGCAAATATGCAAATAAAATAGTATGAAATATGTGCATAAATATGCACTATTTTGTTTTGAGTTATAGTTTTCTGAACAAAACTATAATTTGATTTTATGAATGACAGTTGCTGTTGTAGGATGTTGTTTTGGAAGGCTTGCATAGCTTCCAATAAATATTGGCAACTATCATCCGTTAAAAGGTTAATTATTTTTTTGTCGACAAAATGATCAGTATAGAAATTAGCTGCTTCCAGCCATGTTCCCCAATATGTTAAAATGGGTTGTGGTGGCAGTGGAACAGCAGGAAACATATCTCTGTTAGGGAGAGCGCCCACCAAAGTGGCGTGGCAGTGGCAAGTAGCAAGTAGCACGCGTCTAGCATAATGTAACCAATCCTAACGAATGATTAGAATGAATGACGTTACTGTCATTTTGGTGTAAACTGAATCATTCGTTTTCATTGGTTACATTATGCTAGACACGTGCTACTTGCTACTTGCCACTGCCACGCCACTTTGGTGGGCGCTCGCCCTAAGGGAGAGCGCCCACCAAACTGGCGTGGCAAGTAGCACGTAGCAAGTAGCACGCGTCTAGCATGTTTCTTAAAATGTAACCAATGAAAACGAATGATTAGAATGAATGACGTCACTGTCATTTTGGTGTGCCCCGAATAATTCGTTTTCATTGGTTACATTTTAAGAAACACGCTAGACGCGTGCTACTTGCCACTTGCTACGTGCCACACCACTTTGGTGGGGGCTCTAACTTACACTGTATTCTTACCGGTGATGTCAGGAATACCTTTTTGACGCTCGCTATTATACTGTAAACAAGTGGAAATTTTTTTCTTACTTTATCCACAACTCTGTTTATTCCATGCGCTAAACAAGTGACATGTATTAAGTTTGAATAAAATATTTTTAAATTTTGTCCTGCTTTTACCATATATGGTGCGGCATCAGATAAATTATCAAAAATTTATCATTAGGCACAGCAGCAGGAAAAAAAAGTTTGCTAATGCTACTTGTAGAAACCGTGATATTGTTAGAGCGTTGGTTTTTTCCATTTGCTTATGGGAAATTAAATACAATTTTCGAAAGGTTTTATCGCTAAGTATACCAATCAATAAGTGCATAATGTATCTTCCTGGCGAGTCATTGGTCTCGTTAACACATATGTAAAAATAATTATTACCTATTTCGGCTTTTATGTTGTGGATAACTAATGAGTATAACAAATTGACATTATTTCTCTTTAGAGTTCGTTCACTGGGAATGTTTTGTTTGCAATATTTTTTTTTTAAAAGAACCAAAGTTTTTGATAGATAATTTTTCGTTATGTATAATAAAAGATACTAATGCACGACACAAGTCTTCGTTAAAAGTTTATTCTTTGGTTTGTTTTTTAAAACTTGACTGAAAGCACTTGGACACTGAAGGTTGACGTTTTTCAGCGGATGTGGTTTTTACTTTTTTAGCTAAATGTTTTGCAGTTCTGACATGCTAATCTATTTGAAATATTTTTCAGATGAAATCTAAAAAAGAATATAAATATTCTATAGTTCTACCCATTTTTAGAATCTAAGATTGTAGAAAAAAACTAAAAATGAAAACCGTGTTTGCATAACAATTAAAATATTTAAATTAAATCAAATAAAAATGGGTGTACTAATCTTGAAAATGTCAAGAAATGACTGTGCAAGAAGAAAAAACCCCCAAATATTTACAGGAGGTCTTTTCTGTTTACATTTAAAGAAAAAATACTGTGAGCATAAATTAAAAGCACTTAATTAGTTAAGTACAATTATGATATGTTTTTGTTTTTAGCAAAATTATAGCAAACTGTGCTATTGTTAGAAAAAAAATGTTAGCGATCTTTCAGTAGACTATTAAATGATTTAAATTTTAAATAGGTATCCAGTTTTTTTTTTTATCACAAGGAGTTTAAAGAATGCTTGAAAAAAGAAAAAATACATCGATTTTTTTACTTGTACTTGTACTTTTCTTAATGCTTGAAAAAAGAAAAAATACATCGATTTTTTTACTTGTACTTGTACTTTTCTTAACCATAATGTCCAATTTTAAAATCTTTAATCCGTGTAAATTTCTAAAATAAAAAAAAAACGAATACGTATGTTCTTATGGTTTTGCCATACATTGAGCAATAAACTGTATCCATACCCATAGATAGTTTTTTTTTATTTATTTATTTTTTTTATTGGCTTTGGCTTGAAACCTTTAGCCACGTAATTACATATAAATATTATTCATTCAAATTCAAATGTATTCATTCATACAGGATTGTACAAGGAAGACACTTTTCACGCTCGGGGATTCATCAGAGCGGTTTATTGTAACAAACAAGACATAAACCACGGTTAGGTAGTTGGGCAACATATATGGTAAACATACAAAGAAAATGTTCAAGCATACGATTAATTTTACAATCATACCTTTAATTTAATTTTTACAAGAAATATCATAATTATTTTAAAGATTTTTATATTTTCTTCACTTAATAGGAGATTTGCGTTTAATGGTGTACTTAATCCTTCTTTTATCAATTTTTTATCAGCCACGTGCTTGTATTACGATGTAGTGGGGCTTGTATTATGATGTTCCACACTCACATTGGTCTGTTGGGAGAACTCCTATTTTGTGTAGATGTTTCGGAAAACATCCATGATCTACTTTTAATCTTAAGACAGTTGACACTATGTTTCTGCTTAGTGTAACATCTTTGTAAAATTGTTCTACATCTACTGTAGGTTGTAATTTGTATAAATTAGTGCCCTGCTTTCACCAAACAGAATCCATTGTCTGGCCCATTTAAATTTAATATGTTGTTTGATATGGGCAAGTAGGTCACATGTGTTAAATTCTTCTATCATCATATTTATGTGGGTGCTGTAATGGATGGTATTGCCAACAATATCTGAGTGTCCCTTAACTCATAGAAATTTAGTACCATATGGATCTGATAGTTTTAGTAACTGTTGAAAACTTTCATATGTGAATATATTGCTATTGACTGTGAATTTAAAGTTTTGTAAGGAGTGTAATACTGACAGTGAGTCACTGCATGTGACAATTTTGTTCCACTGGTTTTCACAGCTCAATTCAAGGCTTTGTATATAGCACATGCTTCAGCAGAAAAAATGCTGGATTGATTATTTAAAATAAATGCTTTTTTAATCTTCATTTTTGGTACAAAGTAAGCACTGGTTGTACATGTTGGTGATTTTAACCCGTCTGTATAGATCACAATATGATCTGAATAGCCACTTAAGATTTCTTTATGAGTAATGTAGCAAAATTCGTTTAGGTATTTTGGGATAATAATATTTGTAGCTAGAACACTTGTTAGATGTGGTATATCCAACTATTCCCAGATAAGATTACAAGAGGAATTTATTAACTTTAGTTCGTTGCAAGTTATAATTGCGTTTGCAAGTGGTGGAGAGTTTTTTTTAACAAAGTATATAGATGTTAAATCAGCTGTATTTAATTCATTAATTATTTTTACATTATAAGTGCCACGATAATGTTGGTTTAGGAAATATTTGCTTGCCAGATATTCTCTGCGCAATGACAGTGAGATTTCAGATGCTAGACCTAGGGTGGCTCCATTTGGAGCACTTTTCATCAATCCTAACACAATCCTTAGAGCTTTAAATTGAATTCTTTTAAGTTTACGTAAATTACGTAAATTGGTTATGCTAGCTGACCCATATACCACACAACAGTAATCTATTATAGATCTTATATAGGCTCAATAAAAATTCAATGCAATGTTTTGATCTGCACCCCACGATCTCTTACACACCATTTTAAGAAAATTAATACCTTTTTCGCAGCGACCAATTGTATAATTAATATGTTGAGTCCAAAGCAGTTTTCTGTCAAGTACGACACCAAGATATCTAAATTCCGAAACAATTGGAATATCATTGCCATCTACAGCGTGATGTTTAATAGGGTGTTTTCTTGAATAAAATACTACATTTTTGGTACGAAATATTGAATCCATTTAACCAAGTCCAATTATTCAAGTTGTAAATAATATATTTGAGTTCAGTAGCGCTTTTACTGTACGTTTTCTTATGTGAATAGATGACAATATCATCAGCATATTGTAAGCAAACAATATTGGGAGACCATAAATTACGCAGATCGTATGTGTACAAATTAAAAAGAAGTATACTTAAAACAGCTCCCTGTGGAATACTTTTTGATGTGATCTTGGGTCCAATAATATTGTGACCTACTCTTATCGATACACTTCTCTCTTTGTATAGGTTTGATAGTAAATGTGCTATCGATTTTGGAATGCCAAGAAACACAAGTTTATCACAAAGTAGGTATATTTAAATCAATATTGTCATATGCACTTTTTATGTCAATAAACAATGCACCTGTTGTTATGGAATTAGAAAAACCAATTTGAACAGTCAGACGAACATTTATTTTTACAAAATTACTTTAATTTCAAAAATATTCATTAATTCCTTTGCTACATGATTTATCTTCCATATATTTTACAAAATCTTGCAGTTTTATTAAAATTCATATTCTTCTTATGGTGCCTATCCGTTACGGATGTTGTACACTAACATCGGTATTCTGACTTTGTTGACTGCTGCCCTGAAATGTCCGGTAGTGGTTAAGTTAAACCATTTTCGCAGGTTATGCAGCCAGGATATTCTTCTTCGTCCTAGACCTCTTTTCCCATGCACTTTACCTTGAATTATGGTCCGATGTAGGTCATATCGTTGTTCGTTGCGCATAATATGGCCTAGGTATTCCAGTTTGCGACGTTGTGTGGTTACGACTATTTCGCGCTCTTTATTTATTCTACGTAATTCTTCTTCGTTGGTAACTCTGTCAACTCTTCGTTGGTAACTCTCTTCGTTGGAAATCTTCAACATGCGTTTATAGCACCACATCTCAAATGCTTCAAGTCTCTTCAGTGATGCTTCAGTTAAGGTCCATCTATCTATCTAATTAGCCTTCTTCGGTCCATCTTTGGACATAGGCCTCCCCAATCCTTTTCCAGTCTTCTCTATCTGTCGCTACAGTCATCCATCTAGAGCCCACGTGCTTCTTAATATCATCTGACCATCTTATTTGGGGCCTTCCTCTGCTTCGTTTATATTCCCACGGTCTCCAACTTATAAGAATTTTGTTCCATTGGTCTTCTTTTTGTCTTATATTGTGTCCGGCAAATCTCCATTTAAATTTTGCAACTTCTTGTCTAACATCCCTCACTTTTGTTTTCTCTCTTATCCACTCGTTTCTCTTCTTATCCATTAATCTTATGTGCAACATTTATCTTTCCATTGCCCTTTGAGTTTTTATGATTTTGTTCATGTTTGCTTTTGTAGATGTCCACGTTTGGGAACCATAAGTAAGAACAGGGAGTACGCATTGATTATATACTTTGGTCTTGAGATGCTGTGGATATCTTTTGTTTTTAAGAATGTAGCTTAGTTTGTCAAATGCCGCCCATACCAGTCTTACTTGTCTCCTGATCTCTGCTGTTTGGTTCTCTTTGTTAAGTTTTATAGTTTGACCAAGATATATATAATCCTTAACTTGTTCTATTTCATCTTGTCCGATTATCATTGTGATGTCTTCATCTGTCTACGTCCAGTTCTTTCCAGTTGAAAGGTCCACGACTCCATAAAAATATTTTTCATTTTGACGAAAGCTGATCTTACCTTCTTCCTTATCTTAATTTCCGTCGATTAGTCCCACTGTTTATTTAAGTTTGCACCCAGATAACAAAAGTTGTTGATTTGTGTTATAGGTTGTTGGTTAACTAGTAATTGACCAGGTGGTTTAAATTAATCTAAAATTAGGTAATTTTATTAGGGCTTCTCTAAAAATCCAATCGAATGTTAAGAGTTTTTGCCAAAGTGTGACGTCACTTTTGCAAAAATTGTTTGCTTCAACGATTAGGTACAAGGCGTGTCTATAAGTTTTAATGGTGTAAGGGCAGAAGCTAATGTGCTAATGTAATAACGCAATGACTTTAGCGCTTGTATAACAGGGTCCTTACATAGTTTACTGAACTATGTAAGGACCCTGTAAGAGTAAATTAAAATAAATAAAACAAATAAAGCATTTTTAAAATCTTCGTAGTCCAAAACAATTTCTTATTGCTGTTTTTCATTAACCATTTTAATCGTTGTCTAAACCTGTGTTTATTTTCAGGTAAATGACTGATCATTGCTACAATATAGGTATGCTGTTTTTTTCTGTAAGTATATTTTTATCTTTAAAATAATAAAATAAATTCAAGCAGATATTTCAATATAGTTTCTTAGTTTCTTAATTTTGACAGAAATCTGTTAGTTTATTCTATTAGCAACTTTTCCCTATTTGCATCACGATAAAATTATTTTAACTTCAAGAATTTTTTACGATATTTCTTTTAGCTTTAAAATTTTGTGGTTGAGCGGCAGAATAATCATTATCATCATTCTGTCTTTATAACCCGGCTTAGGTAATAGCCTACTTAAGAATTTTTTTTCAGTCGTCCCTATCCTTTGCGTTCCTCCGTCAATCACGTATTTCCATATATCTATTGTCTTTATCGATGTTATTAACGAACCGTGTTCTTGGTATTCTTCTTGTTCTCTGATATTCTTCTTAGGGTGCCTGTCCATTCCGAATGTTGGCGATCATTCTGGCTATGATGACTTTGTTGATTGCTATACGAAATAGCTGTGTTGAGGTCTTTTTATACCATGCTTTCAGGTTAGCAAGCCAGGATATTCTTCGTCGTCCTGGGGCCATTTTTCCTTTAATTTTACCTTGCAAAATGCATTCAAGTAGCTCGTATCTGCTTTGATTTCTCATTAATATGTCCCTGCATATATGTCCCCCACTATGTCCCCCACTATAAGTACTGCAGCTTACGGCCCTTTACGATGTTAAGCAAATCCGTGGTTGTGTTTATCCTGCGCAGTACTTCTTCATTGGTTACTTTGTCTGTCCATGATATCTTCAGGATCCTTCTGTATAAACATAGCTCAAAAGCCTGAAATTTTGATAGAATTTCTAATTTCAATGTCCAGGTTTCTACTCTATACAGAAGCACGTAACATTTAAGGAGACTTATTTTTGTTTCTAGGATGAGGTAATGGCTCTAGAACACAAAGTTCATAGTCAAAAATATACTTTTTTTTCTTTCCTATGCGACGTTTAATCTCTTGGGTGTTGTCCCACGAATCATTGATTACACAGGCCTACATTTTTTTTCATGCAAAAGTGTTCAAAGTTTATTAGGCGTCCTATAGTAAATGGGATGTGCTGATCATGAATCTGTACTTATTTTTTCTCCAGCACGTCAGGTTTAAAAAAAAATTGTGTTTAAAATTTTTCATAGAAACTGCCAAAAATACTGAGAAAATAGCTAATGAAAAAGCTAAAGCAATTTCAATGTCCAGGTTTCTACTCTATACAGAAGCACGTAACATTTAAGGAGACTTATTTTTGTTTCTAGGATGAGGTAATGGCTCTAGAACACAAAGTTCATAGTCAAAAATATACTTTTTTTTCTTTCCTATGCGACGTTTAATCTCTTGGGTGTTGTCCCACGAATCATTGATTACACAGACCTACATTTTTTTTCATGCAAAAGTGTTCAAAGTTTATTAGGCGTCCTATAGTAAATGGGATGTGCTGATCATGAATCTGTACTTATTTTTTCTCCAGCACGTCAGGTTTAAAAAAAAAATTGTGTTTAAAATTTTTCATAGAAACTGCCAAAAATACTGAGAAAATAGCTAATGAAACTTTATTTATGACAAAATTACACCGCAAATTTGAATTGTTCTTAAAAAAAAATTCAGTATAACCTACGTTAGGCACTGTTTGTTTGTTTTTTTTTAATAAAACCGTTCTCTTTTGCGATTTGTGGTCCTTTTTTTATGGATTTTTGTGATCGAGTCTCACTCAATATCCAGCAGTAATCAGCCATTATTCTTATATGTCATCTTTCTTGGTAACGTCTCTCGATCTGCTTTATATCTTGATAGGACCTTTATCCCTGCTTCTTATTGACAGCTTCAAGATTTTCGGCAAAATAGTCAATATGGGAATCCCGAAAATGAAGTTTGACACTCATATTGCATTCCAGTTTTTTTATTATTTTCGACCATTTGAGTACAATTTCTTTATAGTTGGGAGACTTGTTGTTCCAAAGAAATGGTGTATGACTTCTACGAAAAAACTCCATCCTTCAGCTTCATCCTGGGTCATTCTATTCTGAAGCAATCTGTCCGATTTTAAGGTTCGAATTTGAGGGTCTACAAAAATTCCTTCTTTAAGTTTAGATTTGGAAAGTGCAGGAAATTTGTCGCAAATATATTTAAAGCAGTCACCTTATTTATCTAAAGCTTTGACTAACTGTCTCATCAATCTTAACTTTATGTGAAGAGGAGACAAAAGAACCAATTTTGGGTCAACTAGTGTATTACGTAAGAGTGGCCACTCTTTTTTACCGTAATGTAACTTCGCACTCGACTGTTGCACTCGCACAAAAAAACATGGATACTCTGTGAATCTAGACTGCTGATTCAAAAGCATGGATATTATTTAGTGATCTCTACAGATTTGCTAACAATATTCGCTATACTTTATTTTATTTAGCAACAACTCAAGATTCTTATATTATGTTTCTTTGAAATGCACGGAGTGAGCAACAGGCACTGAGGTATAAGTATTACCATTTTGCAAGAAGATCCTTTAGATTTCTCTTAAAAAAATTAACAAATAACCACCATGATGTGGAATCGTAAATGTCAGCTCCCAGTTTCATGACTACTTCAGGAATATTATGACAATACACTATTGAACCCTTTTGAAAAAAATATTTCGCGAATTCTTTTTCACGATGCCTATACCACGAAAATGTGGTACCTGGATCCAATGGATTTTTATGTTTCAATCGTACAGCATCCTTCGATAGGCCCAAGTCACTAAGTCATTTAGTTCAGCTTAGCTAAACTTTTGAGGTTGGTGTATCTCAGGATTGAATTCGTCTTCATCGGTTTTTTCATCTGAACTTTTATCTGATGGTGTGAAGAAAAGGGTAAGGAATAGGGATTCCTGGTCCATGAGATACATGTTTTTTTTTTAACCTATTCTCTATCCTTCCATTGTTGGATATAGGTCTCCCCCAGTTCTCTTTATCTTTCCCTATCTTGAGCTGTTCTCTGCCATGTGGGACCTCCTTGTTTCCTGATGTCATCTTTCCACCTCATATGTGGTCTGCCTCTTAATCTCTTTGCATTGTATGGACGCCACTTTCCGATGGCATTGTTCCATCGTCCGTCTTGGAGACGTTCATTGTGTCTAGCCCATTTCAATTTCAGTTTTGCTGCTTGTTCTATCGCATCTACTGTCTTTGTTCCGGTTGTGATCCACTGGTTACGTTGTCTATCTCTAAGTGATACACCCAACATTTTTCTCTTCATCGCTCTTTGTGCCTTCCTTATCCTATCCAAATTGACCTGTGTAAATGTCCATGTCTGTGCTCCGTAGGTGAGCACCGGTATTATACAGGAGTTATATACCTTGCTTCGTAAGTATAGAGGGATTGTTTGATTTTTAGAACGTAAGAAAGTTTGCCAAACGCTTCTTCTTCTTCTAGTTCCATGACCGCTATCGATCGTTGGATATCATGTTGGCTACCATATTCGCTATCGTGACTTTATTGACAGCAGCTCTAAATAACGATGTAGTTGATTTTCCATACCATTGCCTTAGATTTTTCAGCCATGATGTTCTTCTTCTACCAGGACCACGATTACCTTGGATCTTTCCCTGAATGATCAGATGTAAAAGATCATATTTTTCAGGGTGTCTCATAATATGACCGAAGTATTCCAGCTTGCGTTTCTTTATTATATTGACCAGTTGTGTTGTTTGGTTCAGCCGTCTAAGGACCTCCTCATTTCTAACTCTGTCGACCCAGCTTATTTTCAGTAGTCGTCTGTATACCCACATCTCAAAGGCTGTCAAGCGTTTAAGCATAGCCTCAGTTAGGGTCCACGCTTCTACTCCATACAGCAGGACAGGAAAGATGTAGCAAGATATCATACGAACTCTAAGGTCAATGCTAAGATCATGACTGCAAAGTACGTTTCTCATTTTTACAAAGGCAGCTCGGGCTTGTTCTATTCGGCTTTTAATTTCTGCGGTTGGATCCCAGTTCTCATTGATATTACTGCCGAGATACACGAGTTTCTCTACTCTGTCCAGTGTGGCATCTCCGACTTTTATACCGTCATCATGTATATAATTTTGTTTGCTAACTATCATATATTTAGTTTTCTTAACGTTGAGTTTTAATCCATACTGATCACAAGTCTGTTTTATTTTGTTCATTAGATTTTGAAGGTCTTCTCCGCAATTGGCAAGGACTAAGGTATCGTCGGCATATCTAATATTGTTGACGGTTACTCCATTCACAATAATACCTTCGGTTGTCTCCATTAAGGCTTCCTTAAATATTTCCTCCGAATATAAGTTAAAAAGTAAAGGCGACAATATACAGCCTTGTCTCACTCCTCTTTTTATATTTATTTCATCCGACAGTTCTTGTTCAACCTTTATTCTTGCCACTTGATGCCAGTATAGATTTGTAATTATTCGTAGATCTTTATCGTCCAATCCAGCTGTTTCCAATATTTCTAGCATTTTGTTATGTCGGACTTTGTCAAAAGCTTTTTCAAAATCGATTGCACAAATATACACATTTTGATTTATATCTCTGCATCTCTGTACTAGCACCTGTATACTAAACAAGGCTTCTCTTGTGCCCAAGCCACTCCTAAACCCAAATTGAGTATTGCTAATTCTGTCCTCTAACAGCGTATAAATTCTGCTGTGTATTACTCGCAGAAAGATTTTCAAAACGTGACTCATCAGACTTATTGTCCGATAATCACCGCATGTCTTTGGACGATGTTTCTTAGGTATTGTGACAAATGTCGACTTTAACCAATCAGTTGGTAATATCCCAGTGTCATAAATTCTGTTAAAGAGATTACACAGAGCTTTAATTCCATTTTCTCCCAAAAACTTTAGTATTTCAGCACTTACTTCATCGGGGCCAAGTGCTTTTCTATTTTTTGCCGTTTGTATTGAACGTCTTACCTCACTTTCTGTTATAGATGGACCTGATATAGCAATCGGTGTATAGTGTTCTACTCTCTCATCTTCAAATAATTCAGAAATGTAGTTTTCCCATTCTTTTAACTTTTCATTGATGTCTAATATTCTGTGTCCGTTTCTGTCTTCTAAACTTTGGGATACTTGTTTCCATTTGTTTCCAGCGACCTCTTTCAATTTCTTGTGCAGATGAAATGTATCGTGTTTCTTTTCATATTGTTCAATTTCATTACATTCTTTACCAAACGCTGCCCATCTTATTCTTACTCGTCTCGATTTTTCGGCTGTTTGATTTTCTCTGTTACCTCTGATTGCTTGTCCTAGATAGATATACTCATTTACTTGTTCTATTTTTTTTGTTTTTATTTTTATTGCCTCTTGGTTTTCCGTGTTTGTCATTACTTTTGTTTTGTTGAAGTTAATTTTTAGGCCTTTTTGCAGTGATTTTTCATGAAGTTCATTCAACATTAATTCCAGTTTTTGTCGTTCCGAGGAGATCAGGAGTATATCATCCGCATATCTAAGGTGATTTAGGTATTTTCTGTTAATACATATTCCTATGTTTTCCCAATCTGTTGATTTTATTATGTCTTCGAGGGTCAAGGTAAACAGTTAAGGTGAAATTATATCGCCCTTATTAATTTGTCGTCCAGAATTACGGTCATGGTTGCGTTTTGGTAAATATCATGTATCAATTGTCGGTATCTTGAATCTATTCTACTATTGACTAGAGCTTCTTCAACCGCCCAGTGTTCAATGCTGTCGAAAGCGTTTTCATAATCTACGAATGCTAAGTACAGCGGAAGGTTGTATTCATTGGTTTTCTCAATTAAGATTTTAAGCGCATGTAGATGGTCGATTGTGCTGTATCCTTTCCTTTCCTTTCCTTTCCTTTCCTTTCCTGAGGAAACATACATACATATATACATACATGTCTTTAGCAGAAGATAAATCAGGATCTTGACTTGATATCTCAGGAGCAAATGTAGCAGTCGTCTTCATGGTCTTTTGGTTCTCTTCATACCATAGGAATGCCGAAGGATGAAGAGTTACGTGTACCTTTTGTCTATTTTCTTAGTATTTCAACACACTGAAAGCATACTTTGTGTAGAGCCCAAGGTTTGTCCTGATCACCAAGCTTTACACCGATGTGAGCGTGATAAGATTTCTTTATAAAGTCTGTTATTTTTTGTTGATGCTTTTGTATTGTTAAATCACCATACACGTAACAAAATATAGCAGGACTATTCTTACACTTTCTTGATGATGTTATGGCGCGACACAATGAACATAGTATTTTAAAGAAATAATTTTAATGCAATTTACGAAATATCAATAAGATATTTGTTTGTGCTATAATATTAAAGTTTTTTTAATTTTGTGAAACATTTTGACGTGATGGGCACGTTTAATTCTCGTTTGGTTCACATACAAATTTGCTTCAGTTATGTTTTCCTTGTTGATGATCTTTAGCTTGATTTTGCTGGTGTTTGTATCCAGTCCAGAATGTTCTACTTGTTTCCATTGTTTTGTTTATTAAGTTTTGCAGTCCTTCTATGGTATTCGAAAACAGTGTTGTATCATTTGCATACGGCAGGTTATTAAGCGTTACTCCATTTATTGATATGCCTTTATCAATATCTTTTAGAGCCTCTTCAAAAATGTGCTCCGAGTTCAGATTCAATATCAGTGGTGAAATTATGCACCCCTGTCTCGCTCCAGTTAAGATTTTGACCTGATCTGTATATTTTCCATATGTTTGGATTACCGCTGATTGGTTAAAATACAGGTTAGCTATTAATTTTAAGTCTTTTCCGTCAATTCCTGTAATCTTCAGCACTTCCATCATTGGTTCAAGCCTGACTCTATTGAAAGCCCTCTTGTAGTCAATCAGGTATGCAAAAATATTACAGCTGACATCTCTACATTGCTGAAACAATAATTGCACACTAAATAAAGCTTCCCTCGTACCAACGGCATTTACAAATCCAAACTGATTTGGTGTAATTTGTTCCTCGTATTACCGGTAAATTCTTTTGCAGATGACTTTTAAAAACAGCTTTGGCGGATATATTATTAGGCTTATGGTTCTAATATCTTCACAAATGTTGGCTTCTGGTTTTTTGGGCAATGGTGCGAACTCCGATTGGAGCCACTCTACTGGTATTTTGACTACCTTGTATATTTCATTAAATATTTCAGTTATTATTTTTATTTGTACTTCATCTAATATCTTTAAGAGTTCTGCAGGAATTTTATCGAGTTCCGGTGCCTTTTCATCCTTCATTTGTCTGACGGCTGCGGTTATTTTTTCTGGCAGGATGTCAGGACCTGAATTTTCTTCAATAGTGGGCTCTTGTATTGTTCTAAGGTCGGGGAAAAATTTCTCCAAGTATGCTTTCCATACTCTCTTTTTATCGTCTTTGGTTATGGGAAGCTTTATCATCTGTTATTTTTTCGCTGTTGCGTTTTCGGAACTTTCCCGCCATTTCCTTCACCTTTCGATAAACATTGAAGTTCTCTGATGAATAAGTCTATCAAGGAGCGTTACTCTAGCTCTAGGAACTCTAGGAGTCATTTTGTTTCATCCGAATTTCATGTTCTGTCCTCCTTAGACGTCCTATGTTAGTGTATTTTAAGATATTTGGCTATATATTCTATAAAGTTCGAAGTCGTATCGATATATTGTTGAACCGTTGGTTGTGATTTGTAAGATACGTATACATTAATCCTTCCACAGAACTATATGTTAATTTTTCATGCATGCCTACATATTTGGGATCTATCAAATTCTCCATTTTAATAAAAAGGTTGTTAGGCTAAAAGGGGAAATGTCCAATTATAATGAAATTGAGATTTCAACGCTACCTGCTAGCTTTGCGCATGTATGTTTAAATTTGATTTTTTGGTTCTTTGCCCAAACTTTTTACGAATGATGTGCTGGATTTATTAAAACAAAAGTTAACTTATAAAATTAACTAAGGTACCTATCCATTTAAATTTCTTGACGAAAAAACGAAAAAATTTTTTTTTCGACGATAATACTTTCGACGACAATATCCGAAAATAATTAGAAATCTTTACCAGAATCAGACAGCAGCTCTCAGAGTTGAAGGTGAACACACTGACTATGTATGTGAAAATCATGCGTGGAGTGAGGCAAGGCTATATTTTGTCTCTTCTAATCTTCAATCTGTACTCTAAAAGAATATTTATTAAAGCTTTCCACGAAACTGAAAAAGGTATTCTACTAAATGGTTACCGGCTAAACAAAATCAGATATGCAGATGACACCATAGTATTTGCAAGTTCTTATGAATAAAATCAAGTATTAACAATAAAAGGATCGACTCTACGTCAACCAATCTCCTGTAGAAAGAGTGATGCACTACAACTACCTCGGCACCATAATGCTGAAGATGCTGCGATGCTACTTCCTCTCTGTCCTTTTTTATGGTGTTGAATCGTGGACCTTGAACGAAGATATGTGCAAAAAACTGGAAGCATTTGAGATGAGGCTATATGGGAGAATACTTAAGACCCCGTGGACTGACCGAGTCACAAATAAGGAGGTGCTCAAAAGAATTAATAAGAACCGAGAGGTACTGACTACCATTAAATCTCAAAAGTTACAATTCTTCGGACATATTATGCAAAATGAATCCAGATATGCTCTCCTTCAAGCCATCCTGCAAGGAAAAATATTTGGAAAGCCAGGTCCAGGAAGAAGAAGAACATCTTGGTTAAAGAACCTCAGAATCTGTTTCAATACAACATATGTGCAGCTTTTCCGTGCTGCTCCAGTTAACCCTTAAACGGCTAGCGTTACCATATCGTAACGGTAGACAACCTCATTTTAGAAGTGGCAACACAGCTTTTGGTTCCATCGGAATGCGTTGGTTATTTGTCAACACGCTTTTAGTATGTGAATGAATACATTGTTGGGTACAACGTCAACGTAAAATCTTTTTGGCAGTTTTATTCAAATTTTAAAAATTGTGGTAACAGTTACGAGCTTCCAAAGATGGACATCCGTCTAGAGTAAGTATTACTAAAACTTCTTTTTTGAATTGTTATGAAAAATACTTACAAAAGAGTATTTATAGATAGTTATTCTTCAGTTCTAGACCAAATTTTGTTATGAAAGTATTTCAAGTTCTATAATGTAACTTCAGAAATATTGGCGTTACCGTATGGTAACGCTAGCTGGTTTAGGGAGACAAAAAATATTGTACGTGTATAAATGTCTTGCGTGTTGAGTATGCGGTATATATGCGATCAGAAAAGCTAGGACTCTTGTTTATGTATTAATAATTGTCTAGTATATTCATTTGTTACTTTTAGGCGTGGGTTTACGCTGGAAGAAGCATTGCAAATGGTTTATGAAGAAGACCTGGATGTTCATGAAATATTCATCGAGCCTCCTGATGCGAATGTCCTTACCGATGAGGATTCTGGTGATGAAGATGGTGGCGGATTTAAAACGCCGCTTTATTGACAACTGGATACCTGAACAGAACTTGAACTACGATGAGGCTATGATCAAATACTTTGGGAAGCATTCATGTAAACAGTTTATTCGGGGTAAGCCCATCAGATTTGGGTATAAAATGTGATGCCTAAACTCTGCTTCTGGTTATTTGGTGAACTTTGATATATATATCAAGGAAAAAACCCAAAGTCAAACACTAGTTACGAAAGCAATTTTGGAAAATGTGCTGCTCCTCTACTTTGCATGATAGATGAATTTTCGGATGATATAAAAAAGCTCCCGTTCACATTTTACTTCGACAATCTCTTCACAAGCTTTAATTTGTTATATTCCTTGAAACAAAGAGGGTATGATGGTACGGGAACTATGAGGGAAAATAGAATTCCTACAAGTTGTGAGTTACCTAAAAATAGTATTATTTCGAAATCGAAAAAAGAGGAGACACGATATCTGTCATCGACAAAGAAGATGCAATAATATTAGTCAAGTGGATGGATAATAATGTAGTGACAGTAGCATCTACATGTCATGGCGTCAATCCAGTCACTCAAGTAAAACGCTACTCTGGAGCCAAAAAAATAATTATTCAAGTACCACAACCTTATCTGATTTCTGAATATAATCGATTTATGGGAGGCACTGACTTCATGGACCAGCAGATATCCAGATACAGGATTTCAATTCGTAGAAAGAAGTGGTGGTGGTCAATTTTTACTTGGCTACTAGAAGTTGCTATAGTCAATGCTTGGTGTATATCCAAGAAGTGTAAACATCAAACACAGCTTACCCAACTAGAATACAGACGAGAGATTGCTCAAGCCTATCTGATAAAATATAGCATGGCTTGAAAAGGTGCTGGAAGACCTGCGGCTGCTAAATCAAGTTTATCTTTTAATAGGGTTTCGGATAACTTGAGATATGACAGAACAGACCATTTTTTATTAAACATCCCCAATAATAAGAGGCGTCGATGTGCTGGAGAAGGTTGTAGCTCAAGTATTCGTACTATGTGTGTCAAATGTGATATAGGATTATGTCTAGAGTGCAATATAATGTTTCACAGCCCAAAGTGATAATTTTCTTGTCCAAAAATTTTTTGTATACCCTAACCGGCTAGCGTTACCAAAACGTAACGACTATTTTTTTTAAAATTACATATATTTTGAGAAAAATACTTGTACCAATATGTTTAATAAAGTGTTTTGACCAATATTTATGATTTTTCCTTTCCTTTTTTGCAAAAAATAAATTTCGCCGTTGAAGGGTTAAGATAAATATTGCCATGATGACCGCCAACATTTATAACGGATAGGTACATCAAGAAGAAGAAGAATTCTATCTACTACGAGCAGATAATGATATTGACAGTTGGCTTAATTTGGAATATCTCTTTACTGATTAGCGCATACGTATTTCGTCTAAGCTGAGCTGAATGGCGAGTGGAAAAAAGATAAGAAGATTGATCTTAAAAAACTGTATTGATGATTATTATTTTTATCCAATTGGCGTAAAAAGTGATGGTTTTTTAAACTTAAATTTATAGTTTTTGTCTAAAATTTATTACCTACTAAAACAAATTCTTATAAAAATAAAATTTATACCACCCTGTCTTTTTTACTTTTTTTAAACCAAAACTCAAAACCAAAGAAATATATTCTTTTTCTAAATATGAAAAACGAAAGTAGGTTAAAAATATCTGTACCAGTTTCATTTGCGAAGGCTAAAATCGTTTTCAGATAATAATATACTTCTGTTCAAAAATAACCTCAAAGATATTATCTTTTTATCCCAACTACTTATCCATCAAAAGAGCGCCAGCGATTCTGCAATGTAAACCTTAAACCTCAAAGAAAGAAAAACCGAAAAAACCAATTTAATTTTCTCAGCGTAACAATTATTTTCAGTTTCGGACCATTTACGTTCCAAAAGCGGTTTTACCAGAGACGTTTTGTCTTATTCTCCACTTGCAGCAGTTCCTCATTTTGAAGACCGTCTGACTATATTTTAAGCTATCTAGAATACGGAGCGGAATAAGTTTTTAAAGGTCATGGTACGTTAAATAAAAAGCACTAATGATTTTAATGAGATGGTTTTGTTTACGATACATAAAGTACAGTTTATTACAAAACAGCATTCGTTAGTTGAAAACGAGTAAAAAATTTAAACACTATTAAAATGTTTGAAATTTTAAAATATATTTTCTTTGTGTTGCTTTGTCTATTCAAATATATTGATATTAAAACTTTTTTTTTTATTTACAAACTCCCATCAGCCTGTAAGGCTATTAGCGAAAAAAGAAAAATTATTAACAATAATTGGATAGCGTTACAACTAAATTTTGTATAAATAGTTTATTGCTTTTAAATATTGTATTATCACTTTGGCACCGCACTTTAAGAATAGTTCTTTCAAATTCTCCGGTATTCCGAATTTACATCTTTCCGCACTGTGTAACGGGCACTCCACTAGAAGGTGTTTTACTGTTATCGGGGTCTTGCAACCTGAACACTCAGGGTGAGGATCCCTTGTCATCAGATGTCCATGAGTAAGGCGACTATAACTAAGCCGCAGTCGTGTGATGACAACCTGAGTAAAACGATTGGTGGAACTATCAGACCATGGTTGAAACATTGGTTTTATCTCAAGTAATTTTGCCTGTTTTTTATGCCATCTGCTATTCCATATGTTGACTATTTTTCTGTGGAAATTTGATTTGAGGTTTGTCGCTGGAGTTTTTGGATAGAACTCAATAGTTATGTCATCTAAGGCTTCTCGTGCATATTTATCCTTCTTTCTTCTTCATGTACCATGTCCTTTCAGAACGTTGGTTACCATCATAGCTATTTTAATTTTATCCACTGCCACCCTAAATAGCATGCTTGTATCTACACCACACCAATCTCGCAAGTTCTTCAACCATGAGGTTCTTCTTCGTCCTGGACTGCATATTTATCCGCCAGCTCGTTTCCCGTGATTCCAATATGAGATGGCACCCACAGAAAAGCAATGTTTCTGTGATTGAGGTTGTGCAGTTCTTGTCTAATGAGTTTGGCCACAGGATGGGAAGAATCGATTTTTGAGATGATTTCTAGAGAACTTAGTGAGTCAGTAATTATTAAGAAGTTAGTATCAGAACATTTTGTAACATGACATATGGCTTTATATATTGCAAAAAGTTCTCCTGTTAAAATAGTATTAGTCTCCGCTAGTCTATATTTTTTTATTTCATCCTCTGTTACAAAGGCAGATGCTACACAATGTCCTGCTCTAGATCCATCTGTGAATAACTGTAAATTGAGAAATTAAGGTATGATATGTAGAATTAATTAGATGACGATTGCTTTCTTTCTTATTTTCTGATAATAGATCCAAATTTAGGTGAGGAGAAGATATTAGCCAAGGAGGAAAGGTTGGCATCTTGCTAGAATAGATTTCGGGGACTTTAAGGTTTAATTCATTTATAATTCGTCTGCATCTCTCGTAAAAGGGAATGTGGGTTTTTGCGTGCTGGATATTCAAGCAGCGAATGGTTTGGTGAAATTGTAAAGAGTACCGCTTTGATGCATATGAGAGCATTAATTTCTGTCTTCTTAAATTTAATGGTAGTTCACAGAGTTCGGCCTGAAGACTTAAGATAGGGGTTGTTCTAAACGCACCGCTTTTTATTCTGAGAGCGTTATTTTGAATGGTGTCTAAAACTTTTAGAGTTGTTGTTGAAGCAGACGAATAAGCGTGGCATCCATAATCGATCTTAGAGCGGATTATATTTTTATATAATGTGATTAGAGTTCTACCGTCCGCTCCCCAGTTCGTACTAGAAAGACATTTCAAGACGTTTAGTCTTTTTTGACATATGGCTTGATGTGGTCCTTCCAGGTTAGAGGTTGATCAAATATTAAACCTAGATATTTAATTATATTTACATATTCAAGTGTCTTACCCCCAAGTTTTAAAGTAGGTATTTCTTTAATCTGTTTTGATCTCTTTGAGAATATGATGCAGCGAGTTTTAGATGAAGCAAATTGAAAACCACTCCGTTTAGACCATGCTACAAATTTATCGAGTTGATCTTGTAGTAATTTGGCCATACTCTGTATATTGTTTCCATTTAAGAATATTATAAGATCAGCCGCGTACAATCTCGCTTGAATGGGTTTGTTCATTGATTTGATTATATCATTAATAGCTAGGAAAAGCGTCGGGCTGATTACTGAGCCTTGGAGTATACCATTTTTTTTAATATCTCACATTAGATAGAAGACCGTTTACTTTTACCTTGAAATTCCTATTTAGGAGAAAATTTTTAATAAAAGCAAGTATATTTCCTTGATAGCCCCATGATTCCAGTGTTGAAATTATCTTGTGATGCCAAACCATATGAAATGCTTTGTGCAAGTCAAAATAAATTGCAATACATTTTTGGTTGTTGTAGAATGCTTTATTAATATGTGATTCTATATATATCAAATTGTCGGTAGTCGATCTTAAAAGACGAAATCCAGATTGTTTATTAATCAGTTGGTTATTTTCTTCCAGACACCACAATAAACGTTTATTTATAATTTTTTCTAAAAGCTTACACATTACACAAGTTAGAGACACTGGACGATAAGAATCTGCTTTGCTACACTTTAAAATATTACGATTTCAGCCAATTGGATTTAATAAAATGTTAATATTAAGAAAGATACAGGGTGTTAAAGTAAAATGCAAAATCGTGAAGCGTTCCACATTTTGACAAACATACTCTTATAGGACCTAGACTTAATAACAAAGGATTACCCCAGAGCTACGTTTTAAGTCCTGTCTTGTTTAACATTTACAAAGCACATCTACACAACATCACTATTACTAATATTGTATTTAATATTGTACAATATGCTGACGATCTTTGTTTGTATACAGATCACAAAAAATATCAGCAATCCATTGAAAATCTGAATAAAGTGTATGGATTCCTTTAAAAATGGTTTAAAGAAAATGGTTTTTAATTATCTTGCAGTAAATCAGTAGTTTGTTTATTTACCAGACATAGCTTTCCTAATGCCAGTACAATCAATTTAGGTGGGGACCAATTTTTCTTTAAAAGCACAATTAAATATCTGAGAATGATACTTGACCAGAAATTCACCTAGAAGGTAAATATGGATGACAAGTTGAACAGATGCAATAAGTGAATAAACTGTCTTAAATCAATTAAAAAAAACTTAGTGGGGATCGGATGTTGAAGTAAGTGTATTATTTTACAAAGCTTACATATGATCTATTTTGAATTACAAAAGTGTTTTTTATGGATTAGCAAGTAATGTACTACTAAACAAAAGCAGTGTTTTACAGAACTCAGCCTTACGAATATGTTTAGGAGCCTTGAAGATAAAACGAACTACATATTCAAAAACTACTCTTCTTTCTTTTTACATACATATATTATTGTACCAAATTGTAGTGAAAACATATATCTGTACCTTAGAGGTAAAGGGCAGTATATCCATCTAGTGAAGTTTTGAGATAATGGGAAAATAAGATAAGTTCCAGAAAATTATTGCAATCATTCTTAATCTAAAGACATATGAAATTACGTATTTATATAATTGTAACGTTATATATAAGTTAATCAATATTTCCCAACTGTGATAAAAAATTTGTTTTTATAAATATTGGATAATATTGGGACTTAATGTCTTTTGCCTCGGCATGTACCAGCAGATAAAACAGTGTACAATATACAAAAAACGATAAAAAAAAAACATTTATTAATTATCGCTATCATCAACATTTTTTTTGGTAACAACTAAATTTCTATAAAACCTATGAAACTGACTGGGGATCCATTGTAAAAGGATTAGTAAGTGATCCTTTTTCTTCTGTGTGATCTCTTTCGGTTTTTGATATCGTATTGGTAACTGCTCTGGAAGGTTGGTCGCAGTTGCTGTTCTTCCAGCGACGTGCAATTATTTGGGTCTAATTTCTTCAAAAGCCTCCTTATAAAAAATTATGGTGGTTGTGTCTTTTTTTTTACTTGAAATTGGACTAGGTTTGAAACGAAGACATTATTATTGTCGGTATTTTTCTTTTTACTTATGAATGGGGATTGAGACTGAGCGTAAAGTACTTCAAAATTTTTAAAGTCGTCTTTGTCCATTTTAATCACCTGAGCACCTACGGAACTGATTAATTGCTGCCAATCTTAAGGCGTTACTATCTGCATTGTTGGCTGTTTTTTTACAGATCTTTCAATTATAGCTTGCACTTGGTCAGCTTCTAAATGAGTGTCCTCTCAGTAAATATTTATGGTTAACTACTTTTAAATTAGAGCAGTTGAACATCTGATTCAAAAAAACTTTATTACATTTAAAATACATAAAAATTTTGACAGTCGTCAAAATTTTGCATTGTTGTTCCTTTTCCCTTAAAGGTTAGGTTAATTTTGTATTACTATTAGATTTTACAAATAGTTGTTAAAGATTAAGAATTTTAATTACTACAAAGAACTGGCAATAAAATCTACTTATGCATCTGAGAAATGGGCAGTGAATAAAACAACATAATACCTATCGGTCAAAACTCTTACAACAGCAATATTTTCAAATGCTTAAACAACTAAAGACTCTAAAGAGCAAGAACAAGTAAACAACTATATAAAACGTGACAAACCAACATTTTTAGAACATGATAACAATCTCCTAGTTAAAAGTTTATATAAAAATTGAAACTCAACCTCACTTACCGTCTACGGTCAAATTTTCACTTTTGCTTTTTCCGCAATTGCACATATCCTCGATCCAACCATGTTTTTTAAATTTGCCAAAGTTTTAGAGTCTTTGGAATTCATTTTTGCTTGTATTTTTTGTTACTGTCAACTATCTATCAAGTCAAACGGTCTGTCAATTAAGGTGACTCACACTAGTGTGGAGATACTGCTGTTTACCGGGCGCGAAATAGCGCACCCGATAAACAAATCCGTTTTTCGTTCTTCAAAGGATATACTACTTATTCTTATAAGAATATCTAGGCCACCAGCAATACTTCACATACCATCTTTTGCCACAAATAAGATTGGAACGTATTAAGCTTAGCCACAGTATTAAGTCCAAATTAGAAAAAAATTGAGTTACTACCCTTTATCTCTACTGTACAGATATTTAAATAAAAATATTGTTCCATCTATAACGAGCAATTACAAAGAGGCAATAGCTTTATATACAACATATTTATTATATGTAGCTGAATTTGATTTTGCCCATATTATAATTTTGTCTAACTTCTTAACAGGGTTAAAATCTATTGCTAAATATGGAAAACCAAGCTTACAAGACTGCCTATACATACATAGAATTAAACATATTAATCAAACTCTTTTAACCAAAGGAACCAAGGCACATTTTTTCCAGATTAAAGCACATGCAGGATTTTAACATAATGAATATGTCGACTTATTAGCCAAAGAAAGCATTTTAACCGATACTGGTATTCTACATAAAGTAACGCTTTCTGATAGTATTATTTCTTCCAAGTCAACATTGCTTCGAGAGTGGATCTACCAGTCGAAGGAATACTCTTTTGTAAATAAAAAAAAAGATACTCGTTAATTCAGCCAGATATTCCCAAATTTCTTTGGTAAAAATCTTGTAGAGCTTCCAGGAGGCACATAACTTCCATTATTAGAATACAATTTGGACACGCATGTTATCCAAATTACTTATTTAAAATACAGGCTTTGGATGATATCAAATGTAAGCATTGGGGAGAGGAAACTGATTTAGATCATATATTTTTTTGTTGTTTTAAAAATACAGTCTACTTTTCAAACTTATAAATGATTTATTTAAATATAAAATCCTTGCGTCTTAAAACATATTACATATTATATTTATTATCACTTGACTCTTCTGTAGATGTTTACAACTCTTTGGTTAAATTTTTAAAAGACGGCAAATTACCATTATAATTCTCTAAGATTATTTAGTTAATCTTGTTACCTTTGTTTTAAACCATTTGTATAACTTCCTCCTCTCCGTGACCTAGTGTTGTTGTGTCTTATACAAATCAATACCTCGATAGGTCCCTAGGCGAGAAGAGTGTTTCCCAGTTCTCCTAATATCGATGTAACCTGTTATTTTGATGGGGTATTTAGGTAAATTATAATGATGGATACTGTTTTATTCTTTTTATGTTTGGCTGTATGACGATAAGTCTAAGCCAAAAAAAAAGTATTGAAGTGTGCTAAACCTGCTAGATCGACCAAATATTTTTAGTTATTTAATTTGTTTATCCCCAAGAGCGATTATTTAAAGAACTATACTTGTCTAAACAGTGATATTAGAGGTATTTAGCAAATCGCTATCGGTTCGTTAAGGCTTCAGTTTTAAGATTACAATAAAATAATCTTAACATTTCAATAAAATTGTTATTAGAAATGTGTGGACTATTTAGCTTATAAAAATTTATAATAAATTTAATTGTTTTATGTTACGCGCTTGTAAGTAGGCTCACTAAAAATGACGTTTTGTAGCAATATAAAAAAATTCTGTTTTATGTTCTTACTTAAACACCCCGCAACGATGTCCGGGAGCACTTTCGCATATAGCTAATTTTTTTTTCGTCTTTATAGATGGGGGTCTGGAATCTTCAAAAGACATCTCTGTCCAGGACGCCGCCTGACTAACCTTAGTGCAGGATTTGTTCTTCGTACTCCCGCGACAGTTCCCTAGGTACTTTAAATTGTCCTCTCGTCGCCAAGTCTACGCCGAACGCCTACCTGCTAAACCAGACCCTCCTCTGTCATCCAGCGATCCGGAAGCGGAATGGCCGCTGTAAGGCCGGCATCACTTCCGAAGCACTACCTTTAATTATTTATTCTTCATTCATACACATCCACACTATATTCATCAGCAAGGAGGCTCCCTGTCTCGTTCCAAGTAGCGCGTAGAAGACACTCCTAGTTCAGCATCATTCCCAGAGGGGCATTTCCTCCTTCACCACAGTCTGACTCACGCATTCTAACTCAACCAGTGTGACCCACTTTTCTAGCTTCACCTTTCAGCATTATTCACTCTTAACTTTGCCGTTGGTCCAGCTATCTTTCTTCCTCTTCCTTTTTCTTAATCACTGCACAGATATAGCTGTGTATGTTAATCCAGCCTAATTAATTTTCAATTATTCTCTCAATCATTTCTCTTACTGTAACAAAATTCACACCTGTCTCTCTCTCTCCATTCTGTTCCTTTTTATTATCCATCTGCTGCAATCTAACATCGTATGTGTCACAGTGTCCGAGTATCTACAGTATAGGCAATTATCTATATTAACCTTTCCGATCCTATAGAGGTAGGGCCTAAAACACCCGTGCCCTGTGAGCACCTGCATCAGGAAATAATCCAGTCGCCTGTGGCCACAGTCCACCCAATCTCTAATGTTCGGTATCAGCATTTTCGTCCACTGTGCCAGAATCCTCAGTGTTGTTCCATTCATTTTTCCATCTTTCAACTGACCTTTTCCTTTCCCGTCTTCTCTCAGCCACAGTAGGGTTTGGGCCTCTTCTCTCATAAAGCTCTTTTCTTTCCACGGCCAAAACATGCAACGGAACACATCCAGTGATGGTCCATAAGGCTGCCGCAGACACAATCCTGTAGGCACATGCTACTCGCAATAGACTTGTTCTATCTACTCGTATCATGAGACTCCTATAGGTCGTTATCCCTACCGCCTTGCTCCAGACTGGTGCCGCGTAGATGACGATCGACTGTACAACACCGTGTAAGATCCTCTTCCTTTCGGGATTGGGTCCTCCAATGTTCGGCATCACCCTCCCCAACGTAGCCGCACCATTCGCAGCTTTCCGGACCACCTCCCGCACGTGCTCATACCATTTTCCATTCTGGTGCAATGTCACTCCTAGATAGGTGTTTCTTGGGTGTAAGACATGCTCCCACACATTTTAATTCAATACTTTGCCTGGTTTTTGTCCCCTTCAGAATTATGGCTTGGGTTTTCTCTGTCGCAAGTTTCATCCGTGCTCCGTCATTTTTTTCTTTACGACGCCGCCTACGTTCCGAACCCGGTATTTATGATCGGGCTCATCCCGGGCTACTACCAGTACAGCGAAGTTATCCGCGAATGCGAAGGGGGTTGTACCCTCTCCGTATTCACAGTGCATAACCCCGTCATATCCCAGATTCCATAGCGTCGGGCCCAAGATAGATCCCTGGGGTACCCCGGCCGTCACGTCCACGATCGTGCCCTTTTTCACCTTAACCCTTCTCTCGGACAGATACTCCGTCACCACATTCATCAGGTGACTAGGACATTCGCTCTTCTCCAATGCCTTCATTACATCGTTCCAATGCAGTGTATTGAATGCATTCTTAACATCAAACAACAGCAGGGCCGCTTAGCGATGTTCACCCCCTCTGTTGCGCAATGCTTCAAGTACACTCATGATTGCACCAATCGTGCTTTTCCCTTTACAAAAACCAAATTTCCTCTGAGATAAACCACCTGTCCTCTTAATCATGCCGTCTATGCTTAGTTGAAGCATCCTTTCATACAGCTTACTGATGCATGAAAGAAGACTATAGAAGAATATATATATATATATATATATATATATATATATATATATATATATATAATAATATATATATATATATATATATATATATATATATATATATATATATATATATATATTATTGTGATATTTCAAGTCTTGGTGCGCCAAACAATAATTAGCTAATTAATTAATTGATTAATTAAAATTATATATATATATATATATATATATATATATATATATATATTGATTAATTAAATTTATATATAAACATATCATAACAATATATATATATATATATATATATATATTAAGTTAGGTCAAATCGACTTATTTTCATCCCTAAAAGTCATGGTGTAATTTATGACCAATACTTTTGTGAAAGCTTACATATTGCATTCGAAACCAAATTATTTTTGTTAGTAGACTTTGACCTAGAGGGACCTATTTAATTTAGTGTTACTCGCTCAATAGACTGCTTAAAATTATTAAACAAAATTTTTCCAATCGGTTTCATAAATTCAAAACCAATAAAACTACATAAAATATTTTAATCCTGCCACGGGTAACTTTAAAATATAATTGGTGTTTTCAACACAGAGCTCGAAATTTGAATAGCTCGGTGCGGATAAAAACTAGAGCCAAACAAATATAAACTTAATTCACAGCAGAAATTTTCTGCTTTGACAGACCTGGAGAATAAAGGTATGCTAATTTTTTATCTGGCTAGCAACTCTGACTTATATGATTAGCTGAAAAACAATTGTTTTTCTTTTGTTATTTAAGTCTTTGTATTCATAGGCACCATTGTTTTTAAACGAGAACCTAATCACGTGTAAATCGACAATTCGTCTGAGTAATGATAACGTAAAATTGAGCACAAAATTTAAAAAAAAAACATAAATACAGGGTGTTTCAAAAAGGTAAGTCATAAATGAAATCGCGGATTCTGGGGACAAAATTAAATTGATTGAATCCAACTTACCTTAGTACAAAAGTGTACACAAAAAAAGTTACAGCCCTTTGAAGGTACAAAATAAAAATTGTTTTTTTGCATTATCTTCTAAACTACTTGACATTTAGTAATAAAAATGGACATGTTACTTACTCGTTCTAAAAGCATTTTTCATACAAAAGAAACAATAAAATCTAAGTGCACAGAAAAATTTTAAGGCAGGTGTGCAGCACTAAATCCCCCCATTTATTTATTTATTTAGCGTATGGCTACATCACAGGTTAATATATATACATATATATATATATATATATATATATATATATATATATATATATATATATATATATATATATATATATAAATTACAAACAACAGTAAATACAAAAATATTATTCTACAAACAAACATC
Organism: Diabrotica balteata; assembly: GCA_918026665.1. Classification (NCBI taxonomy): domain Eukaryota; kingdom Metazoa; phylum Arthropoda; class Insecta; order Coleoptera; family Chrysomelidae; genus Diabrotica; species Diabrotica balteata. The sequence goes on along the minus strand of OU898280.1, from coordinate 34,277,393 downwards.
TAGATTATAAATATATTCGATTGACTTTTGTAGCAGCCAGGAAATCCGAAGGGTTGACGTTATAGGATCTAATCGGGCATTCCTCTACCATGTGTTTTACTGTTTGCCTTTTGGCGCCGCAGTCGCAATTTGGTGATTGTATATTTCCCCATCTAAAAAGTGAGTCGGAACATCTGCCACAGTTCGTCCTTATTCTATTGAGTGTGGTCCAAATTCGTCTCAGTTGTTTGAAACCCTCAGGTTTGCTTGTAATACATGGCATGTTCTAGTTAGCTGGTGCAACGTTATTCTTCCATTGTTCTCTCCACCGTTCAGTTACATTAAAGTTTTGATCTACTAGCATTTTTGCTGTTTTTAGAGGGGGGTGTCCTGAACGGAGCCTATTTATGTCTCTGGCGGAAGTTCCGACATGGGAGAGGAGCTCAGGATCAGTATTGATTTTTGTAAATTCTCTGACAAGGGCATGTTCCCGGCGGATGGGTGGTGGAGCTATATGACTCAAAGCTGGTAACCAGTAAGTGAGCGTGGCCTTGATTTGATCTTGGTGTACAAATGGAAGCAGAGCACTTCTGTCTTAGTTAGATTGGGTTGCAATCCATTTGCGGAAATAATTCCCTAGATCATTTAAATCGTGTGTTAGAATGCATTCAGTGACCTCAAATTCTTTATGACTTGCGGCAAGCGTCCAGTCGTCTGCCTATCCAAACTTTTGAGTACGTTCAAATTAAATGAATTTTGTGGCATCATTAGCTTAACACATTTTTTTAAATTTTTTTCTGCCTCTTATATTTATTTTTTTACAAAAAACAATTTTTATTGAGTTACGGCCCTTTTCATTAACCTTTTAAAAAATTACGAGCAAATAAATAAATGGTTTAAATGAATTATCACGTACAAAAAATATCTTTAACCTCTATAAATATGTTATTACAATAAATGTTTAAAATAACCCCCATTTTCTTCAACACACATGGTATCGTTTTAATAAGAAAAACTGAATGCTCTGAAAAATCATATTTTTCTGACAACATTTTTCTTTCGTTTGGTCCTTTTACCCAATAAATAATAATCGAGCTACCTGCGGAAATAATATCAGAATGTAACCTCTTTATTTCTGTTTCAATATGGTTTAGGTTTTTTGTAGTTTTGATAGAAGTGGTTCTCCATAATGCTTCTACAATCAGTCAGAATAGTATAATTATTCATGCCAATAGAGGCTATATATTTTAACGCAAGTAATAAAGCTGATAGTTCTGTAGTATATATTGAAGCTTCATTGGGCAATCGACATGATTCTTTGTAATCAGAATTCCAGTAATATATTGCACAACCCGTTATATGTTGAAGTTTAGAGCCGTCAGTAAAAATGTATTGACGCGCAGGCCACTTATCTTTAATTATTTTATTGATCATACTTCCTGGAAGATTTGAATCCATATAATATGTTTCTATTGTCTTAGAGAAGAGAGTCTAAGGAGGTTGTATATAAATTGGTGGTATTTTTTTTTGTTACGCCTATATTTATGGCTTAATTCTAATATTTTCAAGTTACGAATATTTTTTAAATAGCTCAAGTTTTCTGATATAGCTCTAGCTATAAACAAATTTTTTCTGAAGAAAAGTTGGAAAAATAGAAATTCCAATTTGCTTTATTTAGATCCCATTTTTTTGCGTATTGTTACCAGGTGGTGTCGCTCGTTTGGAATTTTCTAAGGAGATGGTCAAGGATAGATGGTCAGAACCATCTGGATCTTGAATAACAGACCAAATTAATTTAGATTTAATGTCCTGGTTACAAATTGTTATGTCGAAAAAATGGATCCATTATTCAACTGTTACTCTAATACGTGGTTGTTTGTATATGGATATTATATGTATACAGTTTAACAGCCATGAATGTGTAAGTAAAATTATAGTTATCTAATAAATTTATTTCTTATGCAATTATTTTATCTTCAATTAAAATTGCTGTACCTCCATAGCCATCTGGGCGATCAGATCTAAAGCAATTACAATCAGAGAATTTATGGCATTTTCCTAGTTTAAACTATGTTTCTGATAACATGGCTACATACACATTTTTTTGAATAAGTCAGACTTCCAAATTTGGTTTATTAGAAACTGCTGAGCGACAGTTCTATTGTAAAAAAATTATAGGACTAGTTATGTCTGAGAAGATGACGTTTGTCCATGTAAGTCTTCTTGCGAGATCGATGCCGTACTTAAGTATTTATTAATTTTTTGTATAATCCCTGTTTTTAATGCGTCTAAATTTTTAGTAAGTTTTAACGAACTAATTTTATTAAGAAACAATTCTAAAGTTACATTATTTAAATCTAATGATACTTCTTGTGTCTGCAAATTTGTTGTATTTATATTCTCTGTATATTTAGAGGTATAGATAGAATATGCCTTTAAGATGATCAATTGGGACCACAGAGGAGTAACGATAGACGGCGAAAAGCTTAACCATCGTTTCGCAGATGACATTGTCCTTATCACAGATAATTTAGGAGAAGCTACAGATATGATAAACGAATTGGATTTTGCATGTTCGAAGGTGGGCCTGAGAATGAACTTGACCAAAACTAAGTTTATGACAAATTTGGTCCCCAATAACCATTTGACTATTCAAGACAAAGTGGTAGAACTGGTGGAGAAATATACGTATTTGGGTCATGAAATAAGAATCAGCAGGGATAACCAAACATGTGAGATCCAAAGACGAATTACTTTAACATGGGCAGCCTTTGGAAAACTGCGAGACACACTTAGGGCCAACATACCAATCAGCCTCAAAAGAAAAGTGTTTGACCAATGCGTATTACCGGTCATGACATATGGAGCGGAAACTATGACTTTAACCAAGACCACGGCTTTGAAACTGAGAGTGGCACAGAGATGAATGGAACGGTCTATGCTGGGAGTGACGTTGAGGGACCGAATAAGAAACGAAGATCTGCGAAAAAGGACGAGTATTACTGATGTGGAACGCATAGCGGAACTAAAATGGAACTGGGCAGGCCATGTAGCGAGAATGCACGATTCACGATGGACGAGCAAAATTACAAATTGGAAGCCAAGAGCAGACAAACGCAGTAGAGGAAGACCACCTACACGTTCGGCCGACGACATCAGGCGTATCACTAAAAATTGGCAACAAAGAGCACAAAATCGTGAGGAATGGAGGAGTTTAAGGGAGGCCTATGTCCAGCAGTGGACGTGATAAATAGAGGCTGGATGGTGATATATACATATATATATATATATATATATATATATATATATATATATATATATATATATATATAATCTAGATGTTTGTTTATATATAATTTATATTTTATATATATATATATATAATATATAATTTGTAGTTTTGAGTTTCTTGAACCGTATTATATTTAATATAAAATTAATGTTTCTTGGGTTTAGGTTCAATAAAGATATGGTACATGTGGAACTAGATTTTATTTTCCATTGTAATCAATCAACGTTTCGGCAGGAAACCCTTGCCTTTGTCAAGATTCTAAAATGTGTATATATATAAGGACAAACAGATATTGTAAAATATGTATATATATATGACTTACCAAAACGTAAAACGTGACACAGACATTAACGAACTGACATATAAAAGTTGATATCTGATATCTCATTGTTTACTATCATTAGTATATAATTATTTTTATATGGGCGTATCGTTGATGTTTTCGAAAAAGGTAAGGTGGAGATATGTTATGACTTTAAGAGCTTTTTATGATGTTATATTATTATTGTTTAAATCAGATTGAAATATATTTTATTTAGGTTTTGTGTATCTTTTTTGTCATTTATTGCGTTGGTGTTTCTTTTTATTTCTATTGATTCGTATATCTCCCTCTTCTTTTTGTTTTTTTCTGTTTTTAAAATTCTGATGTTTTCAAAATCAAATTTATGCTTCTTCCAGCTTTCAGTTCGTTAATGTCTGTGTCACGTTTTACGTTTTGGTAAGTCATATATATATACATATTTTACAATATCTGTTTGTCCTTATATATATATACACATTTTAGAATCTTGACAAAGTCAAGGGTTTCCTGCCGAAACGTTGATTGATTACAATGGAAAATAAAATCTAGTTCCACATGTACCATACCTTTATTGAACCTAAACCCAAGAAACATTAATTTTATATATATATATATATATATATATATATATATATATATATATATATACATATATATAAATTATATAAATTACAAACAACAGTAAATACAAAAATATTATTCTACAAACAAACATCTAGATTATAAATATATTCGATTGACTCTTTTGTAGCAGCCAGGAAATCCGAAGGGTTGCCGTTATAGGATCTAATCGGGCATTCATCTACCATGTGTTTTACCGTTTGCCTTTCGGCGCCGCAGTCGCAATTTGGTGATTGTATTTTTCCCGATTTAAAAAGTGAGTCGGAACATCTGCCACAGTTCGTCCTTATTCTATTGAGAGTGGTCCAAATTCGTCTCGGTTGTTTGAAGCCCTCAGGTTTGCTTGTAATACATGGCATGTTTCAGTTAGCTGGTGCAGCGTTATTCTCCCATTGTTCTCTCCACCGTACAGTTACATTAAAGTTTTGATCTACTAGCCTTTTTGCTGTTTTTAGAGACGGGTGTCTTGAACGGAGCCTATTTATTTCTCTGGCGGAAGTGCCGACATGGGAGCGGAGCTCAGGATCAGTATTGATTTTTGTAAATTTTCTGACAAGGGCATGTTCCAGGCGGATGGGTGGTGGAGCTATATGACTTAAATCTGGTAACCAGTAAGTGGGCGTGGCCTTGATTGTGCCCGATATATTTCGCATGGCTTGGTTAAGTTGGACATCAACACGGTGAGTATGTAGACTGTTTATCCATACTGGTGCACAGTATTCCGCTACGGAGTATATCAGTCCTAATGCTGTCGATCTAAGTGTGGGTGCTGAGGAGCCCCATGTAGTGCCGCAGAGCTTTTGCAGGATGTTGTTACGAGGTCGAAGCTTTGCAGCAGTCTTAGTAAGATGCTCTTTAAAGTTTAGCGTTCTGTCAAGTGTAACACCTAAGTATTTTGAGTGTTTATTATAGTTAAGGAGTCTGTCCTCAAAATGGATTTGAGGTTGATAGTTGGCCATCTTGTTGTACAAATGGAAGCAGTACACTTCTGTCTTAGTTAGATTGGGTTGCAATCTCCATTTGCGGAAATAATTCCCTAGGGCATTTAAATTGTTTTGTTAGAATGCGTTCAGTGACATCGAATTCTTTATGACTTGCGGCAAGCGTCCAGTCGTCTGCGTATCCAAACTTTTAAGTACGTTCAAATTAAATGAATTTTGTTGCATCATTAGTTTAACACATTATTTTTAAATTTTTATCTGCCTCTTATATATTTTTGCAAAATACAGTTTTGATTGAGTTACGGCCCTTTTCATTAACCTTTTAAAAAATTAAGTGCAAATAAATAAATGGTTTAAATGAATTAAAAAGTACAAAAAATATCTTAAACCTCTATAAATATGTTATTACCATAAATGTTTAAAATAACCCCCATTTTCTTCAATACACATTCGGTATCGTTTTAATAAGGAAAACCGAATGTGCTGAAAAATCATATTTTTCTGACAAAAGTTTTCTTTCGTTGGGTCCTTTTACCCAAAAAATAATAATCGAGCTACCTGCGGAAATAATATCAGAATGTAACCTTTTTATTTCTATTTCAATATGGTTTAGGTTTTTTGTAATTTTAATAGAAGTGTTTGTCCATAATGCCTCTACAATCATTTAGAATAGTATAATTATTCATACCAATAGAGGCTATATATTTTAACGCAAGTAATAAAGGTGATAGTTCTACAGTATATATTGAAGCTTCATTGGGCAATCGACATGATTCTTTGTAATCAGAATTCCAGTAATATATTGCACAACCCGTTTTATGTTGAATTTTAGAGCCGCCAGTAAAAATGTATTGAAATGCAGGCCACTTATCTTTAATTATTTTGTTGATCATACTTCCTGGAAGATTTGAATCCATATATGTTTCTATTATCTTAGAGAAGAGAGTCTTAGGAGGTTGTGTATAAATTTGTGGTATTTTATTTTGGTACAATTGTTTTTTAAATATTGTCAATTTCCTATAACTTTCAACGTGTATGGGAGTTTTTTTGTTGCGTCAATATTAATGGCTTAAGTCTGATATATTCAAATTAAGAATATTTTTTAAATAGCTCAAGTTTTCTGATATAGCTCTAGCTACAAACAATACTCTAATATGTGATTGTTTGTATATGGATATTATATGTATAGGTTTATTGACACAAGAACGTTTAACAGCCATTAATGTGTAAGTAAAATTATAGTTATCTAATAAATTTATTTCTTATGCAATTATTTTATCTTTAATTAAAATTGCTGTACCTCCATAGCCATCTGGGCGATCAGATCTAAAGCAATTACAACCAGAGAAGTTATGGAATTTTCCTAGTTTAAACTATGTTTCTGATAACATGGCTACATACACATTTTTTTGAATAAGTAAGACTTCCAAATTTGACTTATTAGAAACTACTGAGCGGCAGTTCTATTGTAAAAAAATTATAGGACTAGTTATGTCTGAGAAGATGACGTTTGTCCATGCAAGTCTTCATGTTTGTCTTCTTGCGAGATCGATGCCGTACTTAAGTATTTATTAATTTGTTTTATAATCCCTGTTTTTAATGCGTCTAAATTTTTAGTAAGTTTTAAAGAACTAATTTTATTAAGAAACGATTCTAAAATTACATTATTTAAATCTAATGATACCACTTGTATCTGCAAATTTGTTGTATTTATATTCTCTGTATATTTAGAGGTATTATAAATACCACCTTTTTGTCTAGGGATATTTATTGGGAAAATTATTTATTTTCTAGGTGATTCCAAAGGATCCGGAGTACTTGAACGTTGTCATTTTAAATGTGATTTTTCTGAACTACTTTGGATCTGGATATTTCTGGATCTCTAAACTTTTTTTGCGAATGAACCAGTTTGATTTTGAGTTACTTGATAGGACTGGTCATTGATATTAGAGTTGGTTGGCAAGGAAGACCTATGTCTGGCAGCGATATTGGCATGATTTTTTTGGTATTTGTTTACAAATACCAAATACTGCAGCATCAAATACATTTAAATTTAATGATGGCATTCTATTCTTGATTTATTTTTGCCTAGAGAACTTAGGGCATGCACTTAGGTGTGTCGTAAAATGACTACCTTGTCAGCTGAAACAGGTAGGAGTATATATATGTATTGTATAATCTTTTGTGTTATGAAAATCATGACATTTATTGCACTAGGGACGTGCTTTTGCATTGAGATCCAAGATGTCCAAAACGAAGGCAAGAGAAACATAATCAAACTTTTTGAACATACGGATCGACTTCTTTAATTCCTTTATTAATTAATATATATTTTGGAAGAGTTTGTGCTTTAAACTTTACAATACATGATTTCTTTAGAACCTTGTCTATTACCTACTGTTTTATCTTAGATATGTTTTTTTGCCTTTCTATTTATTCTTCTAACTGAAGCTACTTTAAACTTACAGTGCATATCGTATTGTTTAATTTTATTTTTGATATATTCCTCAGAAAATTCAGTATCTATATCTCTAATTATACCCTGTCTATGTAGTATAAACTTCGGAAAGTAAACATCAACATTGTTTGTTAAACTGTTTTTTCGGGCTGTTAGGCCGTTGTCTTCTGAGATTAGTTCTCGACGTTTCGCCACTAACAATATTTATATTTCCCACTCGCCTCCCCTCCACTGGTTTCGGCTTGAGGGGGCGTGTCGTTGTTTGTAGAAGCTTTTCTTTCTTCGTGTTTGGCGGGAAGGGCGTTTGTGGATTTTAATATTGGTATCCATGTCTTGTTAATTTTCAGTCCTTCTTCTATCCGATTAAAATTATTTGGGTGCCTATATATTTCCACTGCTTCCCGATACAACCGTGGGTGGTACTGTGAAGTTTTCTTCAGCATCTGCGTTTCTTCAAATAGTATCCGATGTTCTCCGCTTCCCAAAGCGTGTTATACAACGGCAGATTTGTCGATATGTCCTAAACGACAATGGCTTTTATGTACGTTTATTCCTGTGTTTGTGTGTCTTTTTGTGGTTCCCACATATACCATTCCACATGTGCATGGTATTCGGTATACTCCGGCCGTTGCTAATGGGTCACGTTTGTCTTTCACCGATCTTAAACAATCCTTGATTTTCCTTGTGGGCTTGAAAATGGTCTTTACGTTGGCTTTCTTAAGTATTCGCCCAATTCTGTCTGTTAACCCCGATATATAGGGCAAGAACGCTTTGCCTTTACATTTTGTTTCTTCGTCCTTTCTTCTAGAGACGTTGTTCATTGCCTTGTGTATTTCTATTCTGGTATAATCATTAGAGGTGAGTGCTTTTTCAATATAAAGAAGTTCACTTTGAAAATGTTGTGGTTCACAAATTCTTTTCGCCCTCTCCGCCAGAGTTTTGATGATGGCCTGTTTTTGGCTTGGATGATGGTTTGAGTTCCTGGTTAGGTATCTGTCCGTATGTGTAGGTTTTCGATACACTTTATGTCCTAAGTAACCTTCCTTTCGAATAACTAAAACATCCAGGAACGCTAGTTGTTGATTTTTTTCTGTTTCCATCGTAAATTGAATACTTATATGTAGTGTATTTGTATAAGCCAGGAAATCGTTAAGTTTTTCTACTCCGTGACCCCAAATCACAAAAGTGTCATCAACGTATCTAAACCATACCCTTGGCTTGTATGCTGAGTCCATTACCATCTTCTGTAAATGCTCCATGAAAAGTTTGGCTACGACCAGGTTTAGTGGGCTTTTCATTGCTACTCCATCCATCTGTTCACAAATCTGGTCTTGCCATGAGAAGTAGGTGGTAGTGAGGCAAATACTGTATAATTCCACCATATTCTTGGAAACTAGTTCCTTAATTAAATTTAGAACATCTTCTAGGGGGACTCTTGTAAATAGGGAAACCACATCAAAGCTAACGAGAATGTCAGATTCCTGCAAAGTTATTCCTTTGATCTTCTCAATGAAATAGGCGGAGTTTTTTACAAAGGCATCGTCTTTTCCTATATGTAGTTGTAAAATATCGGTCAGATGTTTAGCAAGGCTGTAAGAATGGAGCTCACAATAGCGCTTTTTTCATGCGTGTATATATTCTATTGGCTTAACTTGTTCTGATGGATCAATTTGTTCGTAAAAAGTTCAGTAGTACTTTGTTTTCTCGACATCGTGATAAAAAAACTAACGACACAAGAAGTTGAGGTTTCTTCTTTCGTAGACAATCTACTCTTCTGTAGTGTGTAGTTACCTCCTCCCCGTAGAGTTGACTGATAAACTGCGTTAGGCTTTCGCGGCCATCGTCTAACTTGTTAAACTGTTTTTCGGACTGTTAGGCAGTTGTCTTCTGAGATTAGTTCTCGACGTTTCGCCAACACTAGGGGTTGGCATCTTCTGGAGATGTTAATGCTTCGCTTGTAAGCATAAACTGACACTGTGTTGTACTTCGGAGGCAATATTTATATTTCTCACTCAGGCCTAACAGCCCGAAAAAACAGTTTAACCAGTTAGACGATGGCCGTGAAAGCCTAACGCAGTTTATCAACATTGTTGTTTGTAAATAATAAGCAAGTTTTTTGATTGATTAAAAAATCGGCTGATTGGTAGTCTTTAAATTTAATTCTGATTCTATTCTTGCTGATTGAATCAATACTAGTAATTTTGTTATCTAAATTAGGAAAATTTGATAGTACAATATCACCGATTTTGATAGCATTTATCTTACCTTTAAAATCAGGAGTATTATTTTCTATATATACATGAAAAAGAATCACTGCTTTGATATAGAAATTGTTCTCTTACATTTTCTGTAAAATTGTTAGAAGTTTTACTACTTACAATTTCTCCGTTGTTTTTTGAGTTACCATCCCAAGTGTTGTTTATATTGGATTTTATTTTTTCTATATTAACATCTTTCTCCATCCGATTAGTAACTGGAGGTTTGTCTGGTTGTCTTCCCGCATAATCCATATCAAGTTTTAATAATTTAGCACTTTAACATTTTGAATTTATCTTACACTTATTAATGCTTATCGTATACGAACGGTGACCCTTAATGGGGGTAAAATAAATTCAAATACACTAAACTTTTATATTTCTCTAAGTCGCAAATTGTTTCACAAAAAACTTTTCACTTTATATAGAGATAACGTTAATGAGCTTCGAACGACAAAACAACTTACTCGTACAAAGGCCACAACTAGACTGCTGGATTGCTTAATTATATGATCATATATTCAATAAATAAGATAATTGTACACAATTTATTAAAAAATAATTAAAAAATATTACTGAACCATATTTTCGGACCTGGACATGTGCACCGTGTCTGAGTATTAGATCACAGAAAGTATTAGATCACATCCCTTTCGGGCAAGTTACGTTAAAATCCTCGGAGATTAAGTAACTTAATAACCCATTTAGTCCTGAAACTTTTTTTGTATAAACCTGGATGTACACATTGAGTAGTGATTAAAAAGGCTTCAAAAGTCAGGAAAAAATAAACAAAAAAATATCTGACCTCCAGATTGACCACAATTTGGTGTTTTTTTAAAACTACAGTAGGACTATAGTTAAGATACTTTAAATGAAAAAAAAAATTTTTCCAAAAATATTTATTATATATTAACACAATTTATATTCATTGAGTGTGATAATTATAAAACCATTCTTTAGGATGAAGGACCATTACACTTATGACAAATAAAATTTGCCTTTTTATGGTAGTGTACGCATCTTCGTTGCTGTTCTTGATAGGTTACTAAATGATCCAACCTATCATATCGTGAGTTGGCGCTTTTGAAGGTCCCTTTTTGGTGGTTCGCTTGTGCGTTTCTAGCAGCTCAACCGCAATAGCTCTTCGGAATGCTAACTGGTCAAGTTTTCTGCCATCCTGTTTTTGCAAGTGGTATGCATTCTGAACTGCCATATCGACACAATGGGATATCAAAGAAAAATACCACTTTTTTCCTCGTATACTTCTTTAATACTGAGCAATTTTTTGGTCGCTTCTGTTAATTTCACCCATGTTTGCGTTGCACAGCTGTAGGGGCTTAGGTTGATTTATATATGCTTCTTCTTGGATTGTAAAAATTGTTTTACTTTATTTAGAGGGAAAACTGAAGACACGTTTGGTGCAAAAGTAACGACACTACTATTATTTCAATTACATATTATACTATCATCATCTACCATGGAATTATCAAAAGCACCTCACTCCAGTTTTTTCATCTCTTTTATTGTTTTCAGGGGACATTCTGGAATTCTTTTTACTCTTATGGAACCTGTACCTTTTATTTTCCTGAACTTCAATTGTTTCAGGAGAGACAAAGATGTGAAGTAGTTGTCAAAAAACAAATGAAATGGCGCAAATGGCATCTTCTATAAAACATCGGCGTATTTGAGAACAACACTTGACCCTAAACCTAAATGACTATATTTTGGTGGTAGAGTTGAAGATGCTCTCTGATATCGATCAAAACAAATGAGTCTTGTTGTTAGAACCCAAAACTTGTAGCCCCAGCGAATGGGCTATCCACAGATGAATTGTTTGCAAGTATGGCGTCCAAAATAGGCCACCATAGCTTCATATATATATATATATATATATATATATATATATAATATATATATATATATATATATATATACTGTGGTTTTCTTCTATTGGAGCAAATTCGAAAAATTTTTTATTCAGAGATTCGAAGATAGATCTCATTTTAGATGACTTATTTTGCTTATCCAATTGGGTGTTTTCAATGCAGTGAATGTTTGTCATAATATATTGAAATCGATCTCTGGATATAGCTGAACAAACTACTTTATTATTAGTATCATCATAATTTTGCCAATACATTTTTCTTCTAGCAACAGAGCAATAACCACAAATCAATTATATACCAATGAAGCAGAACATTTTCATCCGTAGATATATCACCTACAGAATTTTTTTGTTGAGCATATGTATTACTATATTCCGTAATTTGCTTAACTTTATCAGCCATAAAAAATTTAAATATCGTTGCTCGTGAACACTGATTGTTTACGGATTGAATTGGAATCCATGTATATAAATTCGATTGTACATCTCGTTTTGAGTACTCGAATTTTTTAAATTTCTTAGGTTTGTGTTCAACAAAGTCGGCTAATGACTTATCATTATCTGAATTAGATTGATTTGGTAGATTATCTTGACACTCTGCCCTTAGTTGACATCCAGGTAAATTCTCAATATCAACATTATCTTCTTCACCTGAATCCTCATCGGTAACGTCATCGCTAGCATTTTCAGGAGGCAAAATTGCAATGCTATCTGGAACGTCAATATCTTCTTTTTCTATTTTTTCAAGTAGCTCAGCTAGCGTAAGGGGCTTTTTCCAATACGAACGACTGAGAAAAATAAAAAAAATATTTATTAGTAATACAGAACACTATAGACGCTGATTGTCCTACTGGCCTTTTAAAAGGGCATGATACTTTGAGCACGTGTTATGATATTATTACCGACAAAAATTCTTTTGTACATGCGTTAAATATTTATTTCATCTCTAAACTTTATATTTTATCACGATCCGATATCACTAATTATAAACAAAACAGTAATCGCTTAATAGCTCCTTATTAATAGATAGACCTATTGGTCAAAGAAGATGAGTAGGACCCAGAACAAGATTCCTATATAACATAGACCAAGATATGAGAAATATGAAAATATGTGCTTGGCGGAGGAAGGCGATAGATAGGGACGACTGGAAGAGAATTCTTGGGGAGGCTAGGACCCACACATGGTTGTAAAGCCAAAATAATGATGATGAAACAGTAATAGCTTACCTAGCTTTATCCATTTCAAGTAGCTGAAATCACTCTTACACAAAAACTTCCTGACACACTGGAAATTATTTACTAAATGATTCATAATAAGATTCGATGGGTAATATGATAATTTAGGATTGTAAAACTAATACGGCATCTGCATTTGAAAAGTTTTAATTTGTAATGTACTAGAAGAAACCTTCTGGTCTTTATAAAGGACGGTAGGTTCAAATGGGTTTTAATCTATTTTTTTTCTATAGGCTAAAGTATATTTAATTATTAGATATAAAACAGCATCTAATGGGTAGATGCTGTTTTTAAACTAAACTATTATGTAGTAAGTCCAGATGAAAACTTACTGCATAGTTATTTTTTCTAATTTCGCTCCAAAATAAAAGTCTAATACAAGTTACGGTAACTGAGAAATCTTATGCTTAGCCTTTTAATAAAACCTCTGCAGAAAATCATTTAAAAAATAATAAAGTACATAAATCTGCGTTTACTGTTGTTTAAACAGCCATTTGCTTAATAAAGTGTTATGTATTTTTGATCCCATCGTCCTCCCTTTTAGTACTTTCTGGGGCTTTATCGCAGTTGATTAATGATGCATAAATTATTTATCGATTTTCCATCGTCGAGGTTTTTGTACAAGAAAAATGTTTTTTATATTTTAGGTAAACTGAAGGCTTTTGAATAAGCGATTCGATTCACTCTCCATTTTTTAGAAAATGAATAAAATTTCACACCATAACGAACATTAACATATTAAATTTGACTATACAGACATCGAATGAAAAAATTAAAATTATATTCACCTTTTTGTCAATAAACGGGCGGCGTGTAAGCTTTCTTATCTTTGAATCTTATCTTGATTTTCTTTTGTTTCGAACAATTTTTATCCATTTGGCTTTGTTGTGTTATTTGCGCAATCGTATTTATTTTGCTTTTATATTTCCATGATCGGCAGTGTGTAAGGTATGTTTTACGAATTTGCGGCTATTTTGGATAAGGGAGCTTCAACTTAATCGATCTGCTGTAATGAGAAAGTTAATAGCAAATTAGCAAAAATAGGATTTACCTAATAATGTATTTTATATTCATTTAGAGAAATATACAATTGTTTGGGAAAGTATGTAGTAAATAATTTCATATTTTTACACTTTTTCTTACTGTACTATAATATTTAATTACATCTAATCAAAAATATTTTTACTGTAAATAAAAGTAGCAAAGAATAGCAAATATTTAATTGTGAATAAATTACGAGAAAGAACTAGCAAAAAAAATTGATTTAATCTAATTTAGTCTTCTTGTAAACTCTCTCTGATGACGGGTAGACCCAGAAACACGTGTAAGGGAGTGGTAAGAGACTCAAATTAAATCGAAACGCAACCGTCGTTTATTTTCTAATTTAACAGTATATCCTAACTTATTTGATTTAAAATATATTGTTTCCTGTTATTCAGTAAAATCACATTGCTAAACTAGCCAGCTTATTTATTCTTTGTTCAGAGAATATGACTGTCTTCTTCTTAGGGTGCCTGTCCGTTCCGAACGTTGGCGATCATTCTGGCTATTATGACTTTGTTGGTTGAACATAGCTGTGTTGAGGTCTTTCTATACCATGCTCTCAGGTTAGCAAGCCAGCATATTCTTCTTCCTCCTGGGGCCCTTTTGCCTTCAATTTTACCTTGTAAAATGCATTGAAGTAGCTCATATCTGCCTTGGTTTCTCATGATATGGCCCAAGTACTGCAGCTTACGGCCCTTCACGATGTTGACCAAATCCGCAGTTGTGTTCATTCTCCTCAGTACTTCTTTATTGGTGACTTTATCTGTCCATGGTATCTTCAAGATTTTTATGTATGACCAAAGCTCAAAAGCCTGAAGTTTTGATAGAGTTTCCGCCTTTAATGTCCACGTTTCTACTCCGTACAGAAGCACTGAGTACACATAACATTTAAGGAGCCTTTTTTTTGTTTATACGGTGAGGTCATGGCTCTTGAACACAGAACTCATTGTCAAGAATGCACTCTTTGCCTTTCCGATGCGACATTTAATCTCTTGGGTATTGTCCCACGACTCATTGATTATAGTTCCCAAGTAATTGTATTGTGAGACTCGTTCAATTCTCATTTGGTTCACATACAGATTTGCGCCACTTATGTTTTTCTTGCTGATGATCATTAGCTTGGTTTTGTTGGTGTTTATGTCCAGTCCATATTTTCTACTTGTTTTCGTTATTTTGTTCATTAAGTTTTACAGCCCTTTTATGCTATTGGAAAACGCTATTGTATCATCTGCATACTGCAGGTTATTGAGCTTGAGCCCATTTATTGAGATACCTTCATCAATATCTTTTAGAGCCTCTTCAAAAATGTGCTCCGAGTACAGATTATATATCAGTGGTGAAATTATGCACCCCTGTCTCACACCTCAATCAACTTCACAGGCTACGGTTAAATATACGAATATCATCATCATCATCAACTAGCCTCTAACGTCTACTGCTGAACATAGGCCTCTCGCATGCTTTTCCACTTAGTCCGATTTTGCGCCATCTGAATCCAATTTGTAGTCACTCTTTTTATGTCATCTGTCCATCTCGTTGGGGGTCGACCTCTATCGACCAAGGGTCGACCAAGGGGTAAGTCTATGTTTTTTGTACAGTTAACAGTAATGAGTTAAAGCTAGTTAGTTCTCGTAATTTATTCACAATTAAATATTTGCTATTTTTTGCTACTTTTATTTACAGTCAAAATATTGCATTTTTCCTTCATTATTATTTTAATATCATTTAACCAGCGACCTTTTAAGTTTTACACAAAACAATTGTTTATTATTTATTTACATTTACGTGTTACGTTCACTATGACCACTCCCACGAGAGCAATTAAAAACAACATCATAAGAGCTATAGTAGCACTAATATGTCATGTTATATAAAAATATTTAAGAGTTTATGATACAATAATATGTTTCTAAAAAACTAAAGCACTCTTTCTCTGTGTTGTTCTGAAGCTATTTTCTTGTGGCATTATATATATTAATTACTATTTAACTGGAAATAAGCCACAATTAAAGATAAAAATACGTTTATTGACGTTTCAATTTCCACTTCGGAAATCGTTCTCAAAATACAAACCGTAAATTAAACAACTTTTGTTTTTTGTTGCATAGTGAAACATTCTTCTAATAATTTAATTTTATCTGACTCATTTATATTGACAATTCAGACATACATTATGCATTTTAAAGTAGACGACTTTAAAATTATACTGCCAATATTGTTGAGTTGCGCTCCTGGGACGACTTTACTTATAAAATAGTTTATTCGATTACATGAAATCAACTTTAACTTGAAAATATTCGTCAGAAAAAAATCATAACGTGTAATTCGTCTTTAAAAAGACAAACACATGACATAATGACAGTAAAATTCTCATGTTAGTGATTCCATAGTAAATTATGAGGGAAAAACCAGGAAAAAAACCTCATAATACTATCCCGATATGGTAAGTATTTGTTCGTGCATTTAGTTTACCTTCAATAAACACCAAAATTCTGATTTTATATATTTCGTTATTTAAAAAACATAAATGATATATCCTCTATATGTTACTGACTTACTAATACTAGTATTTTCTTATTAATAACTTCCTCTTTCAATATTGATAACCAGATCCTACTACATTCTGCCGAGGAATTTGCGACACAATTGGCCTCATTTAGCATAATTAGAGCCGCTTCTTTGATTTTTCTTTTTTTACCATTCGTTTCTTTTAGGACTACATTTGAATTATTCTATTGAACCCTATGTTAATATTACGAGGAAAATAACAATACCGTACATAAAAGGATTATCAGAAAAACTTAAAAGGATAGGAAATAAATTCAACATTCAAAACAACAAACAGGTTGAGATCTATTATGTCCAAAACCAAACCTAACAATGAACAAGAAAGGACAAAGAATTGCATTTATAAAATACCTTGTGAATGAGATCAGTTTTATTTAGGTGAAACATCAAGGCCATTAAATGTTAAAATAAGTGAACATCAATCTTATATTAAAAAAAGATAATTTGATAGATCTCAGATATGTGAACACGCATGGGATAATGAACATAGAGTTCAATGGAATAATTCAAATGTAGTCCTAAAAGAAACGGATGGCAAAAAAAAGAAAAATCAAAGAAGCAGCTCTAATTATGCTAAATGAGGCCAATTGTGTAGCAAATTCCTCGGCAGAATGTAGTAGGATCTAGTTACCAATATTGAAAGAGGAAGTTATTAATAAGAAAATACCAGTATTAGTAAGTCAGTAACATATAGAGGATACATTATTTATGTTTTTTAAATAACAAAACATATAAAATTAGAATTTTGGTGTTTATTGAAGGTAAACACAATGAACGAACAAATACTTACCATATCGGGATAGTATTATGAGGTTTTTTTCTGGTTTTTCCCTCATAATTTACTATGGAATCACTAACAGGATTTCATGGATTTCATGTAATCGAATGAACTATCTTATAAGTTAAGTCGTCCCAGGAGCGCAACTCAACAATATTGGCAATATCATTTTAAAGTCGTCTACTTTAAAATGCATAATGTATGTCTGAATAGTCAATATAAATGAGTCAGATAAA
Source organism: Diabrotica balteata (assembly GCA_918026665.1). Taxonomy (NCBI): domain Eukaryota; kingdom Metazoa; phylum Arthropoda; class Insecta; order Coleoptera; family Chrysomelidae; genus Diabrotica; species Diabrotica balteata. Next base: position 34,259,797 of record OU898280.1, on the reverse strand, counting down.
ATTAAATTATTATAAGAATTTTTCACTATGTAACAAAAAACAAAATTTGTTTAATATACTGTTTGTATTTTGAGAACGATTTTCGAAGTTGAAATTGAAACGTCAATAAACTTATTGTTATCTTTAATTGTTACTTATTCCCAGTTAAATAACACTCTTTCTCTGGTTGGGACCACCGAGAATATCGCATAGCTGCGGTTTGAGATTTACCTCTCGTGTTACTGCGCTGTATTAATGACATTCGGTAAGTTAGCATTGACATGTTTGGCAGATAGGCCAGACATCTAATGTCATCAGAAAGCTGTATGTTTAATTGATAAATAAAGATGATGATGATAATAGTGTCTTTTTGCCACAGATTTTTAAATGATTTATGTTTATCAATTAAAAACTTGATTGTACTAAATTTATATTATATATCGGGATGCATATAAGTGATTACATATGAGTTCGTATATAGATTTCTGATTCAATGACAGTAGGTGGGTTATGTTTACTGGAAGTTGCACATTACTTTTAACCAGATTTTCATAAAACGTAGATGAGAGTGCTTTATTTTTAATACATCCAAACAGGATGTAATGAACATCACACTGGGAAATATTATCGCATAAATGATAAATAAAGGGTAAAAACACCTGAAAATATCGCCGCACGCTCTTTACATTGATGATCTGTCTTGATAAAGACAAGATCTTCCTTGTAAAACAACAGCTAAGGTTAAAAATAAAACTTAAGGTTCGTAGTAGATTTAAAACTCAGCCACAGAGTCTGAACAAAAAGCAGAGCCCCTAGAGCGCTATGCTCTAGGAGAGCCCGTGAACTACTATCTGGCTAACCTGAAAATCACCTATATTTATCTGTGTTGTAATATTTATTGCAAGCGATAAATAGGGATTTCCAGACTACGGCACTCGATGAGATCGCCCCTCCTCTGGAGACTCTGAGGCTGGGAAAAAGAAATATTTATTAATAAAAAATACACAAATAATATGAAAATACACAAAAAAAAATGTGAAACAAATACAAATGTATATAAAAATATAAAAGTAAAAAAATTTTATTAATACCGCAACACTGCACAAAACACTACTCAGAGGGGAGGTCGATAGTGGTGACAGTATCTCCTACTCCTGCAGGTTCATCCTTGGTCGATGTACTAACTCCTTCGGCGGGTTAGACTTCCTCTAGGCCATCCAGATCCCATCTGCCATATCAAACGGGGTTTAGTAGGCCAGAGTGCCTAAGCCTAGGTCGTTACCATCACATCTCTATAGGGAGACAGTGACTGGACCTACTCCGTTACTTCCATTCGCATCTGGGGCTTCTAACTTCGAAGAAGCTTGGATGGTCGAAGGTGTCTGCACACTGAAGGAATAAGGTCTACAGAAAGCCTTCATGTCAGCATATCAGCGTGCTTGCGCTAACATCCGATGGTTCTTCCCGCTATCTTTTTGAATCCAGCACACGGTGGATTCACTTCTGTACCTTCTGTGCAGGTAGGCGTGGCTTCAAAACCAAAACGAGTTGGCCGCCATCTCGACTCGGGGTGATAATTACGGGTTAAAAACATCTGAAATATCGCCGCACACTCTTTATATTGATGATATGTGTTGATCAAGACAAGATCTTCCTTGTAGAACAACAACTACGGTTGAAAATAAAACTTCAGGCTCGTTATAGAATTAAAACTCAGCCACAGAGTTTGAACAAGAAGCAGAGCCCCTAGTGCGCTATGCTCTAGGAGAGCCCGTGAACGTTTGCCTGGCTGACCTAAAAATCGCCCATATTTATCTGTGCTGAAATATTTATACCAACGACAAATAGGAATTTCCAGGTTAACAGCCAATATGAGAATTTAAGGCGGGGCAATGCGCATCGGAGTAGGTAGTAGTCCTCAGACTATAGCACTCGATGACAATAGTGTCTCCCTTTTTTGTAGCATTCCGATTTACTTGATATATGTTAAAACTCCGAAAAATATTCTTAAGATTTTTGCGTCACTAAGATTGATAATATAAACATTTTTAGTTTGTTTATATAACACAAATTGCTTTCGTTTGATGTTGATTCCGCCTTTTAGACATTTACGCATCAAATAAACAGAAATTTTTCCGTTTATGTTTGTATCGATTTAATAAGATGAGATCACTCTTAAGATATAGTAGAGAATACGGACTCTGTCTTAACATTAAATAACCAAATTCATGAAAATTAGCAAGAACAACAATATAAACGAAATACTAACGGTAGGCGGCTAGCAGACTGAGAGAGTAAAAAGATATACTTACTTGGAAACAATAATCACAGAAAATAACGATTATGCTGCAGAACGAGAGTTATAATTGAAAAAGTACGTGCCAACTTCGTGAATATGAAAAAGATTTTATGCAGCAAAGATCTGACATTAGCCCTAGGAATAAGACTAATTAAATGTTATATAGACAATGTACTCTACTCTTGAGCTGAATCATGGATATTATATCGAAATATAATAAATCAACTTAACGCGTGTAAAATGTGGACATTTAGAAGATTATTAAGGATTCCAAGGTAGATAGAGTCACGAATACAGAAGTGTTAAGGAGAATAGGCAAAGAGAGAGAAAAGGAAAATGCAATAAAAGAAAGCAAATTGCAATATCTCGGACATGTGATGAGAGGCGAAAGATACAACATCTTGAGACTCATAATTAAAGGAAAAAATAGAGTGTAGGAGAAGCGTAGGAATATGACCCGTTTCCTGGTTGAAGAACCTGAGATAGTGGATTGGTTGCAGCTCAAGGTAATTGTTCAGAGCAGCTGCCTCGAAGGTAGAATAGCCATGATGATTGCCAACCTTCGTCGCGGAAATGGCACTTAAAGAAGAAGAAGAACTTTTAATTTTATTTATTCTATAATCACATTAGTGCAAATATCTTTCGAATATCTTTTTAATTGACTACAACTCTAACAACATAATAATAATACATAACATCATAACAACAATAATATTAAATAAATTTACGAAAATCTTTATATAAATGTCAAGAAACTATATTTATAAATAATAAACGAATGAAAATATTACTTAAATAACTTTATTCTATTATATATCACAAATAGTTAAATTTTTAATAGGAACACAAAATTGTACCATTATAATAAAATATAAGACACACTTCTGGGAAATGTATCTCTCGTTATTAAGATATGTTCCCCTTCAAATGGTTTTTATGTATGTCTGTGCAATTTCTATCTACTTGCCGCAAAGCATACCCGACGAAGTAAAATATTCAGTACACATGTAAGTTTTAATACCTTGTTCCTTCAAACGTTAGCTTCCATGTACTTTATTGCAATCAGTGAAGTATGTAAGAAAACTCACATTTCAGTGATACATGAAGCGAACGTTTTATTTTAAACTAAACTTCTTATTAACATTTATAGAGACCATAGAGTTGAATAAATAAGAAGCCAAAGCTATAAAAACTTAATTTATGTGTAAAATATTTATCTCTTCATCATATTTTTGTTACCCTATCAACATTTATTATGTTTTTTTGTGTATAACGCCTGAAATTGGACCACAAGGTTTGTTAAATATGTGCAGTTTATTTTGAGATTTTTAATATTAACAAATTATTTAATTTGTTTATTTAAAACTATTTTTTTTTAATAATATGTCAGAAAATTACAGTAATTCTACAAATAGCTGATGACAGTAAAAGATTTATTCTATCAAAATTATTAAAAAAAAATGAAGAAAAACTGGTTGAAATATTGCAAAATTATTTTATAAAAACATGTAGATTTTTTGCCTAAAAAAATTAAAATAAATTTCCAACTGTTACCTACACGAAAACTGTTTTTTATTTTTTTTAAAGTTTGCATTTTTTATTATTTGTAAAAAAGAAAAAGTTGTCTCAGGGCAATTTGGGACGAACTTGGTCCCTTTTTGAAAAAGTTTACAGCAGCTTTGTTTATATTAATTAAGATGTCTAATTAGCATCATTTGCAAGAACATACTTTTAAGTTTTAATGTGACAATCTTCAAAGAGATTACCTTTCAACGCAAATCGTCCACAAAGCTTCAAAATGTGGTCATTAAAGTCTGTGGCTTTGAAACATGCGGACTTTTTTTAATTGATATATACTTTTTACTTTTAATACGAATATGTATTATTTAAATTAATAAGTTGTTAAATAAATAAATTTTAATTTTTTTAGTAATATTTGTCATACTTTTTATTGTAAAATATAAATATTAATGACTTTTACCATTTTTTTATTGATTTATTATTATTGATTTGTTATTTATTTGTTACTTATTTATTATTTATTTAATATTTATTTATTATTTATTTATTATTTATTTATTATTAATTTATCATTTATTTATTATTTATTTATTATTTATTTATTATTTATTTATTATATATTTATTATTTATTTATTATTATTTATTTATTTAACATTTAAAAAACATTTTTTATTTTTTTAAAAATCGTTAAATAAATAAATAATAATAAATGAATAGTAAAAATCATAAATACTTATTTATGATTTTACAATATTTATGTTTTATGTTTTACAATAAACATTTCTACAAATATTACTAAAAAAATAAAATATTCAAAAAAATCTGTTGTATGTATTATGTATTAACATTTCTAAAAAAACCGAAATTTCTGACTTATTTTACAATCAGCTATCGTCATTTTTCGAACGCATAACAAACAAAAACAATCTAACTGATATCTATCTATCTATCTATAGATATTTTGTCTCTGTCTTCACCTTCGCTTTGCTCAATGTCATCTTTCCATCTCATTTGCGGTCGACCTGTTGACCTTTTTGCAGTATATGATCTCCAGCGGCCAATTTCTTTATTCCATCTTTCATTCTGATATCTTTCGTTATGCCCAGCCCATTTCCATTTTAATTTCAATGCATGTTCGACAGCGTCTGTTGTTTCGGTTTTGTATCTTATTAACTCATTCCTCTTTTTATCTCTCTACGATATTTCCAATATTTGTCTTTCCATAGCTCTTTAAGTTTTCGTTATTCTATCTAAGTCGCTCTTAGTACACGTCCACGTCTTGGCACCATATGTCAGGACAGGTAGGACGCATGCATTAAATACCTTCGTTCTTAATTTTAAAGGTATTTTAAAGGCAGCTACACAGTTAATGGCTGATTTACCATGAGAACGTTCATGTTTCTCCCCTCCATTTATTAATGTTGTACCAAAGGCTCCAATTTAAGAAAGGCTCCAAAAATAAAATCCTACATAACGTTGTTCGTATGTATGGTTACTCGTGCAGTGCACATCGAATTAGTCACAGGTCTCTCTACCGAAAGTTTCTTACTTGCTTTAAAAAGATTCATTAGTAGAAGAGGCTGTCCACAAATTATCTACTCAGATAACGCCACTAATTTTCTAGGAGCTAGAAATCAGTTGAGGGAAGTTGCACTATTTCTTAACAAAAGGAAACCTCTGAGTACATATTCAATTTTCTCTCGTCTTCTGAAATCCAATGGAAATTCATTGTAGCCCATTCTCCGCATCATGGTGGAATTTGGCAGCCATAAAAAGTGCCAAATATCACATTTTAAGGATTTTAGGCAATACCACTTTAACTTTTGAAGCCTTTAGCACAATTCTCGCACAAATAGAATCAGTAATAAACTCACGACCTCTTTGTGCTATGTCAAATGATCCAAATGGCTTTAACACATTGTCTCCAGGACATTTCCTAATGGGAAAACCAATTACGTCATTTCCTAAAGAGATAGTGACAGAAATACATAACAATAAATTAACAATTTGGCAAAACTACATAAAGATTCAGCAATCATTTGCCAAACGCTGGAAAATTGATTACCTTAATCAACTTTAGAATCGCCCCAAGTGGTTAACACCACAGAAGAACCTTGAAGTTAACGACTTAGTTCTATTAAAGGAAGATAAAGTTTCACCCCTACACTGGCCATTGGCAAGAATTGTTGAATTGTTTACTGGTAAGGACGATAAGGTCCGTAGTGTTAAAATAAAGACTAGAGGTAGATGTAGAGGTAGAAGGACGTAGAGGCCGAGGACGCTCACCTATCCGATGGTCAGATCAAATACAGAAAGCCACTGGAGAGACGTTTTCCGAGTCCATGAGAGCAGCCCAAAATCGCAAGAGATGGAGAGAATTGACAGCCCGCATTGCAGGGAATCACGATCCTCAGCAATGAGGAAACGACAAGAGAGAGAGAGAGAGAGGTAGATATTTTAACAGACCTATTACAAAACTCTGTCCTCTTCCTGTGGACAAAGTAGAAAATTAAAATTTTAAATTTTGTTACATTTATATGTATTACTCTAGTTTAGAAACAGTTATTTCTTAAATTACTTTTAAGTTTGCTTCCTTTCTCAAATCACTCTTTCTTTCGTTTTGAAGTAAATACTTCAACGCGGAGAGTTTATGTTCCAGAAATGAACATATTGTTTTAAAATATAAAATAAAAATGTAATTCTTTGACTTTTCTTAGTGTAGAATAACTAGAACAGTCAACTTATCTAGTTTGAACGCGACACCCGACTGAGTGGCGTCTGACGTCTGACCCTGTTAAATATTTTTCACACCTAAATTAAATAGGGGCAATATTCCCGTTCACGCATTATGTAGTGTTTTATCAGTTCAGTAAGATCAGTTCAAGTTGACACATGGCCATCGAGGCATCGCTTCTCGAGTAGTTAAAAACTCGCAATTCACATATTAAATATTTCTCTTCGCCGAGATCAGGCATTTTCTCATACCGGTGTTTTTTGTTTTACGTGTTATAAAGAAAGAGTACATTTGATATTGTATAGTAAGTTGGGCCTCTCTACTCTTAAAAGATTTAATTATAAATGGATAAACTTAAAAGTGATTTTATTGTGATTTTATTTCTCTGGAGCTATATTTGCTTACATTAAGAATCATTATCCTTCAACGGTCACTGAAAAACCAAACCTCTGAAGATGCATCCATTCACAAGTCCTTTGAAGTAAGGCTTGTAATCAAAAGATTTCCAACTCTCGTAATGCAGGTAGCCAGGTACAGGGCTTCCTCAGGTATTTTTTGGTTTTTGATAGTCAATGAGAGTTTTCCAAATGCAGCCCACCCCATTATTATTCTTCTGGTTATTTCTTTAGTTTGGTTACTTTTTTCTGCTCTGATAGCTTGTCCTAAGTAAATATATTCTTGAACGTTTTATATGTTTGTTCCACCTATGGTAATTACTGATCTGTCTTCTGTATTAGTCATTATTTTAGTTTTCTTTAGATTCATTTTTAGTCCTTTCTCAAGAGATGTTTTTTCTAGGTCTGAAATCGTTATTCGTAGTTATTCCATAGTTGTTGCTATCAGGAGTACATCATCGGTGAATCTTAGATGATTTAAGTATTTCCCGTTTATATAAATCCCTTTATTCTTCCAGTCTATAGATTTAAAAATGTCTTTTCTTTTATGACACCTCTACAAATTCTAATTAATGAAGTTTGCAAACCTCTGTCTAGCTGATTTCTCATAGTGGCATTTTGATATATATTGTGGATTAACATTCTGCACCGTGAATCTATTCGGCAATTAACTAGCGCTTCTTTCACTGCCCATAGTTCTATGCTGTCAAACGCTTTTTCATAGTCAACAAACGCTAGGTAAATTGGAAGGTTATATTCGTTGGTCTTTTCTATCAATATTTTAAGAGTGTGAAGGTGGTCGGTTGTGCTGTACCCCTTTCTAAATCCTGCCTGCTCAACTGGTTGGTATGCATCAAATTTGTTGTTTAGTCTAGTTGTGATCACCTTAGTGAAAATTTTATAGATTTGTGACAAGAGAGATATTGGTCTATAGTTAGCTAATTTTGATCTATTTCCTTTCTTATATATCAGAATTGTATTTGCCTTGTTCCACTCTTGCGATATTTGTCCCTCAACTAAACATTTATTGAAAAGTATCTTTAGGTAGTCTTTTACCTTTTCCCCTCCTTCTTTTAACATTTCAATTAGAATTTCATCGTCTTCCGGAGCCTTATTTCTTTTCATATCTCTAATTGCATTTTCTATTTCCTCTCCGGTTATGGGGGATAATATTTCAGAGTTTACATTCAATATTTTCTTTTTCAGGTTTTGTTGAGTTGTATCAGGTGGAACGTTTTTAGAGCTGTAGAGGTCACTATAATATTTCCTTGTTATCTTAGATATTTGGGTTCTGCTTTTTTTTTCTATTTCACCTTGTTTATTTTCCATCTCTATGATTTTATTTTTTCCTAGGTGGGACTTGATAGATCTTAAGTTTCTGTTTTCTTCTATAATCTTCTCTATTCGTTCTTCTTGATTTCGTTTAAGATCTTGTTTTATGTATCTTCTTATTTCTGTATTAACGGTTTTGTATTCAGTTGTATTTCTTTTATTTTCTTATAGTAGGCTTCTCCGTTGTTGTAGCATGTCTAAAGATATGGCACTTAGTTTTGATTTTTTGTCTGATTTAGCTGGTGTTACTTCTAAGCTAGTCTATAGAAGTTCTTCAGTGATGGCTTTGTTTAGTTGATCTAGATTTAGGTCTGTTAGCTTTAGTTCTTCAGCTATTCTTAATTTGTTTTGGTATTGTTCTTTATTCTCCTTTAATTTTTCTGGGTGAACTTTTTTCTTAGAGTGCACATATTTTCTTCGATCTTTTTTGTGTTTAAAACTTATTTTAGCCCGTATCATTCTGTAATCACTACCAGTAGAGATTGAGTTTATTACTGAGACGTCTTCGAAAATGTTCTTTTTGTTTGTTAGTATCTAGTCAATTTCATTTTTGGTGTTCCCATTTGGCGAAATCCACGTTCATTTCCTATGTGGCTTTTTCTTGAAGAAAGTTCATGGCAAATAATTTGTTGTTTTCTAGATAGTTAACCAATAGATCTCCTCTTTCATTTCTTACTCCATGTCCAAATTCTCTAATACAGTTTTCGTTTTCTTTTAGTTTTTTGCCCATTTTCGCATTAAAATCGCCCATTATAATCGTGAAGGTAGTGGTTCTGCTATACTAACAAACAATCTACCTGCTATCAAGTGGTTTATTTTGGTTTATAAACATGGCTATTTTATGCGTATGAAAGGTGCGTTTTAATTTTTTGACATCCGAATTGTGTTTGGAAGTTTCTTGTGAGTTTTTTGTGCATTACAATTTTGAACTTTGTTTGAGTAAACAACCAGACTGTGCATCTGCATAACGTGACTTATGGATTAGTTGTGATGGCTTCGTTTTCGAATGCAGAATGAAGTACGCAGACATTATGTTTCTCTATAGCTGGAGTGATGGAAATGCATCTGCAGCACGTCGAGAATATCAGCGCCGTTATCCTAACCGGCGACTTCCCTATGTAGGTGTCTTTGTTAACACATATCGACGAATTAGTGAAACTGATAGTGTTAACAATCTTGTTTCCGTTATTAATCCTGGACATTGCGGTCCTGGTGTAGACGCCCAAATTTTGCAAGCTGTGTCGAATGATTCAACATGTGCACGAAGTGCACAACGATAGTACAAGGTCTTCAAGACGGTGATAGAATTAGGAGGGTAAATTTTTGCCGCTTTTTATTAGATGCAGACATCAACGATGGTCATTTTCTTAAAAGTATTTTATCGACTGATGAATCCAGTTTTATTGGAGAAGGAATAACACATTTTCACAACCTGCATTACTGGGCATATGACAATCCCCATCTACCGAAAGAAACATATTTTCAGCAAAACTTTAGTGTCAACGTTTGGGTGGAAGTTATTGGACGAGAGTTAATAGGACCTTACTTTTTGCCAGGCAGGTTAAATAGTCAATTGTACTTAGACTTTTTAGAAAATGAATTACCACCACTCTTAGATTTATCCCTCGCCCTCAGACGAAGTATGGTGTACCAACATGATGGATGCCCTGCACATTGTGATCGTGCTATTACGGCTTGGTTTAACAATCACTTTCCCAATAGGTGGATCGGACAAACTGGACCGATTTTGTGCTCTGCTAGATCGCCCGATTTAACACCGTGTGACTAGCACATCTGGGGCAGATTCAAAGAACTTGTTTATCAAGTTTCTATCCGAACTAGAGCTCATTTAATGAAAAGGATTATCGAAGCAGTTGAATTTATAAGGACAGAACTGGGGTTAAACGTAACCATATCAGAAATACGACGCAGGGCAAGAGCGTGCATTAGGAATGGCGGTTCTTATTTTGAACAACAATGACTGTTTTCTGAAGCTTATGTACACACTTAATGCATAATAAATGTTGCAAAAAGCATGATGTATCGTTGTTGTGTTTTACCTTTTTAGCCCGTTTCATTAATGAAGGTTATTTTAACAATGCATTAAGATTCAACGAAGGATTTTTGCAATCTAAGCCAGTAATACGTAAGGCATTTTGTATGTCAAGGAAGTATCTCGCTTATAATATTATTTTTAAAAATAAAGTAGACGAGCAGTCTTGTTAAGGAAACCTTAACAGTTTGAGCGATACATTAGCAAGAAAATTTGTAAATGACGTCCCCTATTATCCCTTTAAAAATGTCCATCGACCTGCCAAACACCCTGTATACTATTAATTTAAATTAAATAAACATAAAATGAATCCCAATAATGACTTTTCCACGTTTTTGGGATGACCCATTCAAAAGTTATGCTAGAAAATACGGAAAAAATTAACAAAGTCACCCCCCGTTCTACGGTATTCTAAAATCAAACCAATATTACTTAATTAAACATTCGCTTAAATATGATTGGCCAATAAGTGAAACCAATTTACAATATTTAATTGAACAATACAAGTTTGAAATGTTTATATAGTAAACTTAATCCAGCAATGAAGTTTTGTTCTATTTCGTTTAAAATTAATTTAGAAACCCGAATTTAGTATTAGCGGTATCGTGTTCCCGTTTCCTTCTACAAGAGGCAATTTTGAATTTGCAAAACGTGGAACAAGGGAGTAATAAGAATACAGTAGAATTAACCAGACACAGGGCTCAATTTGGTCTTCATAAATGTTAATAGTTAGTTTCAGATTCCAGTTCTCTATTTTCGCTCTAAAATAAATTAGACGGGAATGCTAATGTTAATGTGGTTTTAAAATAACTCAAAGTCGATGGAGATGATGATGAGAGAACTACCAGTAACTAAGATTCAGGAATAATATTTAAATTTAATTATTTGTAGAAATAAATTGTAGCTTCTATAATTAATATGTTGTTTCTTTGGACCAATTGAATTTCAGCTAATTTACGCTTTTAAGATACTTAAAATACCTTAAAAGCAATCCCTACCTCAAACCTTCCAAGTTAATTTAAAGAGGTTATGCTTGTCTATTGCTACAAATGGTCATGCAATTTCCAACCGGATTTTGGTCCTTAACTTACTACATTATAACAAATTCATTTTAGATTTAGTTGTGTTTATTTTTTTTATTTACAAATTTGCTTGAGTCTATAGTCAAATAGTATAATATTGTCTTTAAATATTGAATAATAACTTTCTCTATCTTCAATCCTGACCCCCCAGGGGGAGTGTAGTGGTCGACGTAATGTCGTGTATTGTCCGTCTCCAGAGATCTCTGTGTGTGGTCATTTCTTTTAATTCATGCATAGGTCTTTGGCATATTCCTGTAATTTGATCTATCCATCTTGTTGGGGATCTTCCTCTTGATCTTCGGCCTTCTACCTTTGTATTATGAGTCTTTCCATGTTTTCTGTATTTGCTCTCATAACATGCCAAAATATTTTAATTGTTGGAGATGGACTTTATTAGAGAGTCGTTGACTAACTTTTAGCTCTCTTAAAATTGAATTATTTGTTCTGCGGTCGGTCCAAGGAATTCGTAACATTTATCTCCAACAGAACATTTCAGTGGCGTCTATCTTTCTTCTCTCCGATTGTCTCAGAGTCCAAGATTCACATCCGTAGGTCAGTATTGGGAATATTAAGCAGTTGATCAACCTCATCTTTATCGCTCTTGAAATTTGACAGTCCTTCCATATTTTGGTCATTTTTGCTGTGGCAACTTTTGCTAGATCAGATCTACGTTAAATCTCTTCTTGTAATGACCCTGTGTTTGTGATTAATGATCCCAGATATACGTATGAGCTCACAACCTCGAACCGGTCAATTGTGGCTATGTGTGGATGATTGTTGTGTAGTCTATCCACTATCATGATCTTTGTCTTTGATATGTTTAATTGCAGACCAAATATTTGACTTTCCTTTTCGATCAGTCGTATAAGTTCTATCAGTTCTGCTTGACTATTTGCAAGAAGGGCTGTGTCATCTGCGAAACGTAGGTTGTTTAGTTTATGACCATTTATTGAGATGCCCTTTTCCCATTCTTCAAGTGCTCTTCGCATAATATACTCCCCATATATGTTGAATAATTGTGGAGATAGTATACATCCTTGTGTGACACCCCGTTCTGAATGAAATTCGTTCGAAAGTGTGTCAAGTACTTTAACTGATCCAGTAGTGTGTTCATATAGTTCGGTTATAAGCGTAATTAGATGTTGTGGTACGCCTACTTCTTTTAGTATTTGCCATAAGTGTCTTCACTTGACCCTGTCGAACGCTTTACGGTAATCTATAAAACAGATGTATAGTGGGATGTTGAATTCCCTAGATTTCTCGATTATATGTCTTATATTCAGCAGGTGTTCTCGAGTACCTCTACCTTTGGTAAATCCAGTTTGATCTTGTGGAATTTCTCTTTGAAGGAATGTTTTCAGTCTCTCATTGATTATATGTAGCATTATCTTGCTGGCATGGGATATAAGAGAGATAGTTCTATAATTGTCGTATTTATGGAAGCTGCCTTTTTTATGTATGGTCATTATTGTAGATTTTGTCCAGTCTTCAGGCCACTGTTTGGAATGCCATATTTGGTTACAGAGTAGATGAAGTAACTTTACGCCGGTTTCTTCTGTGGCTTTAAGCATTTCTGCTGTTATCATATCTGGACCTGGTAATATGATCTGTGATAATAACTTTGGTACCCTGCTTAAAGACTAGTTCTTTCGAATTCTTTGAAATGCCAAGTTCACCTCTTTCCGCAACTAAGTAACGGGCACAATATTGGAAGGTACTTTACTGTTAGCGGGGTTTTGCGAGAGTAAAACTCCCCTTGGGGATCTCGTGTCATCAGATGTCCATGTGTAAATGAGTATAACGAAGCTGCAGTCTCTTGGTGATTACCTAAGAAAAACTATTGGTGGAACTATCACTGTGTTTCTTCTCCAGCCTTAAGTAATCCAACTTTGGATATAGGCCTTTTCCAAATCAATACAGTGTTTTCTATTTTCCTTCACTTACTTCCAGCTGTGTCCTCCGTTCTTCTTAATGTCATCTGCCCATCTCATTTGTGGTCTTCATCTGCTTCTCTTTCCTAACCATGGTCTCCATTGTTGTATTTAGTGGTTCGATCTTCTATCCTTTAGTTGGGCATTGTGTCCTGCAAAGCTCTATTTTAATTTGGCAGCATGTTCTCCTGCGTCTTTTACTTTGGTTTTGCTTCTAATTCATTTGTTTGTTTTTTGTCTATAAGTCTTACTCCGAGCATTGATCTTTCCATCGCTCTTTGTGCCTTTACTATTTTATCCATATTAGACTTGGTGAGTGTCCACGTCTATGAACCATACGTGAGTATAGGGACGATACACTGATCGAAATTTTGATTTTCAAATATTGTTCTGTTTTAGTGCTTTTCAAGATCCAACCTCAGTTTTCCAAAACCTGCTTTTTTTAACTTTAAGTATCTATCTCAAGTAGATGTATTTGCTAACTGTTCCTAAGTTTATGCCGTCCAAACGTTATTTCTCTAATATTCGGTGTATTGGTCGTAATTTTTGTTTTTTTTTTTAAGTTCATCTTAAGACCTACTTTTTTATATGCTTAAAATAGTTGCGGCATTATGGTCTGTAGTTCTCCGAAACTTGCAGCGAACATTAAAATGTCATCAGCGTATCTCAAATGACTCAGTTTTCTTTCATTAACATTCAATCCTTTGTCTGCTCAGTTAATGTCTTTAAAGACGTCTTCCAGTCCAAGTGTGAATAGCTTTGGTCAGATAACATCTCCCCGGCAAACTCCTCTGTTGATTGGTATAGCTTTAGTTTTCGCATATATTTGTATTTTTCTTGTAGCTTTCTTGTAAATATTATGTATGATCATTCTGTACCGAGAGTCTATCCTGCAATTGTTCATAGCTCTCACTATTGCCCAAAGTTCTATGGAGTCAAATGCCTTTTCATAATTAACGAAGCCAATGTATAAATTCAAGTTATATTCATTGGCTTTCTATGTTAGCGTTTTGACTGTAAGAAGATGACTCGCACTGAATCCTTTCGGAATCCTTCCTGCTCTACCGATTGATAGCTATCGAGCTTCAACATTAACCTGTTATCTTATGTATTCTTTAATCCCTTTTTTATTTGTTTTTTTAATTTGTAACAATAAAACACTAAAAACTTTGTTTTCAAACTTCGACAAAATTTATTTTAACTCTTATCACTACAGCTGTTTCGGCTGATTGCCTTTCTCAAGTGATCTATTTTTGGCTTGCGTTTACACTTTATAGTCACTTGCGTATGGAATAGAATGAGGAGGGGAGAACTGTTTGTCTCAAGTTGGTCATTCAGAATTATATCTGTGTTTTTTAATTTGTCTATTTCCATAGATTCTAACAAAGATAGCTTAAGGCCTTTATTTTGAATGTGAAGAATTTTAAATTTATCATTAAAAGAATGATTCTATTCTAGAAGGTAAAGTGTGTAAGTCGAATCTGTTTTGCTATTATTGAAAGAACTTTTATGTTCTGCTATTCGTTTATTAAAGTTTCTACCAGTTTGACCGATGTAAGTTTTTTGGCAGTCGCCACATTTAAGTTTGTACACACCAATATGTAAGTGTTTTTTATTTTGGCTCTTGTTATTTTTGTTATATTTGCCTAGGTTGTTATTTGTTCGGAAAGCTGGTGTTATTCCTTTCCTTTTTATGTGTTTGGCTATATTTGTTGTTATTTTGCCTCTATATGTAATCGAGCAGAAGGTACTGGGGTTTTTTTCTGGTGGTGGAAATACTAATTTCAGGGCTTTCTTGTGTAGTTTTTGATTTAACATTTTATTAATTGTTTGTTTGTTGTATCCGCTGTTTACTGCTATTTGCTTAATTATATTTAGTTCTGTCTCAAAGTTGTATTTTGACATCGGAATTTCTGTTAATCTATGTAACATACTATGATACGCTGCCAGTTTATGTTGTGTTTGATGGGATGATGAATTGTGTATAGTTGTGTCCGTATGGGTAGGTTTATGAAATATGGAGAAGTTATGTTAGCTTTTAAGTCTGACAATTTTTAAATCTAAAAAATTTATGGATTGATTTTATTCTGTTTCTATTTTAAATTTAATATGACTATGAAGTGAATTAATATACGATAAAAATTGGTCGAGTTGCCTGTTAGTTCCTGTGAAAGATACCAGTACGTCATCTACGTATCTCCACCAATATAAAAACTGTTTAAATACGGGATGTTTTAACATCTTTGTCTCTAGATGATCCATAAAAATATCTGATAGCAATGGGCTTAGAGGATTGCCCATTATAAGTCCTGCACTGTTATTTGTATATATTTGATTATTAAATTCAAAGTAGTGCTGGTTTATGCAAACTTCAAGAAGATGTAAAATTTCAGATGTAATTATTGGATTTGTATTATTTTGGTCTAAAAGGTTTTTTACTAAAATACAAGTTTTTGTAGGAGGTATACTAGGAAAAAAATTTTTTACGTCAAATGAAATTAACCTGGAGTTGTTAGGTAATTGAAAATGTTGTATTTTATTAACTAGTTGTATTGTATTTTTACGGTAAATTTAGGTGAAAATTAAGTGTGTTCTAAGTTTTTTTGAAAGTTTATATGACGGAGCTGTATAAAAATAAACTACAGGTCTTATTGGGTGATCCGGTTTGTGTAGTTTATTGAAAGAGTATAATTTAGGAGGCTGTGGGTTCATGATATTGAGATATTTCTGTTATGTTGGATTTACTATTGATTTTAAATTTTCTAACGCTAGCTTAATTTGTTTTTGATATTTTTCTGTCGGATCTTTGTGTAAAGTTTCAATATTTTGATTATTGAAGAATACTATTGTTTTCCTATTATATTCTATTTTATCTATAGCAATAGTAGTGTTACCTATGTCTGCTTTTGTAAACACTATGTTGTTTTCTATTTATTTATTTTTAATTGAAATTCTCTTTGTAACAGGAATTCTTAGTTTCACTACACACACCTGTAATAGATTTGGCAATTATACTTGAAAAGATTCGAACGTAGTTTGAGGTTCGGGTCGGTTAGTAAATGCCCCTTTGTCCACTTCTCGTCGATCGATGATGATAGGTATAATAAAAGGTTGAAGTTGTGGAGTAAAGTATTAATTTATTGACAGCTACTGGTAATTACACAATTTGATAATCGTTAGGTAACTACTTATGATAGACTCTGTTCATATGAGCTTAAATCCCCAATTTATAATCTCACAAATAATTCGTACCCACGCACATAGGTCATTGCTTTCTATTATACATACGAATAAACTTTGCTTACAATACAATTTAATCTACGCCTTAATTGCGACACTTAGAAGTTCAATTAGAAAATATATTATTCGGCAAGTTATTTAGTTGTAGGTAAATGAAGTAATTATTAAAATATTATACGATATGGTTTTACAAATTCACTTATACACGGTGAAACTATAAAAGATTAGAAAGTTAAGAATAATGAGAGATTACAAATTAGGGGGTTAATTTGTGATTGGACAATACTTTTTTCGATACTGTTAGCAGTTTAACGACAGAAATTAAGAAATTCGACATACACACTTCACCTTCTAGATCATAATTATTCTTTTAATGACAAATTTAAAATTCTTCACATCCAAAATAAAGGCCTTAAGCTATCTTTGTTAGAACCTATGGAAATCAGCAAATTAAAAAACACAGATATAATTCTGAATAACTAACTTGAGACAAACAGTTCTCCCCTCCTCAAACTATTTCATTAGAGACTATAAAGTGTAAACGCAAGCCAAAAATAGATCACTTGAGAAAGGCAATCAGCCGAAACAGCTGTAGTGATAAGAGTTAAAATAAATTTTGTGGAAGTTTGAAAACAAAGTTTTCAGGGTTTTATTGTTACATAAAATGAATTTCCATCAAGTAACGGTCGAATCCATCAATTGTTTATTTAATTCTTTGGTATTTCGCTTTTCTTCTCTTAGAAATGCGCGCCCCTTTTACATCAACCGTTAAGTTCCGATCACTTCTTATTCTGTCTTCTTTATTTTTGGTTTTCTTTGCAACCGTCAGTCCCGTTTCTAAGAGCTTTTGTTGCATTTCTTTATTAATTGTGATGATGTCGAGATATTGTTGTGGATAATGTTCTTCAAATTCTTTTCCTAAGACATCTCTGTACTTATTTTTTCTGCTGTCGCATTTTAGTTTGATTTATCTGATTACAATAATTATGTGGTCTGTTTCTACTTGTTTTTGTCTGCTTAACAAGAAAACTTGCTCTTAAAAGGCTATGATTACTGCCAGTTGTGAATCGATTGAGAGCAGTTATATCTTTAAAAATGCCTTTGTTCCCACACAAGAAGTAATCGATTTCATTTTTCGTCATTTTTTCGGGAGATTTTTATGTCTACTTTCGATTTGCTGGTTTCTTAAAGTGTGTGTTCATGGCATATAAATTTTGTTGTTCTAATAAGTTATATAATTTTTCTTTTTGTTCATTTCGTGTGCCCTAATTACGCATCCATATTTTAGTTTCAGTATTTTCTTCGTTTTTACCTAATTTTGCGTTGAAATCTCGCATAATGATGGTATACTTTGTATCATTTTTTTCTAATGGTGTTATTAAATCTTCGTAGAACATTTCAACCACCTCTTCATGATGTGTTGTTGTGGAAGCCTACACTTGTATAACCTTGAACTTCGTTTTATTATGTAGGTCTATTATAATATAAGCTACTCTATCAGAAACACTTTTATATGTAGAAATAAATGGTGTGACATACTTTTTGACAAGAAATCTTAGTCCACCATATGTTTCGTGTATATTCTCTGTACAGTATAGGCGATTTCCAGAGTTTAGATTGTTTGCCTTTTCTTTTCACTTCTGACAGTCCTACAGTGTCGTAGGAACTTGTAGAAATTGTTCCTACAATGGTGTAGTTCCATGTTTGAAATTAAATTGGTTTGAAATGGTTTGAAACCAAATCACAGCACGTTTTAAATATTTTTAAGAAGCAATATCTACCTTGTTTACATTAGTATTTTATGTGATTACTGTATATGCTTATGCAAATACAGTATAGATAGAAGTTTATGGTCGGTATGAACCTTACGTAAGATGGAGTAAGAGACACCTGTTTAAAAAGAGAGAAGTATATTAGGGCCGCCCTTCATATCGCCGAAATTGAATGAGATGAAATAATAAAAAAGGGAAAATTCAACGTTGCCAAACTTAATGGTTTTATTTGACCTGTTATCTTTTTAGCATTTGAACAGTCTTCTAAGATAATCAAATTTAGGCGAAATGGATTTAAATGGCAGCTTACTGTTTTTTATTGGGAATATGACACAATTTTACTTTACAATAACTGTAATATAATGTATTTTGATTTCCACTTCGGAAATTGTTTTATATAAATAAAATTTATTAATGTTTCGTATTTTAAGTACGATTTCTGAATTAAAAATCAAAACATCATAATAAGCTTATTTTAAAGTTAAATTGTCGCCTTATTTACAATAAAAATAATAAACTGCATATGATGCCACAATAAAAAAGCTTCATACAAAATTATTTAGTAACATTAGTCTCGTCTCGCGTGGACAGAGGTAACCAGTAGAGGTGGGTCGTTGACGTTTTTATCGTAAACCGATTTTCGTAAACAAGTTACCATGATTGTTTAACAGTAGTTTCAACTACCCAAACAAACATAATGCCTATTATCGTTTATGTGTATATTTATTGAAGAGAAAGAAACTAATAAAGGATATATTTATTATAATTTGAAAAATAAACTAAACAATACAAATAGTAAATCGTACGTACATTTACATTACACGTTATTATTAAATCGCGAATCGTCTAAATTGACATTTAAAAACATAAGGTTTCCTACTTTACTTCTTGTTAACCGTGTTCTTCTTTTATTTAAAATTAAACCAGATTTTGAATATGTTTTCACATTTACAATATTTTTTGAATATAGTGGTTAAGTTAGGATGTACATAGCGATGATGTTTCCACCATTGTACTTTCGATACAGGTGTACGTTTAGATGAGTTATGTCCAATTAATTGATCAAAAATACAGCATGGACTTAAGTCATCTTTTTAGGTTTCTTTTTCTTGCAGTGGTTGATTTTCAATAGTACAATCTTCTTGTTGTTTAATTATAGAAGTAACCAGCTTCTTAATTTTTTCTTTGGTCTTTTAGCTTCATTTTTACCAGAAAATCCCTGCACTTTAAATCGTGAATCCATAAATATACAAAATGACTATGTGCCACTCTGTTCTATCCCTCTAAATATTTTTGCTAAACCTGACATTAGTAATTGTACTACGTCGGATAGTCTGGATGTAAGGTTACCGTTTGCTAAAATTTTATTACATGATTGTTGCAGGCAGCGTACCATAATAATCACTGAACTACCCTTCAAGTATTTTTGGCCACTTATTGTACTTGTTATTTCTTTAAAAGGTCGTAAAATGTGGGAAAGTTGAGAACAAATATTCCAGTCTTGAATATTTAGAGTCCAAAGTCTAAGTCTGTATTAACTAATACCAATTTGGAACGGATTACCTCTTCTAACTCGCTCATTGTTTTTAACACGTAATAGGTGAAGTTCTAGTTTAATTTTAAATAAAAGAAAAACACGATTAACAAGAAAAGTGGAAAAACTTATGTTTTTAAATGTCAATTTAGACGATTCGCGATTTAATAATGTGTAATGTAAATGTAAGTACTATTTGTATTGTTTAATTTATTTTTCAAGTTATAATAAATATATCCTTCGTCAGTTTCTTTCACTTCAATACTTATACACATAAACGATAATAGCCAATATGTTTGTTTCTGTACTCGCGTATTTAAAACTACTGGTAAACAATTAAGTAGTTACAGTTTACGAAAAACGGTTCCGATAAAAATGTCAACGACCCACCTCTAGTTTTTTAGGTATATGAGGACCGGAACCAGCGATATGTAAAATATCTCTGATTGGAATTAATCGTCTCACTAATGGGCAATGGGCGTCAATAAAAAATATGGAGGAGAGACCAAGGGAAAAGATGATTTTTTTCTTTGTCTATTCGCTAGAATATGATTTTATATCTGTGTTAGATATCCTGTTAAATTTTACCATACCGACCATAAACTTTTACCTACACTGTATAGACATACAAATAAATGGATATTTCTGACTAATTTTGTTTTTGCCTCTTGTAATATTTTCTTTAATAAAATGTTCTTCAAAGATTATATAAATCTTTTTATAAGATTGAAAATCTAATATTCATTGCAGTGTAAAAGCCACAATATGCCCACTCGCAGAAGTTTTAATGGCGCGTATCATGCGGTTAAAAGCCGTGGGGGCACCCACACAAGGGTTAAGTTAAAAAGAAAACAAGAGAATCAAGCTAATCAGGATCTTATTTTTGATCATTTATTTAAATTTTTACATTTTCTTTAAAAACATTTTATAGAAATAACGGTTTTATAATATTTTTCTTTTATAATTTTTTCACGATTTTTAACAATACGTTCTAAATTTCAATAAAAATAAAGACATGCGAATTCAATATACATAAATGTTTTTCATCGTCTGCGAGAGGTAGAAAATATATTTCTCCGATCATTTATAGCGGCTCTCATCGATTTTGAATTTCATTCAGTTTTTTTTTTTGATAAATGATTGAGCCTAACTAGACTACATTCATCATTTTTGCTTTACACTCGGGAACGAAGTGATTGAGGAAATAAAGTGATTGAGTTGCAGATTGAGCAGGAAGTGTTTATCAAATATTCTAAGATGGAATTTTAAAATAAGGATATGCGGTGTGGATACGATAGACGCTAAGGAATATATTTCTTTATTTATGTTAAAACGGGATCATACTGAATAATGTCGTGAACTTAAGGAAGAATTTTTTAGAATAAGGATCCTTTTTAATATATGAAGAAGCAAAAAGCAAAAAGACCTTAGAGCAACGGTAGATACCACGGTATATATATATATATATATATATATATATATATATATATATATATATATATATATATATATATATACTATTATTTGCAAATTTGGACCTTGTATATGTTTACTTGATTTAATATGCCTTATGCTGAATTTTGCAAAAACAAATAAATTAATTTTATTTTAAATTTGATCGCAGGGAACATTTTATCGTTAATTATAATAATCGGTGGCTTCAAATTATTCTTTAAGCAGTTACCTTTAAGGAAAGGATGGATAATAGGAAAATAAATTAAACCAAATAATTTTTAAATTTAAAAATTTAAATTTAAATTTAAAGTCAATTTTACCGTTAATCAAAATCATATATCATATGCGCTAATTCGCATAATTACGATTACAAATTTATTAACATCCCTATACAAATTTATCAATAATTGTCTGGACTTACAGTCAAATAAAAGATCTCTTTTCTCTGTTATCTTTTTTAAACTAAATCAAGGCAAATAATTTTCTTTCAAGAAATATTACTTTTTTAATTTTTTATATCTAAATATAAGATTATATTTATTGTGAAATGAATACACTGAATAAAATATTAAAAAAAAAAACAAATTAAATCTGATCTAGTTATGATCGTAGTTGAATGTCTTTGCTGATTATATAGCAAACTAACCTTTTATTTTCAAGAATTCTCTACTGGCTCATTTTCTTCTTACGACTGTCCACCTTCTGCTTATAATCTCAGTTGCTCTACACAAGCCTGCTATCTCCTCTGCTTGTCAACGTCTCTCACACACTAACGCCGCAACAGTCTCTCCAAAAGCTACTGGATCAAACTCTTTTCTCACAGGAACCGAATTTCTGTCTAGTCTAAAGAATTTTCACTTAGTCGACTAGTACCAAACATACTATACACCTGTTTATTTATTACAGGATGTACTTTTGTTGTCCACTGCAACCAATCTTGGGGGCTCGTTCAACAGACGAAAAACACCTTTCACAGTTATTATTTGACAAGAACTCTGTTAACTTTCACTGCAGGATATGGAACAAAAACAACTTGCTTCTTTGTACGTTCAAATCACAGTCATCTCCCTTTTTTCGGGCAAAACCTCTCTTCGTTTAGTTCAATCCCTCTTTCTCCTTTTGACCAATCAGACACACACATCCTACATATCACGCAATTTTTTTCGACCAATTAAATTCTGTGACTTGTCAAACACAAGCTAAATGCTATTATGATATCACATTTATTTGGTATTTTTAAATTTTACACAAATAAGATCTTTTCTTTGTTTCCAAGTTTCTAGAGACAATACATCTAATACTACTTTAGTTATTGTATGCTTATCCCTGGCCACTAAACCTTCTTATTCTTTGTCAAATTTATTTGTAAACAAAAGACCTAAATCTAATATTCTAAAATTGTTATCTTTGGGCTATTAACATTAATCGTTTTTAAGAAATCCTTTATTGTTTTCATATATTAACGTACAAATATCTATTCTTGTAACTGCCTACTTTCTACTAAATTAGAAAAACCATTACTCATTCCTTTATAAGATGAAACGACTTTACCGACGACACAAAAATGGTCTGGGCTAACAAGGTATTAATAGTTGCTCGAAATATACGATGGCTCTTACAGCTAATATTATAATTATTATAGATCGCTTAAAAACATGTAGTACTTGACAAAAATATGGAAACCTTTAAGCTATTCTACATAAATTGTTTGCTTTTCACAATTTCTTTCATGTGCCTTATACATCAAGAATATAAACTGTATAAAAGCTTTCTCGTTTTAAATTGGATATGGTTACTGAGTCGTGAGTGCCTGAAATGTTGAAATATATTAAATAGTGATGAAAATCATATATTTTGCTGGTAAAATATACTACAGCACTAAGAAAAGTAAACCGGTAGGTATTTTAAAATATCTCCATAATAACATTGCTCTACACTGCCTTTAGCGCTTCGCTCAACTTAATATATGCCAACATGTGTTTTTACACACTAAGGAGTTTTCAGCTCCGATGAGAAGTCATCTAACTTTGTTCGATATTTACAAATTTTAAACTTAAAAGCAGCATACATTTTGTTAGGTTGCGCAAGTAAAAATATAAAGTAAAATAAAAGATAGTCCACTTTATGCTTTACCTGCGATTTCTTTATTTTTCTTCTTTGTAATCAGAAAATTTGATCGTTTAGCTTTTAAACAGGTTGATTGCCGATCACTCCGATCGGAGTGCATCGACCAGCTTCGATTACGCCGGCCACTCCGATCAGAGTGATGATATCTCTATCTCTTGACTGTACAGTAAATCCGTCCGCACATGAAGCTACTAAAATGAAACCAGTTGGTAACCTTAGTTACCAATCAGTTGCTTATTAGTCACTGTCCATGTATTTTAATGAGCATCCGCACACAGCGCTACTAGTTAGTAACTGGTCTCTAATGCATCAGTTATCAGTCGACAGCAGACTGGACATGCAGGTCGCTTGGTGACTAGTTTCTAGTTTGTTGTGATATTTTTAAAGTTTACACGCGAAATGACGAAATTGGTAGAACAGTCGTTTAATATAAAATTAGTGCAAGAAGTGGAAAAACAATTTATATTGTTTGCAATGTAGGGATGAACCCAATACCTACTTTTTTCTGCATTTTACGTCTTCTAGTATAATAATAATGAATAATATTTTATTCATTGGTTTATAGCTGCATTCCAGTCCCAGGCGTCTGGGATAAGTTTTTACACGTGCATTTGTTGGTTTCGCAGTTTCGTTTGTGGTTCGGTGATAATTTGAGGTTAAACATGAACAGGAAAGCTGGACCTTCTGGTGTTAATCAAGAGACTTAATATTTACAAAAGAAACGTTAACAAAAAACAAAAATTAGGTGAAGAAGAATTATTATGGTATTTGGAAAATGACGACAGTAGTGATTAATTTAATCCGAATATAGATGACGGTGAGGCCAGTTCAAGCTTCGAGACCGACGAGGAAACTAGCAACATTTATATTAATATTACTAATCAAGAAGTACCAAGCTTTTAATTTTAATTAATGGAGTAATACAGTTAAGCTAAAGCAACTTGTGTTGAAGGAAACTCAAAATTTACTACTGCCAGTACCAGGAGGTGGTACACCACTCGATTTTTTTCAAATGATGTTTGACGACACATTCCTACAAGCTGTGGTAGATAATATAAATTCTTATGACGTTGAGGTATTTTTACGTCCAGAAACATCTGCCAAATTTCGAATTACAGCTTAGAAACAGTTACTGTGAAAACTGTGGACGAATTAAAAATATTTTTGAGTCTGTTGCTCCACAAGGGAACAATTCATTTGAGTCCTTTAAACGACTACTAGAAAACTGACTTTTTATTTGACATACCAGTTTTTAGAAAATATATGGCACGGAATAGATTCCTTCTAATATTGAGGTGTTTGCATTTTACGACTCCAGAAACACCGTCAACTACGTCTTGGAAAGATAAGTTCTGTAGCAGATTTTTTCAATTAAAAAATGAATGAGACTTATTACCGTGGATTTCATGTCATATGTTTCAAAGATTGATATCTTAAACTGGGAATTTTACCACAAGTGGACAATGAAAATGATCATCAATTTTCTTGATCTCACGAGAGTCGTAAAAAATGACGAAAATCACGCCACGTTAATTTATTTAACACCTTTATAAAAACTGAGTTTATTCTTAGCAAAATATAAAAACTGCATACAAAAGCTGCACTCTATACCCTTGCACAGCATCTTAATATTTGTCTGTAGGACATTTGGATCAAAAGATATCGAATTTTTACCGTCGAGCTGATACAAATTTTATTCAACATTGATTTCGCGCATGTAACTGACATTCAAAATCGACGGTCGCTTCAAGCGTTGTTTGTAAGAGAACGGTTCATTCTACTGAAAAAATGCCTATAAACATTTTTGTTTATAATTATCTCAGCTACATTTTTGATTAAAAATATATTTTTCTACGGTGTACAGATTCTTGGTAAATCGTTTTTTTACGTTTTAACCCCCCTGCGAGGAAGGATTTAGCGGTAAGCCCGGGGGTAAAACTGGTAAACTTTTTTGCGTTTGCTTTAAGGTCTTAAAATTATTATTCTCTGCAAAATTCGGCTTGTTCATATGATCTTTAGGGGTCAAGTCTCTGATGACTGGACTATTCGTTTCGGAATTGGATAAATTAAAATCCTTTTCATCATAAATAATGAGAATTTTACCAGGAAAATGAATACGTCTCAATGCACTGCAACATCTAGGATTGTTTTCTAACTGGGCTGGTGTGTACTTAGGAGCTTTTTTCTTTTATATCGTTTTAATTATTTCAAGAAATTGTTCTACTCACAATTATTCGTAAAACATTTAATCTTCGGCCAAGATTTTGCAAAGACTTTCCTAATTGGCTCTCCATACTCTAAATTAATGTCTGTCCCGAGCAAGAGTTAAAACTCTTGGTCTTCCACTTTTAGACAAATTAAGGTACGTTATATGTACCATTTTCGCACTGCTTAGTTGTCTGGTAAATCGTTGACACAGAAATATTTTGAGCACTAAAAATTCTTACAATATCGCGTTTTGGTGCATGTCCAACGAAATGATACATAGTTTAACGGATATTAAGTTTGTACGACATCTTAACGAACCGTATTTGTCGAAACTGACATTGTTTATACAGTTTAAGTTGTTTTACAGAATAATAAACAATCATAATGCTTGAGAATCACATTTGGTGTAATTGGTCTTTATCGACATATGATTTGTAAGGTTATTAAATGTATTTCAATTATTTATATTGTTACATTTAAATTTAGTTATTTAATGATTGTTAAAAGTATGCCAATATTAAACATACTAACTTACTTTTAATATTTAAAATTTAAAATTTTAGAGACATTTATTAATATCTGCTTATTTCATAAAACTGGTTAACTTAACTTACAGTATTTAGAAATAGAAAAAGAACTGTCACAGTTTAACCTATATTAGCTTGTCAAATTTACCTCTAAAATCTAATAGATAACAAAAAACTCATTGTCTCCCAGTCAGAGATGTAGTGCATTTAAATTTTAAGTCCTCCCTTTTTAAATTTAATATTTGTTTCGTCCCCTTTTTAAGTCTTTTTAAGTGTTTTCTGTGTATCCCGAAGTGTCCTTAATTGTTTTAATTTTAATAATTTCATATACTGGACTTTACAATCATTTGCCGTATTAAGTCAATAGAACTTTATCAAAAAAATTTGATAATTACAAGTTGAAAGAATTGCACACCCACACTCTTGAATAAATATAAATAACATTAATAACATAATATAAATAACAATAATATAGAACATCACCCTCATCTAACAAACTATCACATTACACCTATCTCTACTTTATTGGATAAAATCTATCTCCTCAAGAACTTCCCTGTTTATTGTCAAACAATTACAAGAGCAAAAACTTAAGTTCTTTCAACAATACAGGATAGTTTGAAACATGTTCTTATAACCATTAATTAATAGAGTACCAGCATGAAAGTAATATTTTATTTATTTACTTATTTATTACAATTTAATAGACTATTTTATACCAATTTGTGGGTCTTACCTTTTCTGCTTAAACAGTTTCTTAATTTTGAAAAACCACAGACATGTAATATTGGCATAATTACTGTAATTTATATCATTTATCTTTGTTTAACTTCATAAGACAACACCCTAATATATGGGTTTTATTATTTAAACATTTAATTAACTGTGTATCGAGACCTGAAGATGCTGTGCATATTGTAGAAAGAGAAACCTGTCGTCTAGATAGTTAAATTAAACTGATTGTGGGTAAGTCTTATTTATTATTTTTTTTACCTATTTTAAATGGACTCACATAAGCAACAAATTCATGATTTAAAAAAATAAGTTCTCTAGTATATGTCGATCATTTGAGACACAGGCTAATCGTGTAGACCTATTAGTGATTCTATAAAAGGGAACTATTTGGAATGTTGCAAAACTCCTATAAAAAACTTTGACAAACCATGGGTACCTACATCTATTTGTACCTCATGTTGGATTGCTTGATTGATAATTTAAATAGACATAGTCATCAAACCGATAACGTGCCAATCACATTCAGGACTGCTACTTTTGTCCATGTGACATAACAGATTTAAACAAAATGAACAAAAAATACATATATGATTATCCATCTGTACAAAGTGTACAGATATAAGTGAGTATTAAGTTTGAAAAATCCTATACTTTACAATCAAGCTGATGTAGATGATCTTGTTCGAGATCCTAATCTTCCAAAAGATTTAGCCACACTGCATGCCTCAAGACTAGAAGATAGAGACTTGATATTACCAGACACCAGATATAAAAATTACGCTTTATATCAAAAACGAGTTTACAAATTATTTCTTAAAAAAAAAGAGAAATGATCCTCTTCAATTATTTTACCGTCAGAGGGCAATACGCAACTGACATCGTTATGTGTTCTTTACTGATTTCTACAGATATTGAGGTTACCTGAATGTTGATTTCACAAACTTTATTTATTTCGTGGTGTTTTATGTTACTTCTAATGACCAATGCATCAGTATTACGACGACCCTTTTTCATTTGATGTGGTGTGACATAGGTGTCGAAATTTGGTCCTAAAATGGCTTCATATGAGCTTTAAAGACATCAAAATATTAAGAATATTTAATTGTATTATTGCCTGAATCTTCTCACTATGATTGGTGAGACCGTTTGCATTCCAGTCTTCTTCTTCTTTTGGCATCATAGCCCTGGATGGGTATTTGCCTGTACGCTTTGTATCCATTTCCTCCATTGTTTTATATTAATGGTTTTCAGGTCGTCTTCCACGTCATCCAATTATCTCGTCCTGGGCGTTCCTCTTTTCCGCCTTCCTACCGGCTTCCACTGTAACATCTCTTTTGTCGTTTTCCTGTCTTCCTGTCACTGAACATGTCCCAGCCATGACAGTCTTTGACTTTTCATAAATCTTACGATGTCATACCCTTCATTTAGTTCATTAACCTCGTCGTTTCTCCTGATTTTCCATGTGCCGTCTTCCTCTTGCATCGGACCATATACTTTTCTGTTTTTTTCTATCGAATGTCCTGAGTTGGGCTTCCCCGTTTTTCGTCATCACCCAATCAAAGTTGTTCTGTAGATAGTCATTTTGGTTCTTTTGTCTAAAAATTTCGATATTATCAATCTTTTATTAGCAAAGAATGCACGATTTCCACCGAATAACTTGAAGTTGACTAAGCCTAGCTCGCCTTTTTTCCTCTACTGCAGTTCTGCACGCATCATTATACCATTCCACATTTGTTTGTCTTTTGACTTTTCCGACAGTTTCCTGTGTAGATTCTGTTATTATTGTTTTGATTTGTCGCCATTCTTCCTCTGCAGTATCTTCCTCTCTGATTTTATTAAGTTTTATTTGAAGAGTATTTTGATATTCTTGTGTCTTTGTTGGACTTTTAAATCCTTCAACATTCCATTTTTTAATTTGGCTATTTTTCCCTTTTGCCATTGTCAAGATTTTCTGCCAAAGTTTTGCTCCCACAAGATAGTGATCTGAGTTAGAGTTCACCCTCTAAGAGTACCTGATTTCGCTGAACATTGTATCTCCTTTAAGATTTTTGGCGAACTGGTTTTCTAAACACTGCAAAATAACACAAATGCATCTTACAAGCTACAAATTGGTCTGTAGTGACCAAGAACAAATAAATAGGCGAAGGAAGCTGAAGTTGGGCTGGATTATCGAGCTTCGGGTGAAAAAAATTTGCAAAGCTTGGCTTTTCGAATACTCCTCGAAAACATGTGGACCTATATCGTTGTAACACCTTACAAATCTTTTATTTAGGATATAATACAAACACATATACTTTCCACAAACAAAATCTGCCGGTTTTCTGAATATTATACGCCGAGCTCCTTTCCTGCCAAAATTTGAAATCAAACTTTAAACTGTAACTACACATTTTCCCATGACAAAAGACGAAAAACAAAAAAACATTACGAATTTGATAAAAATTGGGACTACAACAACTACAACAGAGGCTCCACCGATAGTAATGTAATTCTCTTCCCCGCAATACCTTCTCAGTGATCTAAGTGGATATTTATTTAACGCGCAATATTAAGCGGAAACGATAAAAGAAATACCAAAGGAATACGCGTCCGTGATATATAAACAAACTTTAAAATGTGTTTATTATCAATTCCAGTGATGCAAAAGGATTAAAATAAAATATTTCGGCGTTTTAATATATACAGGGTGATTTTTATTACATACGAAAGAAAATACAAATGCTACAAAAGTCGCCCGGCTACAAAACGTCAATAAACTGATTTTATACTTTAGTTGTGGCTTATTTCCAATAAAAATTATAATTCCTTTTACTTGTATTAAATCTTAAAAGTATTTTCATAACAAAAAGAATAATAAAAATGTTAATTCTATTTTTCAAGAATTAAGTTTTAAATATCATATTTTTGTATTATATTATCGTTGTTTAACATTTTATGATATAATATAAATACATAAATATGAGCAACATAAGATGATACTTAAAACGGTATTACAAAATTTTATTTCTCTTCGATATTACTTTTGAAGATTTTAATAATAAAAAATCTTGCCAGTAGCTTATCACCCTTGTTATTTTTTCCACCTATTTACTTCTTCCTGTGTTTGCTATAGCTCTCAGCTTGTTGCTTTGAGCCGATAGCATTTACCGAGTTACACGTTTAATAAGTTGCTAAAGCTACTGTCGAAATCATTATTCACGGCTTACTTTGTGTACTCAAGAAAACGGGTTTCACTTTTTTATCAAAAAGTAAATAGGAGGAGAGTGACTCACCAATTAGCATTTATATCAAAAATTAGTTACCGCAAAGGGAAAATTACCATGAATATAAATGTACAGTAATAAATTTAAAAAACACATAGATCAGGACCATCTTTGATATTCTTACGTAATTTGCTGAATATTTTAACAAGGTAGACTTTATTTATTTTACAGTTAGTTTTAAAAATTTTATTTAACATTTATATAGTTAAACACGTCACGAAAAATTTACCATTTTTAAAAATCTACTAGGTAAAATATACAAATCGAACGAAGCGAATTTACATACACTATATTTATAATAAGAGATGTGCAAGAGAAATCAATAAATAACAATAAACCAGCATATCTATATCGACTTAAGATCGACATATTGGGAATAAGTGACACAAGTTGGATCGACTCCGGCGAACTAGGTACAACCAATTGTCGACTTTTCTACTCTAGTAGTACCGACAGCCAACATCAGTATGGAATAGCAATTAATGTTAGTAAACAAGCTTCAAAATCAGTTGTAGGCTTAGTAGTTTATACCAATATTGGACTGAATTATGCTAATACAAATGATGACAACACATGGGAAATTAAACCTTATTCAGGTTTATGTGCCAACCACCGATAAAACAGGAAGAAATTTAAAAATTCTACGATGACTTTGTAACGAACTATTCTGCTTACTTCAGGGTAAGAACATGGGGAAGAAGATTGGGCAAACAATATAATCGAAACTAGTGCGTACGGCACTCAGAGGGTTGTTGGAGAGCTGGGTCGTGGATAAGTTGAAATAAAATTGGTCGGATTTGGGGTATCTACAAAATGAAAACAATGGGATAGTTACGTAAATCTCCTGGGCAATTAATAAAACAAAAAAAGAAGCTTCTAGCAATTTAATATAAGGGCGCCGCTTCGAAGGATCCTAGTTTGCTGAAAGAAAGAAAAAATTCTTCTTTCCTAAAATCAAAAATACATACAAGGATTAGGAGGCTTTTCTAAATTAAAACACAAAATGGACCAGACAAACAAATCAAACATTTATTTTTGTCTTAAACAAACAGTTTTCAAAAATATAGATTACACTAAAAGCATACTATATGCATAATACAAATTAACAAAAACTCACGTGTTATTTGTTTACAAAAAAGATTGCTATAAAAATTTTGAAATGCTGTAGAATTTAACCTTATATATAAAATATCTTTTCTATATAATAATCAAATGAAAATTGTTTCACAACAATGGATTAAAGCAAAATGTCATGTCTTCTTCTTCTTCTTCTTCAGCCTGTGTTCGTCCACTGCTGGACATAGGCCTCTTCCATTTGCTTCCATCGATTTCTACTTTTGGCAATTCTCATCCACTGCTTGCCCGCGACTTGTTTGATATCGTCTGTCCACCTCTTCTGCGGTCTGCCTACTCCTCGCCTGTTCTCTCATGTCAACAACCCAAATGTCATGTGTCAAAATAAAATTTTACAGAAGACAGAATAAATTATGACATTTTTTCTATCTACGACTTTAACATAATATAAAACTTTAATTATTACAAATTCTTTTAATTTTCAAAGAAAGCAATTATTACAAATGACTATATAATTAAAAAAGAATAATATATCAATTGTTACTTTATTTTCATATATTGCACTACTTAACTTTTAAACAAAACACAAAACTTGCTAAATCCCTGGGATTGGAGCTGCAAGGAAAAATTCTCAAACTGGAACGCAGGGAACCATTTCCATACTCAGGAACAAAGATCTGGCGTAAATGAGTTCGGTGGAGGAATCAAGCTGACGAACAAAACTGGTAGGACATCCTATATAATCTTAAAAAATTCCATTAGTCTCCGGTACACTGTATGAATCTTCCGATGATTACTCTGTCTAAACTGCTATGCAAAGAGTATTACCATCTTGTCGGTCTTAAGACATAACATAAAAAAATTGAATCGACTTTTTATTCAAATTTGCCCCAACATTACACCTCGTCTAAGTGCTATCTTAACTCTACATTATTCGGTTGATCAGGCTTAACTTTCCTTGCTTGACTGTCTATCTGCCTTCAGTTTTAAAATTTCAACGTTAATACGTACCATACGTACCATACAACATCTTTATTTTTACCTGACAATGTAACAGAAAGTTTGAGATTTGTATGTATAACCCGACAAGCGAGAGCTGGCGGGTTGCGCGTAGAACAAATTGAAAAAAGGAAGGGATTGCTCCTTTCTATTGCAGTCGGCTAAGAGTTCACATGTTGTAATTAGTGCTAGATTTCTGACAGTGTTGTCAAGTATTTACGTTTTTATTTGGAGTGGCCCTATATTATAAATTATTATTTATATTTCACCCGCCAGCTCTCACTTGTCGGATTATAAACACAGACAAAAAAATCTATATTTACTTTTAAATCGGTAGAAATACACGTACATATTGATTATTGTACCGGAATAATTTTCTACCTGACAATGTAACAGAAACAGAACATCTATATTTTTGTTTCATCTCGTCAAAAAAACTTGAAATATTCTAGTTCGAACATCAACCTTTATTTAACTTCTCCGCCGAAATATAAAAAATACTTGCTATATTATCGATCGTTTTAAAATTTCTCTGTAAAAAACAAACACAGATTTCTTGACAAGCTTTATGCGTACTGACGAGATAAACAACAAAGGACGAACTTCAAAATTTAAAACAGAACCCATATTACCATATAGATATTGATATGAAAATTTAAAACGCACCTTCAAAAAACCCTACAAGATACAATATCTAGAGATATAACAGTAGTGATGGGTGAGTTTAACGCCAAAGTTGGAGAAGGCAGATGTGAGTCTACTGTAGGACCATATGGACTCGATGTTCGAAATGAGAGAGGAGAACGCCATATAGAATTCTGTCTAGAACATGATCTTGCGGTAATGAATACTTTCTTCAAACTGCCTAAACGACGCCTTTACACTTGGAAATCGCCAACTGACATGGTCGATAAAATCGTTAGAATCCAAATTGACTATATTTTAATAAACCACAGATACCGAAACGCAATACAATCGGTGAAAGCGCACCCAGGTGTAGATAAGGCGTCAGACCACAATCCTCTTGTAGCAAAATTCTAACTTCATTTAAAAAAGATACCAAAAAGCTACAAAAGTGATAAACTAAACATACAAAAATTAAAATCAGAAGACGTCAAAGACAAACTAAAACAAGAAATCAATGCAAACCTAGAATCCACACCTGAATCAATTAATGGTGATTTATAACAACAGTGGCAATTCTTTAAAAATGCAATTATCGAACCAAGTGGCAGAGAACTCACAACAACCAGATCCAAGAAAGGAGGTTGGATGACAGAAGAAATCTTGGAAATGATGGAGGACAGAAGAAGGCAATAGAATATTAACATAACTTCAATCTCCATAAGAAAGTTAAAGAATTAGCTGGGGTAGCAAAACCAAAAACCTTAAGCATACTATTGGACAAACAAGGAAACATTTTAATGGAGACGAAACAAAAATTAGGAAGATGGAAAGAATATATAGAGGAATTATTCCATGACCAGAGACAGGAAACTATATATGAAGAATATCAGAGTAAAGACGAGGGACCCGAAATAACAAAGTCAGAAGTTATGCATGCAGTATAGTCCATGAAAAATAATAAAGCTAATGGTGCAGATGAATTACCAAGTGAATTGCTAAAACTGGTTAATGAAAAAAACATAGATCTTTTAGTCCAACTACTAAATCCAAGTCCAACTACAATCTATTCCACAGGAATCATTTCATGTGAAATGCTGACATCAACATTTATTTGTCTACCAAAGATAGTAAATGCCAAAGAGTGTAGTGATTATCGAACGATTAGTCTAATGTAACATACCTTAAAACCTCTGCTAAAATCATCCATAATAGAATACACGCTAAGCTGCAGTTGGATATTAGCGATTTCCAGTTAGGATTTCGGAATGGAATGGGCACAAGTGAGGCACTATTTTTTTTAACGTGCTGACAAAAAGATGTTTAGATGTTAATCGAGATCTTTATGTATGCTTTATAGACTAAAACAAGGCATTCGATAAAGTAAAACATGACTGACTTATAGAAGTACTCAAACACAAGAATCTGGATATGAGGGATGTAACATTGATATCAAATTTATACTACAGCCAACAATCAAATTTGAAAATTGGAAAAGAAGTGTCAGAAGAAGTGGAGATAAGAAGAGGGATCAGGCAAGGTTGCATACTGTCGCCGTTATTGTTTAATGCGTATTCTGAAGAAATCATACAAGAAGCTTTGGTAAACGAGACAGTCGGCATAAAAGTGAACGGAAGTTTAATTAACAACAGTAGGTATGCCAACGATACAGTCATAATAGTCGACAACTTGGAAGACTTAGAAAGAATAATGAACAAAATATTAAGATATAGTGGAGAATACAGACTCTCTCTTAACATAAAAAACCAAATTCATGAAAATTAGTAAGAACAACAATACAAATGAAATATTAACGGTAGGCGGCCAGAAAATTGAGAGAGTAAAGAGATATACTTACTCGGGAACGATAATCACAAAAAATAACGACTATACTGCAGAAATAAGAGTCAGAATGGAAAAAGCACGTGCCAATTTTATGAAAATGAAAAAGATTTTATGCAGCAAAGATCTGACATTGACCCTCAGAATAAGGCTAATTAAATGCCATTACACACTGTACTCTACTATGTAGCTGAATTATGGACATTAAACCGGAATACAATAAATCGACTTGACGCGTTTGAAATGTGGACATTTAGAAGATTGTTAAGGATTCCGTGGGTAGATACAGTCACGAATGCAGAAGTGTTACGGAGAATAGGCAGAGAGAAGAAAATGGAAAATACAATAAAAGAAAGGAAATTGCAATATCTTGGAAATGTAATGAGAGGCGAAAGATTTAACATCTTGAGACTCATAATTCAAGGATAACAAGAGGGTAGGAGAAGCGTAGGAAGAAGACGAGTTTCCTGGTTGACTAACCTGAGAGAGTGGTTTGCAGAGCAGCTGCCTCGGAGGTCAGAATAGCCATGATGATTGCCAACCCAAGTCGCGGAGATGGCACTTAGAGAAGAAGAAGTATATCTATGAATCGTCTGGAATCAAGACCGGCAATCTTCATTTTTTCAAATGTTGGGTAATGAAGAAAAACTGGTTTTAAGTTCCTGAGTTGATCTAAGTTAGTAGGGTCTAGTTTAATCTGTTAAGGCATTGTTAAAACGTATGTTGGCTTATAAAAATGTATTATATTTTTCTCTGTTATTAAAAAAATAGCTTTAATGTTTGGAGATTTCCATTTTTGGTACTCGCTTATGGCGATAGCTATGTTTGATTCTAACTAGGTTTGAACTTAATTAGTAAAAGGCGTTAAAACAGTAATGTATTTGTTATTTATTACTGAATAACATACAAGAATAATAAAAGAAACCAAATCAAAACACTTGGTAATTCTGGAATAAATTCGCAGGCTTAATGTTTTTTATATTAAGCATCTTCACCTCTTGTGGTATTTAATGTTTCTTCAATAGCTATAACTTGGTTGTAAAATGATAGTTCTTCCAACTCTCTTCACTTTTTTCCAAAGTGTTTTTCAAGTAAACTTTTAACATCTTTAATTTTAGATTACTTACTGGAGTAGAACGACCAATAACTAAAGTCGGAGAGAGGTTTTTAGGCGTTCTCCCTTTTTTTAAAAACACATGTTGCTGTATTCAGGTTATTGTTATAATGTAGTTCTTCACGAATTAAATTTTACCACTTCGAGAACGTGTTAAGTATAATCTTTTTGATTGTCTGAATGAAAAGTTCAGGAGCTAGTAGATTTTAAGTTATCTATAACGGATTGTTTCCAGTCATGAACTTCGCAGTCTTGGCCTAAATGAAAACTAACTAACCTAACCTAAATGAAAAACTGATCCTGATTCTCTTAAAAGACAACATACTCTGAAGGTCTTGTTAGCACTTCTATGTTTCTAACTTTTTTCTCTTGTTTCAAAGGACTCAACGTCAAATGTTTTTTGGTATACCATATAAAAAGTGTATAGTTAATGTTGGTACCCTTAACTGCTCATGAAACCATTATAAAAAAACGGGTGTGGCAGTCCAGTGGGAATGCCGGTAGAAGTTATACATCTATAAACGCGTTCGCCGTTACAAATTTATATGGGAGGCAATCTGCACAATCATTACATATGTAATGCTATAGGTAAGAGAGAGCAGAAAAAGAAAAGAAATTATTTATATAGGTATATGGTGCATCGTTTGCTGAATATTAACATTTGACCTGTAATAGGAGTATAGTAAATAAAGAATTGTATCAATATTTTAATGAAAATATATTTTCATATATGTATAAAAGGAGTTGTTGCAAAAAAAAAATTACACATACTCTGCAGTAAAATTCATTGTTTATTTTGTTATTATTATAAAAATTACAATACAATAAATACACTGCAACATAATTCAATATAATAATACAATATAAATTAAAATGTAATATTCATAAGTATTTAAAACTGCCAATATACATAACTTACTTTATGAAGATAAAAATAAAAAATCAACAACTCGGAATATGTTGTAAATTTTCATTTTATCTTAAAATTTAGCATATTTACGTATATTACATATATTTAATAAGATTAACGTGAGGCTTTTAAATATTTCAAAAATAAAAAAAGATTATACATATTTGGGATTCGAACTCACAAACACCAGCGTATGAACCAAACACGTAAAGGATTTGCCAATTAGACATGACACTAACGGATTTCAAAATTGACAGTTCTCGGTCAAACAGTGATTATTTTAAAATACAAAAGCCTAAAATAATTATAAACGTGTAATAAATAATACAAAACAAATCACATAAATAATAATATTAATACATATTATATTATATATATATATATATATATATATATATATATATATATATATATATATATATATATATATATATATAATATTATATAATATGTATATATATATATATATCTATAAATATATATATATATATATATATATATATATATATATATTATTAAATATATATATACAAAAGGAACAGTTTTAATCTCGAGAGAGAAAGAGATAGAAAATATGTCTTCTGTCTCTCTCTTACTCATTATCTTACATATGTAATGGTTTCACAGATTCACTCCCATGCAAATTTTCAACGCCGACCGTGCGTATGAAAGTATAACTTTAAAAAATAATTAAAATCACAAGTAGACATAATGGGCATATCTGGGATATAAAGATGGGATTCGAACAAAAAAAATATGTTATTTTTGAATAAAACTAAATTGATTTCCTTCGAAACAGCTATTATTGCATATAAGGCTGGGGCTTCTAAGAAATTAGAAATGACTTTCACCAACATGTTTTTAATTTGAGGGGTTTTTGCACCACCTCTGCTAGAAAATTGGTGATTTCTTAGACACCGTAAAAACTAGAATATGATCTGCTATATATGAATCTCTGTTATCTCCCATGTCTTCAAAACCTTCTGTACACCTACTATGCTCATTGTAATAAAGACTTGGCATAATCGTCGTTTCATCAAATTTTATAGCTATATGCTTATCCATTTTTTCAATTTTTCATATTGTTGCTTTTAGTGACTCAAATATTATATTAACTTATTATTTCCTGGGCCCACAATAGTTTGAGACGGAAGTCTGTTTATTGATGACTTACCGGGTTAGATAAATACATAGATTGAAAAAAATACCATATGAACGAGCACTTTGTTTTTATAAAGACAAAGCTAACATTTCTCATTAAAAGTAAATCATCTTAGCTTTTTTGCTTTACAGCTTTCTCTGTACTGAATTTGAATTAGAATACCCGTTATTCTCTTAATGTTCTGAAGATCAACCAATTTATTTTATTTATAAAACTCTTCAGCTTTAAAAATCTACGTTTAATAGACTTCGTACTATTTCGTTACAAAGAATATTTATGGTCTAGCTTTATATACAGATTGAACGAAATAAATTCGGAACATAGGAATATAATGTATTTCGGCTCAATTCTGCTGTAGCTGGTTGGCCAACAAAAGATTGTCAAATAATTATATTATAAAAAATCCCATACTTCAGTGGGCTGCTGGATTCTGAACTCATAAAAATTGAAAGCTACACATAAATCTACGATTTTATTATGCTGTCAAACCAGTTATAGTCCAGGAAATGTAGCATTTCACCTCGCAATTTTTTCCTGCGGAGTGAATTGACTTGAAATTTAACAGAAGGTAGGTAATAGCCTAAGGATTAAAATCTATATCGAACCAAAGTGCACCAAAGCCTAGGGAGTGGTTGCCACCCCATCTCCGGGGTGAAAATCTCCTTTTTTACGTTTTAACTACAGGTTTCGATTAGAAAAGTGATTCTAAACAAAAAATGTGCTATACATTTTTTTTATAAAATGACATTTTTCAAGTTATTCGCGATTGAAAGTAACAACTCTTAGACGAAAAAATCCACGTTTTTAATCGATTTTTCGCAAATAACTCGAAAATGGTGCATTTTATCAAAAAAATTGTAGAGAACAAATTTGTAGCTTTTAAAAAGACAAATACAATTACAAATACAATATCAATGTTCAGCGGTTTTCTTCAAATGCCAAATTTGAAAGATTCAAAGTCAAATATCGGGAAAATGATGCATTTTGGGAAGAAAACTCACAGAACCTTTTTTAAAGAGCATAAATAGACCTATCATAAAAAAATAAGGTCAATACCTCATTTTTTACGAAAAAATCGAGGAAAACAACACCCTAACCACCCCCATAATTAAAATTGATCTTCACCCTTCTGCAATTCCCTTTGTAGATGTATTGTTAATACGTCCAAGAAGTTTAACCCATTAACAATGCTTAGTTTTAGAAAAAGTACAGCTTAAAGCGAGAAACGATTTACAATTTCATATTTTTTACCCATCTTTTTTTAAATATGCCCGAAAATACTGAATATATGAAAAAAATAAAAATTACCAAATTGTAGCTTTTTTAATGGCTAAAATTACACTTTATTTAGATTTGTTGTACAATGAATATTTGGCGAGATATAGCCGTTTAAAGCATCGATTTACGATTAAGCACCATCTTTTTCGAGCCCTTTAAACTCACCCAATTTAAAAACCAAGGGTTCCAAAAAGATTTAATTCACAGATCCTTGTAGCTCTTAAAAACCTCGTTTAAAACGATCGTTTTTGAAGAAATGTGAATTTTTTTCCGGAAAATTCTATTAGTATAGTACAGTACATTTCGGAGCATAATAATCTACAACACCGGTATATTAGCTAGTGGGGCGTTATACATTCGAAATTTTAAGCGTTCTTATTTTGAAATCCCATACGACAGAATAAAACATCTGCTCATCGATTTACGATCTAGCACCATCTTTTTCGAGCCCTTTAAACTCACCCCATTTAAAAACCAAGGGTTCCAAAAAGATTTAATTTACAGATCCTTGTAGCTAATAAAAACCTCTACAAATCGTTTTTGAAGAAACACTCTATCGTTAAAAATTAAAGAAAATACGTTAAAAAAAACCAGTTAATTTTTTTCTGGAAAATTCCATTAGTATAGTACAGTACATTTCGGAGCATAATAATCTACAAAACCGGTATATTAGCTAGTGGGGCGTTATACATTCGAAATTTTAAGCGTTCTTATTTTGAAATCCCATACAACAGAATAAAACATCTGCTCATATGTCTATGGCTTGGCAATGAAAATATCAGAGCAACAGAGTGGGGATGGTATTCCAAAGATGGTTTGTTATTACCCGTACGCATGAACAAACAACCTGCACCCGATAAATTTTTGAAAATTATTTTTTGCCAATGCAAAAAAGGATGCGGCGTTTCATGTGGGTGCAGAAAAGTTGGTTTATACTGTAACTCTACTTGTTCTGGGTGCTCAGGTGAAGGGTGCAATAACAGTCCACCAATAATTGAAGAAGATGAGGATGACATAGATCACGATGAAGATGTAATTGATGACGAATAAAATTAATATTATAATTGTTTTACCTATAAATGTAAATATTTTCAACTATTTATGTAAATGTATAAGAATATATGGTGCCTTTTTATGTTGATAATTTTTTTTGTATTTAATTCTACTTTTTTCAATTTATATCTTATAAATTAGTTTATAAAAACTACAATGTTGTAAAGGGTGATTTTCAAAAGTTGAAAAGTTGCAAAATTTTGGCAAAAAACTGTTTTCACCTACAGCACTCATAACAATTGATTTTTAAGGGTTGAAAATATATAAATTTGTATTTTAAAGTATAAAAAACTCATTATTTAACTAATACTAACCAAATTTCACTCATCTTAGGATTTGTAATAATATTTTACAATTTTTTAAAATTAAGGGTAGTTTTCACCCCTAAGAACAATCAGGGTTCATCTGCATGACATAAACTATAAAGCAGAGGGTGAGTTGAGCTTAATTCCAAATTTTTATGCAAATCGTTCCAAGGTGAAATCATTTTCTTCGCATTACTAATTTTTTATATTAATCTCTAATAAGGGTCGTTTTTTAAGGGTTGAAATATGATGGAACTTTATTCAAAAGCACGAAACTATCATTATTTAATTAATTCAAACCAAATTTTACCCATATTCAGGTTTAATATGTTATTTTATAGTTTTTGACAATTAGGGGTAGTTTTCACCCCTAAGAACAATCAGGGTTCGTCGACATGACATTAACTATAAAGCAGCGGGTGAATTGAGCTTAAATCCAAATTTTTATCCAAATCGATCCAAGGCGAAATCATTTTTTTAGAATTAGTAATTTTTTACATTAATCTCTAACAAGGGTTGCTTTTTAAGGGTTGAAATATGATGGAACTCTATTCAAAAGTATAAAATAATCATTATTTAACTAATTCAAACCAAATCTTACCCATATTCAGGTTTAATATGTTATTTTATAATTTTTGACAATTAGGGATAGTTTTCACCCCTAAAACCCTTCAGCGCACTTCGGTTCCATATAGATTTTGATCCTCGGGCTATTACCTACCTTCTGCTAAAATTTCAACTGAATACATGCAGGACGAAAAAATTGCGAGGTTTTAACTTTTTTCGAACTTTCCTGAACTATTATCGCCTCCTTAGACAAACCCGTCTTACGCAAACAACTTTCTTGCGAGACAGATGGTTGAACGATATTTTATACAATGTCTATACCCAGGTATGGATTTATTTTTGTCCAAGTTTTATATTGGTCCACTATTTTAAATGCAGTTCAAACAGACATGTATTAAATTGTATGTTCCGTTTTAATTTGGTTCAATCTGTATATTATTTTTTCTTCTCTTTATAAAATTTTGCGATTGAAACATTAACTACCCTTATAAAATCTAAAAAAGTACAATCTTAAACAATTGTCTCTTTTTTTTAGTTGTACTTTTGTAGTCTGCATACACGTTGCTCGTTAGTCACGGTATCATCTCCACAACGATAAACACTTAACCAGAAAACGTTGAGTGCGCGTACAAAGGATCTGCAACTTCCCCTAAAAATAAAACGTGATGTAGTTGCTCGAGAGAGTGCAGTGGTCAAGAAAATCATTATATAAAAGGAAAGTTGTCTAGCGTTTGTGGACGTTTTATTGTGAACATAATGTCTTCCTTGAAATGTATATCTTTTATAAAATGAATCTTTCTTGTTTCTTATCTTATGCATCGCATATAGTTTTACGAAATTTTATCTTTTTATTTTATCAAATTGACTAAAATTTTATTTAAAGAACAGCTTTTATTTGGGAGAAAAATATCCTACTTTCTTTACTGAGAGACCAATATCCAAATAGGAGAATAAGAATAAATACCTGGATTTGATAACGGGAACGTAGAAAGATTGGTGGATTTTTGCACAACAAAGGAGCTAATAATAAACATGCGTTTAAAGCAAAATTTATATAATGGCGTTGCATTTTTTTCTCCAGTGCAAAATGCTGAAGCAAGCGTCACAAAACCAGCACAACGAGCAGACATTACTGGTAGCGTCAAGAAATATCGGCTCTTCATATCGATTCGCTACTCTCTATTAATTCTGTTTTGGTCATCATATATTTATATATTTATTTTGCTTTTTTGCTTCTTTTTATGAAGATATAATTCTGTATGTTGTTCAATGTGGCTACATTAAGTGGTCGTTAAATCGTTTTCGTGGGCTTTAACTGAGCGTCTTTCTATTGGGGATCCATCTTTTGCCGTCTTTACTACTATATTTAATGTCATTAGGATAATATAATCGTTTCATTCGACTCTTTTACCTCTTACCCTGACTTAATGTTTTCCACCTTGCATTTACGTCGTATATCTGTATTTCTAGCTTTGTCTTATAGTTTTTATCATAAATGTATTGTTACGATAAATCAATATGTCTCGTAAATATTTTTTTTTTAATTCTGAATGTTTTAGATTTTAAGACTTTTCTTTCTTCTGCATATTCTAGTCGCTTGTATTCTTTTTTCGTTATAAATCTCACTGCTATTTCTTGTGTTTCTTTGAAGTTGGTTAAGCCTAGTTTGCCTTTTTTCCTATACTACAGTTCTGCATTCATCATCATACCATTCCGCATTTCTTTGCCTTTTGGCTTTTTCGACAGCTTCCACTGCTGACTCCGTTATAATTGTTTTTAATTGTCTCCATTCCTCCTCTGCAGTGTCTTCCTCTCTAGTTCGGTTAAGTTTTATTTGGAGAGCATTTCTGTAATCTTGTCTCTTTGTTGCGGTTTTGAATCCTTCGACATTCCATTTTTTTATTTGAATAGCTGACGGCATTTCATATAAATAGCGGGATTTTCATTGTGGGGGTAGTCAGAAAAGAAGACCGCGACGGGTATTTTAAAATGTAACGTCCGTATAAATAAATTATTATTGTAAGATAAATTATCATAAATAAACTTTAAATTAAGTCGTAAGTGTTATAAATATAGAATAGTGGATGAATAATAATAAACTTTAAATTAAGTCGTAAGTGTTATAAATATAGAATAGTGGATGAATAATAAAAACAATAAATTAAAATTAATAGAATTAATAAATATATCACATTGATGTCAGAAAAGTGGAAATTGTGAAAATGGCTACGATTTATGAGCTCACAGTTACAGATTTAAGAAGACATCTCGAGGACAGAGAATTAGCTTCTACCGGAAAAAAAGGCTGATTTAGTCCAACGACTAAAGAACGCTATAAAACAAGACGGTTTGGATCCGGAAACTTATATATTTGAAGACAAACATGCTGCTGTCATCTCGTCGATTGCCAAAGTTTCCGGCGACATCGCATCATTAGAAGACAAAGTTTCTAATGAGATTTCTTTTCTAGAAAGCAAAGTTTCTGCTAAGATCTCCTCGGAAATCGCTAAATTCACTTCTGAAATGTCTGCTCTCGACGACAGAGTGTCTTTGTTAAAAAACCAAGTTGCTGCCGATATGTTGGTCTACGAAGAAAAGATATATAAAAGAAGCTGGAGGAAACAGGGACAGCAGAGAGAGGAAACAATCCAATTACAGCAGAGAGAAAAGAAAACGAGACGAAATGTAAGTTGGAAACACGGCCGAAATTTGAAGGAAGTGGAGGTTCTGTTCATGACAAAGTCCCAACTTTCGACGGAATCGTCATGGAACAACTACATGAAGTTTGGTCGAGTTGCAGAACTTCAAGGACAAGCCTTTTAACTCCAAGATGCATCACGTTATCTTCTCTACCTGGTAACAAAAGACACTGCCCGTGACCAACCTACCTACCGAGATGTATGAGA
This sequence comes from Diabrotica balteata, assembly GCA_918026665.1. Taxonomy (NCBI): domain Eukaryota; kingdom Metazoa; phylum Arthropoda; class Insecta; order Coleoptera; family Chrysomelidae; genus Diabrotica; species Diabrotica balteata. Next base: position 34,215,774 of record OU898280.1, on the reverse strand, counting down.
AGCCTTACTTCAATTGAGAGAGCACGTACTAGAGTCCGACGTGCAAAAGTTAGCCATGAAAAAGTTGGAGTGCCGCCAAATAGATTGGAGAATTATCCGAAATATGGTGGAGGAGATCTTTAAAGACACCGAAGTCAAGGTGTTAGTCTGTTGCAATCCGCATAGTTACTGGTGCGGAGAGAAAACCGTCCCTTGCCATTTTTATACAGTTGGAAGTTGTAAAAGAGCGTCCAGTTGCCAATACGAGCATGCCATTCCAGTTCCACTCCCGACAAGGTTCCATGAAGAACCATCTTTTAAGAGGGGGGCAATGTTACGATAAATTAATATGTCTCGTAAATATTCTTTTTTAATTCTGAATGTTCTAGATTTTACGACTCTTCGGCCAGCCGGCAGAAATCCCAGGTAATAAAAATCGGTCAACTACCAATCGAACTTTCTAGAAACAGGCCGCTATAAAAAAAACAGTTCGAGACAATTCAGGTCAACCTCCTTCTGCTTCGCGAGAGATCTCATGCTGATGGAATTTTATATAAATAACGGGATTTTCATTGTGGGGGGCAGTCAGAAAAGAAGATCGCGACGGGTATTTTAAAATGTAACGTCCGTATAAATAAATTACTATTGTAAGATAAATTATTATAAATAAACTTTAAATTAAGTTATAAGGGTTATAAAAATAGAACCTTTGACGAATAATAAAAACAATAAGTTAGAATTAATAAATATATCACAGTATTTAAGTGTTTTAATCTTTGCTGTTTCCAACATCCTTTTTTTCCTGTCTGTGTCAGGTCGTGTTTTTGCCGTGTAAGCTAATTATAGCTTAGATCTGATGTCTGTTTTGTAAATTCTGCCTTTTTTTTCTTTCCCGTTATTCCCGATATTTTATTTTGGTTTTAAGCTTTTTGTAGCTAGATATTTAAACTCCATCACTTTTTCTATTACCTGACATTCCAGCTCCAATTTATATCTAAGTAAATTTGCCTGTTATATTCATACATTTTGTCTTTTTTTGAGAAAAACAACTAATAAACACAGCTGCGATGACCTGGGTGAGAGTATGGACTGTGTAGGTTATTCTCATATTTTGTGTTGACTATGATAGTTTTTCTCCTGCAATAGATATTTAACCCCTTGAGTAACTCAGGAGTACGTTTGTTGTTTGCATTGACGATATGTCAAGATAAAATACACGGCAAACAGTAAGTGTGGAAAGGTATACCGAATTTTTTTCATTTTTGAACGATGTTGGTGTTTCCGTTGTACCCTTAAATTTTGAATTGGGAGATTACTGCTTACAAACTGATTTTCCCCTGCCACAAAACTTTACAAAATGTCTTTTACTACTAAAACTGTTTCTCTTCCAGCAAAAACTACTAAAACTTTTCGTCTTTCACTTATAAAATATATTTCTCAACCAATTACTCCCTCTTCACTCTTTGGAAAATCAAACTTCCCTATCTACTTACTTCGTCCTGTCCAAAGTAACATATTGATAAGACAACATATAATATATTGATAAGATTACAGTTGTTTGATAAGAATCCTGAAATTAGCGTGTTAAATTTTCTGGGTATATTGAATTGGTGCAGCATAGGTTGTAAATCTTCTCTTTGAGAGAGTATGTAGTAGTGTGTCGTCTGCATAGCGGATTATTTTAAGTTGTTTTTCTCCCATTTGGTATCTTTTTTAGTTCTTTCTTTTGTGATCATTTTATCAATAATTAGATTGAACAATAGAGAACTCAAGGCTTCTGACTGTCTTGTCCCATTGGAAGCTTCAATAGGGTCGGTTAGTTCTTCTTTCACTTTTACTTTTATTTCGTTATTTTTGTAGATATTTTTGACCGTTTTGATTATTTCTAAAGATATCTCTCTTGTGCATTATAAGGGAATAACTTCCTTTAATTCAACCCAGACAAATGACATCTCAAGGTCCATAAAACATAGATATGCCGATTTGTTGTTTTCTGTTGATTTCTCTTGCATATGCCTCATTATACAGGTAGCGTTGGTGCATGATTTTCCCGACCCAAGAGGTACTATTGTTATACCAATACCAGTACTGAATGAAATACCAATTTCATTCAGTTCATTAGTTATCGGTTTGTTTGTTAATTTTAGTGTTGTCTTTAATAAATTAATATTTATGTAATTTTCACGGTCCAATTTGTCTCCCTTTTTGAAGGAAGGTATTAGGATACTTGATATATATTCTTAAGGAATTCTGTTTTATTCTATTAATTTTTGGACTAGTTTTACTAGTTGTTTGCTCACATCTACTATTCTGAGTTCTCAAAACCACTGTAATCACTTGTACAATTTTTAGAACCAGTTGGTTCCTCCATGATGCAATTTTATCTACATTACATTATGTATTCCTACTTATAACTTATAAATGTATCTTTTACAAATTGCAAGAAACTTTTTATTTTTGAATAAAATAAAGAAGTTTTATTAAAACAAAAATACAATTTACATAAGTACAATTTAAAAGGTATATTTATTTAGTTTAAATAAATGTATACTCTACGACACTAGTCGATCATCTGTAACCAAAATACCTTCGTAATCGGATTATAAGGTTGATTGCTGTATTGTATTCTTTCAGATACAAGATGGGTTAGTCGAAAACATCTTAAACCGCCAGTTTCAGGTTGGTTTTTACTATTATATCGTATTACCTATCCTCTCTGTATCTCAGTTTTCTAATTAGGGTTAAACTTATATTGAGCTATCGACAAATTGTGAACCGCTTGTAAGTCATGTTTATTGTTGTGTTATAATGGATAACGAGTTTTAAAGTGATCAAAGTTCTAATGGAGGTGGCGAAGTTGTCATTTCAAAAACAACTTCTTCTTCTTAGGGTGCCTGTCCGTTCCGAACGTTGGCGATCATTCTGGCTATGATGATTTTGTTGGTTGCTATACGAAATAGCTGTGTTGAGGTCTTTCTATACCATGCTCTCAGGTTAGCAAGCCAGGATATTCTTCTTTGTCTTGGGGCTCTTTTTCCTTCAATTTTACCCTGCAAAATGCATTCGAGTAGCTCGTATCTGCCTTGATTTCTCATTATATGTCCCAAGTACTCCAGCTTACGGCTCTTCGGCAAAAATAACAAAGAAGAGAAAAAGTTATGGTCATATAAAAAATGTAATGAAAAAAATTAGGCTAAATAGTCATAATATAGGTGAAGACTACAAGAGCCACAGATTAAAATGCTTTGAAACTATTATATTAGAAAGACTAATAAGACAGTTTAATAAATTTGATTCGTATGATAAACAAAATAGCTACTTGGAAGGTCTTGTAACGGATGTACCGGTGCAAATGCGTAGGAGCAGAAAACCACACGAGAAGGCAAAGATTAACCAAAGTTCATTTATGTACAGGATTAGAGTAAAAAGTAGTGACAGTTTTCGTGACGTATCTGTCTCTATTAAAGCTTTTATTTCTATTTACGAAGTTACTTCAAGAAGAATTTAAATAATCTGAGAATCGTTGGCTTCCAATGGCACTGTAAAACCAAATTGAAGGGGTAAGTATAATAACAGGCCTCGCCAATTAAGTGATGAAACTAAACTTTGTGTCAATGGGTTTTTCAATCACCAAAGGGTAGAAAGTAATATTATTCTCTAAAAGACACTTCTTCTTCTTTAAGTTCCATCTTCTATCGAAGGTTGGAAATCATCATGGCTATGCGGACTCTGTTGACTGCCGCTCTAAAAAGTTCTGCACTACTGCATTCAAACCATTCCCTCAAGTTCTTAAGCCAGGATATTCTTCGTCTTCCCACATTACGCTTTCCTCGGATTTTGCCCTGCATAATAAGTTGTAATAATGCGTATTTTTGCCCTCTCATCACATGTCCCAAGTACTCAAGTTTATGTCTTTTAATAGTTAATATTATTTCCGCCTCATTTTCTATACTTCTAGTTACTTCCATGTTTGACATTCTTTGAGTCTATGATATTCGTAGGATTCTTCTGTAACACCAATATTTAAATGCGGCCAACTTATACAGATGAACTTGTTTTAGTGTCCAAGCTTCCAGACCATAAAGAAGAGTAGAGAACACGTAACATCGAAGCATTCTCAGGCGTAATTCTAACCTTATATCCCGACAACAAAGAAACTTTTTAAGTTTAATAAATGATGTACGTGCTATTTCAATACGTATCTTAATTTCTTTGGTTTGGTCTACATCTGATGTTATCCATGTTCCTAAGTATTTATAGTTATTAACACTCTCAATTGCAGTATCTCCAATAGTCAATTGGATATTTGCATGTGCAGATTTAGTCATGATCATGCATTTAGTTTTCTTTAAATTTATCTTCAGTCCGTACTCATGACAGCGTTCATTAAGGCGTTGCATTACGTTCTGTAAATCATTGTTGTTATCCGTAATTATTACTGTATGGTCTGCAAAACGTAAGTTATTCAAAACATCTCCATTGATAGATATACCTTCTATTGACTCTGAGAGCGCTTCTTGAAATACCGCTTCACTGTAGACATTGAAAAGTAGTGGGGATAGCACGCAACCCTGGCGGACTCCTCTCTGTATTTTGATATTTTCGGTGTACTGGCTGTCAACTCTTACCTTGGCAGTTTGATTCCAATATAAATTAGATATAATTTTCAGATCACGACTGTCAATATTTTTGCTTTTTAATATATCTACAAGCTTTTTATGTTGAACTTTATCAAATGCCTATAAGACACTGATAAAATTTATTTATCAGAAGGTCTCAGAATTTTAAAATTTTGGTCAATGTATATTAAAGGTTTGAATTCCAATAACAAGATTTTAATTTCTAATTTCGTCACCCACGGAAAGATACATGTAATACATGTGACTCTAACAAGTCTAAAAAAGCTGCATTCGAACAATATATTGCTACTGCAACTGTGGAAGGGAAAGTTAACCTTGAAAAAGACTTGAATAAGTTGTTAAGTGAGGAAAATCTCTATTGACGTAAGTGCTGCATTTTATGACCTAAAGACACAATACAAAAGAAATGCCAGAAAAACTCATGACATGGAAGCCATTGCTATGGATTTTCAAAAGCGCTTACCTACTGCCAACATTACTACAAATGATGTTTATTACAAGCGACAATTCAATTTTGTCTCATTCAACATTTATGTTCTTTATGATCGAACATGTGTGTTTAATACATACGATGAAAGTGTTGCTAAAAAGGGAGATGATGAAGTCTGCTCGATGATTAGCGATTTTGTGATTTCCATTCTGTTTACGACTGTTTGTAATCTTGTAATATTTTGCAAAAGTTGTGCTGGTTGAAATAAAAACTATGTGACATGAGTCTCATCAATTAAAAATTCTATGTCGAGATTCAAGAGGAATGGAGGCAAGTTATAAGAAGTAGTCGTGCAAAACCATCTGCTCTCCATTCATAGTAATTGAGTAAAAAGGCATGTTCAAGTCTTGGACTAATTTTTTGAAACTCATGTACCAATTAAAGTGCCCAATACCTACAAGGCCAATCAGATGTTTTTACGTAGATAGTTCTACATCAACGCTAGTTCATCTCCGTTCGAGTTTCTTTGGTAGTTATTACAACCTAAAATTACCAATAAATACAAGAAAAAATATAAAAGAAAAAAGAATAAAGGACCATCAACAAGAGAACAACATTCCCACACAAAAATTAAAAGTTGTGTATGAGACCCTAATCCCAATCTCTCTCTCGTGCGAAATACAATGACCTACAGTCTTTAACTAAATTTCTCATCAACACTAAAGCTAAAGGCGCGTACAGACCTACAAACGCATGCGGTGAGCAGCCACGAATACATACAAGTGTGCAAATGTGGACGGCACTTTCGTAACTTCTCGCCGCATGCGCTGCTTCTCGCGAATGACTTGAGCACACATGCTGCGAGCCAGAGTGGTGTCGGTTTTTTCGCACACATCAAAGAAACATACGTGTGCGTTCGCACTCAGTGTAGACGGACAGCGTGGGTATTTGTTGAATTTGTAAGACAAGTTCGGATTTATTGAGTCTTATTCATTTTATTGATTTATGTGTAAAATGGAGTGGTCAAATGAACAATGTTTGCAATTAATAGATTTGTATGAAGAAAACCGTATATTATGTTATCAGTAAACGTTCCTTAACTGGTATGGGTTTTTTTAGGACCTCGTCATTTTTCTTTACTACGGGGCCTATATCATTTAAAAGGCGTAAGTCTTTTACTGACATACGTGTAAAATTTTGAATTTGTCCAGTATTACGTTCTAACGCCAAATCTACAAGTAAATCGGACTTCATTTGTAGGTTTCTTCTTTTAAATAAATGCGTCCACCATCGCCTATTTTTCCTTTATTTTTTCTTTTTTAATAAATTAATAAGCACAAACGCGGCACTAACCATAAGCAGCTCCTCTGACATTTTTTCACGAATGGATGGAGCACCTTGAGCAAGCATACATATGCAGTGATTTCTAATTTTAACGAATGCACTTAGAGCGACTTATTTGAGTACGCACGCATATGCGTGGTTTCTCACCACATGCGTGAGCTGGTCTGTACGCGCCTTAAGCCCTTCTACATACAATAACTTGATGTGGGATGGACGTGAAAGCAATGATCAGCATAGTGACGTATACTTGGACTTCACGAACGACAATGTTGAGTAAAGGTAAATATTTTTCTGCACTATAACTTAAACTATTAATAAATCAGATAATATAAACTTTTATCTGATTTATTAATACCAGATCAGATTATCAACATTAGTAGATACACTAAAACTTATACTCCAACTGAGTTTTGTTTAAGAATACTACTCAAACAACCAGAGTGCTGGTGTAGGCCAAGAGAAAATTTAAATCAAGCATCCATTTTTAATATTACCAACACATTAGTTAATATTAGTTTTTTTAGATCTTATATCACATGTAACATGATGTAAAATTAATAAGTTTTTAGAACAGAAATTAAACCTTCTTCTTCTTCCTATGCCGTCCCCATTAACGGAGGTTGGCGACCACATTTTTAAAAGCTTCTCTGTCTTTTGCAACGTGGAAAAATTCGTCTACAGTCATGTTTGTCCATCATCATCATCAGTGGTGCTACAGCTCTAGTTGAGCCTTGACCTTCCCCAGTCTATTTCGCCAGTCGTTTCTGTTCATCGCCAACCGTTGCCAATTTGCCGCGCCGATTTTCCTTGCGTCCTCGTCCACACCGTCCCTCCATCTCAGTCGTGGTCTGCCTCTACTCCTATTTCCCACTGGGACCGATAATAGAGTTCGTCTGGGTGGGTAATTTTCATTTGCTCTTGACACATGTCCAGCCCATCTAAGCCTGCCTATTTTTATGAAGGATATTACATCTCTACCATTTACTATTTTTTTATATTTCTCGTACAATTCGAAATTATATCGCCTTCTCCAAATACCATTCTCACAGAATGCGCCCATTATTCTTCTTAGTATCTTCCTTTCGAAGACGAGCAGAAGATTTGCGTCTGTTTTGGAGATGGTCCATGTTTCTGACCCATATGTCAGCACTGGTAGGATGAGTGTTCGATATATTATTAGTTTGGTTTTCTGGCTTAAGTTTCTGTTTTTTAGCAGCTTGCTTAGTCCAAAATAACATTTGTTTGCTAGCAGTACCCTCCGTTTAACTTCTTCAGATGTGTCATTATCGTTTGTTATGAGAGAACCCAAATATGTAAACTTATTTACTACCTCAAAATTATATTGGTCTATACTGAAGTTTTGTTCGGCGTTTCTAGCTCTATCTCTGTTATTTGGAATAGATGCTAGCATTTTGGTTTTTTCCTCGTTTATTTTAAGGCCCATGTTTTGTGCGGCTGTCAAGAAGGTGGAAGTCATCTCTTTAAGTCCTCGTGTAGTACGTGCAATCAAATCCAAATCGTCAGCGTACGCCATAATCTGCGTTGATTTATTAAAGATTGAAGATTGCGAATATTTCGCAGCCATGACTTCCTCTTTCTACCTATTCCCTTTTTGCCATCGACTCTACCCTGCATGATGAACTGCAGAAGACTATATTTATTATTTCTTAGTTATTAAACCTTATTTTTAAATAATATACTTTTTTTTTCGTCTCCTGAAAAATTTTGCTAAATGAACTAAAATCATATATATATTATATATATATATATATATATATATATATATATATATATTATATATATACATATATATATATATATATATATATATATATATATATATATTATATATATATATATATATATATATATATATATATATATATATATATATATATATATATATCTGTTATCACTTTTTTGTGTTTCTGTCCTACATATCATACAAAAAATCGTTTATGCTTTTTTTAAATCAGTTCCATTAATCTGCTCCGTCTTTATTTAACCGAGCATCGTTGGTCTATGTACATTAATTCCAAAACCAGTGGCCCCAAATTGCTTTTCTTCACATTTTATCAGAGATAGACTGCCGATTAATTCGAGAGATACGACATATTTTCCACACCGCGTTTCAGCGGTTTTTTATTCGAGCAGTGCTTGAAACACCAGGACATACTTCTGATGTACTTCCAGATAGCAAGGAAAAAGTTTATAAGAGTTTTGGCGACGATAATATCTTTGTCGATGTCGCTTCCTGCTTTCTGGAGCATTCCGAAATCCAAGTTAATTGGTAAACATTTAGAAGGGTCTTTACTTGTTTGTAAACTGAAACAACTTTGGCAAGTATTTATACTAAACTTTTTAGTTCGAATAACCACAACAAAACGTTGAAAAATCAATAAACAATTGGTTTAATGTCGATATTGGGAACAAACTAAATGTAAAACCGGGTAAATTATATTAGTTATTTTTTTATTGGCAATTAACCACAATTTTAGTTTAAAATAAAATAAAATTGTTTGAGTAAAGTAGAAATCGAATCGTGGTTATAGGTGGTTATAGGCCAATAAAAATAATGAATAGTAGTAAAATACCACGAAAAACTCTTTAGAACGGATAATTAGTGTATCAGGGATATTATGTTTAGTTTTTCCAGGTATTCCTTATGATTTGCAATAAAAATCTAAGAAGAATTTTACTGTCATGATTTGATGCGGTCGTATTATTAAAGACTTATCAAATAGATAGATAGATGGTTTATTGGTAATAAATTAATACATAAGTATTTTTTACAGGTCAAATAAAATAAAGTAAATGTCAATATAGTTAATATGCACACATAAATATAAACACAAAACATAGATACATTGTTTTAAATTATACTGTTAACAATTACAACAAATTAAAATTGGAAGTAAAATACTCCTCATATGTAAAAAAAAGCATTCGCTATAAGGTAACTCTTAATTTTTGCCTTAAACTGGTGAAAATTAAGCCTTTATTCTAGCTGGCACTAAGTTGTAGAATTTTATGGCTAAATACCTTGAACCATTTCTGGATCTCTCAAGACGGCTAAATTCTGGTAAAGTAAAGATTATTGTTAAATCTGGTGGGATAATTATAAAAATCTACATGCGCATTGTATTGGCTAAGATTTTGTTTAATGTGCAACAGACACTGCATAATCTATACACAAGGTAAGGTTAAAATTTTTTAAAATTCTAAAGGAGTTTCTACAGTCTGCTCTATAAGAGAGCCCAGAGATAATACGAACACACTTTCTTTGTTGTGCAAACAGTTTATCGATATGCCAAGAGTGACCCCAGGAGAGAATAGCATATGTCAGATGAGAATGAAAATTACTATGATAAGCTGTTAAAATAGTTTCCCTGGAAGTCACTTGTACAAGGTTCCTGAAGAGAAAAAGTTGTCGGGAAAGCTTTTTCGATAGATTAACTATATGTTGTTCCCAGGTTATTCCTGCATCCAAATATATCCCCAGAAACTTCGCTCCGGTTACATATTGTGGTAGCGCAACGTTTTCGACACAAATGTTATTTCTTAAAGTAAAATTAACACTTTGTGATTTAGAGTTGTTCAAAGAGAGACGGTTAGTTAAAAACCAATTGAATAAGTTTTTTTCAGATGTTTGGTAATCAAGGGTGTCGAATTTAGAAGGATGATAGCTTGCATAGAAAGTAGTGTCATCAGCAAATAAAACAGTGTTGACTGTTTCATTTTGAGAGTACACTAAATCATTGATATAAATAAGAAATAATACTGGAGCCAAAACCGAGCCTTGAGGGACACCAAACAACAAAGATTGTTTTTGAGAATCACACTGGTTGAAGTGAACATATTGATCTCGATTTGATAGATATGAATCAATTAGTTGAATAGCATTACTATGAAAATGAGAATAAGGAAGTTTTCTAAGCAGAATAATATGTGTGACACAATCGAAAGCCTTAGTAAGATCCAAGAACGATGCAAGAGTATCAAGATATTTCTCAAACCCTTTCAAAACATTGCTAGTGAAATTATCAATAGCTAAAGTTGTTGTTTTATTTTTTCGGAATCCGTACTGGTTTATGGCAAACAGTTTATTAGATTCAAAATGTAGATTTATTTGATTTTTTAAAATTCGTTCATAAACTTTTGATAAGATGGGCAGCAAAGAAATGGGTCGATTATTGTTATAATCATCAAGAGAGCCTTTATTCTTAAACAGAGGTACTACCTTTGCAGTTTTGAAAACTTGAGGATAAGTATTACAAAATATTGATTGATTTATTAAAGTTGTTAGAGGTTGAACAATTGTATATTTAATTGTTTTAATATTTTTTTTGTTAAACCCATCAGGATCTTTGCTGTTACTATTTTTTATTTCTGTAATAGCTAAGTCAACTTCACTAAAGTTCACTGGCTGAAAACTAAAACATGGAATATTTTTTCGTGGTATATACTTAATATAGTCATCAAGAGTTAGCTGAGGAACCTCAAGCTCATTTATTACTCTCTCAGCAGTTGAGCAGAAGTGGCTATTAAAACTATCTGCATTGAGTTTAGAATTATCAGTGAAGAAAACATTTTTATGTTTGTTACCATTAATAAGTTTCCACATAGCTTGTTGAGAGTTGCCAGAATTTTTTATAAACCTATCATTTGCATTAATTTTTGCAAGCTTGACGGCTTCCCTGTACTCTTTTCTAAGTTTGATAATGGTACTACGAGGTGCAGCAATGGGATCGTTTCTATTTATTGCTATAATAAATTGAAGTCTCTCACGCATTTTTCTCAAAGTGTCATTGAACCAGTTGACTTTTTTACCTGGATTATTTTTATTTATCAATTTAGATTTTTCTGGAAAAGAGATATTTATGGAATTTAATAACAATGTATATAAAATTAAAGTTGCAATTTAGCAAAATCTGGTTCATATTAAAGAGTCCTTCATCTGTGATAGGTCTAGAACAAACTCTGGTTGCACAATTTGTGGATGAGTAATCTATCTGAAAGGACATACCTTTGTGGTCAGATGTGTGAGTGAGATCCACAGGTTTTGTGGTACCATCAATATTTGCGAAAACATTATCAAGACATCTATTACCTCGAGTATTAAATTTAACTTTTTTTGTAATATTGTAAGATCTAAAAAAATTACAGAGTTTTAAAGCTTTGATATCTGTTTCATTAAAATGGTCATTAAATCCGGACAAAAAATATTATATTCTGATTACACAGAACAGTTATTGGCCACTCTGCGGTTTAGTGATTGGCAGTCGGCCAACCACTGGTTATTGCTTTAAAAAATAAGAAAAAAATATTTGAAATATATTATCTTGGACCAAGCTAGGCTAAAAAAGTTCAAATTATAATAATTTTTTTAATTCCAAGTAGGTACAGTAATTGGCCGATAGGCCAATCATTATAACACGAACATATTTAAGATACAGTGGTTGGCCACTTCGCCAAATTTACCGCCAAAAATGCATAACTTAACTATTAAAACTACTGAATTGTGTAGCAAAACCCTCAATATCTTGTGCATGTTTAACGTTAAAAAATATTGTTAGTAGCAAAAATAGGATTCTCCATCAATCTGCGAATATTAACGCCGGCAATCTCCGTTTTGACCGACCACAGCGTATTACATGCTTCAGCCTTTGATGAAATTGCAACGCCTTTGCGTAATTAAGTGTTATTAAGATTTTGTTAGAAGAAAAGTTTTAAGTGTATTATCTTCTGTGTTATTAAATTAAAAATGGAGACTGAAGGTATTCCAGTTACACCAATAAGAGAGCGTAAGAGAATTCAACGAAAATGGAAAGCAACATTGCTAAGGAACTGCGTTAATCAATTTTTTAACTGTTTTTGGTGTGTTATTTATTTTGGCACGTTTGTCCAATATAGTAAGTAGAAAATAAATAAATTCGATGAAAGTTGAAACAATATTTTTGCAGGCTTTTTCTAGACTCCTAAAGACAAATTCACGAGAGGATTTCAGTACAGTGCTTATGAGAAGCGACGTTGACGCTTAGGCCGCTAGGCACGTTCATAGTCTACAGGTGTAATACAGGACCGCGTTGGCCCTCCTGTACAATAATATTAAATCATGCAATCCTATTAGAAGTAAATGCAACATTATTTACAAATTTAAGATTTTGCAAACTTAATACACAAAATTTAATAAAACTATTTTTTTTAAATATTTTTACTAAATTATACAGGGTGTAACAACAGAACGGAGTGTACTAAGGAAACTGCTATAAAAAAAATCTTAGTTCTGTAGTGGCTACAAATTTAAATTGTTAATTTATATAACGACAGGATATATACCAACTTGGATCAATTATTACGGTTAACAGTCTCAACAATTATTACAAATAAGAGTGTGTATACACCAAAGAATAAAATTACGCTAATAAAAGAATAAAAATTGATGTAGCCTAAACGCTACCTAATCGATAAATGGTAGTATAAATAAAAAACTGGAAGAAGGAATAGATGATAGTCAGTTTGGGTTCAGAAACGAACTAGGAACCAGGAGAAGCGTTCTTTGTTTTTAATGTGTTTGCTCAAAGAGGCATGGATATGCATGTTGATATGCATGTTTGTTACGTTGATTTTGAAAAAGCGTTTGACAAAGTCAGGCATGAAAAATTAATCCAAATTCTAAAGACAAAAAAACATAGACCACAGGGACTTATGAATAATAACAAACCTCTACTGGAATCAAAGAGCACAAATCGTAATAGATAACGAACTCAGTCGAGAAATTAAATTCAAGAGAGGCGTTAGGCAGGGATGTATTATGTTCCCATTACTATTTAATGTATATAGTAAAGCTATTTTTAAAGAAGCATTACTATCTTAAAGTGAAGGAATAATAATTAACGGAAGATCTATTAACAACAAAAGATATGCAAATGACACCGTGATTATGGCAAGCTCTGCTGAACAACTCCAATTACTGCTTAACAAAACAAACAGTTTCTGTGAAAAATATGGACTAAAGATAAATACAAAAAAGACCAAATACATGATAATAACAAAGAAAATAAATATACCAACAAACATACATTTGGGAAATGTACCGATAAAACGGGTTGATAAATACAAATACCTAGGAACCCGGATTTCCAACAATAATGATTAAACAACCAAAATAAGAGCCAGGATAGAAATAGCAAGACATGCGTTTGTAAAAGTGAAAACAATTCTCTGCAACAAAGATCTTAGATTAGCACTGAGAGTAAGAGCACTGAGATGCTATGTGTTTTCGACACTGCAATATGGACTTGAAAGCTGGACATTGAAGCAAGAACACATAAATATGTTACAGTCCTTTGAAATGTTGTGTTACATAAGGATGATTAGAATAGCATGGACACAGAAAAAAACTAACACGGAAGTATTGCGAGAAATAGACAAAGAAGGCGAAATAATAAACACAATAAAAATAAGAAAGTTATAATATCTGGGACACGTAATGAGGGGACAGCGATATGAACTGCTAAGGCTGATAATACAGGGAAAGATAAGAGGAGGAAGGAGTATAGGAAGAAGGAGAGTGTCATGGTTGAAGAACTTAAGGGACTTGTTTAAATGCAGTTCTATGGAACTCTTTAGAGTAGCAGTAGATAAAGTAAAGATATGTAACAATAAAACACTGGGAACTTTGTTTCCAAACTTCCACAAAATTTATTTTAAATCTTATCACGACAGCAGTTTCGGACAATTGTGCCTTTATGGACAATTGTGCCTACGGCCTTTATTTTGAATGTGAAGAATTTCAAAAATTGTCATTAAAAGAATGATTATGATCTAGAAGGTGAAGTTCGTATGTCGAATCTGTTTTTCTATTCTTGAAAGCCCTTTTATGTTCTGCTATTCGTTTATTAAAGTTTCTACTAGTTTGACCGATGTAAGTTTTTGGGCAGTCGCCACATTTAAGTTTGTACACACCACTATTTAAGTGTTTTTTCTTTTTTATGTGTTTGGCAATTTTTGTTGTTATTTTGCCTGTATATGTAATCGAGCAGAAGGTACTGGGTTGTTTCTCTGGTGGTGGAAAAATTGCCAAACACATAAAAAAGAAAGAAATAACACCAGCTTTCCGAACAAATAACAACCTAGGCAAATATATTAAAAATAACAAGAGCCAAAATAAAAAACACTTAAATAGTGGTGTATACAAACTTCAATGTGGCGACTGCCCAAAAACTTACATCGGTCAAACTGGTAGAAACTTTGATAAACGAATAGCAGAACATAAAAGGGCTTTCAAGAATAAAAAAACAGATTCGACATACGCACTTCACCTTCTAGATCATAATTATTCTTTTAATGACAAATTTAAAATTGTTTATATTGAAAATAAAGGCCTTAAGCTATCTTTGTTAGAATCTATGAAAATCAACAAATTAAAAAACACAGATATAATTCTGAATGACCAACTTGTGACAAACAGTTCCCCCCTCCTCAACCTCTTTCATTAGAGACTATAAATTTGTAAACCCAAGCCAAAAATAAATCACTTGAGAAAGGCAATTAGCCGAAACAGCTGTAGTGATAAGATTTAAAATAAATTTTGTGGAAGTTTGAAAACAAAGTTTTCAGAGTTTTATTGTTTCATAAAATGAATTTCGATCAAGTAACGGTCGAATCCATCAATTATTTAAAGTAAAGATAGTGATGATGATTTCCAACCTTCGATTGGGACACGGGACTTAAAGAATCCATCAATTATTTAAAGTAAAGATAGTGATGATGATTTCCAACCTTCGATTGGGACACGGGACTTAAAGAAGAAGAGATATTTAATGATTAATTTAAAGATTGTATTTAAAAGTGATAAAAATATTATTGCAATGACGGACTTATTTGTTACATTTTGTCTTAAAAGTTACTGAATATACTAAAAGCAACGGAGCAATTATGCAACGCTTTTTAATATTTTAATATTTTAGTTTAAAAATTGAAAAATTTTTGGATTACATTTTCGATTAACCACACATTGCATACAAACATCGTTATAATTGATTAAATTTTACTGGATATTCGAATCTTTGTAAAACTCGGTGTATACAAAAATTTTTCCTGTACATAAGAAAATACATCCCATTATTCCTGATATTTTTAATTAAACTTTTAAGGCGTGTATTTTTTAATTAGCATTGCCAATATTTTTTATTTCCCAAAACAAATTTCTTTTAGTAACTTTTTATCCGACTGACGTCAAGTCGAACGCTTCAGGTGTTTACCGAATATCCTTTCGACGATGTCCGTTTTTAACTGTTTTTCCTTTAGTTGTTTAAGGAAGAATTTCGTTTAATCTTAGTTTCATAATTGTTTTCGAGAGAAAATTCCTCTTGAAGCAATAAATCGGAATTGCAGGAAACATGTTCAATTCAGAAATTTATGAATTTAAAACTTTTTCTGTAGACTCGTTGAAGCGGTAATTTAACTGAAGTAAAATTAATTGTTTTATTGACTGTATTGTAGTCCACTTCAATTTTATAATATTTATTAAGAGAGTTGTCAATAATTTTAGCTCCTGTAATATCAACCCCTAAATATTAGAATTCACATATATAAAATATTATAATTTATACCCGTGTAACATTTAACAATTTATTTATATAAATATATTTAGTAATTTGAATCGAAGACATTCATAAATAACATACTCTAATTAGAATTGGTAGTCAGCACTATTGCCGATCACCACATGCTTGGCGTAGGTCATGAACAAACTTGACATACTAATAAGTAAACATTTGCTGATATAGCAAGGACTACTATAAAAGCCCCAACAATCATTCTCTCAGGGATCTTAATTAATGTACCGTCAAAATGGCAAGATAATGCCGCATATAGTCAGCGTCAATTAAGTACTGAAATATTTAGATTAAGTAACATTAAAGAGTGTACAGTAGTGTTAAATAAATGGTTAACTAAGTACAAACAAGTTATTTACCACCCCACGACATTATTTATTACATGGCGATCCTAAAGTGGTAGAAACCAGGAATCTTCATCCAGAGAAGATGAGAAGAAAATCCCACTGGAAGTTTAGATGGAAATTTGCATACTAGATGTTATATGGAATCAATGCATGTCGAAATTGGAAAATGCATCAATAGATTAGAAAATTCCCGCTATATTCCGGTCCAAACCCACCAGGAGCCCCGCGACAGCATCCCAGCTCATGACTATGGAAAATGGATAAATGGAGAATGGACAAAGGTGAAGTGATAAGGACCATATGTTAAATGTATTATGTGAGTAAATTTATTTTTTATCCCTTATATATAAATACAGTCTAACAAATTAAAATTATTAATTATTAGTGAGAAAAGTTATTAGAAATATAAAGAATTTAACTAGTTCAGAAGGTTGAACATACAATTTTTATTACTTTGAAAGTAGAGTATATAATTTATTTTTAAGTTTTCACTGAATAACTATTTATATTGTTTTAACGAAACAAATGTGTCATACATTTTTATTTGCTTAAGGTATATTTTTAAGAATATTTATATTTGACCATGAAAATACACCGACAGATCGGAAATATTAGATATAACGATATACGATACGATATAAATTTGCTTGGATGACAAATTCTATAAGTAATATACACGAAGAAATTGGATATGACTTTATTTAACTATTTAGATATAATAGGATATTTAGAATTATCATTACATTTATTAGAAAGGAAAAGAATTTAAAAGCACAATTGACCATGGCGTCAGAAAAATTTTCATTGCGTTGGAACAATTTCCACGAAAATATAAGTTCAGGAATAAATGCATTATGGAAAAGTCAAGATTTTGTAGACGTAACGCTTTCAGCACAGGGAAAATGCATAAAAGCGCATAAAATGGTTCTTTCGGTTTGTAGCCCATATTTTAAGGAAATTTTTATGTCAAATCCCTGTCAACATCCTATAGTAATTTTGACAAACGTGACTTACGAAGCACTAAGAGACTTACTACAATTTATATACTATGGAGAAGTACAAATTAGACAAGAAGATTTAAATACCTTTATTGAAACAGCCGAATCATTGCAAATACAAGGACTCACTGGAGATAGAAAAGTCGTAAACGATAATAGCATTATGGAAATTTCGGATAAAGAATATACACAAAATGTAGAAGATTTCAAGCCAGTTTCTTTACCTATGACAAGGAAACAACATATAAAGAAGGAAGAACATAGCGACATAGAGCAAGAAATAAGTATGGCTCTTACAATCAACGAATTCTTAAATATCGCAAGCAAGGTGTTACCCAGCGCGTTTGATGGAAGAGCAGGTAAACTGCAGTCATTTTTAGATGCACTGGAACTACTTGAGAAAATAGCGATAGGACACGAGGAAACAGCAATGACATTAATAAAGACAAGATTAACTAATAAGGCCAGAAACGTTATAACTACAGAAGATACAATCGCAAGAATAGCAGAGGCACTGAAGAGAGAACTGAGAGGCGACAGTCCGAAGACGGTAATAGCTAAATTGGCGAAGAAAAGACAAGGACATAAAGATGCAGAGGTCTATGCATCTGAAGTTGAAGAATTAGCGGAACAGCTAAAAGTTGCATACGTAGAGGAAGGAATGCCATTGGAACTAGCGACAAAATACACAACAGAGGCAGTAGTAGCTACAATGAAACGTAATGCCAGCACAGACAAAGTTAAGATAATATTAGAGGCAGGCAACGTTACAACCCCGCAAGAGGTAATGTACAAATTTTTATCGATCGACGAGACAGAAGATAGCACACAAGGAAGAGTGTTAAATTACAGGAAGAAATACTATTTTGATATGAGGAAAGAAAGTAAGAATGCAATATATGGATATTATAAAAATAAATTCGAAGAAAGAAAAGAATATAGAAACAAAAATTATAGAAATATAAGTGAATATGAAAGACATGATACGAGGATATATCGTAATAGAAACAGAGGAGATTGGCAATCACAACGAAGAAGAAATAATAAACAATGGACACAGGTGAGATGCCACAGAAATAGAGGCACAGCGAGAGCATATTATACACCGCATGCGAATACGAATACAGTGACAGAAGAAGATTTTTTTTAACAGAAATGTAGACAAACTGGATATGGTTCGACCTTAATGGTTGGAATCTACGTCGAGCAGGAGGCTGCTAAGAGGATAAGCTAGGGTGGTACTTGAATCCCAACCCGCTAAGAGTCCTGCGGTTCCAGCACAACAGTACAGTAACTACATAATGGATTAAAATGGAAAAACGAATTTGAAATTATGATTTTTTTTAATGAAGTAAATGGAAAATTATTAAAAAAGAAGTTTGCCACAATAAAGAACTTAGAGGAAATTATACTACAACATAAAACCCACAAGCAAACAGTAAGAAAGGTACTAAATAATATGGAGGCGCATAAACTACCAATTTTGTCTTTTGGAGCAAACCGAGTCTCACCAAGACTGAGTATTCGGGTCAAAAACAAAATCAAATGGTTAGGAAAATGAGCAATAAGATATAGAGATATAATAGAAAAAAGGAAATAAGATATTGAAAAATGAAGAAACATACATATGCGAAGTACCAAAATCGTAGAGGATGAATATAGTATGAATGATTATAAATAATGAATATAATATATACAATTAGTGTATTTATATACAAGAGAAGAAACGATATTAAATAAAATAAGTACTCACACATGAAAAATGAAGAACAGATTATTTTGAAAAATATATGTCTATATTAGTACATATTAGTCGAAATTAATTTTTTTTTTTTTTTTATTATAACTAATAAATTAACAATCAGAATAAAACAATATATTCTATAAGTTAATGTGATGAGTTTAAGTCCTGTCCCTTGGTTCTGGCGTGATGTGGTCCCCTCCAGTGAGAGAATCACGGGTCCATGTTACTGGTCTGTTGGCCAACGTCGCTTTAGTCTTCGGATAACTTGATGTTGAGGTATTGCGGAAATTAATGGGTTGGAGTGTGTGTTCACTTTTTGAATGTATTGTAATTTCTTTTGCTGGTATACTTCTTTCACTGTTGAGATATTGAGATCCTCATAGATTCGTTGGTTGGTTACGTACCAGGGTGCATCAACAATTGCTCTTAAGATTTTTGATTGACATCTTTCCATAATAGCAATATTAGATTTACTACTACAGCCCCACAGCTCTATGCCATATGTCCATATTGGTTTAATAACTGTTTTATAAATTAGAATTTTATTATTTATTGACAGTTTGGAGTTTTTTCCAATTAACCAATTGATTTCTTTTTGTCTTAGTTGTATTTGTTTTCTTTTTTTGGTGATGTGTTCTTTCCAACACAGGGTTTGGTCCAGGTGTAGCCCTAGGTATTTGGTTGTTTTAGTCCTGGGTATTTCCTCATTGTTGATATATATTGGTGGTGGTGTTTCTCGTCGTAAAGTGAAAGTTACGTGGGTTGACTTGTTTTCATTAATTTTTATTTTCCATTGTTTTAGCCAGTTTTCAAGCTCATACAAATAATCTTGGAGTTGTTGTGTAGCTATGTTAATGTGTTTGTGACTGGTAAGTGCTACTGTGTCATCTGCAAATGTGCCAATTGTTACGTTATGCGAAGTTGGTAGATCAGAAGTATATAATATATATAATAAAGGTCCCAGGACACTGCCCTGTGGAATTCCCGCCTTAATGGGATGCATTTTAGATATTTCTCCATTTACTTTTGTTCTAAACTGTCGGTTTTCCAAGTATGATGTAAGTATTCGAAAGAAGGGTGGTAATATTTGTTTAATTTTATAAAGAAGTCCTTTATGCCAAACCTTATCAAAAGCTTGACGTACATCTAGTGATACCATTGGGCAATATTCCTTTTCTTCTAATGCGGAATTGATTTTATGGGTTATTCGGTGGCATTGCTGGATAGTTGAGTGTTCTCGTCGAAATCCAAACTGAAAATTTGGTATCCAGTCTGCGCCTGTAAGGCCTGGATCTATTCTTTTTATTAAAAGTTTTTCTAGTAATTTGGAGATTGTTGATAACAGACTGATAGGTCGATAGGATGAGACTTCACTTGGATCCTTTCCTGGTTTTGGAAATAAAAGTATTTCTGCAATTTTTAGATTGTTAGGCCAATAATTACATCTTAATATTGCGTTAAATATATATGTAAGGATCACTATACCCTTTTTTGGTAATTCCTTTAGCATTTTTGGAGTTATTAGGTCAATTCCTGGTGACTTTTTGATATTTAGTTTTAAGATTTCTTCTTTAAGTTCTTTGGGTGTTGTTAATTTTATTGGATTTACTGACGGTTGTTCTGAGTTTAAATAATTAATAATTTCTTGATATTCTTCATTGTTGTGTGGTTGGAATACTGTTGCTAAATGTTCAGCAAATAATTCGGATTTTTCTTTATCGCTTCTTGCCCATTGGTTCTGTGTGTTTGTGGTTTTTCTTACTGGTGGCGATATTGCTTGAGGTTTTAAGGATGATTTGATTGGTTTCCATATTGAATGGTCGTATCTATTAAGTTGTGTTACATATTTTTTGACTGACTCTTCTCTTGCAATTTTTAGTTGTGTTTTTAATTTATTGGCTAAGCGATTGTAAAACGTTTTATCCGCTGGGTTCCGACTTTGTTGCCATTTGGCTCTTGCTCTTCTTTTTTCAGCAATGAGCTTTTTAATTTCTAGTGGAATATTTATTCTATTCTCGATTTTATTTTTATCTGCATCGTTCGGTGTCGCTTCTTTTGCAGCGTTTTGTAATAATGTCATAAAGTTGTTTGTAGCTGCTTCTATTTCTGAAGGGCTTCTTAGTCTTACATTTAGTTTAATGTTTTCATCCAGTATTTTTCGGTAAACGTTCCAATCTGTTCTAGGTCCATGCAGTTTTGGAGTAGGTTGTTTGTTAATAACGCAGGTGCTAATTGTTGCAATAATTGGTGAATGATCTGAAGATAGATCATAACTTGGAACTATGTCCATAAAGGTGTTAGATATTCCTTTTATGATGCAAAAATCTAAGAGGTCTGGTCTTTTTTTGGGGTCCGTTGGCCAGTACGTTGGTGTTCCTGTTGATAAATATGAGTATTTATTTTCTTGCATTAAGCTATAAAGTTCTCTCCCCTTTGTTGTTATTAATCTTGATCCCCAGTACGTGTGTTTACTATTGAAGTCACCAGCTGCGATAAATTTTGGACCTAGAGTATTGAAGAAGGATGCGAAATCGGTTTTTTTAATATTGTGCTTTGGAGGGCAATACACTGCTGCTATTGTTATTTCGTAAGGTAATGAGCACACTTTAATTACTGTAGCTTGGATACAGTCTGTTATATAACTTTCCATCATGAAATGTTTAATTGATTGTTTGATCAAAATTGCTGTACCTCCATGGGCTGTCTTGTCTGGATGGTTAGTATGGTACGTTAGATATTGAGGTATTTTAAAATACGATTTGTCTGTAAAATGTGTCTCACTTATTAATAATACATCTATAAAATTTTGTTGTAGAAATATTATCACCTCGTCCTTATGATTCAGCAGGCCATTGGCGTTCCATTCTGCTATTCGTAGAAAGAATTTTATTTGCATATGAGTTTACTTAGCATGTTTATTACCATGCTGTTTTGTTGCAAGATTTGATTAAACATGGCTTTGAATTCTTCTAAAAACTTCATAAGAATGGTGTTTGAATCTTGGTTATCTGAAGGAGCAGCAGGAGGTTGTCTATTACCCGCTGCATTAGCATAGCTTACATTTGGTCTTACTGTGTTGGGTATAAAGTTTCTGTTACGTGCTTGCGACATATTTTGGTGATGATTATATGTAGTTTGTGCTATATTTTTATTTCTATTTAAATTACGATAATATTCGCATCCTTTATAGTTAGCTGGGTGATCTCCTCCACATAAAGCACATGTAGCTGGTGTGTTCTTGTTCTTTTTACAACTGCTTGTACTGTGCTGTCCTCCACATTTCACACAGACATATGGTCTATTGCAATATGTTTTTGAATGGCCATATAATTGACATCTCATACATTGGATGATATTTTTGTTTTTTATAGGTGGTTCAATTTGTATATTGCAGTGTTGTAGTTTCTGAATTTTATAAATATCTTGGTTATTGTCTGATGGTTCAAGGTCAACAAAGAACATATTTATCGGCTCTTTTGTAATCCTATGTTTAGCATTAATGATGTTTCTTACCTTGTGACCCAGTTTTGTCAGTTCTTCTTTGATGTCTTCTGTTGCATGTGAATAGTGAAGGTATTTAATTACGACTCTATAGGCCCTTTCTTCCTTTGGTTGATATGTGTGATGAATAATGTTGTTCTCTCTCATATATCTGGAGAATTTTCTGTATATTTCTGGATCGCTACAAATTATTTTGACTGTATTATTTGCCATAGTTCTGGTTTCGTATTGTTCAGCTTCAGCTATTTCTGTAAATTTTTTCCTCATTTCTGGGAAGTCGCTTACATCGTAAACAAATATTGGTGGTGGTTTAGGTATTCTTGGCGCTGTTTCAGTTTGATTGGTTTCATTTTCTTGGGTATCCGTTAGGGTATTATATTTGTTCGATAGTGTAATGGTATCATCTTCTTTGTCTGTTTCTACATTTGATCTGATTTTTCTGCGTTTTGTAGTTTTAACTACTTGCCATGAGTTATTTGTTGACACATTTGCACTTTCTGGTTCGTCATCGCTTGTTGATGACATTCTGTAGTATTGCTGGCTATTTCTGTTATTTATATTGCTGTTGTGTGCCGCGTTTTGTTGATTTATATATTGTTCTTGATTGGGCGGAAATATCATATTCGTCGAAGAATTAGTGGTTGGTTGATTTATTTGCATATTGTACATACCTGGTATTTGTGATGAGATTTGTGGATAACCCTGTATATTGTTGATTTGTGATTGACCCTGTGTGTTGTTTGGAATCTGCATTTGTGGGTAACAATTCATTTGGTTTGATGGATACTGGATTGGTAATGGCTGGCTGTTTACATTTTGTATTTGTTGGCTAACTATGTAGTTGTCGAATCCTGGTCCATTTCCCGTTGGAAACATTATAAATAAATTACTGTATTGTTTTTAAATTTAATTTGATGAGTTTATTATTTTTAAGTCTATTACTAATTGATTGCTTTTTAATCACTTCACATTTATCTGTTCAAATCGAGAAAACCGGTCGAATGTTGATAACAGAGAACCATTTAACGTCCGCTCGGTATGGAGTATCGATGTGAACTGAAATTAATTTCGAGATCGAACCGATACAAAATACGAAATACAGAAGAAACAGTTATAGTAATATAGAAACCAGAAGTTGCGAAGGAATTTACAGAAGAATTAATAGATAAACCGATTAAGATTGTGTTACCTATAGGAATCATAAATGTAAATAATCGAGAAATATAAATTAGAAGATAGATAACCAGGAAAATTTTATATATTTTATATGAAAGGAACAAAACAAAAGAGAAAAAAAACGAGTGAAATTAATGAATTAATTTCACTCATTTTTTTTTTTTTTTTTTGTAATTTATTAAAGAAACTAATATATTTTTTATTAAAAATTTATATTAATAGACAAATTAACAATTTTTTAACCCAAAAACTTAATAAATAACAAAAAAAAAAAATATGTGTTACATAAATGTAACGCTAGGTTACGCTATTTCCTCATATGAAAAGTATAATTGCAGTCAATACATATGCCGACATAACATTTACTACACATTGTTCGAGTACTACTGCTACAGCCCTCTCCTGCACAGCAACGTCTTTTGTTGTTAGGTATAAATATTTAAAGGTGATTGTTTTCATCGTACCTTAGATTGTCTAAGATTCTATTAAGCGAGACACTAAATTTCGAAGAACTGGATCTTCCTCCATGCTTTGGAACATTAAATTTGTATATTTTTTAACCTTCGGAGTACGAAGACTGGGTCAAGCGTGACCCGAAATTGACTTATTTCTTAATATTTCATGAAATAATTTTTTTACAAATCTGATTGTTCATAAGTTCTCCTTATTTGTTCAATCTATTTTTTCGTGTATCATTCGTGAACATGCAAATTGCAGTTTTTCCTCCACGTAAAATCCATGATGTCGGGTCAGTCCTGACCCGGTCTTCGGATTTTGAAGAATTTTTCGATGTGTTTGTAGGTACACGTAAAATGCAGCTGTCTCTGTTTTCCAGTGAACGTATTCAAGGCAAAATGAATATGTTTGTAGAAATATTAGTAGATAGAAGTTAACCTTGGGAGTAATGTAATGTCTAATAGGCATATTCTATGGGAATGTCCGAGACGAGAGGTCTAACTTTGGTGTAAAGCGGTATTTCACGTTTGTTGATCAATTTAATTCAAGCATCGATCTTAAAGTGTGCAGTATTATATCAAAATGTGGAAAAAGAATAAACCTTTGAGTGAAGCTGAGTTGTATGCCTTACTCCTATCAGATAGTGAAGAAGATGATGTTGCAGAGCTGGATAGAAGCAATAGTGAAGCGAGTGATACTGACATTTGTGAGCCAGAAGCACATGAAGGTAATTTATCAAATACTAAACTCGAGAATGAGGAAGTTTTAGCGACAACTTCTGAATATATAGATATTGAAAGATCTAGCGTATCTGATGTTTTGTGCGAAGGACAAACATGGCGTTATTAAGCTCCAAAAAAGGGTAAGACATTGGCATGTAATTTATTACAGAAAAACGTAGGTCTAACTAAGAAAAGTCAAAATATTGAGACATGCATGGATGCCTTCAATTTATTTTTTTCTGATAGTATAATGTCAATGATTCTTGAGTATACCAATAAGAGAGCAATTGAGTTCATAGCTGCGTATAACAGTAAGAACGAGAAAAAATGAAGGATTGGATTGAAGTTGATCTAGTCTAACTGCGTGCTTTTTTTGGTATACTTATATTATGTGGAAAGTTCAGAGAGTCCCATGAGAAGGTGCATAATTTATGATCCAATACAAATATTGCATTTACGCGTCCTATATATAAAGCATCTCTAAGCCGGGATAGATTTATAAGAAGTATTTTGAAGCATATTCGCTTTGTTAATTTGGAAACGAGAGCAGAAAGAAGAGAACGAGATAAATTAGCTCCTATTCGAGAAATCGCTGATCTATTTGCCCAAAATTGTAGGGAATCATACGAACCATCTGCTTTTGGTACTATTGACGAGCAGCTTATAGATTTTAGGGGACGTTGTCCATTTCTGATTTATAAACCAAGTAAACCAAAGAAATACGGTATAAAGGCTTGGACCCTATGTGACGCTGAAAATTTTTATTGCTGTAACTTTGAGATATATACTGGAAAGATTGGTGATCAATCTGAACGTAACCAAGGCCCAAGAGTTGTCAAAACACTTGCAGAACATTGGTATAGGTCTGGTCGAAATATTACAACTGATAACTTTTTCACCGATATTGCTTTATCTGAAGAACTGTTAACCAAAAATTTAACTCCTCTTTTGGGTACTATCAGAAAAAATAGGAAGAGTTTAGCCAAATCATTGCTTGAAATGACAGATCGCTCACTGTATTCTTCAAAATTTTTTTCACTAAAAGCATTCTCTTAGGTTCATATGTAACCAAGCCTAATAAGTTTTTTGTATTATTATCGACTTTACACAATGAACATGAAATTTCTGATAAAAAACAAAAAATTAAAATCAAAGATTATTTTGGATTACAACAAAACCAAAAGTGGAGTCGATATTTAAGATAAATTGATCAGAAAGTACACAATCATGTAAAAGAGCAACAAGAAGATGGCCCTTGCGTATATTTTTCAACTTTTTGGATATTGCGTGCTACAATGCTTTCGTTCTCTGGAATACGAAAAATCCTGAATGTAACAGCCAAGTAAATATAAAACATCGCAGAAAACTATTTCTGGAGGAGCTTGGAAAACAATTAACCTCGCCCAATATAAAACGAAGAGCGGAAGCAATACAAGAAGAACCTACCGGATACCCTAAATACGTAATCGCTGTAATAGAGACCACCGGTGTTAGTGTAAAAAAGCAAATCGAAGTGCCGAAATCTGCAACAAAACGAGGTCGTTGTTATTCTTGTAGGGGTAGTGACAATAAATATTCAAAAAGGTGTGACATGTGTAAAAGATTTGTTTGTAATACTCCTTTAAAACGCGAAGAAGTCCATATTGTCAAAATTTAAATGCAACTACTGCCAAAAAGACTACGGTGGTAAACCATCTTAAAAAATTTAAATACAAAAATTTGGGATCATAATTTTTATGTTTCTTTGTTTTTTTTTGTTGAATTAAAGATACTGTTTAATAATACTGACTATTTAAAACATCCTTATAAATAGAATGAGAATGGATCACGCTTGACTCATCTTCCTAATCTAAGTAAGTCAAATAATCTCCGTACTCCGAAGGTTAAGATATGAGCAATACTTCTTCTGAAATCTAATTGGTAAATCTTAATTTAGTGGTGCTTGTAGAGTATCCAGCTGTTACCTATACTTGCATCAATAAGCCATGTAAAGATACACGATTATCACTTCTTTGAACGGATGCCAATTCTATATATAGAGATATTTTGGTCCATCAAATCCGTTTCTCTTATATTATTGTTAAATTTGGCAATTATTTGCGGTCTTGAAATTTGCACATATTTTTTTTTGCTATATCTACGTACAGTTCTCACAGGCGCAGCACCATAAGCTGTAGATACAGCAGTCACAACGTTATTGTCTACCCACTTTAGAAAAAAAAAATACCATGATCGCTGTCGTTACATGAAGCAAAACTACTACAGTTAAAATTTTTCAATTCTTTTTTCTTGGTACTGGACAAGTTTTAGGAATTCTGTCATCCCTAAAGTTTCCCGTAACATTATATCATTTTAATTTCAAGTAGCTAAATACGTTACTATTAGTGAAAAGATTATCTACATAGAAATGATAAGGATATTCTTTATGTGGTATTTTTATCAGCGAATTGATACTTGATAATCTAATCTTGATAATGGCTCCAAAATGGGAGCCGAAACGTCAAGTAATAAATTCTCAACGCGGTTCATCCCGAGAACTAAGTTACTTTCATTCATCTGACCACCTGACCGCGGAACTTTATCCGAACATTATATATATATATATATATATATATATATATATATATATATATATATATATATATATATATATATTTATATACAATATGAAAATATTATATGGTTTCTTTTCTTTGCTATTTTCGTAGTTCAACTCATAAAAAATCGGCGTGACAATGTTTAAAGTTCATTTCTTTTTATAGTAAGAAAAAAATTTAAAATAAATCTGCGAAGTAGACAAAGTCTAAGGATGTCATCCTCCGTATGGAGAACTTCATTAATTAGACAGTGTGCTGATTCTGTAAGGACCATTCATACAATAAAGCAGCGCCTTATGAGTGTCGCAAATAGAAAGGGGGAAGTAACACTGTAAGATAATGAGCGTTTTCTAAAACAAGATACTTCCCTTATTCTTCATTTCAAC
This sequence comes from Diabrotica balteata, assembly GCA_918026665.1. Taxonomy (NCBI): domain Eukaryota; kingdom Metazoa; phylum Arthropoda; class Insecta; order Coleoptera; family Chrysomelidae; genus Diabrotica; species Diabrotica balteata. The sequence continues at coordinate 34,187,831 of OU898280.1, read as the reverse complement.
CCCTTTCTTCGTCTTGTTGAATAACGCCCACGCTTTTTCCCTCTGCTTTAGATTAGTCGCGATGAATTTTAACTTGGGATTCTCACTCTTTTTAATGGCTTTTGAAATAAGATAAAAGTGATAAGGCAACTGTTCTAAATTATAAAATACATTTAATTTGGAAAGACCGAGGTTTGTACGTTGACGTATAAAAATTAATAATACAGGGTTAGTCCTCAAGAATTAAGCGGTATTTTAAACATGTCTTGTATTTTATTAATCTGTTTTTCTTTTAATTGGGTTTACGTCGGATTGTGTGCCAAACATTACTAAAATCCATCTTTTTATGTACAGCTTAAAATACCTTGAATTTGTTTTTTTTAAATGCGACCAACTTTTAAATTATGCATAAAAAGTGAAGTTTTATAAAGACGTGGGGTTTGGTATAACGGGTGCGCCAAGATTAGGGGGATGGTCGCATATTTCGCTAAATTGGCATGGAATCAAAAGATTAAAAAAATCGTTCTTAATATTTTTGAAAAATCTATCTAATGACATTAATCATCCCTACCAATACACCTGGAGTGGGCTAAAATTTGAAAATCTTAATAGGAAAGAAAATCTTTTTTTATTACATGTTAGGATTCTACTTAGAATCAGAAAGAAGAAGAAGATCAAAGCGGCTTTAGAGCAGGTAGATCGTGTACTGACAACGTATTTTGTCTAAAACAAGTCATAGAGAAGAGATCTGCTAGACATCTGGAAACCCATTTTACATTTGTGGACCTACAAAAAGCATATGATACAGTCCCAGTATCGAGACTGTGGAAGGTATTAGAACAAACGAACATCAATCACAACTATATAGCTGCACTTAAAGAATTGTATAAAACTGTATGAAAATTCACAATCAAGAATTAAGATAGGTAAAAAACTCACAGATGCCTTCATAGTGAATAAGGGACTACGTCAGGGATGTCCTATCTCTCCTACACTATTCAAAATATATGTAGCAGCGGCACTTAAGAACTGGAAAAGGAAAATACACGGAATGTGTATAGAGATAGATGACAGATACCTGTTTACTCTTCAGTTTGCAGATGATCAGGTCATAGTGGCCAATGACAAAGACGACGTGCAATATATGATTAGAAAGCTGATAGAAGAGTATTAGGAATGGGGCTTGATAGTTAACGTAAATAAAACGAAATATCTATGTGTAGGCTCTCAGAACAAAAGTTTGGAGTTTGAGAACGGTCAAGAAACTCTGCAATGTCAAGAATATAAATATTTAGGTATCACATTCGTCAATACCGGAACAGATGTGAAAGAGATAGAAAAACGAATAGTTACAGCTAAAAAGATAATAAAATGTCTGAATGGCATCTTGTGCTGGCTTTACAACTTGGGGTGAGTCTTCGCTGCATCTACTATCGCCCTCCATCCTCTACGATCTTGAGCTTCTATTTACCATTGTTTTACCCGAAATTCTAGATAAATCGGCTACAACATCATCCTTCCATCTTGTTCTCAGTTGCCCTACTGATATTTTACCATTACATATGCTCTTTCAAAAAACACTGTCATTAACACTCGGTCATTCTCTGATAGTACCACGTGACCTGCCCATCTTACTCGGTTTGCGTTGATATGTCTAACTATGTTCTCAGTTCTATACAGCACTGTGGCGTATAGAAGTCACCAATTCAGCATTGTGGCGTCTTTTCCAATGCCCCGTGAATTCATCTCTTTGAAGTCTAAATATTATTCTGAGAACATTTCTTTTAAATACTAGAAGCTTATTGATTTCCCTCTGGTTGAAAGTCCATGTTTCACTGCCTTATGTAATAATTGGGCGAATAATCGACTTGTACAGTTTTAATTTAGATTTTCGTTTTAACAGCTTCGATCTTAATAATATTGAAATGGAGCATAATGCTTTATTTCCCGCAGCTATCCTTGCTGAGACCTCTTATTCTATGTGATTGTCAGCTGTGATTATCGCTCCCAGGTGTTTAAACTCCTTTACTACTTCGAAGTTGTGATTATTAATACTGATGTTCTGCCTAACTCTTGGTCTTGGATTTTTGGTTACTACTATGTATTTCGTCTTTTCTTTATTTATTCAGAGACCCAGATTACCTCTTTCCTCCTCTAGCTGTGAAAACACCTCTCTCACGTCTCTTGTAGAATGCGTCTCTGCATCTATATCATCAGCAAATGTCAGCAACAGTTTTGATCCTTGATCAGCAAATCCTCCTGACAGCTTAGACGATATTTTACTTATTGCATATTCTAAAGCAAAATTGAATAGCAACGGTGACAAGGGGTCCCCCTGCCCAAGTCCTGAATTTATACCAAATGGCATCGATGTTCTGCTTCCTACCTTTGCCATCCACAATTTGCTTATTTTTATGGAATCATATATGCTTGCTGGAAATCTATGAAAATTTGGACATGCGGTTCAAAACACGAAATTAGTATTTTTCCAATGCTATCTAATAATAGGACAGTGAATCAATAGACGGGGCTTTAATAATTGCAAACATATTTGTTTCATTTTTTTTTTGACGAAATGCCCCTGAAGATGCTATTTTAAGCGAAAGTACTTGGGCTAGATTTAATTAACTTGTGCTCGATAATAGCCTTATTTTTCAAAGTTCATTTATTCGAGCATTCAACCTCATTTCAATCAAATATTTGTTTCAAACTAGTGAAAGTGTTTCTAGAGGTAATATGACGTTAACTTCTCTTATTGATTTTGCATCTGACTACTAACAAACTACGGTTAGCATAAGAACGACGTAAACTTCGTAGTTTTTTTTCCCTATCGGGTGCTGGCTTTTAGCGAATCCTCTTGCTTCTTACTCATCTGATGCTTGTTTGTAAGTCTTTTTTCCTCTTAACTTGTGGGATACTTGTTTTCTCCTTGCCTCTCACTTTTTGGTTTATTTGTTTCAGTTGAGCACCCTCGCCTGTAACGATTGGTGTCAAGATTTTCATTGTAATAAATGATCAAATTGTTCACCGTTTACTTATTTATTTACTTGTTTTTTAAATATTTTGTAGGTATTTGTTTAGCTAAATCAATTATTCTCTGACGCAATTAAAATAAAACACTTGCAATTCATTTAAAAAAACATTGTCACATTTTTCTTTACAGATTAAGATTCATCCAACTTAGATTTTAGCAGATTTCTGCTTTAATCTGTGCTTTCTAAAAATTGCAAAGCAAAACAGACGTTGATGAAGGTGTTAAAAGAGACATGGGGAATCTAAAATTTGCATTCCACGACATTTCTTTTTAACTATGCAGAAATCCTTAGCGAATTGGTTTCTTGTACTCGTACAGAGTAGATCCAAATAAAATGAAAAAGACAGCAAATATTTGATTTCACGCAAACAGCACCTATGTATCTGTTGATACGTATTTTGAATTAATAGGTCTCATCAGAACAGTTATTCATAGGTGTTCTCAACGTGAAAGATCAATATTTTCTGTCTTTTAAGAAGCAACACTAAAATGGCTTCGATATGGACGCAATAGCGCCATCTGATAATAAATCCGTAAAATAGTTTCGAAACACAATTCAGATTTCTGCTTTAATCTGTGCTTTCTAAAAATTGCAAAGCAAAACAGACGTTGATGAAGGTGTTAAATGATTTTGTTCGGATCTACTCTGTACAAGTACAAGAACCCAATTCGCTAAGGATTTCTGCTTATTTAAAAAGACATGTCGTAGAATGCAAATTTAAGATTCCCCATGTCTCTTTTAACACCTTCATCAACGTCTGCTTTGCTTTGCAATTTTTAGAAAACACAGATTAAAACAGAAATCTGAATTGTGTTTCGAAACTATTTTACGGATTTATTATCAGATGTTGCTATTGCGTCCATATCGAAGCCATTTTAGTGTTGCTTCTTAAAAGACAGAAAATATTGATCTTTTACGTTGAGAACACCTATGAATAACTGTTCTGATGAGACCTATTAATTCAAAATACGTATCAACAGATACATAGGTGCTGTTTGCGTGAAATCAAATATTTGCTGTCTTTTTCATTTTATTCGGATCTACTCATGACGTGCAATTTAAAAAATTATATTTTGGCGTGGAAAAAAAATAGCAATTTTAGACATTTTTTTACAAAAGCCCGACATTTTTGTTTTCTAGTACTTTTTAACTTTTAATTCTCTGGTACCTTTTAACAACTTTTAATAACTTTTATTAACTGAAAACAAATTCGCATACGCGAAACATTTCTTTATAAATTGCCGTTGGAAGTTCTATATTTTTAAGCTTGCCAATGCGGAGATTAACTGTCTGCCATGTCTGAATAATTTTTTGGTGTTGAATTTAGGGCATCTATTAAATGTAAAAAAATATTAAAAACGACAATATTTGTTTTGTACAATCCAGGAATTAAATAAACTTTGGCAAGATATACCTCTTGTAATATCATAAATAAGTCGAGAAAAAAGTGATTGAAATTATTTGCCTTGCTAGCACACCAAAATTATATTATAGTACACAACACAATAGCATAAAAAACTCACAACAATTATGAAAAAAACTGAAAGAAATAGATTACAATTTTAACTATATGTTAGTTAGTTTCGACATAACCAGCCTTTTATCATGTACTATTAGAGAAAACAAAAAGAGAAATCAAACGATTTCTACCTGGCGAAATCGAATTCAAACAGCTTGATAAATAACTCGACAAGGAAATCTAAGATTGCATTTCACATTTCGTTTATCATGGTCAAAATTCGTAGTGGATTCAATTTCTGGTACTCCAAACGGAGTAAAGAAATAAAATATAAAGATGGTACTAGATTTTTGTTTTAATACAAACAACCGCTGATACATATTTCGACCTCTTTAGATCTCGTTATACGCTCGCTATACTCGTTATACCGCTCTGACGAGATCTAAAGAGGTCGAAATATGTATAAGCGGTTGTTTGTATTAAAACAAAAATCTAGTACTGTCTTTATATTTTTTTTCTTTACTCCGTTTGGAGTACCAGAAATTAAATTCACTACGAATTTTGACCGTGATAAACGACAAGTGAAAGGCAATCATAGATTTCCTTGTCGAGTTATTTATCAAGCTGTTTGTTTTACAAGTTTTAAAAAGCGCGGTGGTCAAGGTTTGAATTCGACTTCGCCAGGTAAAAATCGTTTGATTTCTCTTTTTGTTGTTAGATCATGTAGTTACGTCCGTATATAGTTATTTTATAACTATTGTTTAAGACGGGAAGAGATTTTGTTTTGATCCAGACAGGTGGCTATACCGCTCTGACGAGATCTAAAGAGGTCGAGATACGTATAAGCGGTTGCCGCCGCTCTGTATTAAAACAAAAATCTAGTACCGTCTTTATATTTTATTAGAGAAAACTTTAAAAATAAATAAAGTCAAATAAGAGATGGTGATACATTCACAATAAAAAACAAAATACATGTATCAGCTATCATGGACCTGATTGGAATAGTTTACACAGACAGCATTTATTTTAAAATATGGTTTGTTTTTTAACCAGGAGGAGTAATTCAAATTTATCGCGCTGTAATACTTGTTTGCAATTGATCCAACTGCAGGCAAGTTTAATCTACTAAGTTATGACATTTTGACACTAATGACATTTATGAAATTTTAAAATTCAAAATTTATATCCGTGATCTTTTGTATTTTCTGCGTTATTCCTTTAATTTTTAGATTTTTCGTTTGCATTTATATAAAAAAATTTAGCGACGTATTAATGTTATTATAATGACAATATCGATTCAATGCCAAGTAATGGTAATTATCCTTATTTATCATCAAATGAAAAACAATCGTTATAAACAAGTACAAACAAATAAAAATTGATAATTATAGGATAAAAATAACAGCCATGGTAGCAAAAATACATGATATTATAACAAACAAGATATGATCACTTCTTCTTCTTCCTATGCCGTCCCCATTAACGGAGGTTGGCGACCACATTTTTAAAAGCTTTTCTGTCTTTTGCAACGTGGAATAATTCGTCTACAGTCATGTTTGTCCAGTCTCGAATATTTCGTGGCCATGACTTCCTCTTTCTACCTATTCCCTTTTTGCCATCGACTCTTACCCTGCATGATGACCTGCAGAAGACTATATTTATTATTTATTAGTATGTGTCCAAGGTATGCAGTCTTGCGTACTTTTATCTTTTATTGCCGTTCTAATTTTAATCGACTTTGCGCATGACTTCATAGCTAGAGAAAGCCAGAGGACTTGTGTGTATCATATTTTAACGATGCATCATATGGCAACATTGTTCCATTACTGTAATGAACAACTTTGAAACTGAAAGTGTTCACGATAGGTATATTATTTAATGCCATATCTTGCACTAAGAAGTCATAACTAGTTACTTTCTGTGGAAACGTGGTTTGAAAATTAATAAGTAATTTGTAAAATTAATTAAAGAAATATATGAATCTACGATTTGATTGTGTGTATTACAAACAAAATAAATATCGCTACAATACATAAATTAAATATAAAAGGCCGGTAAAATGTAAAGAATTTGACCATAAAGGAAAAGCGGGTCATACTTGAGACTTTATGAATATCATTTAGACATTTACTTTTCAATCTTTGTGATTTTTCTCTTGCGGATAATATTTTAATTATCTTTAATATTTTTATTTAGAATTCGTTTTTTAAAATACATTTTACATCTGAAAAAAGTAATTTTACATCTTCGTCAACATTTACAGATTTTGCAGATTCTATTAGGTTTTTTAGTATTAGTTCAAGTAATACTTCAAGCTCTATTAAAACGGGCATTAATATATATTATAATCTATAGAAACATTTGCTCTGATGTTAAAGTGTGTCTAAAACCAAAATACTTACATGTTTTTTAATACATTTATTTTCTCCATTCTTCTTTTGCGTCTATTTTCAGGCGATGTTTTAGCGCTTGGGGATTTTATTAAATGAAGAGAAGGTATGCTTTCTTGCTCAAATATTTGAAATAAATTCAGTTTTTGACGAAAAACTAAATAAAGAAATTTAAAATATTGTAGTTATTCATGAACCTAACCAAAACATAAATATAGAGGATATTTTGGAAAACTAATAAAATTATTAAATTCTTATTTCTACCTATATTTCGAATATATATTATGCACTGAATATTATTTTCCTCTAATATCTAAATCATAAATAATTTCTGACTCTTTAAGTTGTTTGTAGTAACTTGGACTTAATATGCGAATAGTATTTATTGCGATATTTTTCTAGATGGTGTTTATATTAAATATAGTTTAAAATGTTTATAAATTAATAAACGTATACCTATTATTTATATCTAATTCTATCTAATCATAAGAAAAACGGCAACTATCTTTTAAACTTAGTGCATACTTGTTGGGATGTACCTTCAGATTTTGTCAAATAAAAGCATGGTTAGTGCCGTCAATTTTGAAAAACATAACCTTTTAACAGCTTGTTAGTTATACCCTTTGTACATTTGTAAACAATCTTTTTGTGAAAAGGATTTTCGGAGTGGAAGTCGAAATGGCAAATAGTAAATAAAAATGTAATGTTCATTACATTCGCTTGTGACAATCCGTTGTAAATATAATATTATTTAATATATGTATATATATATATATATATATATATATATATATATATATATATATGTATCATAATACAAATTTTACAATATAAATATATAATTCATTAGTGTATATTTATTTTGTTTCCTTCATGATATTTCTTTTTTCAGGTATGGTATACTGTGAATCCCGTTTCTACTTCAAATATATATTTTTATCACAAAACTGTAAGTACAATATGAAGTTTAAGACAAAAGTATTACAAGCGACACACGATTCCATAGTAGTAATAAACTTAATTTTTAACATTTACAAAATTATTCATGAATAGCTTTGACATCGTTGAGTTGATCATAATCATATAGGAAAATTTATGATGCATAAAAGCACCATTTTTCATTTATTGGTTATTTATCAATTACGTTTACATGAACAAGCTTCGAGAAAACATACAATTGGTTCATTATCACCTTGGTGCTACAGCCCTTAGAGGGCCTCGACCTTCTCAAGCTTTCTACGCCATTCTGTTCTCCGCATCTTGTGTTACCCCATCCATCCACCTCAGTTTTGGTCCAAACCGTCTTCTCATTTCCACGGGTGGCGCTGTTAGAATCTTTTTTATCATGTTCGATTTAGGGGCCCGGGCTACATGTCTTGTCCACTGCAGGCGGCTTCGCTTAATTATAGTGGTAATATCTTTACCACCAAACGTATACTTGTAGATATTCTGCGGTTCGAAGATATATCGACGCCTCCATGTTCCGTTCTCACAGACCGCTCCGAATATCTTGCGTAGCACCTTTCTTTCAAAAATCGATAGAGCGGATTCATCTATTTTAGTTAGCGTCCATGCCTCTGATCCATATGTGAGAACGGGGACTATCCATGTTCTATACAGCCTTATACGAGTTTGTTGAGACAGATGTCTGTTAGCTAAGTACTTTGATAGACCATGATAACACCTGTTTGCAATTATTATTTGCCTTTTTATTTCTTCAGATGTGTTATTATTGGGGTTAACTGATGTCCCTAGATATATGAACTCTTTGACTGCTTCGAAGTTTTGGTCATTGATGATTAAATTTTCGTCAACATTTCCAGCTCTTGTGTTTGTGTTAGTCGCCATGAATTTGGTTTTATTTTGATTTATATGTAACCCCATTCGTTCTGCTGCAACTACTAGCTCGGTTAGGATTTCCGCAGTTCTCGCCCTGATTCTGGTTATAATGTCCACGTTGTCTGCATATGCTAGAATTTGGACTGATCTATTAAATATTGGTCCCTTGCTATCTAAATTAAAAAGCTAACACGCCAGCGCATCTTCCTGCCTTAACCCCCTATGTATTTCAAATGGAGTTGATAAGTCGTTTTGATCTTTTACTGCTTATAGCATCTTCGTCATTGTCACTTTTATCAAACATATGAGTATTTTGGAATTCCTAACTCTTTAAAATCGACAAAAATATGATACAAATCTATGTTAAACTCATGCGCTTTTTCGAGGATCTGTCGTAGTATAGTAAAGATCTGGTTAATGGTTGAACGTCTACGCCTGAATCCTGTCTGATATTTTCCTAGAAACATTTCGGTATAAGGCTTTAATCTCTCGTGCAAAATGTTTGACAGTATCTTGTATGCTGTATTTAGGAGAGTTATTCCGCGGTAATTATTGCATTCCAGTTAGTTTCCCTTTTTGTGTAACGGGCAAATTAAACCTAAGCTCAATTCGTCAGGCATTTGCTCCTCAGACCAAATTCTACAAACAACTTCTCGCATCACCTTGGTGGGCTGCTTTCCACCGTGCTTAAATACCTCTGCTAGGATGCCATCGCTACCTTGGGATTTGTGGTTCCTTAGTTTTTATATAGATATTTTCACTTCATCTACCGAGGGGGGTTCCACGAGTTCCTTATTTCGGTATTCCAGCTCTATATTGTTAGTAGGTTCCCCTTCAAGTAACTCTCGAAAGTGCTCTTCTTATAATATTTGTTTGATGATTTCGGATTGATGAACTTTCTTGTTTCTCCGTGACTCATATGGCTTTCGAGCCGTTCTAATATGTCCTTTTCCGAGTCTCGTTTCTTTTTTCGGTGTTTGCGTTTTTCATCTCTCCTTAAGTTTTTGTATCTATCTATTTTTGTTCTAGTTTGTTGTTTTTGCATTGCCCTAAATGCCTCGTTCTTCTCATCTGTTATTTTTTTTGCAGCCTCGGTCGAACCAGTCGTTCCTTTCTTGGGTTCGGGATATTCCCAATGTGCTTTCGGCTGCTAATTTCAGAGCCTCCTTGCAGTTGTTCCACATTTCTGTACTTGACTGGTCGACTGCCCAGGTGTGTTCTAGAGTTTCTTTTATATGTGACTGAAACTGTTTCTCTTTGTTTTCATTTTTTAGCATATGTAAATTATATTTTACATGTCTAGTGCCCATTTCTTTCTTGGCGTTGAAAATTCTTTGTCGTAACTTGGCCCATACCATGAAATGATCTGAGTCAATGTTTGCGCCTCTGTAACTTCTGACGTCCATTAGGTTTGTAAAGTGCCTTCTGTCAATTATAACATAATCAATTTTATTTGTGGTGTGCCCATTTGGTGATATCCAAGTTGCTTTATGAATATTCTTATGATTAAAACATGTACTTCCCACAATTAAATATTTGGAAACTGCCATACTAATAAGCCTTAAACCATTGTCATTAGTAACGTTGTGAAGGCTTTGTTTACCAATATAATCTTAGTAGCATATTTCTTTTCCTATCTGGGCGTTCATGTCTCCAATGATTCTTTCAGGGTTCAATTTTTGTTCAATTCATTTTTTATCAACAGATTTTTTTTCAAATAAATTAACTGAACAGAATTGCAACATTTATTATATATAATGTGCCTACCTAACCTAATTAAATATACACACTAACATAGATCTTAATTAAAATTTCTATTACAACTGCAGCAGGGCAAAAGAAACTTGCAAAAAAATATGTTATTCCCTCTCAATGCCTTCTTAAAAAAAAAAACATGAAAGAAAAATCAATGAGGAACTGGTCAATGCTAGACTAACGCGTAATAAAAACATGCACATTCCTCCCTGGCGGGCATTATAAGTGAATTTTACCACCCACTCGTCTATTAACACATCCACAGTGATTTCATGTGGGACACTATTTAAATTAGTCGTCTGCAGACACAAACCGACTAATTTGTTATTATATTTGCCACACAACACAACATGGCCAGCCTTTAACAAGGCCTTGCCTTCTTTTAAATGTCTTTTTGTGCCTCCTATATACTTCAAAATATGGAGCAGACTAACTTTAATTTTTTTATTTGCCATTGCGATAACAAAAAAAGATAAATGTAAGATAATAAATACGGATAATTTTTAGACACAACAATCAGTCACCTACAAAGATTATGGTAGCTCTGTTTTGTTTTCCTACGTGCGTACAGCTGATCATCTGTCAAAGCGCCGCCTATGATTTGTTGACATCGCCAATTCGAGACTTTGGACTGGTGTCATTCCACTCACGACTAGTGCTTCCTTTGACTGCGAACCACTGCCTTCAACGTTTGAATTGGTGTAGAGAACAGCAGCATTGGGTAGCGGAATGTCACTGAGTATACATAAGATAATTGATATATATAAATATATATAACAAGGGATTGATTACGGCTGTCACCTCTTCTCCGCCCCCAATTTCCATCTTTTTCTGTCATATGCACTTGCCTCTTATAAGTCTCCCTCTTATAAGTCTCTTGCCGCCATTGCTTCATCAATATCGTTGCGCCAACTTCTCCGTGGTCATCCTCTCTTTCTTATTTTAGGAGGGATTCATTCCAGTACTCTTCTAGGGCATCTGTACTCTAGCTTTCTTTTAACATGTCCGAACACGATTAATTGCTTTCTTTCAATGTCATATATAAATACTTTAATAAATTTAATGACTTAAACTACCGCATAGCAATTTATTTCTTAGAAATATTATTTAATAAAGTATTGACGCAAAAAATAATTTAATTGTATAGATATAACATAATCAAGAGTTAAAATGCATTTCAATAGAACAATAATTTTTAAAATCAACAGGTGCTACTTTGAGGTTATGTTCTCAGATATTTTAGCGACGATAGAATCTGAATAGATAACAAAAGATTAGCAGGCAAGTAATTTAATTTAATCCAGCCTGTGAGACTTTTACACCCCTTAACCCATTAGCGCTCAGTGGCAACTTTACAGTGGCCAGTGACTTGCAACACCCGTAAAATCTCTTGTGTATTGTGGATATTTTTAAGTGGCCTATTTTTAAGTGGTATATCATTTTTAGCATGTTCACATGTATTTATAACCTACAAATTTGCTTGTAAACTTTTTAGGTGCTCATTAGTATTTATTTCAATATTAGACTTTTGCAGCAACCAAACTTAGTCCTAAACAATGTAAGTATTTTTTAGTTAATTTATAATATTTTATGTTCATACTTAATTCATTTTAAACCAAAGGTTTATTATATATACTGATTTAAGAAAATTAACTGTTTATTGAATTATAACATAATTATGGTACCCTAAATTCATGTGGCAACTTTAGTTGCCACTGAGCACTAGAATGATTTATTTTTTTCTTTGGGGTCTGAAAATAATACGTTTAGCGTAGATGAAATTATGAAAGCTTGTGAAGAAAATTGCGGATCGAGTTTTTTTTTGAAGAATCAGGTCTGTAGGTATAGTTCCTCCTATAGAATATGCTGAAGCTAATACTGACGAAGATTCAGATATATCAGATGAAGAAACTGAAGGAAGTCCAAATCATTTACCAGGTAGGATCCTCAGATCGAAAGCGATTGTTGAGTTGCATGAGGAAATTTTTGAGGATCATTCAAACAGTACTGTAAATATCTGTTTGGATGAAAAAAATATTGATTTACCACAGGCAGGTACTTCAAAACCTATTGGAAATAAAAAGCGAAAAGTAATTGTATCTTCAAACAGTGTTTAGTCTCAAAATAAAGAAAACAGTTGGAGTTTACCTGCCGTTACTATACCCTCTGGACCATCGACTGTAGAATTTTTGAAAACTCAGTAATTTCTCCACTTCAAGCTTTCAAATGCTTTCTTACTGATACTCTAATTGAACATATCGTTACACCAACTAATCTTTATGCCGGACAAAAGGGAATGCATGGTTTAAATGTAAGATATGATGAAATTTCTGTCTTCTTGAGAATAATCTTACCAACTGTCGAGTAAGCGGATGTATTGGCAAAATGAACCTAACTACAAGGTAGCTATAGTTGCAAAAGCAATGCGAAGACGTCCGTTTGAGGATATATTATGACGGTATCTTCATCTAAATGATAACTCGAAGATAAACACCGATAGGTTTTACAAGGTCCGCCCTCTGTTTGATTATCTAAATAATTCATTCAAACAAGTACCAGTTGGAAATTCAGTTGCTATATATGATATTATGAACGTCATCTTACAAAACAAATTTTACGGGGCAAACCTATTCGTTTTGGGTTTAAATTGTGGGTTTTAGCAAGCCCTAATGGATTTGTGTTTCATGCTGAACCATAATGCTGTGCACATACAAAGCTTCCTGATACTAGACTCTGACAAGGAGGAAATGTAGTACTAGTACTACTACATTGCGAAAAAATAGAATAGTAAAGTGGACGAATGTACCTCCGAAAGAATCTTTCAAGAAATGTGATAGAGGGACGACACCACATTCCAGATCTAATGGAAAGCTAACAGCCATTAGATGGAATTACAATGCTGTTGTAATAGTATTGTTAAACTGCCATACAGAAATGCCGCTTAAAAAAGTTCAGCGGTTTAGTAAACGTAAAAAAAAAGAAGATGATGATTAAAATTCCTGATGCTATTTCCCACTATAATTCTAATATGGGAGGTGTTGACCTAAATGATCAGTTCATTGCTTAATATAAATGCAAAATTTGTAATAAAAAATCTTGGAGGCCGTTCTATGCTTGGTCTGTGGATGAATGTTGTGTTCAAGGTTGGCTTCTATATAGGCTTCTAGGTCATGAATTACCATACTTTCAATTTAGAAGACAAATTACAGCAGTATTACAGCTTCTTACAAAGGAGCTTCTAGTTGGATGTTCTCCAACTAAATTCGGGTCGCATATATCGTTTTTCACTTCCGCTGTTTTAGAAGATTTAAGAACGTACAAGAAAAATCACATTATCGCGAAAGGATACTCAAAGTGCCGCGGATGCAAAATATGTCAAAGAAGAACAACATACTTGTGTAATAAATGTAATGTGCCCCTACTATCCGTGGTCCAGTATTGTTTGTCTGTTAAAATAAATGTCTTGACGGACCCCTAGACGAGAAGCCTAGACGAAGAAGAAGCCCCTAGACGAGAAGCGTATCCTTATATTTTCCTTCGACGTATTCTTCTATTAATTATTCGTCTATTTCGTTGTTTCGTTTTAGGGATATCGCTGTGCATTGGCCTAAGAGAAATAATCTGTACTTACGTGTATCTACTTTCTTGAGGAATATATTATAACCTTTAGAGACTGGCTGGAAAGTCTATGCCACCAACAAAAATTAACCACTACATGTGACTTGCATTAAAACTTTCCATAAATAACTTCCATAATATGTATCTCTAGTTTTGTTAAAGAACGATTAGTTTTTAATACATTTCTGTTACATAGAAAATTTTTGGTTATTACCAAACCGTAAGCGCTCAGTGGCAACTAAATTTGCCACTCATTTTGACCACTTTTTGACAGACCTTGATGTTTTTATGTATTTTTTAGTAAATATGTAACACTATTTGTAATAAAATCTATAAAAAAATTTACAACTTCAAACTTTTTTACTTCTGAGCAATAATGGGTTAAGAATGACACTCAGGTGTTAAAATTCATTGGGGCAAGAATGATAAACCCGTATACTCAGGAGACACTCCACCGCGTCTTAATGCTCCAGACCGTCCCCTTTATCCCTATAGAACTCTGATGCGCGATAGGGGCACGACTGCCAGCAAAGTGATTGTCGTGTGGAAGACCTGGCTCGATCAAAGCAGATTAGCGTAAGGCGCTCTTTTCCTGCTATCTCGGGTGACACTTATCATCGAATCTGAAATTGCTGGCTTAGGTCCGAACTCTAGCCTTGTTTGGGCCTCTCGTGCCCTGGTTTACAGTTTTATTGTTAATTTTTTGGTGTCTTCCGCCGTTTTGTTAGTAGGTTTGTAATTTTTTTGGTTACCGAAACCGTTTTTTAAGTTATTTGTAATTTTTTTTGAGAGATGTCTGAAAAGTAATATTGTTATTCATTATAAAAATTGCCAGCACTATGTGCTGGGTTGTCTTTTTTGATAGAGCTACGATTTTCTAGACTTTATATGTTGGCCAGGAGTTGCTGTTTCAGTCTTTGGTGCTTCCATCGATGGAACGCATCATATCTTATTAACTCTCGCTTGGGTGGTTCTCTAGGTGGTCCGAAGCTCCATGCTCGGACAGAACTTGTCCTATCTGAACAATAAACCTCTGGCCGCCCAAGTACAATAAGATTTGTCTTGTCATGGCTCCGTTGTATCCATAGCTTCTCATTTTGTAAATCAGTCCTTTATGCCAGACTTTGTCGAAGGCTAAGATAACAGATTATATTACTGTAACGTGTTACCTTGAGTTTGATGTAACAATTCTTAGTAAATTATGCTTCTAACTTCTACAAAAGGCAAATACATGTGATTACGTTTAACGTTTATTTAAAGTATATGAGAGATTGTGGTTGTACAATCAACCACATTGCTGCCACATGGCCGGGTTTTACTCTGTGTTAATTATATTGGGTAGAGATCATTTACAAAAACTTTTTTTACCGAGGTTTCACTTGGGTAAATTTATATGTCAATTACTAGCTCATAAGTATTATTAAGGTCAGTGGTCGAAATATAGACCACAAACCTATAACGGTATGAATATTGAGTCAGATGATGGGCTTTATGTCCATCTAAAAAGACAAGAACGGGCAGCCTCTTTAACTTTTCTCCAACCCCTAGATTTAGAAGCTGCTTAACACAGAGCTGACGGAAGCCAGTTTTATTTAAAAATGGTTAGGAGAAACAAATTTTTGTTCTACATTTACTATGAAAAGTGTAGTTACAATTTTATAATCTGATGAGTTTCATTCATCATAGATGTTTTTTCTTATGGTACCAATATAGTACCACTTTTTGATGCTAAATTAAAACATCTTTCATCCATATTATAAATCCTTTACTCTTCTTCTTCTCTTCTTACAATGTCGCTACAGCCCAAATTGAACCTTGGCCTCCTGTAACTTCTGCCTCCAACAAAGGCGATCCCGCGCCACTCGTCTCCAAGCCCTGGCATTCAATAAGTTGTGCGCATCTGCTGTGACTTCGTTCTCCCATCTATTACGTGGTCTTCCCTTTGGTCTTCTGCCCTGCATTTTATCATCCAAGTCCTTTCTCGGCAATCTGTCGGCATCCATCCGTAATAAAATCCTTTACTCATTATCTAATATACCGGCAGCACTTATATTACATAAATTCATATGAACGTCGTTAAACCAGCAACGTATTTTTTCTTCAGTTACTGTACCTCTACCATCGTGAATATATTCTGCCTTCTTTTTCGAGGAAAGTTTCTTGTGCATGATGTCAACTGTAATACAATTTTTTGCCAGAGAGATATTTGACAAAAGAGGTTTGAATATTATTTGCCTCTCAAACAAGTTTTTGTACTGAGCGCAATAACCCGCCTTTATCAACTGAAAACCCTATCTTCGCACAAGTTAACATCCATTCAACTAGGAAGTTTTCAGTCTCCCTTCTCAAGTGAGAATTGAATCCACAGTGAAAACTTTCCGTATATTTTATTACGCAAAATAATTCTCGGAACTTAAAATTCACGACTTTATATGATTACAGGTATTCCTTCGAATATGGCATTTAACGCTAAATTTACTTTGTAAGTACTGGTTTTTCGGTGTTTATATTTATGTAAACATGCTAAATTAGTAAAGGTACTGTACTTGTAGACTGGCCAAAAGTGAATTTTGTTTACCTACTTATAGCCAGCAGGTTGGCCCTAAGTGGGTAAATAATGACTGTTAGATTTCCACTTATCGCCTCCTTTGTTGTTCCAAAGGTACTATTAATTATAATGAAAAATAAAAAATACAATTTTTTTTTATTATTGAGTTAATGTCTCGACAACTGTGATCATTGGCATGGTACAGTCAGGTACCTAGTGTAGTGTGTGTGGGTGTGTGTGTGTGTGCGTGTAGCAAAGTCGACGTCATTGTCTTTGCTAAGAGACGCTAATTGTATCCGAACGTCTGCGGTCCCTCCGGTGAGTACCGATCGCACAAGGATAGAAATTATTTTCATTCATTAAGTTTTAATAAACGAAAATTTCTCCACTCAGATGAGATTCGAACTCACGACCTTTAGGTTTAAAGGTAGGCGCTCTTACCACTGAGCCACAGAGGGGGTTAAATATAAAATTAAAATTGTTTATTTACCTTATCAAGCACTGTCAGTGCAGAAAAATTATTAAATAATATTGGATTGAAAACGATGATTTTAGATATCTTTTGTAAGCAAATTCGTTAATTACCTTGGCAGCTGCAACATACTACCACTCAGACATTAAAAATGAGATGAAAGGATCAGTCGGATAAGTTTTACCACTGTTTCCACTTACCATGGAATTATTTGACATTTTAGAACCTTCAAACTTATTGTTTAAAACTTTAAAACTTTTAAATACCTATAACTTCGAAACATAAAAATTTGACTCGTCAATATTTTATAGCAATATTTGCACTTTTTGCACTGACCTCTTCAATTAAAAAACGTTATTTTATCTGGCAATTAATAATTTTAATATTGTTTTTTAATTTTTCTAAATATTACGCAATATTTTTAGAATACTATAATTATTATCTAAATTTAACCAGCTTATAAAGAACTGCAATAACCTTGATGAAAAAACCTCACGGTGTACATTAACACATGTAACAGAAATTTATTTGAAGTCTTAAAAAAGCTACAAGCCAAACTGGCTTGATTTGATTTTTCTGTATTGAATAAAGTATTTTAATCCCAGCCTTTGTTGTGGAAGCTGTTGGTGAGTTTTTTTATTTATTCTGGTATAATTGAGTTTTTTAAATTGAAATTTGCGAGTTCGTTTAGAAAAAACTCATCCGAGCGTCACTTATGATTTTTCCAAACATAGGTATTTCGATTTCCTTTCATTAAATTAAATAAAACTGGTAATGATTTTATACTTTCGTGGTATTTTTGCAGTTATTGAAGTAATCAGTTTTGCCCAAAAATTGTATTAAATAACATTTAGCAAAACGAATTCCATTTATACGGGGTGAACCGAATTCCTAACGCATCTGTCATTTTAACTTACTTTATGCAGGCTCTAAAAGAATTTTTTATTAAAAATTTAACAAAACAATAAAATTTTTATCTTCATAACTAAATTAAAATTATAATCTAGCATAAGATCAGTTACAAAACATATTACGAGTATATGGGAAATGAGTCAATACTCACAATCTTGAGGTAGAAATAGTGTTTATTATTTTTTAATGATGGTAAATTTTGGCAACCGGTTTCAAGGCTTACAATATATGCCTCATCATCAGTCCCCAGTACGTTAGTCTTATTTACATTACAAACTACAATATATCAGGTACAGGAAAGCTCTACAGGGTGTCTCATAATGAATTAGACATTAGCTAATGGGTGATAGTTGATATCAGAATACAGCGTTTGAACTCAAACTGCTAATGACAAAATGTTGCTAGTTTTCGTTCTACTGTTTGATTCATTATTATTTTTTTATATTATTTTTAGGGATATATTGAAAACTATTTAAGTGAAAAATTTAAGAAAAATTTTGTATCTTGCTATTATTTATTATGCTTAATATTAAAATGATATTAGTTTTACCATTGACATTGGGTGGCGCCACCTACTATAACATTATTTCATTAATGTGGCCATAATTTTTCTATCCGCCCTGTATAAACATTTTAGGAAAAATTACATGAAATAACATTCAATTCTACACAAAAAAGGCACTCCTGTTTCAAATCAAAAAACACCACCGTTTTCGAAATAAAATTCTCTAATTTAAAAACTATAATAAGTCCCATAATTTAAAAACTTTATAGATAACTTCATCTTTGTGTGAAGCCATTTTTTGGTTTTGTTTTTTTAAGCCTTCTCAACCAGACGAACATTGATACTGGTATGCCAGCCTTCAGTGATTATCCAAGATTTTAATTTATGTTTGAAGGGTATTGTGAATTTTTCAGCTAGTTCTTGTCAGCCATAGTCTAACAGCTCGTTAACAAATTATATGAACTTCTAAAAACTTTATATAATCTCTTCTCCCTTCCATTAACCTAATTAAAAACTATCTAGAAGAGCGCAACTCTTTCAACTTTAATTTTTGTAAAATTTTAATAAGCAGGATATATAAAATGTTTTTCAAGCGTCAATAAGGCCAGTGAAGATCAGAACTTTCGAACAAGCTAAAACCTTAATGCTATTAAAATATATATTTATCACTCCATCAGCATAAGGGTTTTAAAGAAAATTATTTTTAGCCTGAATTATAAATGGGAAACTTAAAAGTTCTCCTATTTACTAAAAGCGTGTCTTCGGAAAGATTTCCGCGGTTAATACAATGAACAGTTTCTCGATACTACTGGGAAAACTAGAAGATTGAAGAGGACAAAGCCTTTTGAACTAGTTTCAGTGATAGCTGATAGTAAAAAGCAGAGCATAGTGCTTGTGCTTGTGCTTGTGCTTGTGCGTATGTGCATTTATTTCCGTATCGAGTACTTGACTTTTTCTGGTTTATTTCTAGGTTAAAATATTTTGCCTTCTTTTCTAATCCTTTTAGAACATTAATTTGTTGTAAAAACAACATTTTATATTAATTTTAGTGTAATTTTTAGTTCTCACAAATATTAGTTTGGATTTTATGCTACAGACTGTAGTTTTGGCCTGCAAAATAATTGTGCCGTAAATAGATTATAAGGGTTGTTGGGTAGTAAAACCGACGCCGCCTTGTCGGCACTTTTAGGTAAAGATTCAATTAAAAATCTCTCGCAGATGTAGTCAGAGTGTCAAACTGTGCGGTACCAGCTGGTACCTTGCGACTAAGCCCTCTCTTTGCCGCCAAAAATGCAGTGAAATGTGTATTTGTTTTCGCGATAGCTCGCGCGCCCCTGAACGCCGATAGAATAATGGAAAATGTTTTAAAGCGAACTCTTTCGTTAGTATTAGTGCTTGTGTAAATATTCTCTCGTTATTAAATGTGTAGATTGGAATAATTACGCTTATTTTTCTCTAAATACAACCCCTATTAAACCAAACACATAAAGAATCAGCGCCGTGAAGTCTGCTTGTATATATCGAAGGAAACTCTTGTACAGCCCATAGTCCTAAAATATTTGGTACTGTACACTCACGGTGAAAGGAATTTAATAAGCATTCCTCACAACAATTGGTGGAAATCAGAGAAAACTCCATCAACATTTCTTTATTATTTTCTTATTTTCGTTAAAATATTAACATCATCAGCGAAGACCAGACATTGATGTTTATTGTGTACGATAGATCTGGTCGTTCGAACCATATCTTCATTTTCTTTTTCTACTATGTAAGATCTAGGGGAATTTTCAACCTTGGATTTAATTCTGGCTGGTGACCAGAATCATCTCTCTCTCATTACTACATTTTCGTTATTCTTAAATTCATTTCTACTTAATGTCGATCGGTCATAATTCTGCTTATATAATTTTCTATTATCTTTTAACTTATTTCTTTCGTTATTATAGTCAGTGTTATAATTATTTTACCGGTAAATACAAAGAAATTAAAATTAAAAAACATTGTATTAAACAAACACATAAACTTACAACCTAAAATTAATCCAATAAATATTGAGAGTTACAAAACATTAAACTTAACTTATTTAAAGTCTATAATATGTAATTACAATATTTAAATTTTATTTAATTTTATAGGAATCATTATTGATAATAATTATTATTTCAATGTTTGATTTATGTCAGAAAGACACTCGTTTCAGAAATATTGGATCAGCGAAAACAACCTTTCCTATATAATAATTAAACCAATTGGTGAGTATTCAAGCAAAACATAGATCATTTAATCACTTTAAATCAGACAATAAAAGATGAAATGGACATAAAAATGAAGACTGAAAAGTTGACAAAGATTTTACAGGAGGCAGCCTTGCTTAGATGCGCTACCTAGAACGAGACAGGAAGCCTTATTGCTTACAGTCTCTGGATAAATACAGGTAATGCTTCGGAAGTTATGCCGGCCTTTCAGCCGCCTGCCTCCGGATCGCTGGATGACAGAGGGGGGTCTGGTATAGCTGGTGGGCGGTCGGCATAGACTCCTAGTCTATCTCGGTACTATCTCGTACCTCGGGAACTATCGCCGGTAGTACCAAGAACGAATCTTGCACTAAGGTTAGTCAGGCGGCGTCTTGGACTGAGATGTCTCCTGAAGATTCCAGCCCCCCTCTATAAAGACAAAAAAACGCCCACACTATGAAACGCGTTAAGGAGTAAAAGAAATATATTCTTTAGTCAGAGAAAAAATTGCCACCAAAAGACACTTGAGAAAAGCAATGGTAACAAGCTAGGACCACAAAAGTAAGCAAAAATTTAACAAGAGACCAGCCAAAAATTGAAAAAACTGTTCATAGCAAAACAAAATCAGGGAATACAATGTTACCTGGAAAGCCTTACACCTACAGAGGCCACACTTTATTCGCTGTAGTCAGCAAAGAAAAAATTAAAAAGGTCTTACTTGCCTAATCCACCAATCAGAAATAATAACATCTGGGCCAGGAAACAAAGAGAAATTTTAAGCTTTCGACAAATATCTAAAAAAAAATTTCATATTTTCTATTTTCATGAAAATAATAGAATTATTTGCAGAAGAAGATCACAAAATTACCGACTATTTGAATGTACCCTTCCAAATGGATCTGCTTCATAACAAGTTCACTATTAGAGAAGCCAAACAAACAATTATGGAAGAAATTAACATATAAAAGCTCCTAGTTTCGATTTCGTATCTGGAAAAATTCTTCAAGAACTATCCAAAAATTTCTATAGACTTAATTACATACTTAACTCTATATTATGACCAAATTATTTCCATAGAATCTGGAAAGAGTTGTCTTCGACCAGTCCGATAAGTCTACTGCCAATTATTTCCAAGGTGTTTCAGAAACTATGTGGTAAAAAGCTAAAAACTCTAATAGAGAAAATAAAGATAATTCCAGATCACCAATTCGGATTTAGCAATAAACACGGAACAATAAAGTAAGTTCATATACTGGTTAATTAAATCGATAAGAACCTGAATGGTAAAAGATATTGTTCAGCAGCTTTCCTTGATATATATCAGGCTTGCTTTCGACAAGGTGTGGCATGAAGAATTGCAAGTTAAACTACAAAAACTACTATTACATCTCTACTTTTTACTTCTAGGATCATACCTGACAGATAGGCACTTCCAAATAAAACATGGAAGTAAATATACAGAGCTGCATCTGGTGAAATTCCATTTCACTTAAGATTAATTTTTAACAATGACGATATTGAAATTCTTAGATGGAATAAAGACAGATATTTAACGCTACTTCTAGGGCTAGAAGCCATCCCCTACCTACCTACATAATTTGGATATTATCAATCAGTTCAGAAAAAGCTATTACAAAAGTCGGTCTCAAACTCTCGTAAGCTAAGCTCGCTAGCTCGCAAATACTAGCAAATACTTGCTTTTATTATTAATATATTATATGGATTTGTAACTAAGTAGTTTGTATCGCATTATTATTCATAAAGATTATCACGCCAATCATTTATAGTAACCAGTGTTTCTTAAAATCGCAGTTATAGTTTTCATTATAAACAGTTCATTTATTCGAACCAGCAGTGTTGAAAGTAGTTTGCTTTAAACATAGAAATGACAGTTCGCTAAGGAATTCTTCGTGTAATTAATTATATATAAATAGTGAAAACAGCGTCTGTGAAAAGTGTGGTGAAGTATCCTATATCACAGTGTGTTCGGACATATTTCAGAAATTGCTATTTAATCCAGCATTAAATATAAGTTAGTGTTTAATCTGTTTTTCATTCCAGCCCCTGGCTGGTGGTACTTCGTCCTTCAATTCTTTAATTAAGTTAATACTTAACCAGCACCCGATAAATTCAGGAATTCCACAAGGTTACGTACTTGGACCAATCCTATACTTATTGTATACTGCAGACTTACCATCAACACGACTTAACACTGTTGCAACATTTGCTGATAATACAGCCATTTTGACGTCCCACACCGATTTACCAATAGCCTCTAGGAACCTGCAAACTCGTCTTAACAAGGTCCAAAAATGGCTTAAAAGATGGCGTATTAAAGCAAATAGATTGAAATCAGTAAACGTGACGTTTACCCTTTGCAGAGAAACTTTCTCACCTGTTAAATTTATTGGTTGTCAACTTACACAATCTGATAGCGCCAAATACAATACCTCAGCATGTCCCTGGATCGACGACCGACTTGGACAAAACTCACATTCACTATGTGTAAGCAATTTTGTCTCAAATTAAGAAATATGTACTGGTTCATCGGTCGCAGATCAAAACTCTCATATTTATATTCTGAAATCATCTATTAAAGAATAGATGATTGATATAAAATGATGAATAGAATCTATTAAAGAAGCCACTCATCGTTTTGGTGTCAACTATAGTAAAAGACTGTCAGTGCATCAAAATCGGTTGGCCGCCAACTAAACGTGCGCGATCCAAATGAAATTCGTAGGCTAAAACGTCTACTGCCATTCGACCTATCGACATCACACAAAAGTTAGTTAGTTAATAAAAAATCTAATAGATTGCTATGTGGAATGCTGTTTCCGTATCTCCTAATGGGTAATGATATTTCATGCCAAACCGAATTTGATACAAGTTTTATTCTCCTACGGCGAATGTTGACGAAGAAGAAGTGAAATTATTTTACCGAGATATCAAAGAGGCACTTAGAATAAGGAAAACAAAAGAAATTGCGATAGTCCTAGGTAATCTCAATGCAAAGATTTACAAGGGACAAAGCGGAATTGTATAGGAGACTATGGTCTGGGAAATCGAACCGAAAGAGGAGACCGTCTGTTACAATTCTGTCAAGAGCAGAACTTTATTATTACAAATACATTTTTTAAGTTACCAAACATATACATGGCGATCGCCCGTAAATACATCGAAGAAAGTAGTCAAGAACCAGATAGACCATATTATGATGAATGATTATGATGAATGAAGGATACCGTCATGCTGTTAAAGCCGTGAAAGCATATTCTGGATCAGACGTGGCCTCAGATCACAATCCACTTATCGCCAAGATTACACTTATCCTTAAAAATGTTAAAAGACATCAAAGAATCTTTACAATAGACACAAGAAAACTTGAAGTCCCTAAAGTAAAAGAATGCCTCCAACATGAACTCTATATGAACTTCAGCAAATTGAACACAAACACCAATGATATTAATGAGTACTGGGATCGACTAAAACATTGTCTACTGGAACCCAGTAAAGAAATACTAAATATTTCCGCAAGGAGAAAAGAAGAATGGATGAATGACGAGATACTCAATATGATAGAACAATGAAGACAATTTAAAAACAAAAACTACAGTAAATACAGAGAGATAAACTACAAGATCAGGAAGATGATAAAGCAGGCAAAAGAAAAATACTTTGAAAAGAAATACAAAGAGACCGAAGACCTTCAAAATCAATATGATCTGTTTAACCTACATAAGAAAGTTAAAGAACTGAAAGGACTAAGAAAACAAAATCCCACTCATGCAATTCTGGATAGATACGGGACTACATTAACACATACGATCGGGAAGGTAGAAAGGTGGGCAGAATATATCGACGAATTGTTCGATGAATGAAAGAGGAGATCTGGAGAACATAGAACTTACGTCAAAAGAAATAGGTCCATATATTACGAAAAAATAAATATTACCTGTATTAAAAACAATAAAGAGTGGCAAAAGCCCTGGACCTGACACGCTTTCTACAGAAATCCTTAAAATTATAGATGATAGGCACATTGATGTTTTAGTGATACTCTTGAACCAAATTTATAGTTCAGGCGTATTACGCAAAGAGTGGTTAACGTCGATTTTTATTTGTCTCTCCAAAAAGAAAAACGCAAAAGAATGCAGCGATTAAAGTACCATTAGCTTAATGTTTTATGTGCTAAATTTACTACTAAGGGCCGGTTCTACAATCCAGGTATAAACTGGAGAATAGTTATTCTGAGTATAACTTATACTTGTTGTGTTGAGTTTATTGTGTAAGTGGGAGTCTTTGAAGAAAACGATAAAGAGACAATATGCCAGTTTGAAGTTTACATTTTAAAACAAGAGTTGAGAAATAAGTGTAAAATATTTACTTAGTATTTAGTACAGGACATACTCCAACCTTGTATGGAGGACCCTATGGGGAATAATAAATGACCATTAAAAAGTTTCGCTCTCATTGTTTAATAACATACACTGCGAGTTGTCAATTTTGACTGACTTCTATTCATCATAGCTTTTAGCTACATCACATTTAAACTAGAAATAAAGTCAGGTCCGGTTTAAAAAAAATAGTTTTTCTGTTCATGAAAGAATCTCAACCTGTAGTTTTTAAAAACTTTAACAAAAATTTTACAAATTAGACAAACTGGAATATCAAGTTTTTGTAAAATAACAACTCCCCTTGCACTTTTTACTGGTTACTTGTTATTTCCCATAGGGGTTTCCATACGAGGTAGGAGTATGTATAGTTCCTCATGACTCACATTATATTATATTAATTTTGTTCCAGCAAACATTTTCAGACAAGACAAGATTACTGCAATAAATACACAAACTGCTGTGCTAAAGGAGATAGTAGATGGTTGTTCTCATGGTTGAAGAAGTTGCCTGGAAGCGGTTCTAGCTTTGAATCAATAAAATAGTGATATTATATTGTAACATTTCATTGTATCTCAAATATATTACAACTGTTTCTGTACTTAAGTTATTTCCTAACCCATGGTTTCTCAATTTTTATTTCAGTGCTGTAGTAAAAATCAAAAACCTTTTATGAACTCCTTAGTTTTACCCTCTTTATATGACTTTATTTACACTCTTACTTTCAACACCCCGACTTTAACAGGCTTTTTGTAATACTATTTTAACAACCATGTACATCAATGTATATTTTACTACTTATTTATAAACCAAAGTAGTAAAATTTTTGGAATATTGTATATAAAATCATTTCTCTTAGTAAGATTTCCTTCTTAAAATTTTTATTATCATCAACTGAGATTAGTGTTGTAATATAATAACAAAAATTATGTAAATATATCTATATAGGTACTCCACATTTTAAACAAGTATAAATATTGGATCACAAAATATATAATTTTAGTTACAGAAATATTTATATAATACAGATTCTAGAATTACAGTCTCTGTTATCAAAACTTTAAAAAGTATATTGCCTTGGTAAGAATGTACCTATACTATATTAGTCATATGTGTAGAGGTTATTACATTACATACATATCCTAAAATTTTAGAATTGAAACAATAAATGCTTTCTTTTTCCTTTGGATTGCCTAATAAAATTTCTTTGGATTTAAAAACTAAAATGTTTGTGTAATATCAAAAATTTTATTTTATATATAAAAACATCTCTGATAAAAACAAACAAAACCACAGTTCATTGAATGGCATAAAGTGAGGTTAAAATATTACAGATTTGACAACCCCTGACCGACCAATAGAAATGCAGTATAAATTTATACTCGGTATATCTGCTAAACTTTGGAGGGATAAAGTTATTCTACAGATATACTCCGATTATCTTATTCCTAGTTTATTCTTTGTTTGTAAAACACCATTAATAAAGTTATTTCAAGTATAACTTTATCCTCAGTATATACTAGCATTGTAGAACCGGCCCTAAAAGTCATCCATAACCGAATATACCACAAACTGGACATATACGTTACACGATTTGGTTTTCGCAAAGGCCCAGGAATGCGTGAAACTCTATTTTCACTTAATATACTGATACAAAGATGCCTGGACGTCAATCAAGATATATACGCATGTTTTATTGACTATAATAAAGCATTCAATAAAGTACGACGTAAACAATAATTGAATGTCCTGAAATCAAAGAAGATTTACTACAAAGACATCAGGATCATATCAAATTTATACTATACACAGCGAGCAAAAGTAAGTGTTAACCAACAGCTGTCAAAAGAAATTGAAATTAGATGTGGAGTGAGACAGGAATTCGTATTGTCGCCAATTATGTTTAATGCCTACGCCAAAGAGATCCTGTAAAACGCTCTTGAGGGTGATAAAGGTAAATGGAGTTCTTATTAACAACATTAGATATGCAGACGACACTGTGATCTTAGCCGAAAAGATTGAAGATCTTCAGAGACTGATGACCAGAATTGTAAAGTATAGAAAATAGGATGGTCTAACAATGAATGTCAAGAAGACGAAATTTATAGGAATCGAAAACTCAAAGAAATAACGAGAATGTTCTAATAAAGGGAATCAACGTCGAATAATTGGACAAATATGTTTTATGGGCGTTTTAATATTTTGGGAACAATGGTTAACTTCACAAATAATTACATTCAGGAGATCAAAATTAGAATAGAAAAAGCTAGAGCAAATTTCAACAAAATGACAAGAGTGCTATGTACAAGTGATTTAAAATTGAAACTAAGAGTTTAGTTGGCGAGGTGCTATGTTTTTTTGACTATATTTTATGGAATAGAATCTTGAACCATGAATGTGACATCAACGAAAAATCTGTAATCATTAGAACTATGGGTGTACAGAAGAATTCTGAAAATATCGTGGACAGAACACGTCACAAATAAAGAGGTTCTGAGAAGGATGAATAAAGAAATAGAAATTTTAAATATAATTAAAACAAGAAAATTAGAATATCTCGGACATATTACACGTGGAGAGAAATACACCTTGCTTCAACTGATTATGCAGGGAAAGATCCAAAGAAAGAGAAGCATAGAGAGGCGTAGAATGTCATAGCTGGGCAACCTGAGAGAGTGTGCATCAAATGAACTTTTCAGAGCAGCCGTCTCAAAAGTCCAAATAGCTATGATGATTGCCTACCACAGACTTAAGTTTAGTTTATAAAGAAAATTTTTATAAATTTATGTAAACAATGTTAAACTTAGGTTTAGATATCTTTAAAAGAGATTATTCATTGGAAGGATACTCTACATCGCATGAGCTTCATTGTTATAATAAAAACCTTAGTAAGACTAGGTCTAAAAGTATTCTTATTTATAATTATTACCTTTCCAAGCATAAAAATTAATTATTGTGATTTTTACAAAATTGGCTGTTAAGTAACTTATCAAAATTAATTCCAAAACAATTAAACCAATTGATCTCTTTCCTAATATTCTTATTTTTATGTAATAACATTTTAATCTTTGTATACAAAGAAGATATGAAATTTTTCAAAATAATCCAAGGACCAACGAAACCGTGATTTATAAATTGAGACAGGATTTTTTAGTTAATTAAAAATTTTGAAAGCAAACATCCAAATTGAAATTAAACAGTAGACGCTGAGCAAAAATAATTAATTACCCAACGTTAGTGGTTTTCAAAACATTATCAAAATTTAACCCAAATTTGCATCTAAATTTTCGTAGAAACTTTCTGTGTAAAGCTGCACTTCCGTTTAATCTGTTGTTTCGAATTTTGTGGCCCTGCTAGCTAACCGCATTAAACTTTGAAGTAGTGCCTACAGAATTTTATTTAAAGTGTTTCCACAATTTAAAAACTCGGCTGCTTATTACTCCATATTTTTTTTTATTCTTGTTTAGTCAGGTTTGAACTTTTTTACTGGAAAAATCAACAATTCACTACTTTTTTTATTTATTGTATTGTATGGAAATTATAACGTTTCCGACAAATTCATTTTTGAAAAATCATTACACGAAGTCGCTTTTAAATAAATCAAAATAACTGTTAGAAACGTTTCTTTACCTCGGGAAATAAATATCGGTTATCTAAACCATCGTTTCGATAAGCTTTAAAAGAAAAAGAAATACTATCAGTGTAGTGTAAGGACAGTGTATCCAGTTCTGCGTTGACAATGACTTGATAATAATGAACTCTATGTATAGGCACCACCCCAGAAGATTATACACTTGGATCTCACCTAACGGACGACACCGAAATCAGATCGTTTACATAATGATTAAACATCGCTGGAAAACATCTATTAGCCAATGTAAAACACGACCTAGCGCTGACTGCGGCTCTGACCACCAACTTCTTGTTGCAATGCTAAAGCAAAAATTCAAGGCATGTGCTAGGATCCGAAACAAGAGGATATCAAAAATAAAAGATACACAACAATTTAAAATCCAATGTAATGAAAGATTCGAAAATATTTTACCAACTATCGTCACTCATGATTCCGAAAAGATTTGGTTATCTTTTAAAAATACCTTGATACAGACCTTAACTGACTGCGAGGCACAGTCTAATGCCGTCTCAACCGGACCAAAAAAAGTGTGGATGTCTGCAGATACTTTTGACCTCGTTGAAGAACGTAGAAAACTTAAAATTGCTGTAATCGAGAACCCTCTCAGGAATTCCCAGTACCGACAGCTATCTAGAGCTATTCAGGCTGCTTGTAGACGAGACAAAAACAAGCATATAGAGAAAATCTGCAGAGAAATTCAACTACACGCCGACACAAATAACACCAAAGAACTCTTTGATAAAGTCAGACAACTCACACGTAAATTCAAGCAGAAATCTTGGTCTATCAAAGATGATGAAGGTAATGTACAGACGGATTTGGACAAGGTTATTGATGTTTGGAGGGCGTATTGTAAGTCTTTATACGCCAATACGGACCAGATGCCAGCGGACGCCCCGTTTGTACCTGACTGCCAGACCTCCACTTTCCATTCTCCTTCAACAGAGACACACCACACTAGTTTTGAGTCTGAACCTGACATACTTTTTTCCGAGGTGGAATTCGCTTTAAAAAGACTTAAGTTAAACAAAGCAGCAGGATATGATCTCATTACTGCAGACGTCTTGAAGCATCTTCAGGAATGTGGAGTGAAAAATATTACATCGATTGTGCAATGAAATATGGCACACAGGCGTCTGGCCTGAGGATTGGAGAAAGACCATAATCATACCTCTTCATAAGAAAGGTTCAACAAATAATTGTAACAACTACAGGCTATTAGCTCTAATATCACACGCCAGTAAGGTGATCCTCTACATACTGCAACGGCGTCTAGAAAACTTCATAAGTTGGCAAATAGCACCTGAGCAGGCTGGATTTGTAAAGGGCAGAGGTACTAGAGAACAAATCCTTAATGTACGAAACATCATAGAAAAAGCCAGAGAATACCAGATCCCGATATTTATATGTTTCGTCGATTATACAAAGGCCTTTGATAATGTTAGATGGGACAAACTATGGAACATATTGACGACAATGGGTGTACCTAAACACTTGACTCACCTTATTAGCAAACTGTATCAAGATAACCTGGCATATATTCGAATGGACGGATATCTGTCTGACAAATGCACTTTGGAGAAGGGAGTACGCCAAGGATGCGTTTTATCTCCCTTATTATTTAACATCTATTCGGAGTTCATAATGCGCAGAGTTTTGGATGGTTGGGAGGGAGGAGTAAACCTAGGTGGTATTAAGATATCTAACTTGCGTTTCGCAGACGACACTACACTTCTAGCCTCTACTCCAGAAGAAATTATTAAATTATTAAAAAAACTCGAGGTAGAAAGTGCTAAATTTGGACTCATGGTTAACTACAACAAAACCAAAATCATGGTTATTGATCGCCAACAACAGTTTCCTGAAACCCAAACTATTGCGAGATGCGAGGTAGTCTCATCTATGATATATCTTGGAGCTCTAGTTAACAACACAGGCAGTTGTGAATCCGAAATTAGAAGACGCATTCAACTAGCAAGAGCAGCAAGTAGTGAACTAAACGGGGTCTGGCGTGATCGTCACATTACTATGACAAACAAAAAGAGACTCGTTTCAACTCTGGTCTTTTCCATATTTTACTATGCATGCAAGACATGGACAGTCAAAGAATCAGATCGACGACGTATAGACGCCTTTGAAATGTGGACATGGAGACGCCTGCTTCGAATTCCATGGACGGCTCGCCGTACAAATATCTCGGTTCTGGATGAAATTAAACCGGATCAGCGTCTCTCCAGTACCGTTTACTCTAGAATTTTAAAGTTCTTTGGCCATATCCATCGAAGTGATCACAAAATGGAGCGGTTGGTGGTCCAAGGAAGGCCTCAGACTCAACGCCAACGCGGAAGATCTCCACAGCGATGGGCGGACATTACTAAAAAGCTTCTCAATAAACAGTATACTGAGGCAATACATATAACTGATGACCGGGACCAGTGGAGAAATATTATCAATCAAACTGTCCGAGCTGCTGAAGCCCAATTATGAACCACAACACATCTACTAAGATGTTAATGACTGTGATGATGAGTGTAAGGATAATGATTAGGTTTTATTTATATAATGTCGTCCGAACCACTGAGGTGAGTTTGTATAATAATTTTTGTAACACTGTAACATTTTTAAATTTATAGCCGTTTATGGTTACAGTTTAATATTTCTATTTCACAATGTAAATTTGCATATGATTAAGAATAGTAAAGATGTATTTAATTAATACTGCTAGTCTGAACGACTTTTCCATGTTGTGTTGGAAACCCTCAAACCACGTGTTAAACTTGAACTCAAATATTTTGTAAGATGAGTATATTTCGAAAACAGATGATATGTAATAATAATTTTGGGTTAAATAAATTGAGGTACCATACCAGTTTAATACTGATATTTAATATAGTTTTAGGAAAAATATTGTTTCTGGTGATATGTTAAAGAAAATTCTGTGAACAAGAACTTAGGTCCATGGGGGATCAGATTTTAAAATTTATGTAGACGATTTAAACAATCCAAGAGGTATATCAAATGCATTTGATTATATATCGGATTCTGGAATAAAATGTTGTTTGACCATGATATTGAAGTTACTTCTGAATAATATGTGATGATAATGGATACTATACAGATTGAACCAAATTAAAACGGAACATACAATTTAATACATGTCTGTTTGAACTGCATTTGAAATAGTGGACCAATATCAAACTTGGACAAAAATAAATCCATACCTGTGTAAAGACATTGTATAAAATATCGTTCAACTATCTGTCTCGCAACAAAGTTGTTTGCGTAAGACGGGTTTGTCTAAGGAAACGATAATAGTTCAGGCAATGAAGCTCGAAAAAAGTTAAAACCTTGCAATTTTTTCGTCCTGCATGTATCCAGTTGAAATTTTAACAGAAGGTATGTGATAGCTCAAGGATCAAAATCTATGTCGAAACGAAGTGCACTGAAGGGTTTTAGGGGTGAAAACTACCCCTAATTATCAAAAATTATAAAATAACATATTAAACCTGAATATGGGTAAGATTTGGTTTGAATTAGTTAAATAATGATTATTCTATACTTTTGAATAGAGTTTCATCATACTTCAACCCTTATTAAGCAACCCTTGTTAGAGATTAATGTAAAAAAATTACTAATTCTAAAAAAATGATTTCGCCTTGGATCGATTTAAATAAAAATTTGGATTTAAGCTCAATTCACCCGCTGCTTTATAGTTTATGTCATATCGATGAACCCTGATTGTTCTTAGGGGTGAAAACTACCCCTAATTGTCAAAAATTATAAAATATCATATTAAACCTGAATATGGGTAAAATTTGGTTTGAATTAATTAAATAATGATAGTTTCGTGCTTTTGAATAAAGTTCCATCATATTTCAACCCTTAAGAAGTGACCCTTATTAGAGATTAATATAAAAAGATTAGTAATGCGAAGAAAATGATTTCACCTTGGAACGATTTGCATAAAATTTTTAATTAAGCTCAACTCACCCTCTGCTTTATAGTTTATGTAATGCCGATGAACCCTGATTGTTCTTAGGGGTGAAAACTACCCCTAATTTTCAAAAATTGTAAAATAACATTACAAATCTTAAGATGAGTGAAATTTGGTTTGGATTAGTTAAATAGTGATTTTTTATACTTTAAAATACAATTTCATACATTTTCAACCCTTAAAAATCAATTGTTATGAGCGCTATAGGTGAAAACAATTTTTTGCCAAAATTTTGCAACTTTTCAACTTTTGAAAATCACCCTTTACAACATTGCAGTTTTTATTAACTAATTTATTAGATATAAATTGAAAAAAGTAGAATTAAATACAAAAAAAAATTATCAACATAAAAAGGCACCATATATTCTTATACATTTACATAAATAGTTGAAAATATTTACATTCATAGGTAAACCAATTATAATATTAATTTTATTCGTCATCAATTACATCTTCATCGTGATCTATGTCATCCTCATCTTCTTCAATTATTGGTGGACTGTTATTGCACCCTTTACCTGAGCACCCACAACAAGTAGAGTTACAGTATAAACCAACTTTTCTGCACCCACATGAAACGCCGCATCCTTTTTTGCATTGGCAAAAAATAATTTTCAAAAGTTCATCGGGTGCAGGTTGTTTGTTCATGCGTACGGGTAATAACAAACCATCTTTGGAATACCATCCCCAATCTGTTGCTCTGATATTTTCATTGCCAAGCCATAGACATATGAGCAGATGTTTTATTCTGTTGTATGGGATTTCAAAATAAGAACGCTTAAAATTTCGAATGTATAACGTCCCACTAGCTAATATACCGGTTTTGTAAATTGTTATGCTCTGAAATGTACTGTACTATACTAATGGAATTTTCCGGAAAAAAATTAACTGGTTTTTTTAACGTATTTCCTTTAATTTTTAACGATGGAGTGTTTCTTCAAAAGCGATTTGTAGAGGTTTTTAAGAGCTACACGGATCTGTAAATTAAATCTTTTTGGAACCCTTGGTTTTTAAATGGGGTGAGTTTAAAGGGCTCGAAAAAGATGGTGCTTGATCGCAAATCGATGCTTTAAACGGCTATATCTCGCCAAATATTCATTGTACAACAAATCTAAATAAAGGATAATTTTAGTCATTAAAAAAGCTACAATTTGGTTATTTTTATTTTTTTCATATATTCAGTATTTTTGGGCATATTTAAAAAAAGAAGGGTAAAAAATATGAAATTGTAAATCGTTTCTCGCTTTAAGCTGTACTTTTTCTAAAACTAAGCATTTTAAATGGGTCAAACTTCTTGGACGTATTAACAATACATGTACAAAGGGAATTGCAGAAGGGTGAAGATCGATTTTAATTATGGGGGTGGTTAGGGGGTTGTTTTCATCGATTTTTTCATAAAAAATGAGGTATTGACCTTATTTTTATCATAACTCACTCAATTTTTGAGCTAGAGTCTTTTTTTATGCTCTTTAAAAAAGGTTTTGTGAGTTTTCTTCCAAAAATGCATCATTTTTCCGATATTTGACTTTGAATCTTTCAATTTTGGCATTTGAAGAAAACGAAATAGGAAGTATTTCGGTTCCTATTATATCGCAAAAACATTTTAAAAATGAATTGTATTTGTCTTTTTAAAAGCTACAAATTTGTTTTCTACAATTTTTTTGATAAAATGCACCATTTTCGAGTTATTCGCGAAAAATTCGATTAGAAACGTGGATTTTTTCGTCTAAAGGTTGTTACTTTCAATCGCGAATAACTTCAAAAATATCATTTTATAAAAAAAATGTACAGCACATTTTTTGTTTAGAATCACTTTTTTTAATCGAAACCTGTAGTTAAAACGTAAAAAAAATTCAGCCCGGAGATGGGGTGTCAACCACCCCCTAGACTTTGGCGCAGTTTGGTCCGATATAGATTTTGATCCTTAGGCTATTACCTACCTTCTGTTAAATTTCAAGTCAATCCACGCCACACGAAAAAATTGCGAGGTGAACTGCTACATTTCCTGGACTATAACTGGTTTGACAGCATAATAAAATCGTAGATTTATGTGTAGCTTTCAATTTTTATGAGTTCAGAATCCAGCAGCCCGCTGAAGTATGGGATTTTTTATAATTATTTGACAATCTTTTGTTAGTAAACCACCTACAGCAGAATTGAGCCGAAATACAGTATATTCCTATGTTCCGAATTTATTTCGTTCAATCTGTATAAAAACCTAATATGATACGATAGATTTTTACGACGCCAATATAACAGCGATTTTTTTCCACATTGCCTTAAAGAGCTATTATAAGAACAATACCAAGCTTTGTACAAAGAGTACTAAGTTGATAGCTAAGATGAGTTGTACGGCCGGCCCCAAAGAGAATGACAGGAAATTCAACATTTTTCTTTTTTAAATATGGATGAAATACATTTTGTATACAATCTATAAATATTTCTGTTTTCATTCAGCCGTTATCGCTTAATCTGATTCCCCATGCGTCTGGAACGCCTTTAACAACTGCTTTTGACAGATGCTTGTTTGGGTTTATTAATGTAGTTTAAAAGTTAGTGTGCCAATTGATGGTCGAATGCCAACGTTTGGATGTTTTACCCTATATAAAACTACGCAAAAAATTATTTCGTTTTTATTTTTATATAAACATAAACTAAATAAAAAATAAAATTTGGAAATAATTTTCTTAATATATCCATGATAACCTAGATAAACAAGTTTTTCTACTCTCTTACTAGTAAATTGTATATTACCTACTATTTGGATGCTAAGTAAATGCATCATAACAGATACTGACACGTAATGACTAGCACGTAATAAAAAAAATTACGCTTCAGTTTTATAAAAATGTGTAATATCACATCTCGTAAGTCAGTTGGTCGAGTTACCATGGAAACTAATTAACAGACGTTATTTTGACAGATTAAAAATTATTAATCTGTCAGTGTAAATATAGTGATAATTTAATTTTTATTTTTATAAACGAAAATAATCGTAGAAAAAGTATAGTACACAACTTGAGTTGTAAGCTTATTACATGCTTGTAAAATTACTGCGCTCGCCGCTACGCGGCTCGCGCGCAACTTTTTTACTCGCATGTAATAAGCTTCTTACAACTCTCGTTATGTAATATACTAATAAATGACATGTAATATATTACGTGACATAATGAAAATTATTACGAACCTTTTTAATAATTCTATTTAATAAGAATGTTGCACGACCTACTTTTTCGATTCATAAACTTTTGTATAAGTTAATATTGTTGCCTCTTATATTACAGTTCCTTAATTAGAACTGAAATCTAGACTAAAGTTTTATAATATGCGAGTTTATTAACAAATATGGCAACGTCCTCGCAGAATACATATATATGATACTTGAAGTAATGATAATTAAAGTAATCATACTGATATATGATTACTTTACAATTTAAACTTTTTCATTAAATATAACCGAAATTCTTCATGACGTTAAGATTTGACGTGTCTCTTAAATTACCAAAGATCTACAAAGATTTAATTGTATGATATTGAACCTTAACTTCAATATTAATCAACTAAATCTTTATAAAAGAGGAAAACGTATGATAGAAAGAATAGGGTGGAGGGAGAGAGAGATTGTTAGGATAAAAATTATGTCATAATAATAGAATAAATAGAATAGAATAAAAAGATACTTTATTGTTACTGAAAGTTGTACAATTTTATGGACAAAGCTTACAAAAAATAAAAAAAAATCGTCTTCTTCTAAATGAGCTTATCTTCTAGAGATGTTGGCAACCACGTTGACCCATCTTAATCTATTCACAGCAGCTCGAAATAGATCAGTTGACGTTAGACCAATACACACCAGATAAATCGTCAATATCACAAAATAAAAGATAATAAAATAAACAAACCATTGCAATATTTCAATAAATTGCAAATTGCATAGCAAAACCTAACGAACTAATAAGAAGTTCGTTTGCTGAATGTAATACCCAACTATACAGGGTTGTCCTTAAGTAAACTACTATTTAACTGGGAATAAGCCACAATTAAAGATAAAAATAGGTTTATTGACGTTTCAATTTCCACTTCGGAAATCGTTCTCAAAATACAAACAGTAAATTAAACAAATTTTGTTTTTTGTTACATAGTGAATAATTATTCTAATAATTTAATTTTATCTGACTCATTTATATTGACAATTCAGACATACATTATGCATTTTAAAGTAGACGACTTTAAAATGATATTGCCAATATTGCTGAGTTGCGCTCTGGGACGACTTTACTTATAAGATAGTTCATTCGATTACATGAAATCAACTTTAACTTGAGAATATTTGTCAGAAAAAAAAATCATAGCATGTAATTCGTCTTTAAAAAGACAAACACATGACATGATGACAGTAAAATTCTCCTGTTAGTGATTCCATAGTAAATTATGAGGGAAAAACCAGGAAAAGAACCTCATAATACTATCCCAAACATAAATAATCAGTGAAAATTTTTCCAAAATTACAGGTGAAATTAAAGTTTTAAAACATAAAAATCGGTAGTAACTAATTATACTGGTGTAGAAAGTGCGAAGTGTAAAATTGACACTAGAAAAACCAATCTGATACGATTAAACATTCATAAAATAATATCGAAAACAAGTAAGGTTATCTGCAATCCAGTCTGCGATAAGAAAACGGCTCACGTCTCAACGCCCGACAGTGTTGCCAAACTTCAAAAAAATAATATAGAAAGGGAAAACAAAGTACCTATTACTGAATATATAAAAACTAAGTAGCTTTAAGAGGAGACTTGATCTCCGAAGAGTCGATCTGGATTAATTCTCCTATCGTAAAGCAAAAAAAAATAATAATTACATAAAAACCATTATATACATAAAAATATTTTGTAAAATACAATATGTTAAATAAGTAGCTAAAATGGAATGGCAAAATCAAATTCCAAATTCAGATAATATTCAGAGTTATTCTCCCTCATTAAAAGATGCAGCATATGAGAATCCACCTATAAGAAAGGCCGGTCTGGCACGAACTCCTCCACCATCGCTTAAAAATAGAACTAACAGTATTTCCTCAAATGAAATCAGGATAAACGCCACTAATAGCTCATCTCATTGTGCCTCAATGTCGACATGTTTGCCAGAAAACAAACCAGATCTAGAACAACAAACAGAAGCCACTGAACAAACTCGTCAGCAAGATGATGTTACAGGTTGGACTTTAATTAAAAATAAGAAGCGTCAGCGATCAGAAGATAGCCCTCCGCATAAAATTAAAAAGCAAACTACCATTCAGGATTATTGGCTGCAGAAACCTACGCCAACGACCAATAGATATAGCCCTTTAACTACTGATGATATACAAGAAGAAAATAGAAATGCCGAATCCAATAAACCTCCACCAATATTTATTCAGAATGTCGAATATATAAAACCGCTACGCGAACTGCTTGATGAAAAAATACCAAATCTATATACCATTAAATGCCTTAGGGATAACCAAATTAAACTCCAAGTAGATTCACCTGAAAACTACTCGGATATTATTAAAAGCTTAACAGCAAAAAAAACGCAGTTTCACACATATCAAATAAAACAGGACCGTGGATTTCGAGTAGTTATTCGCAATATTCACCCCTCAACAGAAACTAATGAGATTAAAAGGGCACTCGAAGAACTAGGACATTCAGTCAAAAATATCTCCAACATAAAACGAATAAAGGATAAAAAGCAACTACCACTTTTCCACGTAGAATTGGTTGCTAATGCAAACAATAAAGACATTTATAAAGTCAATAAACTACTTAACTCAATAGTTGAAGTTGAACCACCACATCCCAAAAGAGAAATTCCGCAATGCCACAGGTGTCAACATTTCGGACACACTCACAAATATTGCAACAGAATGCCACGATGCGTAAAATGTACAGCCAATCACTTGTCATCCGAATGTCCAAATCCAACACGAATTAAAGATGTGAAGTGTACAAATTGCCAAGAAAATCATCCTGCATCCTACAGAGGCTGTTTGGTCTACAAAGAGCTCCAAAGAAAACAATTTCCAAAATTGAGGGAGAAAATACAATCTCATTGCCCGCCAAGTTCCTCAAATACTCGTCGCCCATCTGTAACATATGCAAACGCTGTGGAGGGACCAAATCATACTACCGCATCTGTCTCAAATACTACACAGGAAAAACTGAATACAACAGAAACAAGTAACAGTTTAGAATTGATGGTCCAAAAACTTATGGATAGAATGGATAAAATGTTCGACCTTCTCATAACGATGTTATCAAAACTTAATGTTCAACCCCAAAATTAAAATTGGATATTGGAACGCAAACGGCCTCACAAACCATAGTGAGGAGATTAAGGCATTTATAAAGTTACACAATCTTGATATCATGATGGTCTCTGAAGCTCATATGACAAACAAGAGCCATTTTAGTATGCCAGATTTTTGCACCTATGTCACACCACACCCAATGGGAAAAGGTCATGGTGGAACTGCGTTAATCATTAGAAGTAATATAAAACATCACGAAATAAATAAAGTGTGTGAAATCAACATTCAGGCAACCTCTATATCTGTAGAACTCAGTAAAGGGCACATAACGATGTCAGTTGCGTATTGTCCCCCTGGTAAAATAATTAAAGAGGACCATTTCTCTAGTTATTTCAAAGGGCTTGGTCATCGCTTTATTGCAGTAGGTGATTTTAACGCAAAACATACAAGATGGGGTTCAAGACTGATAACAACTCGCGGAAGAGAACTTATTAAAAGTTTAAACGAAAATAACTTGACTCCAATTTCTACTGGGCAGCCAACCTACTGGCCTACAGATAGAAATAAAATACCCGATCTCATCGATTTTGGTATCATAAAAGGAATAAGTAACAACTTTTTAGACATTAAACCTTCTTTTGACCTTTCGTCGGACCATTCTCCCATATTTATTGATGTGATGGAACATGTATATAATACAAATAAACACCCCACGTTTTCAAATCATAAAACAAATTGGAGTCTGTTCAGATTTAATATTCAAAACACAATTAACTTAAATCTTCCTCTTAAAACAAGTGAAAATATTGAGGAAGCAGTTCATCACCTTACATCAATCATTCAACAGGCAGCTTGGAGAGCAACTCCAGATCTAAATCGGGGTAATAACTGTGAACCATATCCACATCATATAAAAATCTTAATCAACGAAAAGAGAAAACTAAGAAAACAGTGGCAAACTTCCAGATCTCCTGAGAACAAAACTGAACTGAATAGGGCTACTCGTTTGCTTAAAAGAGAATTACACAAATACAAAGATCAGGGCATAAATGAATTTCTTGAAAGTCTTACTGCGACGGATGACACAAACTACTCTATTTGGAAACTCTCTAGGAAACTTAAACATCAGATTAAGCATGACGGTCCCATTAGAAATAAAGACGGTGATTGGGCCAAGGCCGATGAAGATAAAGTACAAGCATTCGCTAATCATCTCAGCCAAGTTTTTCAACCACACTCCAGAACTATCTCAAAGGAAGAAGAAGAATTCATTCACAAGAACTTAGATGCACCCTACCAGATGTCACCTCCTATAGAAAATATCAAAATTAACGAAATAAAAGAGTTAGTTAAACATCTCAATACTAAAAAAGCTCCAGGGTATGATTTAATATCGGGAAAAATCTGCAAAAATTTACCCGAAGAAGGATTTCGGTTGCTTATGTACATATTTAACGCTATACTAAAGTTAGGCTATTTTCCGTTTCAATGGAAAATGGCACAAATCATTCTAATACCGAAACCAAATAAAGATCCACAAGAACTATCATCCTATCGTCCAATCAGTTTGCTTCCCATTATCTCTAAGATATTTGAGAGGATACTCCTTCAGAAAATGAATTCTATAATCGACAGACAAAAGTTAATACCTGATTATCAGTTTGGATTCAGGCAACAACATGGAACAATTGAGCAGGTACATAGAGTTGCCAAAGTAGCAAGAGATGCGATTGAAAAGAAAGAATACTGCACTGCAGCCTTTTTGGATGTCTCACAAGCATTTGATAAAGTATGGCATGAGGGGCTGCTATCTAAAATAAAAACTCACTTTCCTCATCCTCTGTATGCTCTTCTGAGATCCTATCTTACCAATCGATATTTCCAGGTCAGATGCAATGAAGCAGTATCAAACATATCTCCAATTCTATCGGGAGTACCTCAGGGTAGTATATTGGGACCAACTTTATACTTACTCTATACGGCAGATATTCCCACAAGAGTAAACAGCACAATCGCTACCTATGCAGATGATACTGTGATAATGGTTTCTAGCTCGGTTCCTGTTACAGCCTGTCAAAATTTACAAATTCATTTAAATGAACTAGAGAAATGGTTAAAACTGTGGCGAATTAAAGTAAATGGCAGCAAATCAGCACATATAACATTTACTTTACGCAAAGAGAGTGTACCATCTGTGTGCATAAACAATACCATAATACCCAAAAAAAGTGATGTTAAATACTTGGGAATACATTTTGACAGCCGACTAAATTGGGGAAAGCACATCTGGACAAAGCGACTGCAACTAGGATTAATATACAGGAAAATGTATTGGTTCATGAATAAAAAATCCAAACTAAGTCTACATAATAAATTATTACTGTATAAATGTGTTCTAAAGCCAGTTTGGACCTACGGTATACAGATATGGGGTACAGCATCTAATTCTCACTTACTGAAACTTCAACGTTTCCAATCTAAAGTTTTGAGACATATTACCAATGCACCGTGGTACGTGCCCAATTATGTGATACACCGAGATCTTCAGATCCAAAATATTAAAGACACCGTTGTCTCACTCAGTGGCACTTACAAAAATAGACTACTAAACCATCCAAATACACTTGCCCAAGACCTACTTAAGCGACCAAGGAGAGGAAGACTAAAACGACGTGATCCTCTAGACCTCTCTATACCTTTATATACATAAACGTATATATCATTTTATAGCTACAACTGATACTACATATACCTACAACTTATAATTGTGTGTGTTGTTATAATTTTAACTATTACTATTTCTTTTTAATATGTTAGTAAAATGTCTTTGTAAATTGTTATTTATATTTCAAATATTTATATATATTAGAAATTTATCTTAAGGATTTCTGTCACTGGACAGCTCTCCCCTATGTTAATTACTTGATAAACATATTGATTATTGTTTTTTTTTATTTGTAGAAACAGATTTCAATAAATAAAGGATGAAAAAAAAATAATACTATCCCGACATGGTAAGTTTTTGGTCGTGCATTTAGTTTACCTTCAATAAACACCAAAATTCTAATTTTATAAGTTTCGTTATTTAGGGAAAGTTTTCGAAAAAGGCCTACCTAAACGTTGGGTTTTAGAGAATGGTTTGTTAAGAGTGTTAAACTTGGTATATACTGCTTCATGATCAGATAGTCCTGCAGTAATAATTTTAGAGCTTGTATCAAAGGGTGAGAAATCTTAGACAATATAATCAACTATGGTACTCTTTGACTTTAAGCCAGTGCTCTGTAACCGCAACTATAAGAATAAATCCTAATTCCCCTAAAAACAAATATAATTCATCTGTTTTATATCTTATAGATCAAAACCATGTTATAGGTGTCATTACTAAAATAATTTGAGATTTCTAGTCCCTCAGAACACGTCGTGTTGTTTAAAAACTTTGTTTTGGATAGGCAACGGAATAGTAATTTCGGTGATTTTCCCTTGATTTTGCAGGTAAATGATTCTTTTCAAAGTGAGAAAGGATTAATTACTATTTAACTGAGAATAAGCCACAATTAAAGATAAAAATACGTTTATTGACGTTTCTATTTCCACTTCGGAAATCGTTCTCAAAATACAAACAGTAAATAAACAAATTTTGTTTTTGTTACACAGTGAAAAATTCTTCTATTAATTTAATTTTATCTGACTCATTTATATTGACAATTCAGACATACATTATGCATTTTAAAGTAGACGACTTTAAAATGATAGTCCCAATATTCATGAGTTGCGCTTTAATTAAGCGGCTCTAATTATGCTAAATGAGGCCAATTG
This sequence comes from Diabrotica balteata, assembly GCA_918026665.1. Lineage (NCBI taxonomy): Eukaryota > Metazoa > Arthropoda > Insecta > Coleoptera > Chrysomelidae > Diabrotica > Diabrotica balteata. The sequence continues at coordinate 34,144,955 of OU898280.1, read as the reverse complement.
TGTCGCAAATTCCTCGGCAGAATGTAGTAGGATCTGGTTACCAATATTGAAAGAGGAAGTTATTAATAAGAAAATACCAGTATTAGTAAGTCAGTAACATATAGAGGATACATCATTGATGTTTTTTTTTTAATAACGTAACATATAAAATCAGAATTTTGATGTTTGTTGAAGGTAAACTAAATTCACGAACAAATACTTACAATGTCGGGATAGTATTATGAGGTTTTTTTCCTGGTTTTTCCCTCATAATTTACTATGAAATCACTAACAGGAGAATTTTACTGTCACCATGTCATGTGTTTGTCTTTTTAAAGACGAATTACATGCTATGATTTTTTCTGGCGGATATTCTCAAGTTAAAGTTGATTTCATGTAATCGAATGAACTTATAATCTTATAAGTAAAGTCGTCCCAGGAGCGCAACTTAACAATATTGGCAATATCATTTTAAAGTCGTCTACTTTAAAATGCATAATGTATGTCTGAATTGTCAATATAAATGAGTCAGATAAAATTAAATTAATAGAAGAATTTTTCACTAAACAAAATTTGTATATTTACTGTTCGTATTTTGAGAACGATTTCCGAAGTGGAACTTGAAACGTCAATAAACGTATTTTTATCTTTAATTGTGGCTTATTCCCAGTTAAATAGTAATTAATTTAAAATGTTACAAGAAAATAGCTTCAGAACAATATTGAGAAAGGATCTTAAAGCAGCAAGATCAGCTTCCATCTCAGCTGGAACAATTCCATAGGCGTCGTTAAATTTTAGAAGGATTTTTCGTAGATCTTCAGTTTTAGTGGAAAGTCCTTCGGAAACCAAAAAAATTTAATGCTTGTATTGGTGAATCCTTCGTAACATACTGAAACAGGTTCGTCGTGTAAAAGAAAGATGTAACTTAATGGTTTTCAATATATCCGGTTTACTTCATATTGCTAGAAGATATCGATTGTTCGAGTTATTGGTTAATCTAACTCTTGATAGGTTCAAAGGATCCAAATTTATCTACAGTTCCAAAGTTTCCTTCTATATAAGGTTAATATGAGAATGGAAGCAATCTTTGATATGCAAATTTCGATTGCCTGCTTGTCTGTAAGTAGTTTTATGTTTTCAACTTCATGTTTATTGTTGCTTAAAATGGTAATTGGATTCTCCAAGCTAACAGGACTTCTAATGTTCTTCGGATTCATATTAGATGCAGATAAACGCGTTGGTTCGGAATATATAGATTCTATAGACCATTTAATGTTTACACCAGACCGCCATATTCTCTTATTAAATACTAAGTTAATGGAGGATCCTGATTTTATGCTTATTTTAAATGCGGAACCACACTCTGTGTCCACATTTTGAAAAAGAACATAACATGTAATATATTCCTTGATATCTAGATTATTTTTAATAAAGTAAACAACTTGTTTAAGGGTGTAAATTGGGTTGAAGATGGTAATAATTACGTAATGACATTTATCTTTTGTAATTTTTGGCTTTTTCTCTGCACTTGATTCAACATGTTGAGGGACTTCAGTTTGGGTACCTGAGGTCTCATAAAATGTATTTTTTTTAATAATTCTTTTTTGTTGGTATAGTAGATAATTTGTTAGTAAGATTACTTATTTGATTGGATATTTTACTCATGTTTGAAGAGGGCCTTTCTAACAACATCTTAATCTCAGTTGAATTTGCGGTTTTGGATTTGAACCTTGATAGTGTCCTTGGTTAGTGTCCCTGCCAAAAAAGAACTAACGATATATTGAAAATATCTTGTTCCTTCTGCCTTATATATTTTAAAACATAATCTGGATTTACCATGCTATTTATTTTCTAGATCTCGTCACTTTTTTGTAAGATAGTCCAGTTTGCCGTCATGTTTGGTTAATAAATCGCATGTCTCAATATAAACAGGCCAAGTATCAGTTAATTCTTTAGTTACTTGAATTACCCCTTCAAAGTTCTCTAAATGTATTTGTTTTTTTGATAAATTGGATATATTTTTTTAAATGTTATAAGCTTGGCTAGTCACGTAATGTGCAAAAAAATCTTAGATGTAAAAATTTTTGGTCCAAAAGGGCTTCTATGGTCGTTTTATTAATACGAAAGCATTTCGTATTAAAATTTCTGCAACAGTTCCCACTGCAACATAATTTATTATATTTGTCGATTTCAGCGAGTTCTCTAAAGCAATCCTCGCAAATGTAGGTCATGGTCTAAGGTTAAATTTGCAATATTTAACTGGGTCGGTGATAGTGAACAAACAGCAAAAGAATGATTAAACAAATCTGGTATAAACTTACAACCAGTTTGGTCATATCCGCAGCACTCAAGAAAACAATAATAAACAAACTCAATTGAATCAGCCAGTGGCGCACCGAGGGGTAAGGAGTTTCTTGGTTAACCCCGTCCCCACTAGGGCACTATTCCGACACTGTTACTTACAAAGTTTAAGGACTCAAAATAAATTTAGCATAAAACAATTGTCGGTTCGCAAACAAAACCCTACCCCCACAGAAGATTTCTAGGTGCACCACTGGATAAGCCGACCGAGATAAAAAATAATACAACTGAACACAACCACGGTCGAAGACTAACTGATAATAATGAATATCTAATAATATGTTACAGATGTATAATAAATTATAATCCACCACTATATTTATGTTACCATATATACTAAAAAACGAAAAAAAAGAAAAACTAATAAAACTTAAGACATTGTAATCTCGGAAACCATTTTTTGGATGGAGCTAGAAAGGTCACCAATGGAGGCACTGCGGACGGCAACCAGATTGTTGGTGGAGAGCAAGTCGTGGGTTCGAAAGAAGCTTTTTTAACCGGAAATGGCTCCAATAGACGAAATAAGTAAAGATAGATCAAGATTAGATATACTAGAAAAGATACAGAAATAAAAAAAGATAGATGGGTAAAATTACCAAAGATACAATATGATAGAAACAAGGCGCCACTCAATTTTTTGGGGGTTTAAGGAGAAAATTAAGAAACCTTGGAAAAGAAAAGAGGTAAGGAAAGATATTTAGATTCAGAGATCAAACTCAAGAAAAGATATTTCCAGTTAATTATTAAGTAAATTAGGTCAACACATTATATCACACAAATAATAAATATTCTAGGTGGACTTCGTCCATCTACTTACTTACGAAACTCAATCAGCCTGATTTTTTTTTCTGGTCAAAGGTATAATAATAATTTAATATAATAAGCAAATAGTCAGAGGTATTTTTATATCAGGAAACTTCTTATGAGTTGACAAATAAAATGCGTACATAAAACAAAAACAATATATCCAACAACAAAATGATATCGGTAGCTGAATGTACACACAAGATAAAAATACACCATCAATAATTATGAAATGGTGGTATACATATAAAAATAAGCAGTAATATCATTAGAAAACACCTGTACAAAGATATATATTACAATCATGCACAAATAAAGTGTTGTGGGCGTATCTCGAGATATTACAAAAAAAATGAATAACAATTATAGCAAATAACAAAAATTAATTAAATCTAAATTTACATTTTAAGAATACAAAAAGGTTACAGACATAAAACTTTAACCAAACCGCACTTGGTTAAGTCGATTTGGTTAAGTCGATAATTTGCTTCGCACTATTATTTAATGATAAACTTTAAATGTTCATAAATATTATTTATGGAAATTTCTTAGTAGCTGATGTAAAGTTCGTAAAAAAAAGATGGAATGTTTTTTAAATTGAATGCAAAATTCAGTAGTTACTCTCAACTACATTTGAAAAATGGATGACTTTAATTCGCCCAGATGATTGCAGATAATATGATACCATACCATATGATTCGCCTAGATAAGCGGAGATACTAAGATTATGGTAACTTACAATAATTCCTGATGGTTGCTGCACTAATTCACTGAAGCTAATACTATACTTGTATTAAACACTGAATTTAATTAACATTGAAGGTACTTTATAACTATATTTAACCTAATATAGTGTAGGAAAAAAACTCAAATATAAAGTGTATACACACTTAGAAAACAATTCACAGACAGTAAGATAACAAATACGATATTGTGAGCCTTTACTCAACGAGAGCCCACTCAGAAGAAAGTCTTTCTTCTACCAAAATTTACCAAACTACCCAAAAAAAGAAGAAGGATGTCTCCCACTTAAAAATAATGTATTTCCAGTTGTATGTATTTCTGAAAAGGTAAGATTTTAACGACATCGGAAAGTTTGAGGTATTTACGGTACTAGTAATTGGACGTGATAAAATATAAATATTCTAGATTGGCTCTTTATAGAAAAATTACTATACGTGCCTTTGGAATATTTACAAATCTATCATAAAGGACCCGCCTTCAGCTAAAAGCATTAGTTCCTTTTATACTGAGATTAGGACGGAAAGGATTAAAAACCTTTCATACTCCCGTGCATTCAATAAAAATTTTGAAGACGGTAAACCACCCATGAGCGTGTCATCACGAGGGTAAAAGAAATAAAAATAACTAATATTTAAATTATATAAAAAAAATGTTACAACATACTTCTACATAAAACAAGTCCATAGTTAATGTAAATGTTTAAATAGTGCTTAAATTAAATGTCAAGCTTATTAGAATATTAATAACCATTTTTAAACTGTTGAATGTTTCAAGATATTTTTAACGTGCTTAATGTGAATTATTATTCTTGTTTATAATAAAAATACTAGGCAATGAAGCAATAAACCCAACATTTTTTTCCAGTTGGATGGATCTCAATGAAACTTGTTACCTACATTAAATTCGTCAGAGCCTTAGGAAATTTTCTGAGCTAAAGCTATGAATTCGAAATTAAAATTGCCTGTTTTCTCTACCTCTGTTATACAACTCTCTCTCTCTCTCTCTCTCTCTCTCTATATATATATATATATATATATATATATATATAAACGAAGAATGATCACAGCTATCCAATTATTAATTAGTATACTGGTAAGGTTGATTGGGTTACCAGCTGAATAATGAAAGCCAAAGTGTGCTCTTTTCAACGATTTCGTTATATTTCATTAAATTTCTTTAACATTTTCAGACGAATGCTACAAAATGGTGAAATTGTGTATTTTACATAAGATGTAATGAACACTTACTTGTGTGAGGTTACAGGCAAAAGTGGTATTTGAAAGTTCCATGTTGAAAAACTTTTTTGTTTTTTTTCTCCAGTGTGCAAGTACAATACAAATATTAAAAAACGTTGAACATTTAAGAAACAAAAAAACACAACTACATATCACATGTCTAGTCAACTAATGCACAAGGAGGTGGAAATCTAGTATGTACCTCAAGGTTGATGTGTCATGTCAGCTATTATATTAGGAGATGTCAGCCAGAGAACTAAAGCTGTGTTCAGTTTATGTGTAAAGTTACACTTAATTGAAAATTATGTTATGGTAATTTAAGACAATTAAATTATGTTATTAATAAATACATATAGAATTTATTTATTTCTTCGTGATTATTTGTTTTAAAGTTATATTAATTATTGTTATTACTCTTAAAAATTTTATTTCCTAAAAAAATGCAACAATTGCAGTAATAATGATTAAGTTTTTACTTCAATTGGATGGTCAGAAGAGTTTTAATAGACAATATTATACTATTCTGAATATTACAATACGTTGACTTGATTATTTTTTGTTTCCAACTGCAGCAGAAACGAATAAATTTCACTAAGGTGTTGTATATCAGATTTTGTGTTGATTATATTATCTGTTGTTGCAATGTGGGTCATTTCTAAAAAGAGTCTTCTCTTATATGCTGTTTCTTTTTCGAGGATTTTGACATCTGCAAAATTCATTCTGTGATTATGGGTGTGAACGTGGTTGGCTAGGGTGCATCTATCTGGGTAAAGTCTACAGTTACTTTTGTGAGTGGTAACACGGTCTTTAAGACGTCTAGAGGTTTGGCCGATGTACTTGCCATTACAGTCCATACAAGGGATGCTGTAAACCACATTAGATATTTGGTCATGAGGAGTAGGATCTTTCATTTTTGAGAAAATAGAGTTTACTGTTGAAACTGTTGGCTATTTTGATGTTATCATATGATTTAAAGATTCTAGTTAGTTTTGGTGTTAGTTCCCGTATGTAGGGCAGCACACAATATGTTGGAAGGGTTTGGCTGGTAACAGTATTCTGTGAACTAGTACTTGCTATGTTCGAATGTTCGGAGGTAGTTAGATTGATAGATGTTACTGATGTAGTATTATATAAAAGTGTTTTTAAAAGAAGAGGTGGATAGGAATTATCTATAAAGAGATCATAAAGTATTTTGAGATTCTTTTGATGGAATAATATATCTGAAATTTGTAGAACCCTGTAGATGACATGGTCTTAGCTATACCCAACAATACGATAGATGAACTACTATTTATATTCAATAGCTACGATCCTTACATACAGTTTACCATGGAAGTCGAAGATGAAAATCAATCTATTCCTTTCTTAGACACTAAATTAATCCGCTCAAATGATAACATCATTATAGTTGATTGGTACACAAAATCAATGAGTTCAGGCAGGTACATTAACTACATGTCCTATCATAAACACTCCACCAAACTAAACTTAGTAAAACAAATGAAAAATAGGGTTCTACAAATTTCAGATATATCATTCCATCAAAGGAATCTCAAAATACTTTATGATCTCTTTATAGATAATTCCTATCCACCTCTTCTTTTAAAAACACTTTTATATAATACTACATCAGTAACATCTATCAATCTAACTACCTCCGAACATTCGAACATAGCAAGTACTAGTTCACAGAATACTGTTACCAGCCAAACCCTTCCAACATATTGTGTGCTGCCCTACATACGGGAACTAACACCAAAACTAACTAGAATCTTTAAATCATATGATAACATCAAAATAGCCAATAAAACAGTTTTAACAGTAAACTCTATTTTCTCAAAAATGAAAGATCGTACTCCTCATGACCAAATATCTAATGTGGTTTACAGCATCCCTTGTATGGACTGTAATGGCAAGTACATCGGCCAAACCTCTAGACGTCTTAAAGACCGTGTTACCACTCACAAAAGTGACTGTAGACTTTACCCAGATAGATGCACCCTAGCCAACCACGTTCACACCCATAACCACAGAATGAATTTTGCAGATGTCAAAATCCTCGAAAAAGAAACAGCATATAAGAGAAGACTCTTTTTAGAAATGACCCACATTGCAACAACAGATAATATAATCAACACAAAATCAGATATACAACACCTTAGTGAAATTTATTCCTTTCTGCTGCAGTTGGAAACAAAAAATAATCAAGTCAACGAATTGTAATATTCTGAATAGTATAATATTGTCTATTAAAACTCTTCAGACCATCCAATTGAAGTAGAAACTTAATCATTATTACTGCAATTGTTGCATTTTTCCAGGAAATAAAATTTTTAAGAGTAATAACAATAATTAAAATAACTTTAAAAGAAATAATCACGAAGAAATAAATAAATTCTATATGTATTTATTAATAACATAATTTAATTGTCTTAAATTAACATAACATAATTTTCAATTAAGTGTAACTTTACACATAAACTGAACACAGCTTTAGTTCTCTGGCTGACATCTCCTAATATGATAGCTGACATGACACATCAACCTTGAGGTACATACTAGATTTCCACCACCTTGTGCATTAGTTGACTAGACATGTGATATGATAGTTGTGTTTTAACTGTTTGTTTCTTAAATGTTCAACGTTTTTTAATATTTGTATTGTACTTGCACACTGGAGAAAAAAAAAACAAAAATGCACTTGTATTGTTTGAGTTTTCAAGCCACCATATAACACATACAACTTATTCCTTTTTTTGCTATAAAAAATCTTCAAAAAAGTTTTTCAACATGGAACTTTCAAATACAACTTTTGCCTGTAACCTCACACAAGTAAGTGTTCACTACATCTTATGTAAAATACACAATTTCACCATTTTGTAACATATTGTAGCATTCGTCTGAAGATGTTAAAGAAATTTAACGAAATATAACGAAATCGTTGAAAAGAGCACACTTTGGCTTTCATTATTCAGCTGCTAACCCAATCAACCTTACCAGTATACTAAATATATATATATATATATATATAATATATATAATATATATATATATATATATGTTGAACATATGGCCCTTGAAAAACATTTTCGGTATCGCGCCACGTCTTTTTGCGTAGATTGCAATAAATCAGTGTTTTGTTTGTCTTCATTGGAGAACCATCTCTAAATGAAGCCAAATGTACGTTTAAAGTTTTTGTAAATCTTCGTTTCTGCGAATGTTATTTTTTGCATATTTCTGTTTAATTTTTTTTTTAAGTTAGTTCTAAATTTATGAGTAAACTTAAGTACATATACGATAACATCTTTAATACTACATATTGAGTTGTAAGTAATAAACTATTAGATCTGTATTTCTTATGAACTCTATGTCATCTTTGTATTTTAGAGAACTGATGAAGCTTTAGAAATATAAAGCGAAACGTCTTCGATAAACTTATGAAGTAGTTGACTTCTGTTTTTTATTTTGCCAACCTGACTGACCGAATAAACCTCTGAATTCACTAGTTGAATACTTTATTAATATATATATATATATATATATAATATATATATATATATATATATATATATATATACATGAAATAAGATTTTTTAATGAGTATACGACGAAGTTTCTCATTAAATAAGCTTTTAGCGTTGTTGCCAACATTAGCCGTCTTAAATAATAAAATAAATAAAATAATGTGATACCTTCTGCACCAAGTAATTTATTCAAAGTTTAATTTGAAAAGTTTGTAAGGGGTGTAAAACAACAGCAAAGTTTGAGAAATGTTAGGAGGTAGGAAATTATAAATTACAACATTAATTATGACCAGTTTTCACTTAGGTAACTTATAACATATTGTTTGCTCTTTTAAAAAACTTTTTAAGTATGTTACAAAGTTAATAAACGTTTTTAGAATTAAAAAAAAAATCAGGTAATATTTAATAAGTTTTACAGTGTATTTCTATAATTTCTATATTCGACCAACCGAAAACTGGGATGTAGAGAATTAAAAATTTAAAATCAAAATTCAAAATTTATTATTAGTCCAGTCGTCAAAAATTTGAACTCTAAAAATCATACAAAAGGGCTGAAGTTTGCTTAGATTGTCAATATTGGCACTTCAAAAAAGATGCAAAAGGTTTACCAATTTTATTTCAAGGCTCCCCCCTAAAACCCACCGTCATAGACAGAAAAAATGGAAAAAATCGATTTACTAAAAATCTGTACGCTGTGGAAAAATTTGTGTTAAATAAAAAATATACCTGAGATAATTTAAAACAAAATTGTTAAATAGCACTTTTTGTGTAGAATAAATCGGTCTGTCAGAAACAACGCTTAAAGCAACCAGTGCTTTTCAATGACAGGTACGCACTTAACGGTAAAAATTCGATATCTGTTAATAAGATTATCCTTCTTCTTATGGCGCCTATCCGTTACGGATGTTGGACACTAACATGGCTATTCTGACTTTGTTGACTGCTGCCGTGAAAAGTCCGGTAGTGGTTAAGTTAAACTACTTTCGCAGGTTATGCAGCCAGGATATTCTTCTCCGTCCTGGACCTCTCTTCCCATGCACTTTACCTTGAAGTATGGTCCGAAGTAGGTCATATCGTTGTTTATTGCGCATTATATGGCCCAGGTATTCTAGTTTGCGACGTTTAATGGTTACGACTAGTTCGCGCTCTTTACCCATTCTATGTAGTACTTCTTCGTTGGTAATTCTGTCTATCCAGGAAATCCTCAACATGCGTCTATAGCACCACATCTCAAATGCTTTAAGTCTCTTCAGTGATGCTTCAGTTAAGGTCCATGACTCTACGACATATAAAAGAACGGAAAATATATAGCATTTTAGTAAACGAACTTTTATTTCCAATTTTATGTCGTGGCCGTTAAAGTTTTTTTTCATTTTGACGAAAGCTGATCTTGTCTTATCGATCCTTATCTTAATTTCCGTCTATTGGTCCCACTGTTCATTTAAGTTTGCACCCAGATAACAAAAGTTGGCGATTTGTGTTATAGGTTGTTGGTTAACTAGTAATTGACCAGGTGATATCCTATTTTTGCTTATAACCATGTATTTGGTTTTTTTTATGTTAAAATCAAGCCCAAACCTGCTACTTACTTCTGCCACCCTGGAGACAAGTGTCTGCAGACCTTCAAGACTGTCTGCAAAAATGACAGTATCATCAGCGTATCTTATGTTGTTCAATCGTTCTCCGTTTATAAGTATTCTCTCGTCTATGTCCGTTAGCGCTAGGTTGATAATGTGCTCTGAGTATTTATTGAACAATAATGTTTACAATATACATCCCTGTCGTACACCTCTTTTTATCTTTACATCGTCTGTTAGCTGATCCCCAACTCTAACAGCTGCAGTTTGTTCATAATAGATATTGTTTATTATACGGCGATCTCTGCTGTCTAGAAGATTATCCTATCGACAAAAAATAAAATGCGTTTTAAAGCTGAAACGTGCAACTTTCTTATTAAATTTTCGTATATTGCCGCAAATGAAGTCAGTTTGTATAAAGCTGTTAAATAAATAAACTTTTAGTGATTTTTATAACTTTTTATCATTCTCATGACACTATTCTTTTCATTATTACAGCTCAGTTTTTCAAACCATATAATCTGAAATTTAGGTTTTTAATTTTTTTCGCAACAAATATGACGCATTCAAAATATGCTCAAAAAACGCTGAATTTTAACATTCACATCTCAAACACTAAATGCTTCCACTAAAACGGTATTAACTTGGAATTTGCAACTAAAGATCTATCGTGTTTAAAAGCGTACTTATTTAATTAGAAAGAGGCAGTTTTAAATACTTTAAATTGTTTAGATAAAGCTGGAATACCGAAATGAGGAACTCGTGGAGCCCCCTACGGTCAATTAAGTGAAAATATCTCATGACAAATCCCCAGGTAGCGATGACATCCCAACAGATTTATTTAAGGAGCTCACCAAGGTGATGCGGGAAATTGTTTGTAATATTTGGTTTAAGGAGCAAATGCCTAAAGAATGGAGCTTAGGCATACTATCTATATGATTATAGAATGATAAGCCTTATGAGCCACACTTTGAAAATATTTCTACGCATCATCCACAGTAGAATCAGAGATAAATGTAAAGAAGATCAGAATGAAACACAATTGGCTTCAGGAATGGACTGGGAACTCGGGACGCCCTCTTTGCACTAAATGTATTAGTGCAGAAATGTCGAGATCAAAGGAAAGACGTCTTTGCTGTATTTATTGACTATGGAAAGGCCTTTGATCGAATACAGCATCACAAAACATCGACAGCTTGCATAAACGGAAAATCAACAAAAATATGTAAAATACAAAGAGGTGTCAGACAGGGTTGTGTACTATCCCCACTGTTATTTAATTTATATTCAGATAGAATATTTAAAGAAGCGCTGCATAATTTGGAATGGGGCGTGAAAATTAATGGAATTCTGATAAATACAATCAGATATGCAGACGATACAGTCATTTTAAGTGATGACATAAATGGATTACAATGCCTTTTAAATGCCATTGATACAGTGGGAAGAGAGTTTGGCCTAAACATAAACTGTGCAAAAAGCAAACACATGGTGTTTAGCCGTTTAGCACATCAAGATGCACGATTATATGTTGATGGTCATATAATTCAAAGAGTGTCCAGTTTTAAATATCTTGGTTGCCATATTACTGAACAACTAGATCCAGATCAAGAGATAAAATGTAGAATCGAGATAGCCCGCACGACATTTTTTAAAATGAGGTCATTCTTCTGTAATGATTGCGAACTTGCAACTTCAACTTTGAAAGCGCATGGTTAAATGCTTCATTTGGTCAGTCCTCTTATACGGTGTCGAAGCATGGACATTAAAAATATTTACCATTATTCGTCTGGAGGCCTTTGAAATGTGGCTGCACAGACGTATACTAAAAATTCCATGGACGGCTATGCTGACAAATGTGGCAGTCCTTGAGAGAGCAAATGCTGCTCGCGAGCTGCTTGATAATATCAAATGTAGAAAGATGGCCTATTTTGGACATATAGTAAGGGAAGACCGATATAATATTCTTCAACTTATTATGATGGGTAAAATCGAAGGACGCAGAGGAATTGGTAGAAAGCAGGCCTCTTGGTTGAAGAATATCAGGGAGTGGACAGGAATAAAGAAAGCTGAGCAACTATTTAGAATAGCTCGAAACAGAGACATTTTCGCCATTTTAATCGCCAACGTCAAGGGGACTTGATAGGGGACGTTAAAAAGAAGAAGTATACTATCTGCTTGTACTATTTACTGATCAACTGACTGAATGATTGACTGCTTATTGAATGCACTGTCTTACTGTAACTATTAACTGTCCAACTGTAACTGTCTTAATGAAAAACTGTTTAACTGTTTCACTGTTTAACTTTTTAATTAACTAACTCCATACTGTCTTGAACTGTCTAATGCCCAACTTTCATACCGTTATGCTAACTGTCTAAACCCAACTTTCATACTGTTATACTAACTTTCTAATCCCAACTCTCATACTGTTATACTAACTGTCTAATCCCAACTCTCATACTGTTATACTAACTGTCTAATGAATCATTGCTCCAAATTACATCGTATTTATATATTTTCATCTTTCTCGAATATTCTAGCAACAAATAATGTTCGAAACTGCTCCATCTCATCAATATCCGAACATTCTCGAATATTCTACTATGCAAATAGGGTTAACTGCCTTCTATTGACGTGTATTTAAATACTCTAGAAAATTCTTAATTTTTCTATGGATAATTTAATGGACATTTAGGCCTTTCAGATCAGAATATACACTTATGTATAAACTACACATCTTAAATTATTACATAATACTATTTTACATCCGTAATTATTATTCAAACATCACTTTCTGTTGAAATTCATTCTTCTGTCATTATAATACAGTGTATATTTGGTTGCCTATGCACATGGCTCACTTAAATATATCTATAATATTATAATTATTAAAATAAACCTTTTAAACCTTATTATTATTCTAAATTCTTAAAAATACCCTCATATAAATATTTTTTATAATATTCTCTAGTCTGTAACTTATAAATTATTTCTTTAATCACTATATATATATATATATATATATATATATATATATATATATATATATATATATAAGAGTAAGAAAAAAGAAGTACTTGTGACTCGTTTGGAAAAAATATAACACTGTTTTTGATGGGTTGGAGTCTGTAGAATTTTTGATTGTAGAATTAAGAAACCATCTTGTGCTTTGGCAGAGCATGTAATAGACAAAGACCATGTTATGGATTTTGATAATATTAAAATTTTATGTAATGAAAGTAATAAATTTAAAAGAACTTTTTTGGAAATGGTTTGTATTAGCAAAAGTGATAATAATTTAAACAAAAGGTCAGAAATTCAAAATTTAAGCAAAATTTATAATTATATAATTTCTATTTAATTTATATATGCAGTCAGTAAAATATCACATTTTGAATTTTCCATGTATTTGTTACACTTTTTCGGGCATCTATCAATGGTGAATAAATCTTCTTCTTTTTTGTTACTAAACAAAGAAGAATTTTTTAAACAAAATTTTTATTTTTTTGACAATATCTCAAAAATAAAAATTTTTAAGTTAGTATTTATGACATTTAGGCTGGTTGTAGCTATTCTATTTTTGTTTACAAATTCAATTTTTTTTTTCTTAAGAAACTTCATCAAAATTTTTCAGAGAAACATTTATTAGAATAAGACATTTTTTTATTAATATTTTTTGTATTTAATATGTAAGCAGTAGTTTTATATAAAAAACTAATTTTATTTGGTGTGTTAACAAAAAATTTTTTATTTCTAGTTCAACTTTGTAAGATATTTTGTATTTTTTAGAAGCTCTTGATAAAAATTGTAATCACAATTGAAAGCTCGAGTAAAAAATAGTCAACAAATAGCCCCTTTTATTAACTCCAACCCATTAAAAACAGTGTTATCTATATATATATATATATATATATATATATATATATATATATATATATATAATATATATATATATATATATATAATATATATATATATATATATATATAAATTATATAAATTTTTTGGTCTGGCAAATACTGGCGTACTGACTTTTGGTCTGGCGTATACGCAACATTTTGATATTAAAAAACTTAAAACTTTTATTTCTTTTAACTTAAAATAAATGACTATTTGGATATAATTTTAGCAATAGAATGCAATAAAAAAAATTGTTTTTCTTCTACTCTTTGGAACTAATGGGCTAATGAATTATATAATAGACACATTTCCCTTTCAACTTATTAAAAGCTATACGGAAATCCTGAAGATCTACATGTAATAAACTAATAATGGGATGATTATCGTGTCAACTTTGAGTTTTTTTTATAATCTTTACAAGCCGTTAAAGAAACAAGTAACTGCACTTGTTTTATAAGTGCTGACAAATACTAAATTCGAAGTCTTTATAGAGAAAACTCAGCAAATAAAAAAGTGAAAAGATGGTCTTTTGTACCATTAGGATCCACAGTTTATAGGTCATGAAAAAGTCAATTTTATTTTTTATCAGGAGCTCATTTCCAGGTTGTAAAAAGCCCATAAATGTCGTCCACTCAGAGGGTTACATAAAGATGTAGTGGAAAAGGTTTTTATTGATTATATTTACTTTTCCGGGACGTTTAAAGATCATTGACAAATATGACGTAAGAAATATTAGTAGGGTAAAATTGTATATTAATAGCTACCATTACTAAATAAATATTTTTTAACTAAGAATACAGGTTAAACTTCTTCTTCAGGTTCCTTCTCCTATAGGAGGTTGGAAATCATCATCGCTATTTTAATTTTATTGGCCGCGCTTCTGAATAATTTTAATAAGCTGCAACCGAACCACGCTCTCAAATTTCTTAGCCAGGATCTTTTACGTCGTCCTGGGTTTCTCTTCCCTTGCATAATTAACCTAAGTAATACGTACTTCTTGACCCTCATTATATGATCCAGATATTGAGTCTTTCTAATTTTAACAGGTTTTATAACTTCACATTCTTTCTTCATTCTTTGTCTTCTTCTTTGTCAACCATTTTCCATTCACTCCTGAATGTAGGTCTCTCCCAATTGCTTCCATCTTTCTCTATCTTGCGCCAATCTAATCCACTGTTTGCCTACCACTGCTCTTATGTCATCCACCCATCTTTTTTGAGGTCTTCCCATGCTTCTTGTTGTCGTTCTTGGTCTCCATTCTAGAATTCTTCGTGTCCACCTGTTGTCATATCGGGCTACGTGACCTGCCCAGCGCCATTTCATTTTTGTAATTTTTTCCACAATATCCCTAATCTTCGTTCTACGTCTTATCTCGGTGTTTCTAATCTTGTCTCTTAGTGATATTCCAAGCATGATTCGTTCCATTGCTCTTTGCGTTGTTTCTAATTTTTTGGCAGATTTTTTGGTAAGTGCTACTGTCTCCAAGCCGTAGGTACAAACAGGTAGTATGCATGTGTTATACACCTTTTTCTTTAAGTTTATAGGAATTGAGGTGATTTTCAAGATATGTGCTAGTTTGCCGAAAGCGCCCCAAGCCAGTTGTGTTCTTCTTTTAATTTTAGCACCTTGATTTGGTTTTCTTAGTTTGATAACATGACCTAGATATACATATTGTTCCACATTTTCTATGGTATGATTTTGTATTATTATATTTGTCTGGTCTCGGCTCAGTATTTTTGTTTTGCTGTAATTCATTTTAAGCCTACCGCTCCTGAAACTGTCTTTAATTGTTGTCATTTAGTTCTTGGATATTATCGGCTATTAAAACTATGTCATCTGCGAATCTCAAGTGGTTTAAGTATGATCCGTCGACGTTGATACCCTTATTGTTCCATTCCAGTTTCTTAAAAATATCTTCTAGAGCAAGGGTAAATAGTTTGGGAGAGATGGTATCTCCTTGTCTTACTCCCCGTTGTAGTCTTATGGGATTAGTTTTTGTGCTTTCGTCCAGCTTTATATGCATGGTGGCATTTTCATATATGTTATTAATTATCTTAATGTATCTTGAATCTATGCGTGCATTTTCTAGAGATTCAAGCACTGCCCATAATTCGATGGAATCGAATGCTTTATGGAAATCGACGAACGCCATATGAATTGGAACATTATACTCGGTGCATTTTTCTATCAGTGTTCTTACGGTGTGCAAGTGGTCTATGGTATTAAAATGTTTTCTGAATCCAGCCTGCTGGATAGGTTGATAGAAATCGAGCATATGTGTTAGGCGGTTGGTTATGACTTTAGTTAGTAATTTATACAGATGTGATAGTAAGGATATTGGTCGGTAATTCTCGATGTTTGCTCTGTTTCCTTTCTTGAATAGTAAAATGACCTCGGAGTTCATCTTTTATCAATCATCCTTCATCAATTACTTTATTAAATAAAACATTTAATACCTGTTCCATTTTTCTGCCACCAATTTTCAACATTTCAACTGTAATCTTATCCTCTCCCGGACATTTATTCGTTTTAAGTTGATATAGGGCCATTCTTATTTCATAGTCATTTATGTCCGGTATTTCTTCTGAGCTGGTGTTAATTATTGTTCGTTGAGTACGTCGTTGTTGTGGTTGTGTATTTACCGAGTATAGTTTAGTGTAGAATTTTTCAATGGCCTCGCTTATTTCCTTTCTGTCTCTGACGGTGACGTTTTTCTCATTTTTTATTTCTATGATTTTTGTTGTGCCGCTTGAGTTTTTTGCTTTGAGTACTTTCATGTTGCAGTTATCTTGTATTATATTTTTTATTAGATTGTTATTATAGTTTCTATGATCGTTCCTGATTCATCGTCATTCTTTGTAGCACCTCTATATTAGTTACTTTTTCAGTCCACAGTCCACATCTCAAATGAGTTTAATTTTTTGATTTCAGACTGTTTTATTGTGAACGCTTCTATGCCGTATAGGTCAAGTAGAAAAAACGTAACAACGTAGCAGTCTTGCGTGGATCTCTAGATTAAAATTACAGTTGCAAAGTAAGTTCTTCAATTTTATGAACGTGTTTCTTGCCATTTGTATTCTAGATCTGATTTCTTTTGTTTGATATCCATTTTCGGTAAGCCACGTTCCTAAATATTTATATGTTAAACTACACTTTTATTAATGTTTACAAAATACATTAATAATCAGGATGGCTTCTCTTAGACAAACAGGAGTGGGACCACTATTACTTGACATATTTAAACCTTATTTTATTAATGTGAAATACGTAAACGGCAGAAAAGTGCATGAATGCATCTTATAGCCATTTATGCACCTGATCCCGCTAAGCACTAGGTACATCACAACAAGACGAGCACAACATATTGTAATAGATTAATCGTTATGGGAATATTAACGCAAGAGAAGTATTTGGTTTTTTTAGATGCAGTTAAAGAAAGATTTAATGAATATGTGATAAACGATCGCGATGTAATTATGATAAAGTGAGAACGTTTCGACGTTCGTAGAACGTCATCAGAAAGTCATAAGATAGGTATTTTGTCGTATAAGCCAGTCGACCTCTTTAGGGTTTTCATTTTCGTGGTACGAGTATCAGGAATTTATGTATGAATCGGTTTTTACATCATTTATTGTAACATCTCACTCTTTTTAAATTTATGGTTACTGATTAACATACCGTTATGTACTGCACTAAGGTCTTTTTCTTCTTTAAGTGCCGTCTCCTTATCGGAGGTTATATATCATTATCACTATCTTTACTTTATCTACTCTGCTCTCAAGAGTTCTATAGAACTGCATTTTGAATCAGTCCCTTAAATTCTTCAACCATGACATTCTCCTTCTTCCTATACTCCTTACTCCTCTTATCTTTTCCTGTATTATCAGCCTTATCAGTTTATATCGCTGTCCCCTCATTACGTGTCCCAGATATTGTAACGTTCTTATTTTTATTGTGTTTATTTTTTCACATTCCTTGTCCATTTCTAGCAATACTTCTTAAGGTCTGTCAGGCACATTTTAAAAGCGTCTAGTTTATTTTTATCTGCTTTCTTTAAGGACCACGTTTCGGACGCATATGTGGCTATGGGAAAAATGAGTTACTGATTTTTTGACCTCCAACCGATATTCCACCCCTCCATCTGTCTAGTACCTTTCGCATAATGTATTCGCTGTAGATATTAAACAGAGTTGGCGAGATTATGCATTCCTGCCTGACACCTGCCTCTGTTCTAAAATGATCGGAAAGGGTGTAGTTTAGTTTTACTGTGCAATTTTTATTTTTATATAGACTTCTAATTAGTATAATTAATTGATGGGATGTTTCCATTTCCGCTAGTACGGACTATAGCTGCTGCCATTTGACTTTATCTAAGTATTATGTATAATCCACAAATCCCATAATCATAGGAGTATTGAATTCACGAAATTTTCTATTAGCTATCTGACATCAAGGATGTGTTCTCTTGTGCCTTTTCCTGGGACAAATCCCACTTGTTCTTCTGATATCTGAGGCAATAGAAAAGCTATTAGTCTTTCATGTATTACATGAAGTAAAACGTTGCGTGCATGGAATATTAGGGTTACCGTTCTGGAGTTCCTTTTTTGAATATAGGGATGAAAGTGGACGTTGTTTAGTCGTTGGGTCACTCTTCGGTTTCCCAAATCTGTTTGCAGATCATATGCATAACATGTATTCCAATATCTCTAGTCTCTTTTTAAACTTCTGCGGTGATCTGGTCTGCACCAGGAATTTTTTTTTCTTTTTGATTGCTTTTTCTACCTCTGACTTTAAAATGTTTGGTTCTTTCTCTGCAGTTAACTCGCGTGTTTTGCATTCTGGGCATCATCTGCATATAGACTTTGCCAATATTTTCTTCATCTTTGCAATCCTATTTTCATTTGTTTATAAGATGTTGGTTTTGATCCATTATTGTTTGTGTGATTGGTTTAAATTCCCTGGATAGATATCGGACTTTGTTATATAGCTCATGGGATTCTTGATGATCTTTTTTCGGTTCTGCTTCTTTCTACAGAGGTTTCTGTGGCATTTCTGAAGCCTTTCCATATTTCTTCTGGGTTGTCTTGTGTATTCAACATACTAGTTTCCTTTAATGCATCTTGTTACGGCATTTTTCTTTTTTTTCATCTTGAAGCAAGTCCATAACAATTTATGATCGGATCCACATTCAGCTCTTGGTTTGGTTTTTACGTTTGTAATACATGTCTTCCATTTGTTTCTAATCAATATGTAGTCGATTTTGTTCTTGTATTCTCTATTTGGCTGGTCCACCTCGATATGATGTTTAAACATTGTGTTTAGAATGGCCAAACTATTTTTGGTTGCAAAATCCATTAAATGTTCGCCTCGGCTATTTCTAATACCTAACCCATAGTTTCCTATATTCTGGATGTTATCATTTATTGTTTCTTCTATCTTAGCGTTAAAATCGTCTATGATTATAAGTGGTTCTTAATATGAGCAGCTGATAACAACAGCTAAATATAGAGAAACGTTTGCAATTGTAGTAGCCTACGTCCATTGGGGAGAGGGCAAGAAGAATAAGAGGTTCACAGATGACAGCAGTATCATATAATAAGTGCTTATTGCAAAAATAAAAAAGGTTCGGAAATAAGTAAAACATCACAACAACAATAAAATCAACTAATACATTGAAATATATCCTGTTCAAAATCCAAGCTAACAACACACAAGAGAGATCAACGAATTGCATCTATACATTGTAAACGCAACAATTTTTCTGTGAAAAAAACCACAAGACCACTAAGTGTCGGGATAAACGGACATGAAATGCTTGTAAAAAACAGAGACTTCAAATCACAATATGCAAAAATGCTTGGGCATTGAGCACAGAGTATAATGTAAAGATACAACAATAATCACGACAAAAACTGTAAACCAGACTAGTATTGGGAAATCAACAATATCAAAAGCACAAAAGAGCGCACAAGAGCTTTAATTAGGGCCGATAAAGTTTTACGCGCAGGTATTATGCACCTGGCACAATTCTACTAATAAGTTAAAGAACCAGCGTTAACGAGCATTTGAACGAAGTTGTTTTCACATTAACAACCGTCTAAAGTTTCAGATTTCCTAACTACTAGCCAATAATTTGCACCGTCATTTCAACAAGTAACCACAAATGAATTGGAAGTTTAACGGGTAAACTGAATTTCATATTTATAAGTCAAAAGTAGAAAACTAATTTATGTATTGAATCCATGAGAAATTTCGCATTGCTAATGTACTGATTTTAAAGCTTTCATTGCCATTTCAATCATATTTGGTTCTTGGAACGATAGGGTTGATTTATTGCTAATTCATCCTACAAATTGATGATTTAGATATTGTTAATCAGCAATTTTACTACTTCACAGTAATTAGTACCAATAGTATTTACTACTAATTATAATGATATAGGTTACTGGAATTTTAAGGTAAGATCAATCATGTATAATATACAGGGTGAGTCATACCTATTGGGACATAGACTAAGGACAGGTTAGTTGGACCAAAAGATGGCTATTGGGCCAAATATGCCTTAATAAAATGTTGCTGGAAAAAAAAAGATACAGGGTGTTAAAGTGGAAATTTAAAATTTTATTTTTGGCTATAACTTTCATGTTTGTAAACATTTATGTATAAAAATTTACAGCTGGCTACTATTGAATATCAGAAATTATAATTTGATGCATACTTTAATATATCTAATAGAGGCGCTACATATGCCACATACGTGGCATACTTTTACACTTAACTTTTTTGTTCTTCAAGTTATTGGTATTCTTGATAAAAACTATTAAAGATACATTATTTAAACAAAAAAAAGGTATACGTGTTAATAACTTCAAAACTCAACAGTTTTCGAGATAATCGCATTTTACAAATCAACTACTTAATTCTGATTTAATGCAATTACTCCAGGCAATGAAAGAAAAATAGATAAAAACATCAATACTTCTGAATTTTATTATAAAATACCTTTAATAAAGTCAATAGTTAACGAAATATTAAATAAAATAAATATATCAGCAGGATAAATAATAATAGGATTTGATAAAATAACAGAATAATTGGATTTTACATCAAACATTTTACGTTTTGTATTAAATTAAAATCATAATCAAATCATTTTATTTACAAACCAAATTAAAAAATAGTTAAACTAAATAACATTAAACTTTTTATCAAAGTCAGTGTTCGATATGTCCACCATTTTCTTTAATTCATTTGTCAATACATTCCATAAAATATCGTCTTATATTAAATAGCATCATTGATTCTAAAGAAACTGCTGCAATATTTATTATAGTTGTTTTAAGTATAATAATTAGTAATTTTTTGAAATTTTTATAAATTAAATAATTATTATTATCTTACCACAAGAATATGACTACCACGAACAATCCAACGTTCAGGAAAGTGTATTTAAATACTGTCTCATTCCGCTTTCTCTGTAATCTAATGTTGTACCATCTTGTACAAACCTCATATTTCGCCTTAAGTTTGATGACAATTCTTCCAATAAATCAATAAAATCATTTTATGAAAAATGTAGATAAATCTCACCATTTAAATTGAAAGGTAATTCGCATATCTGTAAAATATCATTCAAAATTCATATTTAAAATTCAGTCCTATGGTTTGGAACCATTGATAATTATTTTTTTCGGATATGCGAATTACCTTGCAATTTGAATGTCGAGATTGATTTACATTTTTAATAAAACGATTTTATTGATTTATTGGAAGAATTGTTATCAAACTTAAGGCAAAATATGTGGTTTCTACAAGATGGTACACTATTACATTACAGTGAAAGCGGAGTAAAAATACACTTTCCTGAACGTTGGATTGTTCGTGGTAATCATATTCTTGTGGTGAGATAATAAAAATTGTTTAGTTCATAAAAATTTCAAAAAATTACTAATTATTATACTTAAAACAACTATAATAAATACTGCAGCAGGTTCTTTAGGACTGATGATGCTATTTAATATGAGATGATATTTTATGGAATGTATTGACAAATGAATTAAAAAAATGGTAGACATATCAAACACTTACTTTGACAAAAAGTTTAATGTTATTTAGTTTACCTATTTTTAAGGTTGGTTTGTAAATAAAATGTTTTGATTATGACTTTAATTTAATACAAAACGTAAAATGTTTGATGTAAAATCCAATTATTCTGTTATTTTATAAAATCCTATTATTAATTATCCTGCTGGTATATTTATTTTATTTAATATTTCGTTAACTATTGACTTTATTAAAGGTATTTTATAACAAAATTCAGAAGTATTAATGTTTTTATCTATTTTTCTTTCATTGCCTGGAGTAGTTGTGTATAAATCATAATTATGCAGTTGATTTGTAAAATGCGATTATCTCGAAAACTATTGAGTTTTGAAGTTATTAACAAGTATACCTTTTTTTTTGTTAAAATAATGTATCTTTAATATTTTTTATTAAGAATACCGGTAATTTGGAGAACAAAAAAGTTAAGTGTAAATGTATGCCACGTATGTGGCATATGTGGCGCCCTCTATTAGATATATTTAAGTATACATCAAATTATAATTTTCGATATTCAATAGTACCCAGCTGTAAATTTTTATACATAAATGTTTACAAACATGAAAGTTATAGCCAAAAATAAAATTTTAAACTTCCACTTTAACACCCTGTATCTTGTTTCTTAGCAACATTTTATTAAGGTATATTTGGCCCAATGGCCATATTTTGGTCCAGATAACCTGTCCTTAGTCTATGTCCCAATAGTTATGACTCACCCTGTATATTTATTATATGTCATTGGGTAAGATAAACATACACTTATAGTAAAGTGCCCTATAGTCCTAATATCGGATACTTTTTTTTGAGCCCAAATATTAGTTTTAATACGTCAATTAATTTATGAATATTTTACAGGAAAACAAGTAATAGACTATAGAGAGAGAATCATTTATTGAACGAAAATAAATCATTTCTACGAAGTAAAAGATAAAATTTAAATTAAAAAAACGGTAAATTTAGACGGACAAAAAAATGTTCTTGAAACCGGATATTAGGATAACGGGATAAAATTAGCCATCAAGGCAGAAATCACAAATATATGTGTCTTTTTTATCTACATTGGTGCAGTCGGTGTGAGCTCACTGAGAAGAGTCCAGTACAAAACATACGTTCTGCATTCTCTTCCCTATGTCACACTCCTCCATGTCAGAATCATCATCTAAAATAAATTCTTCATCTTCTTCAGATGAACTAAAAGCTTCCTTTTTCTTAGCACTTTTCTTTTTAACCTTGTTGTCATTGTCTTCTTACCAATGGATTTTCCTTTATTTTTATTTGTTTACTTAAAAGGCTCACATTTGTCTATGTTTAATTTCAGAATTCCCTTTAAAATACTTTTATTCCTCTTTTGTTCTGACAAACTACTTTCTATGGCATCTTTGTATGGCGTACCCGTAATCAAGGCAGCAGATTCTTTTCTGGACTTTCTTTAATACTAGACCTGTAAAATGAAGCGGTGGGTAAAGGGATAATATCTTGTGTACGCACTGTTGAATATCTATTAATATAAATGTTCTTACATGATAAGTAATTTTCCACACATTTGGTAGCATTAATACTTCTTGGAGTAGTTACATGCTTCGGGGGAGTTACTTGGTTTGCTTGTTTAGACTCTGGTATATTTGGAACTGGAACTCGGTCACCTTCAGCTTGATGGTGAATGGCAAAGTCGTGTTCTCGAAAAATGTGTTTATAGCGATTTTAGCTGTAGCATATCTTACATAAGCTCTTCCAAGCAATTCTCAAACTTGATAGCAGGTGACCACTCTTCCAGGGTTGTTCCTTAGCCAATTTTCAATTTGGTAGTAGGTTTGGTAAGGTTTAGTAAGGTCGTGTACTAGTATGTAGTAGTAGGGTAGTAGGTGAGTAGTAGGTTTTAAGAGGCCCCATGAAAGCAAGGTCCAGCGGCTGTATTTTGTGAGTAGAATGCAGCGACAGACGAAGAATAAACACATGTTTTTGGCGCGCCACATTTATCGAGTTAATTTTCGGCATGTGGAAGAAGTGATCATCCAATATTAATACAACTGGATTAGCTTCACTTGGTTTAACGTGACTAATAAAACGTTGTAACCAATTGGTGAAAATGTGACTTTGAATCCAGCCAGACACATGGCAGGCAGCTATTGTCCCTGGTGAAGCGCCGTTGAGCAATTCTGTCTTCATATTTTTTCGGGAAAATATGACCATCGGAGGCACAAAACCACCAGCAGGGTTCATACAAGTAATCACAGTGATCCTCTTTCTGCAGAAATAACGGCCCTTACTTGCTTTTTACCTTTTAAGGTAATTCTTTTGGTATGCTTTGATTGTACAGACGTTTACCTGTCTCATCTACATTATAAATTCGACAGGGATTTAATTTCACCTTCTCCATTGCAGGTTCAAAATTAAAAAAAAATATCTAGGTTTTCTTCTTTGAATCCTTTAATTCTGGCAGTTGATAAACCCTGTGGTCTCCTAAACGTTAGTTCAGGATGCTTTTTTAAAAATGAACGCAACCATTTGTAACGTCCTTTTTTCTGATTAGTTGAAAACGGATATTTTCAATTGTTCCGAATAGCTAATTAAAAGGCTAATCTTAGAAGATCAGAAAATCGCAGTTAGTAAAATCTTCTATCTATTTCTAGGCAAAAATTGACCAAATCTACTTAAATTTTTTTGAAAAATAGTGGTGGACGTCCCATATTGGTTTAAATAAGTTCTTAAGCTGACTTTATTTTATTTTTTGCGTAGTCTTCCAACGTGCTATTGTGTACTTTAAAAGGTTTTGAAGCTCGCAAGTACCCCATTTCTTTGTTTTTAACTGCAGTAACAGCTGCGTGCATAAATTTACTATCCCATTTCTTTCGTTTTTGTTTGGATTTCGATGAAATTTTATTTCTGAAATTAAACAAAAAGCGTAAAAAAAAGAAATAAGATAAAATAAAAAGAGAACTATCCGATAATAGGTAACTATCCGATATTATGGCACTTTACTCTACTAAAAAATTAAAGAAACGTCAACGCTTTAACAAAATCAAATAAAATTAAAAATAAATAAGATTAAATACAACTAAATAAAACTAATAAGGGTAAATAAAATAAAATTAAATTAAATTAAGTATAATAGAATTATAGAAATTAAAATATAGAAATTAAGTATATAGAATTATATAATAGAATTTTTTGAGCGTTTTGTGGTGGATGTAGAATAATTCGTCGGATCTTGACTTATGATATATCATTGGAAAGGAGAGGAGTCATCAAACATAATGAGACAGAAAAAGCATACATTGCGGCATTGTTAAGAGGGCATTACATTATATCTCCCTTTTTATTAGTCCGATTGGAGAGTGTAATACGTTAAATGAAAGGGTGGTGTATCACAAATATATTAAAATAGAGAAAACAAACAAGCAGACTCCCAAAAGGGTACTATACAGTATCTTCATTAATAATGAACGTATAGAGACATACGAGATATCATAGGGTACTCTGAATACAAATAGACTGACTATAAAACAAATTTTGGTTTATTGACCTGCGAAAGGCCTTTGGCTGAATACAAAATAAACAACTGATCGAATCCTAATATGCGACATAGCAAATGAAAGGGGCGGATATAACGAATATATTCAGATAGAAAAAACAAATTACCAACCTTATGATGTTTTTTTAAACTTAAAATTACCTCAGGCTTAATTTTGCAAAACAAATAAATTTCAATTTAACTAATTTTTAATCTCAGCACCATTTTTTATCGTTAATTTTTCTACGTGGCTTCAAAGTAATATCTATACTATCACCTTTGAGTAAAAGAGGTGCAATGGGAAACAAATGAAAATATATTCATTTGTGATAATAAATATTCAAACAATTTTTAAAATTAACTTTCAATTTATTAAATTAAATAAATTTGTAATTAAAACAAACATATAACATATGCTTTACTTTTTCTTCTTCTTCACGTGCCATCTCCGCTACGAAGGTTGGCTATCATCATGGCAATTTTGACCCTGGAGGCTGCCGCTCGGAACAATTGTATGGAAGTGCAAGCAAACCACTCCCTGAGGTTTCTCAACCATGACATTCTTCTCCTACCTATGCTGCGCCTACCTTCAATCTTTCCTTGCATAATTAGTTGTAACAGTTGATATTTATTCCCACGTGTAATATGTCCCAGGTACTGTAGTTTATGCTTTACTAGGTATAATTAAACTTAAAAATTCTCTAATGTTTATACACAAATTATCAATACTTATTATGAATTTTACTAAAAAAGAAGATCTCGTAATTAAGTTTTATATTTATTATGAAAGCGAATACCTGATCAAAATGTTAAAAAAATCAAATTAGTTCTCATATCGTTATGAGTATGGTTCTACAATAACAAAGTCTTTTGTTATTGTATATCAGATTAACCTTTTACTTACACAATTTTTCTATTGGCTTCTTTTCTCTTTCTACTGTACGTCTCCGTCTTACAGCGTTGCTAAATATCTGGCTAATATTTTACAACCAAACATAGAAAAAAAACGATGCCTGTGTAAAATATTCCGCCCATTTTATCAAGAAGATCAAAGGAATAACCTTACAGGAACCTGACATTCTTGTTAGCTTTGATGTTGTTTCCCCATTTTCAAGAGTTCCAATAGAAGACGTTCTGAATTTAATTCAAAGACTAGTTTTCAAGAATATGGTGAAATTATACCGTATTTAACGCACTACCTCCTACTTTTCATGGGAAGACCAGATTTATGAACAAGTAGATGGAGTAGCAATGGGAAGCCCACTAAGCCCGGTCGTGGCCAACCTTTTCATGGAGCATCTAAAGAAGGTAATGGAGTCATCATACAAGCCAAGGGTATGTTTTAGATACGTTGATGACACTTTTTTGATTTGGTGTTACGGAGTAGAAAAACTTAACGATTTCCTGTCATATATAAATACACTACATCCAAATATCCAATTTACGTGGAAACAGAGAAAGATCAACAACTGACGTTCCTAGATGTATTAGTAAATCGAAAGAAAGATTACTTAGGACATAAGATGTATCGAAAATTTACACACACGGACAGATATCTAAACAGGAACTTTAATCATCATCCAGGCCAAAAATAAGGTATCTTCAAAACTCTGGTAGAGAGGGCGAAGAGCATTTGTGATCTACAGCATCTGCAAAGTAAATTTCTTCATATTGATAAGCTTTCTTGTCTTATATATAGAGGATAACAGACATAATAATACTTAAAAAAGCCAATGTAAAGACCATTTTCAAGCCAACAAAGAAAGTCAAGGACTGTTTAAGATCGGTGAAGGACAAAAGCGACACGTTAGCAAGGGCTGGAGTATACCGAATACCATGCACATGTGGAGTGGTATATATGGGAACTCCAATATAATACACAAACACAAGGATACACGAACATAAAAGCCATTGTCGTTTAGGACATATCAACAAATCTGTCGTTGCCGAACACGCTTTGGGAAGCGGAGAACATCGAATTCTGTTTTAAGAAACGCAAATACTGGATAAATCATCTCACGGTACATCAGTACTACTTGCGGTTATATCGGTAAGCGGTGGAAATATATAAGCATCCAAATAATGTTAATCGGATAGAAGAAGCACTAAGAATTAAAAAAAAACATGGATACCGATATTAAACTTCACAAACACTCTTCCGCAAAGCACGTAAAAATAAAAGCTACAAACGACGACACGCCCCCTGATACCGAAACCAGTGAAGGAGAGGCGAGTAGAAAATATAAATAAGACCTCCGTAGTACAACGCGGCATCAGTCGCGGATAAGCTACATTAAGATAAACAGGAATAAAGCTGAGATGCGCTGTCCTGAGTTTTCACATACGGTTAGGAAACCATGTTGGGGTTCTATTACCCAGGACCTCCACATGAAGAGCACTTGGCTGATTGTTGTGCCTCTATAGCGAATCAGATTGCTATAGGGTGGAAAGAGATGGTCTAGAGCATTGGAGCACGGTGGGGTGACTCCTGTTTTTAAACTCGACTTAAAACACCTTGCTCCAATGAATTGTTACACCCGATCGTACTACCTGGGTGAACATTTCTCATAGGCTGGGTTTAATCAAATTGCTTGCTTGACGCGGCATCAGTTTAAACTTACAAGCGAGGCAGTAACATCTTCAGAAGATGCCAACCCCTAGCGTTGGCGAGACATATAGAACTAATCTCAGAAGAGAACGGCCTAACAGCCCTAACAAACAGTTTAACAGGTCTTCTTCTAAAGACGAATAATGACATTTCTGTTTGTGTGGAGGACCTCAGCAACGTCTCTTTGACTTCTGTATATATATATATATATATATATATATATATATATATATATATATATATATATATATATATATATAATATATATATATATATAATATATATATATATATATATATATATATATATATATATATATACCGGGTGGTGAATCGTCAAACGGGCCATAGGAAACTCAATGAGAAATTTTAAATTGTTGAATTGCTGCTTCCCTAATTATTTTAGATCAAAAGTCATAAAAAACTATTTGTAGAGGACTAAAATCTGAATTAAAAACAAATGTTAAAACCGTTCTAAGAATCAAATGTAGGTACTTCAAAATTTTGCAAAAATGTGATACATATTTCAGACCACCCCTAAAAGTTAGGCCACACGTAATGCAAGAATATATATTAGGACGTGTGTCTTTTATCATATTAATGTCAGATGTTTGACAATTTGAATTGTCAATTTTTTTATTTTATGATTAAATTATAAACAATGAATTTTACTAAATACTACTACTACTGAACATTATTACTTTGTGAACAATAAATTATATTGTTTATAAATCGATCAATATAATGAAATGTACTCAGTTGACGAAAAATCGCATAATGTTGTATTCAGGCAATAGCGCGAACCTTTTCCTGCCACTACCGGATCTTTATTTAACGTAAGATATTCTAATTCACTAAAATTTAATTCCATGTTAAGTTATACAACAGTACAATAAATTGCAATATACTGTTACTGTGATCTTTATTCCTAATAATAATATATGATAATTTCTAAACATAAAACTATAACAAATGTTATAACAAAACATGAATAAAACATTTTCATTATTGCTTTTTTCTCCTCAACTGAGTACATTTTTTAATCAACTTAATTTTTTTTAAACCATAAATCACAAAATTTGGGCCATTTAAATCATAGATAAATATAATATAATTGATTTAAATATTGTCAAATATCAGAAACAATAATAAGACAAAACGCAACACGTAATACACATTTTTTTACAGAAAAGTGTATTATATTTTAGCAAAATTTTGGAATACGTTTAAGTCGTAGAATAATTTTAACAGTTGTTTTCGATACATATTTGAGTCCTCTACAAATAGTTTCTTATGACTTTTGGTGTAAAATAATTAGGGAAGCAGGAATTCAATAGAATTTCTCATTGAGTTTCCTATGGCCCGTTTGACGATTCACCACCCTGTATATATATATATATATAATATATATATATATATATATATATATATATATATATATTATATATATATATATATATATATATATATATATATATATATATATATATATATATATATATTATATATATATATATATATATATATAT
Organism: Diabrotica balteata; assembly: GCA_918026665.1. NCBI lineage: Eukaryota > Metazoa > Arthropoda > Insecta > Coleoptera > Chrysomelidae > Diabrotica > Diabrotica balteata. The sequence goes on along the minus strand of OU898280.1, from coordinate 34,115,081 downwards.
ATATATATATATATATATATATATATATATGCACCATACGCACCACTTTGAAATATTAAAATATTTTATTATCAGTGATGCTGCTGTGATGCTGTCGTAAGAAGATTGTAGTTACCGAAGAATTGATCATCGGTTTAATGTGTCCCACACATCCGTCTCACGGGTGTTGGAAAGATTCCTTGAAACAGGGAATTATACTAGCAGACCAGAACAAGGACGAAACCGGGTAACTACCCCTATTTAAGATCGATTTTTAGGAATTTTTGCTCTTCGACAACGTTTTGTAACACATCGAAGTCTACAAATTCAGCTTAGGGAATACAACTTAACACCTAGGATTGCCGCCCGATGTCCTCTATTAACTGCAGAGCATCGAAGGGGGAGACTACATTTTGCCAGAGAACACGTTAATTGGTTAGAGGCTGACTGGGAACGAGTGCTATTTACTGATGAATCCCAATTTTGTTTGTACAATAACGACAGACATGTTTGTGTGTTGCGATGACCCAACGAACCATATGCTCAGTGTAACTTCTCACACACCACATTTTTTGTTGGAGGATTTGTTATGGTGTGGGGTGGTATTTCTTTGACCGCACGTACGGACCTAGTAGTCATACAAAATGGAACTTTTACAGCGGAAAGGTACATATTGGAGATCCTGGAGCAACATGTAGTACCATTCGCTCCTTATATCGAAGAACATTTCCTACTAATGCAAGATAATACCAGACCTCACGCTGCACAAATCGTCAGAAATTAACACTATGGAATGGCCAGCACACAGTCTGGATTTAAATCCGATTGAAAATATCTAGGATATACTTCGTAGGCGATTAAGAGCGACACCGCTCCAACCAAACAACTTACAGGAAGTGGGCGAGAGGCTGATACAGATTTGGAGAGAAATAGACCAAAATGAAATACGGCAATTAATTTTAAGTATGGACCAACGATGTGTGGCTGTTATACCTACATAGTAGAGGTGGAAACACTCGTTATTAAGACTTTTTTCATATTTTAGTTTACTTTTCTTATCATTATTTTTTTAGAATTTTCCGTTTTATTTTTTTTCTCCTGTACTTCAACATTTTCTGATGATTAGACAAATTGTTATAATTACTAATAAAATGTAGAATAAATCTGGTGAAGTTTTATTTTTTATTCTTTGCCTGTTTACAAATAAAATTGATTTATTGAAGTGATGCGTTAATTTCTTGGAGAAGTGTATATATATATATTATATATATATATATATATATATATATATAATATATATATATATATATATATAATATATATATATATATATATATATATATATAGATGATACGTTAATTACTTCTATATTTTATTTTTTCTTATTACTTCGTTATTTTAACTAAATTGTTTTTCGTTTACACTTTTTTATGCATTTCAATAAAATAACTTCCGGTTATGCTGCATCACATACAAATTTGTTCGGGCTACAAATCTGGAAAATCTCAACAAGCCGAGTGAGACATCCTAGAAGGAAAACGGCAATCAGATGGAAGAGCGCTTTTTGATAGTAATCTATAGGATTCAACCGAGGAAATGCGAATGCGAAATTTTTATTACTTTATAAATATATTTTCCACGGAAATTCTGATTTACTTGGAAAAATGTCGTGTCTCCGTGGCGAAGGGCAAGAAGCATTATATTCGGAATACCAAAAATTTACTTCGATTTTATTTTCGAAAGAAGACAGGGTTGTGAGGCTGTTGCAATCCCCTATTGATAATTTTTAAAATGGAGGAAATAATTTTTATGAAACAAAGTATTTTGTAACATATTATTTTTTCTTCTACATTGCATGAAACATTTTATTTTATTTTCTATTTTTGATCACTGAAACTGAAATAGTGAGTTTTAATATAGACACTACATCACTTCTTCAGGGTGAATACTCTGAAATGATCCCTTGTAACAATGTAAGTAATCATTATGACTGCTGAGACTTGTGGAGTATAATATTGTTAGAAAAAATGGAAAAAATCATTTAAGAAAAGTAACTATTGCTATCTTCTTCTTCCAATGGCGCTACAGCCCAAATTGAGCCTTGGCCTCCTGTAACTTCTGCCTCCAACAAAGGCGATCCCGCGCCACTCGTCTCCAAGCCCTGACGTTCAATAAGTTGTGCGCATCTGCTGTGACTTCGTTCTCCCATCTATTACGTGGTCTTCCCTTTGGTCTTCTGCCCTGCATTTTACCATCCAAGGCCTTTCTCGGCAATCTGTCGGCATCCATCCGTACCACATGACCAGCCCATCGAAGCCTTTGTACTCTAGCGAACTCTGCAATAGGTGCTTCTTTGAACAGTTGGTAGAGTTCATGGTTATATCTAGATCTCCACATCCCATTTTGAGTGATGGGTCCAAAGATCTTCTTTAGGATTTTTCTCTCGAAAACCTCTAATCTTTGTTTAGTGCTTTCTGTCAAAACCCATGTCTCGCATCCATAGCATACTATCGGTCTGATGATAGTTTTATAGACCTTAAGTTTCGATTTTCGATGTACCGTCTTGGAGCGGAATATGTTAATCAGGGAAAAATAGGCTTTATTTCCCTTCATTATTCTCTTCTGAATTTCGGGCTCTTCTGTTCCCTCCGTATTCATTTCGACTCCCAGATAAGTAAAACTCTTCACTGTTTCAATGTCATCCTCTACTTTGATTTGATTTCTTGTTCGCTTTGTCCGCGTCTGTGTTAGTATTTTTGTCTTCTGTGTATTTATTTCAAGTCCAATCTCCTTGGCCGTTTTTTCAGCTGCGAATATGTTTCTGCTGCATCATCCACTCTGCGGGACATGAGGTTAATGTCATCCGCATATGCGGCGAGCTGGACAGATTTGTTTGTTAGGAGATTGGCTCTTCCGACATTCAGCTTTCTGATGACATATTCGAGGGCCAGATTGAACAGTGTTGGAGCTAGTCCATCACCTTGTTTCAGCCCTTGAACTATTTCGAAGCTGTCAGTTAATTCGTACTGTATGCGTACAGTTGCTATTGTGGAGTCCATCGTTGCTTTTACTAGTCGGATATATTTCGAGGGAATATTGAAGCTTTCCATGATGTTATATAACCGGCTTCTATTTATGGAGTCATAAGCCTGTTTGAAGTCGACAAATATATTGTAAACATCAATATCGTGTTCCCAAGCTTTATTAAGGATAACTATTGCTATCACAAAGCAATAAAAACAAAAATGTTAGGTCATCCTTATAAAATCGGTAGATATGGCAATGACCATTTCCAAATTTTGTTTGAAATCAAATAGAGACTTTGAACAACGCAAGTAATGTCATCAATAGATTTAACATACTTTAGATTTTTACATATGCATAATCAAGATAAAAGGATAGTGTGTTCGGCTATAAATTCGTGGCCATAGAAACATTTCTCGTTATAGTAATGTTCTGAACAGGTATCAAAATTATACAAATTAGCTACAGTTAGTTTAATACTTAAAAAAGAGGATTTAGTTTACAATAGTTTTATTAAAAAACAAACGTTGATATTTGTCTTTTTATTAAAGGTTATATTAGTCTTCTACAACGAATTCAGGGCTTTTTATATTTAAAGGCGTATTATAGAATTATTATAAGCTTAAGGAAACTAAGGCAGTGCAAGGAAGGGAAGCTGCAGAAATGTCAAGACTCCATAAAGTTTTATTATGAAACCTTCAGTTAGTATTCTTTTGAAAGGTGTCAAGAGTATACACTCAGAATGGTAAGGAGAAGCTCTTTTTAATGGAACAGAGGTGGTAAATCTAAAGATGATACCAGGTCATGTTATGTAAAAGACGACCTGGCGTGTGTTGAGTGGAAGGGTTCATCTGCACGCAGTCTCCTTAGAGAAGTCGTGCTCACAGATATTCCCATATGCTCCCTGCCTCCCAACTAAAGTTCACCACTTCATCCAGAGTACTCATGCGGTAGGTCCTCTCCAGACTAGGTTACTCCGTCTTCTTCCTCTTTCTCTCTTTCAATTTTTTTTCCTCATCGTTGCTGCATATTTATCTCTAATATTTTCTTCTTTCTGATAATTCGAGTTACTGCCTCAAATATGTCTTGTGGTATTTGCACTCACCCTACCTTTCTTCCTGTGTAATTTGTTTTTGTCCTCAATAAACAATCTGCAGTCGAGTATACAGTGCTCGGCCGTATCAGTTACTTAACAGTCTGTACATTTTCCATCCGCAACCTTCCCTATCCTTTTTAGGAAGACCCTGAAGAAGCCATACTTTTAAGATGCACTTTTCTGAGTATAAAACAAAACTAATGCCACTAGACATATATCAGCAGACTGGACTGGATATCATGACTTATAGTTCCGGAGAAAACTTACAGGCGAAAAAAAAGTGGTAAGCCAGGATAAAATCTAATATGTAATAAACTTATTGCAACCACATAAATCCCCTGGTGCAAACGGTATTTATCCTATAATTGTATAGCAAAGAAATAACGTCTTTAAAAAATTATGTATGGACTACAGGCTACTTTAGGACTGGGTTACATACCAAAAGCATAGGAGCCCGTAGGGGTTGTTTTTACACCCAAACTTGGCAAAACCGAAAAAAAAAACTAAGTCTCTAGGGCCGATAGACCTACAGACTCTAGAAAAAGTGCTTGATAGGTACATTAGTAAAACCAACAATTACACATGCATCAGTAGAATGGTGGCCAAAAGTGCCGAAAAAGCGCCATTCTCAGAGTAAGCAAGGTGAAAACGATTGCTGCCCTTAGATTAACAGGGGCTATAAGTGGTAAACCTTGTTCTTCTTTTACCTATAATGAACCCATAGGGTATAGAAGGCCAGACTTTTGTCTTTTGCGGCATGCAAAAGATCGCCAGTGGTATTTATGCCTGTCCAGTTCTTTATGTTTAATGACATTTGTTTGCAACATACTCCACTCTTACCTTCAATCTTTCCCTGGATGATTAGTTGAGGGTTTGCGTATTTTTTCCTCTCAGAATATGGCCGAGGTATATAATTTTTCGTACCTTGATCAAATTGAGTAGTTCTCTATTAGTATTTGCCTGTCTTAAGACTTCCTCGTTTCTCACCCTATCTGTCCATATTACGCGGAACATTCTTCGCAACGTCCACATTTCGAAGGTCTCCAACTTATTAATGGAAGGTACTCTTAACGTCCATATTTCCATGTCGTATAACAAAATGGACCATACATAGCATTTAACCATCCTGTAGCAGAGATTGAAGGAAATATTACGGTTACGTAGTAGCGGTTTAAATTTGATAAAACCTTATCTTGCTTCTTCCGTACGGCATTGTATTTCTTGTTGAGGATCCCATTGGTCATTCATCCTCATTCCCAAGTATTTAAATGTTTTCACTTGATCGATTGGAACATTATCTACTTGTAGTTGTATTCTTAAAAGTGCGTTTCTTCTTATTGCCATGCATTTAGTTTTTCTAAGATTTATCTCTAAGCTATATATTTTTTCTACGGTATTTATTTTATTTAACATCAACTGCATATCATATTCGTTGTCTGTTATTATCACGGTGTTGTCGGCGTAACGAATGTTATCGGGAACCCGTTTACCTTTATTCCACACTCAGAGCCTTCCAGTGCCTCTGCAAGAATGTTTTTCACGTAGACATTAAACAGCATAGAAGACAAAATATACCCTTGTCGCACCTCTTTTAAAATTTGAAATTCTTCTGTGTTTGTTGATTGTTCAGTCTCACTCATACTTTTTGATTCTGGATAACTCTTATTTCTTTCTTCGTCAATGTTAGCGTTGTGTAGCATTTGTATCTTTGCGTCATGTTGTACAGTGTCAAACGCTTTTTCATAAACGAGGAATGTTATGACTATAATATCCTTTCGTTGATCCATGTAGTTTTCTACAAGCGTATTCAAGCAGAAAACAGCTTCACGTGTACCCAGTCCGATCTTGACATGAAATTGTGTCTCACCGCTTATAGGTTCTAGTTTTCTAAACATTCTGGTATGAAGGATACGAAGAAATACCTTAAGCAAATGGCTCAATAAACTTATCAGTCTCTGGCCTTTGCATTTTGTTGCTCTTTGTGATTGAAGGATCATTAAAAAAGTTGAATAAAGGCAATCCGTTGGAATGTGGCAGGTGTTATATGTGGCATTGAAAATTGTTAGCAGCATGTCGATGTTGTACTCTTTCAACAGTTTTATGACTTCCGTAGTAATTATATCCGGTCTAGGGGCCTTGCTTGGTTTTGCTACGTTTTTTGGGTACTTCACCTCGGCGCGAATAATGGAAGGGCCGGATAAATATTTCGTGGGTAAGTTAGTAGTTCGCACATACGGTCTATTATCCGTAAAGAGGGACGAAGCATAGTTTGCCCAGATTTTAGCTAGTTTTTTCTGGGTATGTACGTAGTTTCCTTGATCATTCTTTAGGCGGGTCTCATGATTTTTCTTGAATATATTCGAAATTTCTTTGACCATTTATGTAGTCCAAAGCTGTCTCACTTTTCTTGTAGTGATTCCAATTCTTCACAATGTTCTTTCGTCAGCTTTCCTTTGCATTTTTAATTCTTGCCCTGATCGACGTTGGATTTCCTTGTATTCCTGTTGATTCTGATGTATTTTGTACAGTCTACGTTGCTCTATTAGATCAAGTATCTATTTCGTCATCCATTTGGTTTTGTGTTTTTTTTTATTTTACTTGCGACTACCGTGGTAAACCAATAGCTAAAGGGGACCTACAGAACCTACCTCCATTACACGCAGTGGAAGGCGAGAATGAAATATGCGAGAAAACATGAGCCGCCTAACGGTTTTTCTTTGGATTAACAAGTAAATAATCATTGACTTTAAACTCTGCCTAGAAATGAAACCATGAACCATATTTAAATAGCAAGGTACTAGAACGTAGGCAACAAATACTTTTTGGAGACAACCAACTGACTTTACATACCTACCTTACCCATTCACTAGACATGTACAAGCTAATCCAGGATTTCAGAAATCTCGTATCTATTTCAGGGCGAATTTTTTGTTAATACTTATGTCCAATGGGTTATTACTTACGGAACATAAATTACAATAGATATCCCTAAGCAAATTCGACAACCGGCACTAACAATATATTTCAAGCATAGTTTTAACCAATTGATTTGTTAAACATGCAGCAATAATGATGTTTATTGTGTTGAGTACTTCATTACAGTATCGTTAAACATTGATTTCTAGCATAATCTTCTAATTTTGTTTACCCTACATGTAAAATTTTAATGAGTAGAGCTGGGGGTAATGCTGCTTTTTAAATAAAATTACTTTGTAATGGGTAAATTGATGTTTGGTAATTTAAGTAACAGCTATCAGTTACACTAAATATTTATAATGGTACTTGTAAATTGTAGAAATAAATTTATTGTTTTGCAACTCATTCAGTAAAAATTCCTAAATATTTTTTATATTTAATTCCTTTAATGTGATTTATCATTGATATTATTTGGTTTGTTAACATTTATATAAATATATAAAATAGGCTGTATACTTGCCAGCAAAATTTAAAAAAGCCAATATTTCCACTTTATTTTTCGCAAGTTCGTTCTATGACAAAAAACTCAAAAGTTATTTTATTTTGTTCTAGTATGTCTACGTTCAAAGTTCACTCGACTGTGTACCCTAAGATCACGCTGAATACTTCAAGCGGGTATTTTAGAGCAAAGGAATGTGAACCCAACACGCTGCTTGTCGGGATTCTTCGATTAACTTACTTTTTCTCTTGCTTTGTTACCGGATATTGTTAGGACTCTGTGAAATTTTTTTAGAGGTTGATCTAATATGTTTACATTTCTCTAAAATAAAATTAAACTATTTAGAAGTTTCATTAACAAAGGTGTACATTTTATTTTGAAAACAATTTTGTTGAACATTGTTTTTTTACTATTTGCCATTGGACTTCGCAACAATATGAATTTTTAAAATTTTTATTTCCTTTTTTATTTTATCAATACTTAAAATTATATTATTATTCACTTTTATTTAAATGATATCTGCTTCTGTCAGATTGATGTACTATATTTCTCCATCTATTCTTTAGGGAGCGTTTTTCTCAGTAAGCAAGCAAGCAATTTGATTTAACCTAGCATGTGAGACTTGTACACCCATTAAAAATGACACTCGGGCATTACAATTCATTGAGGCGACGAGGATTAACTCTTGTACTCAGGAGTCACTCCAATGCGCCCCAATGCCCCAATTGTTATACGATCATTTTATCTTATCATCAAATTTTTAGTTCCATGTATATTGGTTTCACACCTGACTGTTTCTTCTTTCTTACTCTTGTGTTATTATTTTTTCTTCACGTATGGCTCTTCATATTTTTCTTTCCTACATCTCCAAAATGTTGTCCCGTTTTCTAACATCCAAAGTGCCATGATCGACAAACGCTGTTCGACATTTAAATACAATTTTTTGACAGGTGTAGTGGTGGGGGACAAACCTAGTGAGACAATTATAAACCTTCCTGAGGTTGACCTCCTGCCTAATGTCTCGAAGATTTTAGTTATTGGTCCAAATTTAGACTAAATCCTTTTTTAAAAATTTTTCAATTTGCAATGTTCTTGCTAACACTTAAAATATTCTATTATTTATGGCAGTGATCTAGATCGCACTAACCTTTGTTCCAATTTCAACAATATTCTTTAAAACTTTGCCCATTAAACACTTTTTCCCTTTCTGATATCGACTTGGCTTCTAGTGAAACTTTTCTCTTTCTTAAAACCATCCTAACTTCTTGGTTCTTACGAGTGATAAGGGCAATGCCACTCTTGTGATGGAAAAGGAAAAATATCTTTGTCTTAGGCAAACTTTATAATGGCTTCTGGTATCGTCCATCAATTCCCCTAATGGTAACCTATCTAAGCTCCTATTGAATATCTTAAATAAAGTAATGTTGGAGACCCCTTTAAATTCAGTTCTTTCATAAATAATTTCAAACTTCCTGATATGTACATCCTTGTCAGCTTTGACGTGGTTTCCTTATTTACTTCATTACCATTAACGGTCGTTCTTTAAACATTAAGAAACCATTGAAATGACATTCAAACTCATACCAACTTAACGTGGAATAACTTCTCTGAGATGCTAAATATGGTGTTTATTATTATTTATTTGCTTTTTAATAAAAAAAAAATACCTTCAATTATTTGGAACTCAGATGAAGTCATCTATATCTCAAATACTAGTAAAATTTGTACTTGATGATTTGATGTCTAATACACTTTAATCGTTGGATTTCCACATCCTTTTTGTTAAGAGGTATGTAGATGACCTGTGTTTGGCCTTATTACCGGACAAAGTCCAAACTACCTTAGAAATTTCCATCTCCTATAATCCCCACCTACGGGGGAAGTAGGATGCGAAAATATGGAGTTGATTCCAGTTTACTCCGACTCTCACGTTCACGTTAGTGTCCCCTATTAAATCGAGCAACCCAACTGAAGATCCGGTATCCAACCCAGGTGGAAGGTTAAATCGGCAACTGACAAGAGCGGGTGAACTGGTCCCCCAGGTTGGGAGTTGGGCAGTGGGTTAACATCCCCCTTCTATAAAAATTCCTTTGGTACGGAAACTTCAAAACAATCAGCCGGATGGATTTTTTGTCGACGACTTGGCAAACGAAATAAGGTTAATGATGTTGGTTTAGTTACTTGGAATGTGCGTACACTTTATAGTGCAGGTAAACTAAGAAGTATGTCCAATACACTTAATGAATATTCAGCAGACATTATAGCACTTCAAAAAATCAGATGGGCAGGTAGTGCTAGCCTAAAAAAAAAGACTACACTCTCTACTACAGCGGAGATAAAAATAATCATATTTTTGGTGTGGGATTCATACTGAATAAACAACTGAACTCAGAAGTCATAGATTTAGATTCAATAAGTCCAAGGATATGTAGAATCCGAATTAAAGGCAGGTTCTTTAATTATAGCATTATCAATATCCATGTCCCCACTGAAGATAAAGAAGACGAGGAGAAGGACATATTTTACGAGAAACTGGTAAGTACTTACAGACAATGTCAGAACAACGACATAAAAAATATAAATAAATAACAGTAAGCAAAATGGTTTACGCCTGATTGAACTCGCAGCATCATTGGGAATGGTGGTAGTAAGTACATGTTTTCCTCATAAAAATATCCATAAAACCACATGGCAATCACCAGACGGTCGAACAAAAAACAAAATTGACCATGTACTAATTGATAGTCGACATTAAATTTCTCGGACTTACTAGATCTAGAGGTGCTAATATAGACTTTGACCACTATATTGTAGGAACAAAACTCAGGTCTCGTATATCAAACGCTAAGAAGGGCCAGAGCACAAAATCTACAAAATATAATATTGATGTGCTAAAATCTGAAGACGCTAGGTATAACTACAGGAAAATTTTAAATGAAGAGCTGACAAGAATCGCCAAAAGTTTAAGTATCCATACAGCGGCTAAAGGCTTTTTAAAACCTAACCAGGCTAAAGTAAACGAAGATTGGTTTGACGAAGAATGTAGGTCCATTAACCAACAGAAAAATGAAACATACAAGAGACTTCAGCAGCGCAGAACGAGATCAAACCTGCAAAACTATGAAAATCTTAGACGAGAAGAAAAAAAACGATGTTTAGCAAGAAAAAGAAAGAGTCATACGAAAACGCTCTAATCGAGATTGTTAACCATCACAACAGAAAAGACTCGCGAAAATTCTACCAGAAGATAAACAGCTGCAGAAAAGAATTCATACCTAGAATAACAGCATGTAAAGACAGAGATGGTTCCATAATTAGTGACAAAGAACAGATACTAAATAGGTGGGCGAATAATTTTGAAGAACTGCTTAGCGACAGTCGTGAGGAAGACCAAATAGAAATTACCTTGCCTAAAATGGATGAAAACGCTCAAGAGCCGCCCCCCACCGAAGAAGAATTTAGAGAGGCCATGTCAAAACTGAAAAATAACAAAGCCCCTGGATTGGACAATCTTTCTGCCGGACCCTTCTTAAACACATGCATTAATTAGTAACGGAAATCTGGCTACGGAATAAAACGCCCGCAGACTGAACATTAGGTGTAATGCACCCTCTTCACAAAATAGGAGATATGATGGTGTGTGATAATTATAGAGACATCGCCCTACTTAACGTGGCATATTAAGTATTGTCCAACGTATTGTACAGAAGATTGATTCCCTATGCTGAACAAACAGGTCGGGAACCAGTGCGGTTTCCGACCCAATAAATCAACAACAGATCAAATCTTCACAGTCAGGCAGATTCTTTAGAAAACGCTTGAGTTCGGAGTCGACACCCACCACATATTCGTGGATTTCGAAGCCGCATACGACTCAGTCAACAGACAAAAACTTCTATACAGACTATGGTGGAATTTCAAATGCTGCTTTAACTTGTTGAACTAACGGAACTTACACTGACAGGCGTAGAGAGTGTAGTCACAATCCAAAACGACTTTTCAAGACCCTTCCATTGTAAAAATGAACTGAGACAGGGAAATGGACTGTGGTGTCTCGTATTTAACCTTGCACTAGAAAAAGTAATTCGAGAATGCCATATTAATATGAATGACATCATCTTTAATAAATCTGTACAAGTGGTCGAATACCACGGAATCTCTGATCGAAGCATTTCAATCATTAAGGGCATCTGCACTGAAAATGGGATTAAAAATAAACGAAAAATAAGTATATGTATTGTACTAGATCTGGCAACCAAATACCTAGTATACTAATTGATAAACTGGAACTGGAAGGTGTGGACACCTTCATCTACCTGGGCTCGCTGCTGACTAAAGACAACAATGTCAGCGAAGAAATTAGGTTTTCTCGGGTTTGAGGAAACAGATGGCCCCAAAACTACCCAGAAAAATTAAAATTACCATATATAAAACACTAATAAGGCCAGTGTTAACATACGGGTCAGAAACGTGGTCACTCACACAGAACGACCAAGTTCTGTGGTCGGAAAATATATAACGGAGTCCAAGAACAGGATTTGGGGCATAGGCGCTACAACTTTAAATTATACAGAGGTTTTGGGGAACCTGACGTTGTAAAATTCATTAAATTAGCATGCCTTAGATGGATAAGACATGTAATTAGGCGAGATGAAGATGCAACGATCAGAAAAAATTTTGACCGAAGAGGACCAGTGTGAAGACGATCCAGAGGAAGGCCAAAACTTAGGTATCAAGATAACATAGGGGATGATCTAAAATCCATCGGAGTTAAAGCATGGAGAAGAGTTGCCAGAGACAGGGGCGAATGGAAGATTGTTCTGAAGAAGGCTTTGGCTTATAACGAGCTGTAATGCCACTGATGATGATGATGATAATCTCCACCTACAGTTCACACAATATGAACTTGAAATAAATAATAATATTACGTATAATAAAGGACGTCAAAGTTTAGAAAAGGATTTGACCAGTAATCGTTTTTTGAGTTCCTACTTATACCATCCCACGAGGTTTAAACACAACCTACTCCAATGTCTTAATTTTAGAGTTCACAGGCTGTCACATGTTCTTCACAGAATGGTTTTCCTTTTGATGTTAAGAGGTATTCTGTTACAGATTATATATCCTCAACGTCTGATTATTAAATACTTGTTTACTGTTTTATACTCAAAGATATTTACCCGGTTTGGCTGATGCTTGAGAATCAGTTGCTTTATTCTTACATTCAAATGGTTCACTAGGAGCTATTCCCAAGAGTTCTTTCATGACATTTATTGCTCTTTACCTTTTTTTTTTCTCACAATTTAATTACAGCAATTCAAGGCTTTTCTGGATTGCGCCTGTCAAGATTAAGATGATAAGGTCGAAATGAAAATTATTCTCCAACACAAAAACTTCCTTATCTATACAAGAAAAACCAATGTAGTTTACAGGGTTCCTTGTCAGAACTGTGAATTGTTCTATATTGGACAAACTGATCGTTCCTTAAAAGGACGCTTCATTTCTTGTCGAAGTGATCTCTAAACACACGTATATTTTATCCACACACGTTTTGTTCCTAAACCACAAGGTTGATTTTGAGAATACAGATATGTTAGCCGCTAAAACTAATTATTTTAAAAGAACTTTTCTTGAACTATGTCACATTCTCAAACAGACTTTAACTATGAACCATAACCAAACGAAGACCATATTGAAGTATTCAACGAAGACGACGACATTTAAAATGCTGCTGATGATGGTTCCAGTTTCAACACAATTGATGAAAACGATAAAAGTCTAGAGGAATCTAAGCCCATTTACCAGTCCCTATGCGACGAGCTGTACCAAATATTTTTCGCGAGCAACCAGGACTTTGACACGAAGGTAAAGTAGAAAATATATTGCAGTCGTTCCAAAACATCTTTACTCCGGAAATACTGCGAAATATTGTGCGGTATACCAACGAAGCAGCTAAACGTAAAAACTTGCCAAAAACAGATGATACCAAGATTTTAGCTTCACTTGGTATTTTCGATTTAATGGGAGCTAATGATGACACCCACCTTAGATTATCACGATTTTGTGGTCTAAAAAAATTCAGCACCCTTACGCAAAATGTTTGATTTGCTAAACGATACATTTTTAAAATATTGTACACCAGGTTTGACCTTCGTAATAGACAAAATATTATCTTTATTTCGGGGCAGATTTCATGAAGGAAGAGCCTGGTAAATATGGTATTCCTACACGAATACTTGCAGATTGTTCAACTGGTTACGTATTGCGTTTATTCAGGAAAATATGAAGGGAGTGAAGCGACCAGCATCTAGGGTTCCACAGGGAATAGTCAAAAGATTGCTGTCTCCAATTCGAAACTCTATATGTAACGTAACGACGGACTGATATTAGACTTCTGTGGCGCTTGCAGAAGATCTCTACAAAGACTTCGGTCTCACTTTAGTTGGCACTCTCCACCAAAATGGTAAGCATATACCAGAAATACTTAAGAAAACGGAAGGAAAACAATTCTATTCAAATATGTTTTCATTTTCAGATCATAAGTCCGAAAAGTCACCAGTTACTCTTCTTTCTTATGTAGCACGTCAGGAGCCTTTAAGGATACTTCTTTTTCTATCAACCCAGCATTCTGATGATCTTGTAAGCGACGACTACAAAAATAAATCAGATATGAATCTTTTTTATATTGAGCCTAAGAGAGATGTTATTACTTTCGACAAGATGACGAGAAAATATACGTCGAAGTGATCGACACGAAAATGGCCTTCTGTTTCTTCTTCTTCTGCAGTGCCTTATTCTGTCCTAATGTTGGCGATCATCATCAAGGCTATCATGGTTTTGTTGACTGCTCTGCGAAACAACTCCCTGGAGGTCATCCCAAACGATTGTCGGAGGTTTTTTAACCACGAGATACGTCGGCGTCCTGATCCTCTCCTGCCAAATACTTTATCCTGCATAAAGTATTTACGAAGATGGCCACTCTCAGTTTATTTCACTTTGTTGGATATTGCAGCATACTCTCTATTTATTCATAATTTTTCAAATTGAAACGAAAATAAGAGCAATCGTCGTAGTTTGTTTCTGCATGACCTAGGTCTTGTCTTAACGATACCGCTTATTTCAAGAAGAGCTACAAATTTAAATGAACTTTATCATTTTGCAGTGCATGCCATGAAAAATGTAGTCGAACTTAAACTTTTTCAAGTTGTACCTTCAACATCACCACCTCAATAAATCAATTTTATTTGTAAACAGGCAAATAATAAAAATTAAAACTTCACCAGATTTATTTTACATTTTATTAGTAATTGCAATAATTTGATCAAAAAATGTTAAAGTACAGAAGAAAAAAAAAAAAAATAAAACGGAAAATTCCAAGAAAATAATGATAAGAAAAGTAAACTTAAACATGAAAAAAGTCTTAATACTGAGTGTTTCCACCTCTATTGCGTATAACAGCCTCACATAGTTGGTCCATACTTAAAATTAGTTGCCGTATTTCATTTTGGTCTAGTTCTCTCCAAATCTAGATCAGCCTCTCTCTCACTTCCTGTAAGTTGTTTGGTTGGATCGGTGTCGCTCTTAATCACCTACCAAGAACATCCCAGAGATTTTCAATCGGATTTAAATCCAGACTATGTGCTGGTCATTCCATAGTGTTAATTTCTACCTCTTCTATATAATTTCTGACGATCTGTGTAGCGTGAGGTCTGGCATTATCTTACATTAGTAAGAAATTTTTACCGATATAAGCAGCGAATGCTACTACATGTTGCTCCAGGATATTCAGTATGTACCTTTCTGCTGTAACAGATCCATTTTGTATGACCACTAGCTGCGTACGTGCGGTCAAAGAAATACCACACCACACCATAACGGATCCTCCACCAAAAAATGGGGTGTGTGAGAAGTTACACGTAACTTGTCGTTCGTTGGGTGGTCGCAACACACGAACACGTCTATCGTTCTTGTACAAACAAAATTCGGATTCATCAGTAAATAGCACTCGCTCCCAGTCAGCCTCTAACCAATTAACTTGTTCTCTGGCAAAATGTAGTCTCCCCCTTCGATGCTCTGCAGTTAATAGGATAGGACCTCGGACGGAATCCTAGATGTTAAGTTGTATTTCCTAAGTTGGTGAACAGTTTCAGTACTAATTTGTATAGCGTGCACGTCTCGAAGCTGAATTCGTAGACTTTGATGTGTTACAAAACGTTGCCGAAGAACAAAAATTCTTAGAAATCGATCTTGTAGATACCCGGTTTCGTCCTTGCACTGGTCTGTGAGTATATGATCCCCTGTTTCGAGGAATCTTTCTAATACCCGTGAGATGGATGTGTGGGACACATTAAACCGACGACCAATTCTTCGGTAACTCCAACATTCTTCCGACAGCATTACTGCTTGGGCATATTCATCCCGAGTTAAATTACGTGATTGACGCTCCATAATAAACAGAATTACCAATAATCAACAATTAAACATAGACTAACAAAATTCGTGAACATTTGGAAATTAGTATATTTATAGAATTAGTACATTTTTTGATTCTTTTTGTTTTGTTGCAAAAAAAACTATAGCGATAAAAAACAGTTTATATATATAGAGTGTACGAATAGCATATAAAAGGGGCTTGCAAAATATAACACTATAAAGGAAATTTTTATTAACGCTAATAAAATATTATAATATTTCAAAGTGGTGCGTTAATTTCTTGGAGAAGTGTATATATATATATATATATATATATATATATATATATATATATATATATATTTTAATATTTATTTTTTAGTGGATTTTTTTGGGCTTAGGTTCATAAAAAAAATTAGTTTGATACTTTTTTATATAAAAAGACATTTTTATATATTTTTTCCGACGTTTCGGTAGGAAATCCATGCCTTTTTCAAGAAGAAATATTGACTAAAAACAACATTTTATGACATACATAATACCGTTTAAAAGTTAAACTTTTGACTTACCAACCGTGTAAAAATTCGGTATTAACAAGTAGACGTCACAATTAAAATAATATTGAAACATAGGACATACCCACTAAGTCACTACATGTAAAATGTATTTTAAATCTAATGTGTTGTTTATTAATGTTAGTTTATCGTTTAAACAATTAAGTTAAAATATATTTTGTCCAAATTTTTGACGTCTTTTTATCATTTATTGCGGTATTATTTTTTTTATTTGTATAGACTCTAGAAGGTCTCTCTTCTTCCTATTGGGTTCACTTTTTAGGATCTTGGTTTTCTCAAAATCAAATTTATGTTTTTTTTTCGTTTTTGTGTTTTGTGAGGACGGTTGAGTTTTTTTTTGTCATATTTGTGGGAACGTATTGTTGAGTTAAGTAGCTGACTGGTTTGTCCAATATAAACTCCATCACAATTCGAGCAGGGAAATTCATATACATCATGCGATTTTTTTAATAGAGGGGTTTTTGTTTTCAATCTTGTAAAGTTCCTTTTCAAAAGATTGTGCCCTTTATGAGCACCCGTAATATTATGTTTAGACAGAAGATTTGCAATTTGTTCTGATAATCCTTTTATATAGGGAAGAGACGCATAGTTTTTCTTTACCGTGTTGGTGTCATTGTTATTATTGTTATTGTAAAATTTATGCAGTCGCGATTTGAAAGTGTTGTCGATAAGGTGGTGTGGGTATGAATTAAGTGTTTGTGCTGTTTTTGCTTTTTTATTGGCCTGAGGTCTATTGATAGGATCGGATAATCCAATAGCTTTATCAGCGAGTCCGATAACTACTGATTTCTTTTGAGACAGGGGATGATGAGAGTTAAAATTCAGATATCTCGACGACCAGGTTTTTTGGTGTACCATGAAGTAGTTATAGTGCTGTTTTCTCTATGTAAGGTCAGGTCCAGAAAATTGAAAATTGAAAAAGATAGAAATTGAAATCAAATTAATTTTCTGTAAATAAATATATAAATATTATGTGCATAAATTTTACAATAACAATAATAACAATGACACCAATACGGTAAAGAAAAGCTATATGTCTCTCCCCTATATAAAAGGATTATCAGAACAAATTACAAATCTTCTGTCTAAACATAATATTACGGTTGCTCATAAAGGGCATAATCTTTTGAAAAGGAATTTTACAAGATTGAAAACAAAAACCCCTCTATTAAAAAGATCGCATGTTGTATATGAAATTCCCTACTCGAATTGTGAAGAAGTTTATATTGGACAAACCAGTTAGCTACTTAACTCAAGAATACGTTCCCACAAATATGACAAAAAAAACTCAACCGCCCTCACAAAACATGAAAACGAAAAAAAACATAAATTTGATTTTGAGAAAACCAAGATCCTAAAAAGTGAACCTAACAGAAAGAAGAGTAATAATAACGCAATAAATGATAAAAAAGATGTCAAAAATTTAAACAAATATATTTTAACTTAATTTAAAAACACATAAAAAAACAATCTCAGAACGCCTATGATGTTAAAATAACTGATTGTTTAAACGATAAACTAACATCAATAAACAACACATTAGATTTAAAATACATTTTACATGTAGTGACTTAGTGGGTATGTCCTATGTTTTAATATTATTTTAATTGTGACGTCTACTTGTTAATTCCGAATTTTTACATGCTTGGTAAGTCAAAAGTTTAACTTTTAAACCGTATTATGTCTGTTATAAAATGTTTTTTTTTTAGTCAATATTTCTTCTTGAAAAAGGCATGAATTTCCTACCGAAACGTCGGAAAAAAGAATATATAAAAATATCTTAGTATCAAACTAATTTTTTTTATGAACCTAAGCCCAAGAAAATCCACCAATATATATATATATATATATATATATATATATATATATATATATATATATATATATATATATATATATATATATATAGATATATATATATATATATATATATATATATATATATATATATATATATATATATATATATATAGATATATATATATATATATATATGTATATATATATACATATATATATATATATATATATATATATATATATATATATATATATATATATATATATATATATATAGACATATAAATACTAAAAATGATAAAAAAATATGAAATACGATATATCTGTATTAAATTTCAGGTTATCTCGGGATCAAGAACCTAACCATTTTTCGCTCCATTTGATTTTTACGACATTATACGGAAATCTTTTACGTCCCATATAAATAAAGTACATGTAATAAAAATGGTTGCCTATAAACGTTTCAGAAATCTCTCTTTTGTCCGTTATCCCCAAAAATTTGTAAAAATGCTTTATTTTCTCCTAAATTATTCCGAGAGTGAAATTTTCAGCTTAATCTTGACGATTTTTCATTTTGAATGGTGTAAAAGAGGGGCCTCGTCTTTTGCTTGAATTTTTATTGCGGAAATACTGAGAAAATTTGTGGGAAGTCGTAATTTCTTTTGTAAACTGATGAGATTTGTCAGATGACGAATAAGGCGGGGTTTTATTAAAAAATAAATATATTTATACCGCGTAACAAACGTAAATAAATTTTATTCTATTGTTTGTATTGCGGTCAAATTTTCATTTTAACGATTATTATTTTGACAAAGCGATGTTGGGTTTTTCTTAAATTATAAAAGTTAGTAAAAGTTATTAAATTATACAAGCATATAAACTAAGTTGATTTTAAATTTAGTAAATATAATTTGTCCTAGTTTTATTTACACTGACTTCTATCAATTACTCAACCTACCATTTATGGCTGGTAACGTTTTAATCCTTACATGACCAACATTTTATTAGTCTTCGGTTTTAATTGAATCGACATCATCGCAGGATATACAAACATTTGACTTCTGCTTACCATAAACATACTTCAGGAATTTTAAATAAACTATGGTTGTTTTTGCCAACATATTGATATTTTCTTTTAGATTTTGCTAATAAACAACATGAATGTCATTGTCCCTTTCCATGTTGGAATGATGTTGAAGGTACAACTTGAAAAAGTTTAAGTTCGAGTACATTTTTCATGGCATGCACTGCAAAATGATAAAGTTCATTTAAATTTGTAGCTCTTCTTAAAATATGCGGTATCGTTAAGACAAGTCCTAAGTCTTGCCGAAACAAACTACGACGATTGCTCCTATTTTCGTTCCAATTTGAAAAATAAAGAATAAATAGAGAGTATGCTGCAATATCCAACAAAGTGAAAAAAACTGAGAGTGGCCATCTTCGTAAATACTTTATGCAGGATAAAGTATTTGGCAGGAGAGGACCAGGACGCCGTCGTATCTCGTTGTTAAAAAACCTACGACAATAGTTTGGGATGACCTCCAGGGAGCTGTTTCGCAGAGCAGTCAACAAAACCATGATAGCCTTGATGATGATCGCCAACATTAGGACAGAATAAGGCACTGCAGAAGCAGAAGAAAAAGAAGGCGATTTTCGTGTCGATTGCTTCGACGTATATTTTTTTGTCATCTAGTCGAAAGTAATAACGGCTCTCTTGGTCTTAATATAAAAAAGATTCATATCTGATTTATTTTTGTATTCGTCGCTTACAAGATCATCAGAATGCTGGGTTGATAGAAAAAGAAGTATCTTTAAAGGTTCCTGACGTGTTATATAAGAAAGAAAATTAACTGGTGAGTTTCCGGACTTATGAACTGAAAATGAAAACATATTTGAACAGAATTGTCTTCCTTCTATTTCCTTAAGTATTTCCGGTATATGCTTACGATTTTGGTGGAGGGACCAACTAAAGTTAGACCGAAGTCTTTGTAGAGATCTTCTGCAAGCTCCACAGAAGTGTAATATCAGTCTGTCGTTGCGTTACATATAGTGTTTCGAATTGGAGACAGCAATCTTTTTACTATTCCCTGTGGACTCCTAGATGCTGGTCGCTTTACTCCCTTCATATTTTCCTGCATAAACGCAATACGTAACGAGTTGAACAATCTGCAAGTATTCGTGTAGGAATACCATATTTACCAGGCTCGTCCGTCATGAAATCTGCCCTGAAATAAAGATAATAATAATATTTTGTCTGTCACGAAGGTCGAACCTGGTGTACAATATTTTAAAAATGTATCGTTTAGCAAATCAAACATTTTGCGTGCACCCGTGCTCCATTTAAGGAGCGCCCGTACTCGGGGCCGTTGTATTTATGAGCCATTTCCATGATTGTTTCTTGGGATAATTAGGATCTAGGTGGTTTCCCGTTGCCTTCCTAGAGTGTGTAATAGAAGGAAATATAGTGACTCGTCTGCCCTCGGAAACCTAATAGCCATTTGGGGTCGGAAGAAACAAGAGTTAGCCAAGAGAAGCCGATAGGAACGATTAAAGACATTTCACTCAAGACAAGTTGAAAAAAAGTGAAATGTGAAGGCATTTATGATGCGCCAGGTACGTTTCATAAGCGTATGAGTATTTAGTACTTTGTGTTCCCGCTCATACCTCGGGGTATTGACTACAGACTGTATGGCTCGTCCAGCATGCCATAGCATGGAGGGAAGGGTGCATGTCATTTTTTACAATGTAGGCACTCCAACTCCACGGCCTGACTAAATAACTGTACACTATGGAAATATAAATACATGAATAATTAAAATTTATTGATACATATTAATAACCTCCCTATTACCCTGCCTACCAACTAAAACCTCTCCTACTTTTGCGCAGTTTACTGTCGCATGTACCGTACTTCTAAAGTGGGATGTAAAATTTGTTACTAAGGTAAAGTCACCTATTACCGCACCAGTTAAGGAAAGTTCAATATTCGTTGGATTATTTTTATATTTTTATGGTTACAAAAATCTCGTAGAATTTATGTGAAGATAACTATATTACGTTTCCAAATAATTAAATTATTTTTCCAAATTTCAATTTTTATTGCTAAGAAAAAATACTAAATTAAAAAAGAGCAAATTTTCCTAATACCGACCTAATAGTAATATTTTTTCCTATTACCGATTTTTTATAACCTATTACCGATTGTGGGATAACAGATGTTATCAACATTGCCTATATTTAGTAAAACACCCCTGACTATAAAAAAGTGTTTATTATATTAGATAAAACAAATAAAATATATGAAATTAAACCAAAAAAAAAAAATGTCTGTGGAGTTTGCAATAATTTTGTTGTTCTGGTTGTTGTTGGTTTTCCGTGTGCTGTAGAGGAGATACGTGTGTATTTGAAGGTAATTGTTCGGTATCTCTTTTGCTTAGTTGTTCAAAAATGTCATTTTGTGTTATCTGGGGACTTTCTAGCACCAGTTTTAAATCTGTCGTTTCAAAGTTAGTCTCAGAGCGTGTAAAAAGCTTTTGAGGCGTTTTTGCTATACTATCGTAATCTTTGCATTCATTCACATCAAAATTATCACCATGTTCTAAATTATTAGTGTTAACAACAGGGTGAATTTCCAGAACAATCTTATTCGTTTTGTCTGAGACTAGTTCCTATGAATCATCACTAGTGGAGGAATTGAACCTACACATAGCGAGATTCCCATTTTCCTGGACTTCGAAGTCAAGAACATCCCAGTTATCTTCATTAAAGTCCGCAATACTGGAAATATTATTAATGAATGTTGTGTCATTTATAGTAATTTGTAAGTGTTCATTTCTGTTATCCAGGTCTGCATAAAAATTTTTATCATCTAGAGATTTCCAATACACAAATTATTTTTCGAAAGTAGAGTCTCCTTGCCAAGAGCTGCCAGATGATTTGAAAGAACAAAGTGTGTCAGGGCCCAAACGATTTTCGAATTGCTGTTTGAATTGTTAATATTCTTGAGTTTCTTGATTATTTTGATCTTTGTTAGAAATTTCGAAAGTCCCTGTTAAATGTTCTGCTATTTTGGCTTTGGTCTTGAAGAGTTTGTTGTATTGAACCTTTGATGAATTTACAGTTAGAACATTTAAATCCATTTTTTATTGTATCTTTTTTTAAACATTTGTCGAAACAAATCTTGACTAAACTTGAGAAGTCTGTTCGTTTAATTTTGGCTATTTCGTGATTAAGCCTGAAATCATGTACCACGTTTCGCCATGTTGCTTTCACCGGTCTAAATACAGCTACGTCTAGAGGCTGCAGAACGTGGGTCGAATTTGGCAATAATGCAACCAATATTATACCTTTCTCCTTGCAAAATTCACTTAGCGCTAGAGATAGAATTTTTGAAACCAGTGATTTCCCGGAATACCGTCTTTAAATGGATTTTGTCGGTCCAAGTTTTTAATTAAATTAGCTACTGTGTGTATTAATTTGGAGTTTGTGTCAGGGAACCCTTGTTGCGCCAAATAAAGAATCCAATCCACAACACACTTTTCTTCATTGTCAGTAAGCACAGGTTGCACTCCACACTTGAGATTTTTAAATCTTCCTGAACGTTTATCCCGTAAAGTGGTCTTTGGCAATCCGAATCTGTTAGATGTCTCGTAAACTGACATCCTATTTTTTATAGCTTCCAAGGCGCTAGACAATTTTTCTTTTGAATATTGTACACGTATTTTTGGTGCCATAATGCCTGAAAAGAAATATATAATTAATTAAAAAAAAGCAGACGGTTTTAATGAGTGCAATGTCTGACTTAATAACGAACATCTTTTTTAATGCGTCGGTATTAGGCTAATGGCATTTGCTATTATCGACCTAATAGGTCGGTAAATTGATTTCAATATGGTCGCACTTATCCTAATACCGACTATGTAAAACTTGAGACAAATGACTAAAACGCCTTTTTCTTGTTAATTAAAGATTTTAAACAATTACCATAATTAAATATACCAAAAGTAATATCTATATTAACTACATTATCCAGGGGTTTGGACTTATTAAAATATTAACATGTTTGTCGCTCCAGACAAAGAAATTTTTAGAATATTAGGTTACTCATAACATAAATCATGGGGCGAAAATTGAGAAAAACGTCGACTTAATAGTATATCTACTTAAGAAATGAACAATCATGGTGCAACTACATGACAAAGCAAAATAATAGATTAATAAAATAAAGGTTTACAAACCTAATACCGACCTTGGGTCGGTATTAGAAATATCTATACCTATTACCGACTCAATATATTTTTATGATTTTTTCATTAAATACTGCAAATCTTCGAAAAATTACTATATTATAGTATAGACAACATTTATGGAAATGTCTTCAAACTTTATAATAAATATATAAAAATATCTACTTAAATTTTATGCTTAATTTCTTTATTTGTGTACTTATCCCTTTAATGAATCACAAGCGCACGTAACCTACACTCTACGAAATCTGACCATAAAACTAATTCGAATGGCATCAATTCGGGTTTTTTCGTTCTAGACACTAATAAATTATTCACGTGATTTTGGCGAGTAGACTGAAATTGTGACAATACAACGTTCCTTTCATCCACAAAGCCTTTCATCCACAAAGCTTAATATTTCGTTTTAATCATTTGGATCGGTAATAGGTGTTATTTTTGTATGGGTCGGTATTAGGTGACTTTACCTTACCGAACAAATTTTGGACTCTATTGGTCTCAATATATGATTCTGAAAGCGGGCAAGAATTTTTTACCAATACTGGTTTGTTAGGTCTTCTTTTACAATATCACTTAATGTGTTGATCATGTTTGACCCCAGACTTTTAGTATTAACAAATATTTTTGAGAGATTGGGTTTATTTTTATTAATTGAGTTACAATTCTATTGGATTATATTTATCATTTAAGAATAATTATCGTTACTATCAGAATCATTGTAATGTATTGTACCTAAATTGTTCTTAATTTTGATTGTGTCTCTAGTAGTATTTGTCAATTTGGGATTGCTAAATTAAATTTTTTCAACATATTTTTAAAAATATTTGGTTTTTGTAAGATTTGTATTTCTAATTTTTACTTTATATGATTGAAAAAATTATGTATTAGGATTTGAAATTATATTTTTAATTTTGAAAGGGGGGATTTATTTACGGAAATGGACTGCTTTTCGCTTTTTAGGTTGTTGGGTAGAGGATCGTGGTACACAGTTTTTACTACTTGTGTTGGGATAATGGTTAGGGTTGGTATTACCATTTAATTTTGGAAAATTTTTGAGGTTATTTAAAATTTCGAATTTATTATCTCTAACAATTTTGGAGTAAGATGGATTCTTTACTAAAACTTCGACTTCCCTAAAAGATACATTTTGTTCAGAAATAATCATTTAATCTTAAATTGTTCCTCATATTTTGGACATTCTTTTGATACAGATTTATATTAAATTTTTTACTGCAGGACCAGGTAAATGTAAGGTTTAACAATAAATCTTAACAAATTGTGGAAAGTTATTTCCTATAAACGTTAAAACGACCATTTGTCTTGGTATAAACTGTACCTTATTATCAGAAATAATAATGTTACGTTTCATTATTTTAACGTCAACAACTTTTTTGTCACTTTCAATATTTTCTAATATGTATTGTTCGTCCAAAAAGGTGTCCCCTTCTCTAATAATAGCTTTTTTATGATTAACGAAGTCTTACATGTAAGAAACTAAATTATTATCTTTAATAAATTGATGTCCTATAATGGAATTTGTGTTTTTAAATAAATAATGACTAAATTTCACTGCTGATAATCGACTATTTAAAACATTAGGCTCTAAAATAACAGAGTATGATCCAATGTCTCTGGAATTATGTTTATTATTTAAATTATAAGATTTGTTACCTGTATTAATAATATTCTCTATGACATTTCTATCTGAGGGATCCTTCATAGGTGGAGAATTGTCCCCGTTCGAAGTAATATTCATAATATTTTCCAATGTACTTACCGTGTTTAATGTATACTATACATCCCTGAATTCAATAGGATTGGCAGGGCAGACATTTTTTAGTTCGTTAACACTCAGTGGTAAGCCTCTATATATTTATTTCTTTATTAGCACACAAATCCCATTCTCAATTATTATTTTTACCGGTTACATCTAATGGAAGTCCGAACTAGAGAAGGTAGACTCGCCTTGTTGCGAAATTTATTATTTAGTGTCGCTTGCAGCTAATCCGTGCCATTGAGGTATACCCTTAGAGAGACAGGCGGACACCGTTATTTCTTTTCGAAAATAATATTCTTAATGCAATACGGCAACATTGTGAAAACTCACCCACAAAAACCATTAAAATCAGGTGCCTGGTAATATTTCGTGAGCGTACCATTGGATACATCATGGCATCAAAACCAACGAGCATTGTATCTGTTAATAAACAAAATAAAAAAAGGTGATTATCGATGAGAGAAAAGCAAATGATAAAATCGGTTTATGAGAGATTGCGTAGAAGATATCAAGATATGCTTATAGAGGACGTCGCGGCATTGTGTGGAGATTTAACGAAAGTATCGGCTCGTATGGTTTTCCGAATAATTCAAGGTAACAAACCCATCCAAAAACCAATCCATAAAGGACGTGCAAAAATTGTATTGGACGATAGTACAAAAAGTATAATCCGAAAAAAAGTATATGGATTTTATTTTAGGAACGACCTGCCCACGTTAAAGGCTATTCAACGAGAAGTTAATGCAGACGCAGATGATACTTTAAGTAAAATATCCATGAGAGTATTACAAAGAACTTTACATGTAATGGACTTTCGGTATATGAAGAGAAATCGGAAAAGTTTGTTGATCAAGAGAGACGAATAAGTGATAGGGCAAAGAAAATATTTGCAAAAAATTCGTGATTTTAGACGACTTGGTAAAAAAATTTTATATACGGACGAAACGTGATTGAATGAGGGTTATACGAAATCCAAAGTATGGCAAGACTTGAATATTAAAAGTGCGCGACAGGCTTTTATTGAGGGACTTTCAACCGGCTTAAAATCACCTTCTGGCAAAGGAAGATGTCTCATTATAACGTACATTGGAACTGATTTAGGTTTTTTACAAGGTGGTTTAAATGTGTTTATCTCAATCAAAACGGGCGATTATTATGAGGATATGAATTCGGCTGTGTTTGAAAAGTGGTTTTCGTCTATACTGACTCTAGTAGATCCTGTTTCGGTAACTATAATGGACAATGCACCTTATCACAGCCGTCATTTGGAAAAAATACCGACTTCTGCATCTGGAAAGGCAGATATAATAGATTGGTTGACAAGTAAAAATATAGATTTTGATGAATCCATGATAAAGGTTCAATTACTTGATATAGTGCGCGAACATAAGAGTTCGTACATCAGATTTGCGGTAGACAAAATGGCACGTCAGCATGAATTCACAGTATTAAAACCTTTACCGTATCATTGTGAATTGATTTTTATCGAGCTGATATTTATGGGCACAAATAAAAAATTAGGTAGCGCAAAAGAATACAACCTTTAATTTAAATGATGTCAAATTATTATTAGACCAAGCCATACAAAATATAACAGCCTCCAACTGGCAGTCATGCATTAAACATATACAGAAAGAAAAATATAAAATGTGGAACGTAGACACGCGAGCTCATTATCATTATTCCAGGAGAAGAAAGTAGTGATAGTCAACCAACAACAGGAAGTAACTCAGAATAAAAATATTTCTTTAAAATAATATCTAATAGGTACAGTTCTAGTGTTTTTTTGTTGCTACATTCAAAGACTACCTGTGAGATCCTTCGTCCTACCTGGTTATAATTTTGTAAAGTAGGTGTGTACCTAATAACTTTATTATTATTATTATGGTAAGTTTGTTTTTCACAATTGCAGTTTACATTAGGTTGCTTGGTCTAGAATTATTTTTTTCTGTAAAGCAGTTTGTATTTAAATTTGAATATGAATTTGATTAAAATAAATAAATAAATAATATACATTCTACCCGCTAGAAGTCGATAACAAAGTTATTTCTAAACTATTACCTATTTACAAATTCATTCGCATTTACTTAAAACTCTCATGTAAAAGTTGATTATAAATAAAAGTTCAAAAGGAAAAAAAAAGGTTGTTTCGGGAATTCTATTATTTTCATTTTAATCGTATTTAATTGGAAATTCACAGGTATTATATTTGTGTTTTTGGAAATTGCTCAATTTAAATGCTACGTCGTGTTTAGTTTAAAATGCATATTATGACAACGAGGGTTTCTCAAAAGGTTAATCTGACAATTCGTCTTCAGGTTGATGTCCTAATGGTTTCAAATTTTATAAAAAAATAGTGGAAGATACTCTATTGGGAAAATGTAAGGCGATACAATAGTAATTAGTTATTCTTACGTTTATCACTAAAAGTTTCGTTTACATTTTTAAGTTTTTTTCTTTCTTATTTGTTATAAATTTAAGATATTTATAAAGGAAAGGGTTTGTTTATTACAAATTGTTACGAACCAGAAGTATATTCGTTACATTTCATTATTATAAGGGGAAAAACTTTTGGATTTAAAATATAATATAATTTATCACCTCGACACCGTAAGGTGCAAGAGGACGGCTTAAGTAAGTAAGTAAGTATAATTTATCATTTGAGATGTTGTAAAATAAACACGTACATATTTCTTAAACTAAAGATAATATAAATGAATGAAAATATTGTGTGTACATCTGGCTTACACAATTAATTGTTAAGACGTAATATTTTAAATATAATATTGTAACATTTTTTTATTATGAAAATATTAATTATTTTTAATTTATTTTACCCCCGTGCCGATGATTAGGAATTCCCGTGTCTACGATAAGAAAATAATATTGGATCTACTAAATTATAATGGACTTCCCTAATTACTAATGGTAGTTAATCCTTTCCGTCTTAATACTCAGTATGAAAAGATCTAATGTTTTTTAGTATGCAGGTTCTTTTACATAAATTGATAATTTTCGCCGAAGACCCGTATCTTTTGACAATAACTTAATCGCAAGTATTGTCTGATTGTCCAATCATTGTATACCTACCTAAACAAACAAGAAGAAAGCAAGGAGCACTACTTAAAAAAAAGCTTCTGCATCAAAAATACAAAAAAAAAACGGGTGTGTCATACTTCTATACACGCGTTCGCCGCTACAAATTTATATGGGAGTCAATCTGCACAATCATTTTATAGGTAAGAGAGAGCAGAAAGAGAAAAAGAATTAGGTATATAGGTATATGGTGCACCGTTTGCTGTACGTGCATTTGACCTTGCACATATAGTGTGCAACACTATAAACATACGTATTATATACGTATGTTTATATACGTTATATATATTGGTCATTCCAGATGTCAAATTATATATTATATACGTTATATATATACCAAGTTTTAGCTTCTTTGGCGTCTTCCATTCTCTTTATATGAGCTCTATATAAAGCGAAATTATTCTCCTTAAATCGTTTTGACAATACATTGTGACCTAAAGAAGTTATATTCTATTCTTGGAAAAAACTGATTACATGAACACCTTACAAATTTGACATACTATTAAAAGAATATTCTAAATACAATTTTTGTGTTTCGCTACGACAATAATGTGAAGGAAGTTTAGGTAAACTCTCAAAAAATTGTTCCAAGTATTTATGACTTTCTGTATACCTAGTCTTTACCATTTTCTTGATAGAAACACGTGATCCGTCGTCAATCATACCGCAAAAATTATTATGCACCCAACAATGAATGGTTTTATAATCTATATCTGATGTATTTGTGAACATGCAACGACATACTTATAAGTTTTCATTCCCGTCATGTATGTAGTAAGTGTACGTACCTTGTCTTCTTGAATTTTTCTTGTTTGATTTAAATGTTGGAGTTTTAAGTACATGAGATGCTACAAAGACCTTACGTTGATCCCTAGTCATATCTTAAAAGTTCTTAAATACTTAACTTTGCACTGCTCTGCAAATTCCTTGCAATATCTTAATTTGGAATTTTAACATTTTACTGACTTACACGCCTCTTTTAAAAGTTTTGCTTTTCTTTGTATATCTTGCTTAATCTTCCCGAATGTTTTATCATTTTGGCTATGATGATTTTATTGGTTGCTATATGAAATACCTGTGTTGAGGTCTTTCTATACCATGCTCTCAGGTTAGCAAGCCAGGATATTCTTCTTTGTCCTGGAGCTCATTTTCCTTCAGTTTTACCTTGCAAAGTGCATTGGAGTAGCTCGTATCTGCCTTGATTTCTCATTATATGTCCCAAGTACTCCATCTTACGGCTCTTCACAATGTAGACAATATCACTTTTATCTAAATTTTGTAATTTATCTTTCAATGACTTTTACAGAGATCCAACAATTAGAGTGCTATTATAAGCAATTTTTACTTTTAGTAGGTATTGAGCAAAAATTCTGGTCAATTTGGGAGAGACGTCCTTAGGAATATTATTAGTCAGTGAGTGGGAATCAGAGGTAACTTTCACATCACCTGTAGTTTGGGAAGGGTTTACTTGTGTGTTGAGTATAACAGAGGATGTGTTAAAGATGATTTTCCTAAGTAAAGATTCTCGGCAAGAATTATCTAAGAACAACTGTAATAGGATGTTGAGATTCTTCTTTCTAAAAACAGGGTTAGCTAGTTTATAAACTATATATATATATATATATATATATATATATATATATATATATATGTTTAATGTGTATATGTATATATATATATATATATACATGTATATATATATATATATATATATATATATATATATATATATATATATATATATATATGTAACAGACAGTTGAAGCTAACCGGGAACGACCCAATACTAAGGAAGCAATAAAAAGCAGGTGCTTTAAACTGAGTGTCTTTTGTTTAATGTGTATATGTATATATATATACACATATATACATGTATATATATATATATGTATATATATATACACATATATACATGTATATATATATATATATATATATATATATATATATATATATATATATATATATGTAACAGACAGTTGAAGCTAACCGGGAACGACCCAATACTAAGGAAGCAATAAAAAGCAGGTGCTTCAAACTGAGTGTCTTTTATTAAAAGTCAAGCTTTCGCCACATACTTTTGGGCTTCATCAGAACTTACTGTAATGGAAAAAAATTCTTTACAATCATCATAATTTAAGATGTTATTTTTAATATTACCTTAACGTTGACACTATTTCTTAGTGTAAAATATTGGTTTGTGTTTAAAAACAATGTGTAGTTCCACATCTAAAATATTTTACACTAAGAAATAGTGTCAACTTTAGGGTAATATTAAAAATAACATCTTTAATTATGATGATTCTAAAGAGCGTTTTTCCATTACAGTAAGTTCTGATGAATCAAAAATTATGTGGCGAAAGCTTGACTTTTAATAAAAGACACTCACTTTAAAGCATCCGTTTTTTACTGCTTCCTTGGTATTGGGTCGTTCCCGGTTACCTTCAACTGTCTGTTGTTTACCAGTAGCCCGGTACTGTCCTCGTCTTTCGTTTTATATATATATATATATATATATATATATATATACATATATATATATATATATATATATATATACATATATATACATATATATATATATATATATATATATATACATAAATATATATATATATATATATATATATATATATATATATACATATATATATACATATATATATATATATATATACATATATATATATATATAATATATATATATATATATATATATATATATATATATATATATATTTAAATATACTAAAAGAACATTTTTATTCTCGAGAGAGAAAGAGAAAGAAAATATATCTTCTGTGTCTCTCTTACTCATATCTGACATATGTAATGGTTTCACAGATTCACTCCTGTAAAAATTTTCAACGTCGAGCGGGCGTATAGAAATATATATTCAATAAACAATTATCTAGTTTAGTGCAGTCGTTCTGAAGTGATGCCACTGATGCCCGTACAAACATTTCGGCGATTCATTTTTAATAATATAGATGGATACAAAAATAAATATCCATTATATACCCTATTTTCCTTATATCCAAAAATTATTTTAACTAGCATTTAAAGTACTAAATCATTCAAAATTTCTATCTTAAATAAAACGTTCACCTTATAAAACGCTAAATTGTTCGCCTTTGGCACTGATATCTTCACCGGATCAAATTTATTGGCTCTTTCAGTGTTCATATGTAAGAAAAGTACAAGAATTTGTATGAGTGAAAAAAGGATAAAGCTGAGTTTGAGCTTTTGCCAGAAAAATTTAATATCTGATATGTCTGCGACAGTAAATAACTATATGTGGCGAAAATTTGAAAATTATATCAACGCCTACCCGGAACGTGGTAGAATGAGTGGAAACATCAAGAGAGAAATTAGGAAGTAATAAGCTTGGCCGGTTGTTTTAGAGATTCAGTAAATATGAATTTGGTTTCATGGGAAGTTCCAGCTTAATTACGTTTTTGCGGAAAAATAACAATTTTTTGTTTGCCTTCTGCTTCTTTTTAGATTGTCGGTTTTAATTTCGTACAGTATACTTATGTCAATATAGAATAATAAAAAATATATAAAAAAATTATTAATTCTGTTGTTTATTATATGTTTATTATATGTATTATATGTAAACTTTAACAGGTTTAAAAAGTTAACTAAACAGTAAGTTAACCTTCCTGGCTCCGGATGATTTCAAAACACCTTATACCGGGTGAAGTGACTGCTCACCCAACAGATATCTTAATTATTATTAATTAATCAAATATTTATTGGTTGCGTATATCTTGATGCAGTCGGGCTAATTTGAACGATTTAGTGAGAGAAACATTTTTAATAAATCAGGTTCGGCAGCACACCTTCAATCAATCAATCAATCAATATTCCTTATTTCATCTCACTTTTACAAGTATTGAAATAGGTAGTAAAAAAAAGTAAAAACTATAACCACATAAAACACAAAATATACACAAAAACATACAAATTGTTAAAAAGATGCCTGCAAGTATTCCTCTAACGAATAGAAAGTGTTTACCAGAAGTAAGTCCTTAACTGTTCTCTTAAATACATTAATATTTGACTCTTTAACATAATTAGGTAATTAATTATACAAACTAACTCATGTTGGGTAAGGACCGTTGCCCACAACAGTCAAGTGACTAGTAGGGGTCAACAAATCATTTCTGTAACGAAAATTGTAGCCACTCATTAATGAAACATTATTTCTGCAAATAAAATTACATCTATTTGACTTTACATAAACAATACAACTAAAAAGATACAGCGAAATTACAGTTAAAATATTTAATTGTTTAAAAACTGGTCTACAGGAATTCAAGCGCTTTCTAAACGTCATGGTACGAATATTTTTTTTTTTTTTGAAGAACAAGTACTTCATTAATTCGGGAGCAATTTCCCCAACAAACTAAGCAATAGGTAAAGAAATAATAATAAGACTTACTCACAATCAATTTAATTTAACAATCTGACGACCGGTTTCGCTTTCTATAAATTGCAAAGCATCTTCAGGTCGAGATTCAGAGTTAAACTAATGCTGCAATAAAATAAACCCAATTAGGGTGGTGTCTCATAAAGATAAAATAAACAAATAAATAAATTAGTTCATACAAATTATAGTAATTATGCCAATATTACATGTCTGTGGTTTTCAAAATGAATAATTTGAATATATAAAAGGTAGTAACAGACAAGGTAAGGCCCACAATTGGTATAAAGTAGCAATCTTTTGTTGTAATAAATTAATAAATGAGCAAATAAGTAAAACAAAACAAAACAAACATTACTTACATGCCGGTACTCTATTAATTGATGGATGGTAGGTCATGGTTGCAAAAATCATGTATTGTTGATTGGAGAACTTTAATGAGCTATTGCAGTTGTTTTGACAATAAACGGGAAGTTCTTGAGGAGAACAGATTTGATCCAATGAATTAGAGATAGGTATATTGTTGTTGTTTGTCAGATGAAAGTGATGTTCTTTACTATTGTATTAATTAAATTATTTACACTTATAACAGAGATATATTTTTTGGAATGTGTGTTATTTATTGAGTATTTATGTAATTGTCATAAAACTGTCTCCTTCATTTCATTCCCTGTGGAACTCCTCAAGTTCAAATTTCATTCCCTCCAGAGTTCCCTGTGGAACTCCGGAGAGGACACTTTCTTCTAAAGAAAATATTATATTCCCATTCACATTGACCTTAATTTTTTTAAACCTTGTCGATAAAAAGGTTTGGATCCACTTTAACGCAGTTCCTCTAACACCACTATGATAAAGTTTTTCCAGCAGTATTGGACGATTTACAGTTTCAAAAGCTCGTGCTAAGTCAAAAAACAAACAGATAACTTTATTACCCTTATCAAAGTTCGATAAAATATGATTCCACAGCGCTAGTAGTGCATCTTGCACACTTATACCTTCACGGAAACCAAATTGAGATTTTTCTCTGTTTTGCCTTTTGATATACGAGAGGAGACGTGTATGAAATGCCTTCTCATATATTTTTGAAAATACAGATAAAAGTGATAGGCCTCGATAGTTATCAAATTTTTATTTGTCACCTTTTTTATGTATAGACACAACTAAAGCAGTATTTAGAATTTGAGGAAAAATCCCTTCCTAAAATGAAAGGTTTACCAGAAATGTTAATTGTTTATATATGTTATAAGATACATGTGATAACATAGAATACGAGATCTCATCCAGGACAGCCGAGGATTTTTTTAAAATATCTTTAATTATACATCCACAGAAATTCCCAAATTATTTTTAAATTTACTTGGGTATTTAGAAGATTTTCTAAATCTTCGATTTTTACCTCCAAAAGTGTTTCGATTTAAGATGCGCTAAGCCTCAGCCGTACTATTCTGCGCATTTATCATTTTATTATTAAAATAAGTTTGCTTGACTAACCTAACTTTGTATTCATGATTTTTTTTTAGAATATTATACCGTATTCTAAGCTCATGACTTTCTGAATATTTTATAGATATGAAAATGTCTCTAATAAAATCTCCCTCTGTTATTAAATTAGAAGTCAACCAGACATTGTTTTTAGACTGTTTAGAAAATCGTCTATAATTCACCGTTTCCAAAGGAAATGCTTTATCGAATAGTTCCAAAATTTTTTTAAAAAATATGCAAAACTTGTTATCCGAAGATAGGTCTGAGTTAAGGAAGCACCAAGATTCCTTAGAGAGCAATTGGTTAAAATAATTAATATTACGCATTCAAGTTGTATTCAACTTTCTGTAAAAAAATGATCAATTACATCGATATAAACAACAGAACAAGATAAAAACTTGATATTTAAATTGCAGAAAATATTATCAATCACAGTTTGAGAGTCATTATGTCTTCTAGTATATTCAAAAATACATTAATTTAAACCATAAGAGGTAAAAAACATTTTTTTTTATCTTAATGCATCTATATTGTGCACTTTTGGATCAAAAAAGTCACCACAGATGAAAATAATATTATTTTTGTTTAATATTTCTGGTAACATTTCGTCCATTTTATTTATGAAAGTTTGTGTATCTTTTGACGATCTGTAAAAACAGCCAACAGTTATAATGTTATTTTGATATTCCAAATCTATGAAGGTATACTCAAATATATTATCAATCTTAGCAAGCGAACAGTTTTTAATAGTAAAAGAACAACTTTCATTTATAAATATTGCGACCCCTCCCCCACCTGATTTTGAACAATAGAAGGAATCATTTAATACATAAGAGTCCAAGAACAATTTTAAAATTTCATATTTATCACACCACACTTCACTAACACAAAATACATTTTGGTAGTTTAGAGACAATTTTCAATATTTAGTTTACTCAGTATTTAAATAATTAATTGTGGCAGGTAAGCAGTTGATGTCATTTATTTCTATAAAATAAAAAAAATATCTGTGAGATAATAAAGACTAAATTTTATTTATAATTTTTAAAAGAATTCGTCCAAACTGAGCGTTAAGTGATCCCTGCATAAGACACTTTTCAAGTAAATGATTCAAAATCGGAGAGAAAAGACACGTTTCGGTATTTCGGCAAACCGATCCCAAGCTTGACGATTTACATGTAAAAATCAACGGAATATCAGTTGATGAGTAACCAAAGATTAATTTCTCTCCATACAATTTTAATTGTCAATTACGGCAAATTTAAATTTGCCGTTTGTCGATGCTTCATTTGGATTGGTCGCGAACTGTACCTTGCGAGAGCGGGATGAAATGGTATTTCGGGATGGATAAGTGCTTAACAACTTAAGTATTGAAGTGATATTGAGTGCACGAACTGGCTTTTCTTTCTGGGATTTACATTTATTTTCTAAAGTAATACTGTGATAAATTACCACATTACCATGTCTATTTGCCTAAAATGTCCCGGTTTATAAATATTAGTGCCGGGGGTAAGGGAAGTAATAGAGCATTTTTAGATAGTGAATAAAAGTCATAAGGCAGAATATACTTTTAATATTTTAAAAAACAGATTATTATAAAAAACAAAAAAAAATTTTATGTATATTCAGGGATTCTACAGTATTCACTACCTTCCTCGCTAAACCGCTTCCATTTTTCTCTGTTGTCCCATTCTCCATCGTTTAAGCCTCTCTTACTCATGGCGTTGTCTACTTCGTTCCTCCAGGATCTTCGTGGTCGTCCTCTTTTCCTCCTTCCTATGGGGCTCCAGTCGCTAGTTCTTTTTACATGTCCATACCACTTTAGTCTTTTTTGTTCTATATATGTTAGTATGTCTGTTTCTATTGACGTTCTTTGCTTTATTTCGTCATTACTTCTCCTATCAATTCTTGTTACTCTGTAGCATCTTCGCATACATTCCATCTATGTTGCTAATATCTTACTGCTGTTTTTCTTGTTTATTATCCAATTTTTAACCCCATAATGTCATAATACTTCGCGCTAATGTTTTATAAATCTGTGTTTTTGTCTTTATATTTAGTTGTTTATCCCACCAAACTAAGTTAAGTTTTTAGATTTTTCGGATAAAATGTTTTGATATCAAAAATAAATTGGTAGGGCAAACTTATTACGGCGAATCGAAAGCTCTCCAGGTAAAAGTTAAAGCTATTTCAAAACAGTTTGTTTCGAAAAAAATGCCAACAGTTTGTCAGACGTGACGGAATTTTAAATCTCGATTAGTTTTTACAATGGCTGGTTTTCATGAACAGCATTTGAAAGTTTTTGAGTTTATTATTGAATGTGACGATTTTGAAAGTGATGATATCTCGATCCGTGAAGCAATCGGTTTGAAAACTGTATTAAATTATTACTCTTTTAACATAGTTTTAAATACTCTTACTTAAGAAAGTGTTTACCCAAACCAATTTGATATTCAATGGCATTATTCATTCCAAAAATAGAATAACAAAACTGGTCCAAAATCTCAGAGATTTTTGTAATGATAATAATTTCCAGTATATACGCAGTGACGTTTTAGACTTGCTTAATATTTGCGAACCTACCAAAAAAAGACAAAGGCATAACAGAAACAGATCTCAAGAAACGAGTATATTTTGAAATTTTGGATACCATTATTATACAAATAGATACTCATTTTTTGAATTTTAAAGTTTTGTAAATTTTTGACCTCTTTGATGATTCAAAATTTAAAAATTACGCCAATAAATTTCCAAGATATTTAAAAACTATCCAATATTCTAAATAATAATGTAATAAATCTAATTAATAATATAATAAAATAAGAAAATAAATTAAAAGTTGAAACACCATAAAACAAGAGAAAATGTCAAGCTTGTCCCAAATGTCAATAGAAAAAAACTTTTAAAATGTCTCTAAAACTCTAATAAATTTTACGATGACGATATAACCCATTTTGCTACTTCTAAACAACGTAGACTAGAGTTAACTTTTTAAATGTGTTTAGGTTCTAAACTTAATTTACAAGAAAAAAAAAATCAAATCAAATCATAAAAATCAAAAAATCTCCTATGAGTATCGAAATCTTTTTATTATGCAGTATACCTATCTGAGGAGACAAAAAATAGCTTGTCTCTAAAGCCACAAGCCGCCACTGCCTTATAGACCCATTGCTGGATAGATAATTTTTTCATTGTTCTCTATTTTTAGCTTCTTATTCTTCTTGCAGTACCGTCTTCTATCGGAGGTTGGCTACCATCACATCAATCTTTACTTTGTTGGCTGCAGCTCTGAACAACTGTATTAAACTGCACACATACCACTCCCTTAAATTTTGCAACCAGGATTACCATGGAAATACCAGAGATATGGTTTCCATATTTCTCTTCTAAATTAAATATTGAATACATTTTATACCTTGAGTCTGACACTTAAAATGGGGCATATAGTGTAAAATTTCAAAAAAGCATTTTTAAAATATAATTATTCAGTAACACTTCGGCCTAACGCATACACGTCTATTTTTATAATTATTTCTTTAATAAATAGGTATTTTTTAAACATTTATTTATTACAGCAATCATTGTTTAATTATAAATTAGAATGTTTTAATATTAAATAAATAATAATAAAATAAATAAATAAAAGTTTAAAAAAAGAAAAAATCATTTTAAAAAATTTAAAAAAATCGTGATGTAATTTAATTAACTTAATTCCCAAAATATCCTATAATCAGCTTTTAGAATTTTTTTTGTATTTCGCGCTTCTAAGCACCGAACGATTTCGTGGGTAGATAGAGTCACGAATGCAGAAGTGTTATGGAGAATAGGCAGAGAGAAGGAAATGAAAAATACAATAAAAGAAAGGAAATTGCAATATCTCGGACATGTAATTAAAGGCGAAAGATTCAACATCTTGAGACTCATAATTCAAGGAAAAATAGAGGGTAGGAGAAGCGTAAGAACAAGACGCGTTTACAGGTTGAAGGACCTGAAAGACTGATATGGTTGTGAACGAAGATGTAGGTGTTTGTCCTTACACCTTTGTCCTGATGGCTTTGTTTCGCGCACCAGTAATAGGTCGCTGGTTTTTTCCCTTGGGGAACAAGGTTTTTCCTTAGGGAAATAGGTTCACTTTATATATATATTTCTTTGAAGGACCACCCAGAAAACTGGGAAAAA
The DNA here is from genome assembly GCA_918026665.1 of Diabrotica balteata. Taxonomy (NCBI): domain Eukaryota; kingdom Metazoa; phylum Arthropoda; class Insecta; order Coleoptera; family Chrysomelidae; genus Diabrotica; species Diabrotica balteata. The sequence continues at coordinate 34,076,568 of OU898280.1, read as the reverse complement.
TGAAGATTCGAAAAGAACGTTTGAACAAATATATTTAAACAAATACAATGTATTTTAAACGCCGCTAACTTGCATATGATACACACTTGTCGGTGATACAATATTGACACGAACTATATTGACTGGTTTAAAACACTAATATGCCGCTGGGGCGAGTAGAGCCTGACGCTCCTTCAGTGCTGGAATTTGAACTGATACTGATGGATTTTAACTGCGAACTCATCTCCACTCTCTTCCCTCAATTACAAACATTCCAAAATCTCCCCCCTGACCCCTCGACGTATTAAAAGATATGTTTATTTTTCAAATACCTTTAACTTTCAAATCATTGATAAACTACCTGATAAGGGTATTTGTCTCTACTTGCGGAACTTTGGAATGCGTCAGAGGGTAATTTGGAAAATACTAATCCTTTCATTGTTATAATTCTATGAAGGTTTTAGAAACTTGAGTAGAAAGTTATTTAAATGCAAGATAACGGCGCTTTACAGATTATTAATTATTACAAAGAAATTTTATATATCTAAACTAATATACAGTATGATACAAAAATAAACTAAATAATATGATACAAAACTAGACTAAAAATATTAAGTATTGTTGTTACGCAACATAGTTCCCCCGTTGATGTGACCTACATCTAAATGAGTATGGGGTAAAGGACATACTTTACCAACAGATCTTATAAATGTTCCGTCTTTAGTTCTTAGTTTTACAGTTCTAACCCTGCCGTCTTTACCTGGCAGTGTTTCGATTACTCTTGCCAGTGGCCATTTTAGAGGAGGAGCGTTATCATCGATTAGGAGTACAAGATCATCGACTTTAATGTTTTCTTGGGGCAGAAACCATTTGGGCTTATTTTGGAGGCGATTTAAATAATCCCTAGACCAACATTTCCAGAAATGCTGCTGAATTTTGCTGCATTTCTGCCACAGTGATAAACTATTTTCGGATTTTGTCGAGATATCTTTTTCTGGATAGGAAGTCATGCTGCTTCCAATGAGAAAATGAGCGGGGGTTAGAAAAGAAAAATCATTTGGACTGTCTGACAATGGACAGAGGGGTCGTGAATTTAAAACAGCTTCTATTTGAGCCAAAATAGTGGTTAATTCCTCAAATGTAAAAATATTATTGCCCATCATCCTTACTAAATGATACCTGCAGTTTTTTATAGCTGCTTCCCAAATTCCACCCTGATGTGGAGATCGAGGTGCAATGAACTTCCACTCAATTAATGTTGAGGCTGCGAATTCTTTTATGGTAGGTAGAACATCCGTTCCCATAAAAAAGTCATAAAGCTCTTTTAACTGATTACGAGCTCCAAGAAAGTTGGACGCATTGTCCGAATAAATGGTTTTAGGAATACCTCTGCGTGAAATGAATCTTTTTAACGTTAGTAGGAATGCTTCGGTGCTAAGACTGGACACTAGCTCTATATGGACTGCGTTAGTGACGAGGCATACGAATACTGCTATATAAGCCTTACAAATGGGAGCACGTCGCAGTTTTGAAGATTTTATTTGAAATGGGCCCCCGTAGTCGATGCCGACATTTGTGAATGGTCGAGAGACCTGAAACCGTTCTTTGGGTAGATCGGCCATTATTTGATGAGCTGGTCTTGCGTTAAATCTGTAACAGTTCTTACATTTGTAGATGATCCTCTTGATTTCTCTTAGTCCATCAAGAGGCCAATAAGTGAGTCTAATATTTGACAATGTATTTTGAGGGCCTGTGTGCAGTAGGCGAATGTGTTCCCTTGCAAGTAACGATCTAACTACCTGGCATTTTGTAGAGAGAAGAAGTGGAAATTTTTGATTATACGACACATTTGCGTTGCGGAGTCGTCCACCGACTCTTATTAAATCAGATGCGTCTATAAATGGATTAAATTTTAAGATAACCTTATTTATTAGACCAAAAAGATCAAAAATAGAAGAGATAATTGACAGAACTTCTTCTTTTGTGTATATTGTTTTACTAGAAATGTCAGGATGAGAGATAGAGAACATGTTAGACTGAGAATTCCAACATATTCCAAGAACTTTATTTGAAGAATTATAGAGTTTTATTACATAATTAAATTTTTGAAATTCAGAGGAAGTAGAGTCGAGAAACTCAGAATAATTAGAACTCCATTTCTGTAGTGCTACTCCAGCGGAATTTAGACTCATAAAAAGTTGCTTATAAGTCTTGTACAAGGTATAACCTAAAGAGACATATTTGTAGAGTCTACAGCGAATTAAAATTTCGAACAAATCAGGTTGTACAGTATAACCTTTGAGCGTAATGTCGTTGAGAGACACATTTGAGATTGATTTCATTGATCCATTAAATGCAACCCTGAGTCGAGTAGTCAAGCTATCATGCTTGAAATCACAATGATGTGGGAGAAAAAACTTATGTTCGGACGACTCATTAATCTTAGAAAAAGGAACGTGTTTACAATGCCCTAAAGAAACATATTCTGATATGAATTCTTTGTGCAGATTCAGTAATTCGTTTGATTTGTTAAGCCTTTTTTCAAGATTGAAAAAACGTCTTTTTGCCAAATGAAATGATTCACCTAATTTTTGATATTCATTAGGAGTCTTCAGAGGTAGGTCTACTTGAAATCTGCCACTAGGAAGAATTGTTAGTGAAGATTTGAATATGTCCTCAGCTCGCTGTTCTGAGGGAGTTAATGTTTTTGCATGAATAGAAGTGAGTGGTTTAGTCTCTTCTATTTCCCAAAAATTCTTTAAAAGAGAATCAAGATCAGCAGTTTGTACGTGTAACGAAATATTTGAATGATGTGAGTGAGCTTTGTTCTTTGAAGGAGTCGCGTTTGATCCTAACATTGTATAACGAGAGTATGGGATATTTCCACCTACAATATAACCCAAATGAGTGTTTTGAAGAATAGGAAGGTTGGGGCCTAATTTTATTAAGCCGTAAGTAACTAGGTCAAAATAAATATCAGCTCCTAAAAGCATGTCTACGTCCGACGGGGTACAGAAATGTGGGTCTGCAAGTTTTATATTTTTTGGTATTTTTAATAAATTTAAATCCAGCGCGACTTGTGAATGCTGGCACGTAATGCTTTCGAGGACAGCACAGGACAGATTAAAGTTTTTACCAGGATATGTGTTTGAATAGATTTTAAGGTCTACCATTTTGTTTGAAACAGAAGAAGTTTGAGCTATACCTGATATTTGAAGATTTCTGGTATAGGGTGAATAACAAATTCTTTTGGCTAACCTGTCTGTTATGAACGAAACTTGGCTACCGGAGTCTGTTAAACAACGAACAGAGATGGGATTGTTTTCAACATCGTAAACAGTTACCAAAGCAGTTGCGAGTAAAATTTGCAGATTGTTCGAATATACAGAGTGGGACGAAATATTGCTCGGCCCTGGAAGATTTTGCGTATCTGGTAAACCTTGCGGAATTGCATTTGGAACAGAGTTGTTCTGCGAATTTGCATGAATATTCTCCGAAGTGAATTGAGACGAATGCTGATTTGGACGTTGATGACGTGAATTCCGAACAAATTGATTTTGGGCGGATTGACTTTCAGAATTCGATCTATACGAACTTTGCCGTGAAATATTTTCCGACGGGTGGGGAATGTGAAGCAAAGAGTGATGTCTTTTATTGCAGGTTTTGCAATTCGAAGATGAGGAACAAGAATTAGACATATGACCACTAGCAAGGCAATTGAGACAAAAACCTTTGTTTTTTACTTTTTGCATACGCTCTTGAGCGGACAAATTTAAAAATTGTTGGCAAGAGTAAACTTTATGTGAGTTAGAATTGCATACGAAACATTTAAAAGATGTATCTCTATTATTTATAGAAATATGAAGAGACGGTTTTGATTTATAAACTGTTTTCTCTTCAAAGATCAAATTTTCCAATATTTTACATTTCTTTTCAATAAAATTCAAAAACTCATCTATTGTAGGAAGTTCGTTGAAATCTCTTTCGGATTCAAAGGATCGTTTCATATTAAAATCTAATTTTTGTGTGAATATATGAATTAAAATTAAATCTGCAAGATTGTCGGAGATATTTAAATTATTTAGCGCACTTAAATTCATTTTTATGTGAGTTAAGAATTCTCGCAAGTTTTGAGCAGTATTTTTTGTTAATGAAGGAACGTTCAAAAGTTGTTTTACATAAGTGTTAATTATTAAACATTTGTTTTCAAATCTATTCTTAAGTGTATCGAGCGCAACGGAAAAATTTGAGCCTACAACTTCCAAATTTTCAATTAGTTGTAGAGGCTCGTTCTTGAGAATTGATTTTAAATAAATTAGTTTTTCAATATCTGAAAGATTTAAATCATCTACGATAAGTTTGTTAAACATCTCGATAAAACTAGGCCAATTTGCTATATTTCCATCGAAATGTGGAATTTTTATTTCCGGTAGGCGGATATGATGGTTATTTGAATGATTTTGTTGAGCTGAGGTGCTCACAACAGAATTTACTGAAATTGTATCAATTTTATTCTTTAGAGCTGATTCTAAGGTTAAAAATCTGTCTTCTACGTCTGCCATGTCAACAGAAAATTCATCATCTATTATCTCTAATTCATTTTGAACCTCGAGATATTTGTCAAAAACTTTTGATAAATAGTCTTTTCTAGAAATTAGTTCATTTTTTGAAATATTAATTTTTTCATTTTCTTTAAGCCAATTCTCCAATCTAGTTATCGAAGCTTTACTACGACCTCTTGCTTTAACAAGGTCATCTTTTACTTTAACAATATCATCAACCGTTTTATTCATGATTAGCTAATTGAATTAGATAAATATTTAATGAGCGAGAAATATGTGAAAGAATTTGATCTTTAAATTGAAAAACAGAAGAATAATAATAAACACAGAGAGATAGCGAAAATATGAGAATTTACACTAAAAATCGAAAATATAAGTAAAAAGATATATGTATATCTTTATATATTACTTGGAATATAAGTAAAAAGATCTAATAATTATAAAAAGAATAGCGAAATAACGAAAATGTTCAATAAATGTTCAAAAACAGTTTATACGAGTAGTATGCACTTCACAAATGTTACTAAAATTAAAAAACTTACAGTTTGTTGAGTGTGATGCTAGGCGTTAAATCAGCTACCAGGATGAAGTAGTCTGGAGGCGTCCTACTGGAAGACCCTGAAGATGCTGCGTTGATGTCTAACTTGAAGATGAGACGTGCGAAGATCTCTGATTCGAAGTTGAAATGTGAAGAAATCCGGTTCGAAGGAACATGAGCGAAGATGTAGGTGTTTGTCCTTACACCTTTGTCCTGATGGTTTTGTTTCGCGCACCAGTAATAGGTCGCTGGTTTTTTCCCTTGGGGAACAAGGTTTTTCCTTAGGGAAATAGGTTCACTTTATATATATATTTCTTTGAAGGACCACCCAGAAAACTGGGAAAAATGAAGATTCGAAAAGAACGTTTGAACAAATATATTTAAACAAATACAATGTATTTTAAACGCCGCTAACTTGCATATGATACACACTTGTCGGTGATACAATATTGACACGAACTATATTGACTGGTTTAAAACACTAATATGCCGCTGGGGCGAGTAGAGCCTGACGCTCCTTCAGTGCTGGAATTTGAACTGATACTGATGGATTTTAACTGCGAACTCATCTCCACTCTCTTCCCTCAATCACAAACATTCCAAAATCTCCCCCCTGACCCCTCGACGTATTAAAAGATATGTTTATTTTTCAAATACCTTTAACTTTCAAATCATTGATAAACTACCTGATAAGGGTATTTGTCTCTACTTGCGGAACTTTGGAATGCGTCAGAGGGTAATTTGGAAAATACTAATCCTTTCATTGTTATAATTCTATGAAGGTTTTAGAAACTTGAGTAGAAAGTTATTTAAATGCAAGATAACGGCGCTTTACAGATTATTAATTATTACAAAGAAATTTTATATATCTAAACTAATATACAGTATGATACAAAAATAAACTAAATAATATGATACAAAACTAGACTAAAAATATTAAGTATTGTTGTTACGCAACAGGTTGCAGCTCAAGGCAATTGTTCAGGGCAGCTGCCTCAAAGGTCAAAATAGCCATGATGATCGCCAACCCCCGTTGCCGAGATGGTACTTAAAAAAGAAGAAGCACCGCAGAAATATGTATACGTGTGAGTAAGAATCTCAGTAGCCAGACCAACTTTTTAAGTTTTTCTCCATCATGATTGTCCGAGATGAAACCTATATCCTTTTATTTTTGCAGATTGAAACACTTCACTTACAGCTGCATGGATTTCTTTTTCGAAATCGGCATTCACAACCTTGGGACCAACATTTAAGTTCAACTTTTGATACTCCGTCTTTAAACAATTTAAGGCAGTCACATATGAGTTTGTTAACTTATTTGAAAGCAAAAAGAATGCCAACGGCACATAGTGTCCATTCTCGAGTCCGTAAACTGTAAATAGTTGAATAAAAAAGTTAGTGCAGTATTAACAAGTTGCATAAACACAAATTGTTTCTCATTTACTTAAAAATGTTAAATTAGATACACAATAAAAAGCAACAAATTTTTTTACCGGATCATTTTTCAATCAAAAATTGTTCTTTTTGGTTAGTTGTCACTTTCATGGAGTTTAATGAGTCATGTACTTCCTGCGCGCACTTCGGAATTTTGGGAATAACTTGTTTTCTGCCATTATAATTACTTTTTCTAATCAAATGTACATCTTTCACAGTAAGACTTTTAGTGCCTCTTTGTTTAATTTCGCTGTGTATCAACTTCAATGGTTTTTCACACAAATCATCCATTGCCTTCCGCTTAAGACTATTACTTAATTTTTGCTGGTTTAACACTGTTTTTAATAAACTTTCATGGGTATGGATATGACTACATTCGACTACACTGTTCATCATCATCATCTTTGGCTCGACAATCCTCTGTGGATCTTGGCCTGACTAAGATTCGTCGCCATTCTGTTCGGTTTCTGGCAACCTGTTGCCATCTTCTGATTTTTAATATTCGAAAGTCGGTTTCAACTCCATCTGACCACCTAATTCGCAGTCGGCCTTTGCTTCTTCTTCCTACAGGTGTTCTTGTAATTAGCTTTTTCGCAATCGTATTTTCTGGCATTCGTATTATGTGTCCAGCCCATCTAAGTCGCTGTATTGTAATGAACTACTACACTGTAACAAATATTTGAAGTTTTAACAAATACTTTGCAACTTCTTTCTACACACTGCCAACGTTTGATATTATTAGCAAGCATTTTATGGAAGTTATACTTGTAATTGTCAATAACTAACATTGAAATGCGTTTCCACATAACATTTAACTTACTTCAGATTTCTCCATCATGAACTAGGTATAACGACATTCAAACTTTAAATAAAGTAATAATGTTAAGATTCGCACCACCTCTATTTCTTATCATAAAATTTCAGGTAGACTACTCATTACCTACCCATATTTTCAAAGAAATATATCAATTGCAATTTCTTATACGAAAAAACCCAATCAAATATTGAAGAAGGGAATATGAGTTCTAACATCATAATACTTTAGTAATATTATCGTTATATCAATTACTATTTAACTGGGAATAAGCCACAATTAAAGATAAAAATACGTTTATTGACGTTTCAGTTTCCATTTCGGAAATCGTTCTCAAAATACAAACAGTAAATAAACAAATTTTGTTTTTTATTACATAGTGAAAAATTCTTCTAATAATTTAATTTTATCTGACTCATTTATATTGACAATTCAGACATACATTACGCATTTTAAAGTAGACGACTTTAAAATGATATTGCCAATATTGTTAATTTAAAATGACGACTCCATAATCATCCTACCCGCAGACAAGGGGAGTGCAACTATGCTAATGAATAAAATTCAATACGAAAACAAAATTAAAGATCTAATAATAAATAGACCTTATACAAAATTAACAAAAGATCCAACAAAGCCTTTGGAAAACAAAATATATAGAACTTTATTCAAGTTTCAAGATTTTTTAACAAGTTATCAGAGAGGATTAATTACACCTCATTACAGTAAGACTCCTCATTTTTATGGAATACCGAAAATTCATAAAACGAATATACCACTTAGACCCATTTGTAGTACCATGAATTCTTCTTGTAGTGAACTATCAAAATTTTTTTAAATATTTTAAAACCATTTACAAATAAAATTGACACATTCATAAAAAAAATACACAACATTTTTTAAATTAATTATTAAATATTGAATTTAATTCAAATAATACTTTGGTAAAATTTGACATAAATAGTTTATTTACGAATGTGCCGTTAAATAAGACTTTAAGTATAGTCAAGACAAAATTAGAGAGTGATGATTCATTGGCAACTAGAACAAGACTAAACATATCGGCTATAATGGAGTTATTAACATTATGTACTGATAATACATATTTTCAACTAAATATCGCTCCGTGCGTGACCATGGTAGGGGTACATTGAAACGATGCCAGCGTGCGCCTCGGCGAAATATGACAAAATTGGAATATTGGACAAAATATTTTTACCCATAAATTTTATCAAAAATGCGTGCAAATACATGTTGCGTATTTAATTGTGCTAATAATAGCAATAATGGTGAGTGTAGTTTTTATAGGTTTCCAAATATTACATATAAATTAGAGAAAAGAAAAAGATGAATTCATGCTATTAATACGAAAAAGTAAATATCACATAATTTCATTTTTATGCAATTGAAATAGGAAAAATTTAAATAATTTACCTTGAATGATATTTCATATGGCTTCGAGCTAACTGCGGATGACTTTAGCTTTTATATCATAACTTTTACTATTATTATTTTTAATTACTTATATGCTCTTTTGCGTGAAAAACTTGATTTGCCAGTACTAGATTTTTTCCTTTCTTTTCCGTTTGGAGTTGAAAAGGTATATAATGATGAATTTTGAGAAACCCAGTTTTTAATACTACATTTATTTTGTACATAAACTTTAAAATATAGTTAAAAAACTAATTTATTAATTATTGTCAATTTCGCATGTATTTAACAATGTCAAACATATGTCATATGTTTAACCTGAAAATTGGGATTCCCAAATTGTCAGATGAATGCGGTAGGTGTCGCGTCAGTCACGCACAGAGCGAATAAACAAAATTTTGGTCTAACAATGGGCTCTAGTTTATCTCCATTCTTAGCCGATATATTTATGGAAGATTTTGAAACAAATATCATTTCTAAACAAAATTTAAAACCCACCGTATGGTGGAGGTATGTAGATGATGTATTCTCAATATGGCCTCACGGATCAGAGTTGTTGGACACATTCCTAAATGATATAAACGATACAGAAGAGACAATAACATTTACCATGGAAAAGGAATATAATAACACGCTACCTTTTCTAAATGTTTTAATCTCTAAGAACGATACTGGATATGAGACTCAGGTGTATAGAAAACCAACACACACCAATAGATATTTAAATTCTAAATCAAATCACAATATTAATGTAAAAAAAGGGAATAATTAAATCCTTATACGATAGAACCAAAATTACTTGTTCTACCGAAAATTCGTTCTTGGGGGAGAAACATTTGTTAACATCTGTTTTATTAAGAAATTATTATCCTTTATCGTTTATAAATAAGGAATTTTCAACAATCGATCGAATAGATCAGAACAACTTAGAACAAGATCCTACAGCATACACAAGGAATAATACGAGGAAAATAAGAATACCGTACATTAAAGGATTATCAGAAAAACTTAAAAGGATAGGAAATAAATTCAACATTTCAACAACATTCAAAACAATAAACACTTTAAGATCTATTTTGTCCAAAACCAAACCTAACAATGAACAAGAAAGGACAAAGAATTGCATTTATAAAATATCTTGTGAATGCGATCAGTTTTATTTAGGTGAAACATCAAGACCATTAAATGTTAGAATAAGTGAATATCAATCTTATATTAAAATAGAGAATTTGATAGATCTCAAATATGTAAACACGCATGGGATAATGAACATAGAGTTCAATGGAATAATTCAAATGTAGTCCTAATAGAAACGGATGGTAAAAAAGAAATATTAAAGAAGCGGATCTAATTATGTTAAATGAGGCCAATTGTGTCGCAAATTCCTCGGCAGAATGTAGTAGGATCTGGTTACCAATATTGAAAGAGGAAATTAATAATAAGAAAATACCAGTATTAGTAAGTCAGTAACATATAGAGGATACATCATTTATGTTTTTTTAAATAACGAAACATATAAAATCAGAATTTTTTGGTGTTTATTGAAGGTAAACTAAATGCACGAACAAATACTTACCATGTCGGGATAGTATTATGAGGTTTTTTTGCTGGTTTTTCCCTCATAATTTACTATGGAATCACTAACAGGAGAATTTTACTGTCATCGTGTCATGTGTTTGTCTTTTTGAAGACGAATTACATGCTATGATTTTTTTCTGACGGATATTCTCAAGTTAAAGTTGATTTCTTGTAATCGAATGAACTATCTTATAAGTAAAGTCGTCCCAGGAGCGCAACTCAACAATATTGGCAATATCATTTTAAAGTCGTCTACTTTAAAATGCATATTGTATGTCTGAATTGTCAATATAAATGAGTCAGATAAAATTAAATTATTAGAAGAATTTTTCACTATTTAACAAAAAACAAAATTTATTTATTTACTGTTTGTATTTTGAGAATGATTTCCGAAGTTGAAACGTCAATAAACGTATTTTTATCTTTAATTGTGGCTTATTCCCAGTTAAGTAGTAATTAATTTAAAATGCCACAAGAAAATAGCTTCAGAACAATATTATCGTTATAATTTTAATATTTTTTTAAGTAAAAAGTAGTGTCAAATAGTAGCATTGTTTAAAAAAGACTCATTATGTTTTAAACAATGATGGTAGTGTTGTATTAATAGGTAAATACAAAGTTTGAGAAGACATTATTCAAATATCTTTTCTAAGAAATATATGACCGGAGCGAATTTACCTATGCCCCTTTTCTGTGGGGTATTAAAATCCGACCGCGGGAGCGAACTAGTATACACCCATTCGTACTAATATTAACTTTTATTCAATTTTTTTTAATTAAATTTTTTTCATAAATTTTATTTTTAACAATTTTATTTTTAACAAATAATTTAAATCATATGTATCATATTATATAAATTACTCATGTGTTAAAATTTGACTAGTGTTTCGAGAAACAAAAATTCCTTGATTAATGTTGCAGTTTTAAGTTTTGAAATATGTAATTTACTATATTAATTAATTAATTAGAATAATGCAAAAATACGCATACATCATGCATTATAAAGCATTTAAAATGCAATTTTAATAATAGTATTAGAATTATAATTAATTATCTGCATCAATTAATATTGTGTATGATTACTATTAAAGTTCAGTACGATCATTAAAGGAAAATAGGGTTTTTGCGTCAGACTCGAGTTATGCCCCAATTTAAACGTCAGACTTTTTTAGCATTCATTAAGTATTGCTTTTTTTGACAATATATATCGATATCTGACGAGTATTAATCAGTTTAGAGATGGCCTGAGAAGGGCACGTTTGACGCGTCTGACTGGAAAAAGTGCTCTTGCTCTTGCTCTTGGTGTCAGACAATAATAGAACCGTTAGTTTCCTTCTTAAAGCAAGGCATACAGAAAAAAATGAGCTGGTTATTTATCATTTTTGCACTGACTGTTTTTTGGTCGTGTTTGGAGGGGTGGACACCCTTACCGTCCCATCTATGGTGTCAGAGAATATTATTTCCTTTTATTATTCACTGAAATCAAGCTATTCAATAAATATGGCAAGAGTATGTATCATTTTTGCACATGTCGTGAAACAGTCACGTTTCGGGAAATATAGGAGGAAAATGCCCCCAAACCAAAAAAAGTTACAGAGGAAAACTGTGGCAAACTAAGGAAGCCGTACAAGAAGTTTCAAGAGAGTTTAAACGTCTAAAAAATTGCCGGCGGACACTCTAACTATAAATGACTGGTCACGGAGTCATAACATTTCATTATGAGTCATATATTAATAGAAAGCGCAACTCGCAAAAATATTAAGAATTCGAAAACCAGATATATTTGGGACCTGACGTCTATCATTACGGGTTAAAAACAGAATTAAAAAACCGCCTTTGTCAACATAATCACCTCAGGATTTATGCGACACCAAAATACTCATTTATGTCACTCCATGCTATAAATGTGAACGCGCACCCTTCAAAGTTCTATTGAAATTTTATTTATTGCCATTTTAAAAATTTTAAAAACCCTAATCTCTAATATCTCCTGCAGCGCCATTGGCACATAGTCTGTGGAAACGAATGTCAAGAAGAGACGAAATAACAATAAAACAAAAAATATAATCGCCATTGGTAGGACGGTATCAATCGTTGATTTAGCGATTTCCAGATTTCAGGAAATTAAATTTTTTTGTTTGCTTAGCGAATCAAGAGGGGCTTTTTTAGCGGGAAATGTACGTTACTATCGGTGTTTATTAAATTTTAACAATGGAAAGAGCTTCTAAAAAAAAGGATGCAATCCAGCGACCTGAAAGCATTTAATTTGTTCCTTGAATATAAAAAAAAAATATTTTTGTTTAGAGAATGTAAAAATATACAGGGTATTTCATAACCACCACACATTAGTTTATCGTTGAGAATAACCGAATTAAAATTTAATTTTGACTTTCACATAAATATTGACGTGTAGTAATTTTCAAGTCTTCAACTTTGTTCATTTTAAAATATTGCTTGAAGTATTTTTCTTCTGCTTCTTCTTCAGCTTGTATTTGTCGACTGCTGGACATGGGTCTTTTCTATTTGCTTCCATTGATATTCTACTCTTGACAATTCTCATCCATTCCTTGCCTGCAACTTGTTTGATATCATCTGCCCACCTCTTCCGTGGTCTGCCTACTCCTCACCTGTTCTCTCTTGGTCTTCAGTTTGTTATTCTCTGTGTCCATTTGTCGGGATTATCTCGGGTAACATATCCGACCCATTGGCACTTGAGCCTCGTTATACGTTCTGCACGACATCAATAATTTTTGTTCTTTCACGAATGTCGATATTTCGAATCCTCTATCTTAAATTAATCCCTAGCATGGTCTTCTCCATCGCTCTTGGGTTTTACTGAGCTGCTCTAAGGTTTTCTTTGTCAAGGCCATGGTCTTCAGTACACATGTAGTTACAGGCAAGATACATTCATAAACTCTGTTTTCATTCTGTCTCCGGCTTCGTACACACTGTAGCTTCACCTATGTTTAATAATTTTAATGTGTTTGTTCTTAAGTAGTGTAGGGTAATGTACCATTTTATGTTTATTACATTGTAACATTTTATTCTTGTCGGATAGGTCACAATTAGGTCACAATTGACGAAATGCCCCTGAAGATGCTCTAGGGAGCGAAGGTACTTGGGCAAGATTAAATGAATTAAACTGTGCTCGATATTTTCCTTTTACTTGATCAAAACTCTGTTTTAGACACATTGGTATATTTTTATTTTTTTAAGAAAAAGCCTAACTTGCCGAAAGCTACCCAAGATAATTGTATGCGTTTTCGTTTTTTTATTTCGGCTCTTTGGTTTTCTTTTCCGATTTTATTGGTAATTCCAATATATATATATATATATATATATATATATATATATATATATATATATATATATATATATATATATCATGGCTGATGTTGTCAATAACAATATTAGTTTGTAAATTACTCATTATTTTTGTTTTATAAAGGTTCATTTTAAGACCTATTTTATTTGACTACTAATTTAATTTCTTGACCATTTGCTCCAGTTCCTTAATATCTCTACTAAATACTATGTCGTACACCATCAATATTTAGAGCTTTTTGGTAAAAATAGTATCACCTTGTCTAATACCTTTACCAAGATTCATTTTTTTAGTTTTTTCGTCTTCATTGATTTTGATATGGAATGTGGCCTGTGGCAGCAAACAGATGTATGTATAGCCTCCACAACACTATTAAATCCAAGAGCCTAACATGAACATCAAAAATCAGGATATATAAAACAGTAATTAGACCGGTGATCATGTATGGGTGTGAGCAATGAAAAGCAATGAAAAGTAAACTCAGATGTTTTGAGAGAAAAATCCTCAGAAAGATCTTCGGTCCCTATCACGATCCGAATACTAACCAATACCGAATGAGAACAATTGCCGAGGTCAATCAAATGTATAGTGCTAGCAACGTAGTCCAAGAGATTAAATCCCAACGTTAAGATGGGCTGGCCATGTTCATAGGCTCCCTAATAACCGCCTTACCAAGTTAATCTGGGAAGAAGTCCCGACAGGGAGAAGGCCCTTAGGACGTCCACGAATGCGATGGAGAGATAATATATGGTCAGATTTGAGAACAATGGGGCTACTCACTGACTTAAACATCATGGACGACCGTTCGAGATGGAAACAGGTTGTGCAGTCAGCCAAGACCCACCCCTGGTTGTAGTGCTACCAGAAGAAGAAGAAGAATGTGGCCTGTTCATAAATGTTTTTAATAAGTGTAGTGTACCTTGAGTCTATTTAAGCATCCCTCAGGGTTAATAAAAAAGACCGAGTTTCAATTCAATACGAAAGCCTAGTGAAAGTCAACAAATGCCATATGTAGAGGTACATTATATATTCTGTGGTTTTCTAGCAGTGTTCTGGTGGTTTGTAAATGATTAGTTAGTACCAAACCCTTTTCTAAATATCTCCTGTTCAACCGGTTGATTTAAGCAAGTTTTTGTGTTATGCGGTTGGTTATTATTCTTGTTAGCAATTTTTATCACTGTGACAACAAACTTACAAGTCTGTAGTTTTTAATATTAGTAGTGTCTCCTTTCTTGTGTAAAAGTATTATTTTGGCGTTTTCCCACAGACTAGCTATTCTTTTTTCTGTTAGACATTTATTCAACAAAACTTCCACAACCTTTACAACGATGTTGCATCCATTTTTAACATTTCAGACATACGATCCTCACCTACTATAAGGCATGTCTAATTTCCGAAAAAATCATTTTAGGGAGAATTTCCGAGCCGACGTTTGGAACCTTCCGAGGTTCTGTACAGTAGATGTATACAAATTCTCATAGAACGTTTGTATTTCCTAGATTATTTGAGTATTTTCCGTCACCGTATTCCCCTGTTGGTTTTTGATTTTAGTTATCTTTGATTTTCCTTTTGTTAAATTTGATTTCAGTACTCTCATCCCTTTATTGTTTTCGATGGTTTGCAATATTTGTTTAGTTTGATAGGCTCGCAAGTCTGGCCTTATGCTCCTTTTAATTTTATTGTTGATAGCCTTATACTGTGGTGATTTTTTTATTGTTCTTCTTATTTCTTCCGTTAAATCCAGTGTTGTTTGTTTCAATTTTGTTTTTCTCGGATTTTATTTTTACCACATCTTTTTTGCAGTTGCTGTTCTATCATTCGATAATTTTTTTGTTATTTCATTTAAATCTTTTGTGCTGAATACAGGTAGAGGTCCTAGTCTCTTTGTTGGTTCACTTTGATATACCTCTTTATTCATTTCGAGGCTTCTATGTTTGGTAATTGAAGTTATACTTCTATACGCACGGTCGGCGTGCGTATAGAAGTATACCAAGAGCAGATACAGCGAAAACACAAAGACTGCTGGAAACAACAGAAATGAAATTCTTATGAAAAATAACAAACCAAACTCTAAGAGACAGAGTAAGAAGTGAGGAAATACGAGCGAGATGTGGTATAGAGGAAATAAAAGCGTGGACCAAAAGAAGAAAAGTGGAATGGAATCAAAGCATCGAAAGAATGACAGAAAATAGAATAGTCCGAATAGCCAGAGATAAATCGCCAAATGGAAGAAGATCATTGGGACAACCGAGGATAAGATGGCCAGACAACGTCAATTGAGACTAAAACCCGAAGTAAAACAGGTATTAAGCATATTTATAAAGTAGGAAGACGAAAGAAGAAGAAGATGTTTTCTCTAAGTTTCTGGCTCTTGTAATGTCTTCATAAAGTTGTTTTACATCTGCATCATCTGCAGAAGAAGTTGGTGCATAACAGTGTATTTTTGAATGCTGTATGTACGATGTAATTTTATTACCAGATAACTCTATTAGAAATGGCTTGGAATTTAGTTACCAAGTTTTTAATTCTTTTATGTATCAAAAAGCCTACGCCTCCTATACGATGGTTATTTTCTGAATTGTATTGGTACAAAGTGTGACCTGATTTTATTAGAGTCGTTTCTTCGCCTTTCAGCCTTGTCTCGTATAAGCCTACTATGTGTCATTTTATGGTCTTGAGTTTTTGCGAAAGAAGCGAATTCTTGCCTACCCGAGATTCCACGAGGCAGATCCTTTTCTGGGTGTGGCATTTGGCATAACATGTTTTACCCACCTGGAGACTTTCAATGTCTATATAGTTGGAAGGATGAGTAGCTTTAAATTACCATGCTGGCTGGAAGAGTTGGTGAGTTTTATATCAGCCGCCCACTCTGAGTCAGACGCTTTTCGTAGTCGTCCATTCTGGATCAGAAGATACTGTTTTGATTCTATATTAACCCTATAATCGAGGGTTGCCACTTCCGCCATCTGCACCGTACCTAAGCTCTGTTTCTCCGCCGTGGCTGCCGTTGTGGACTTCATCCGTAACCCTGGACAAGGGACCCTAAGCAGGTACTAGTTTCCCGTGTCAGGAAATCCCAGAAATCTGCGGAGGGCATGGATTGATTAATTTTTTCTAATAATATTATCTTCAACAGTTTAAAGAGTTCCTACCCGCTACCCACCCTTGATGTATTATCATATTTATATGATAATACAGGGTAACACCCTGCATTTTCCTCTATATCAAGATTTTATTAAAGTAAGTTGGCTTAAATCCTAATAGTTTAAAGTAATGTACTGTTTTTTTTTTTGTACAATTACTTAAGGACCACCCTGTGTATACATAGAGCACCCTGTATATACATAGACCACCAAACCAGGCAAGAAAAATTCACAAACTTCTTTTATTTTAAAGCCAAACAGTGATAGAGTTTTATTTTTCTGGTTTTGTGAAATAATTTTTAAGATTTTTCAAAACATCTTAGTTTAATTTATAGCGCATAATGTTTCGCCATTCTAGAATAATGTAACGTTAAAGACAGTTTTTTTTTAATCACGTATCATAAAATACATTTTTTATTTCTACGGCCATTTAGTTTCCTTAAGGTAGTTGTCCTCAAAAAGCTTCAAAAGCTCTCCGTGTATTCTCAAATATATTTTACTTAACAAATTTTATGTCGGCTAGAATCGCATCATATAAACATCCTCGGAAGTGTTTCGTACAATCCTGCCACTAAATATCTACTTAAAACTTTTATTTACGAAACTTTGGTCATAAATTTCAGTTTTCCACTCTTGAAACTCATTCAAACCTTGAGTCTTTTGAGCCCTATCGCGTTTTACTTTTATTGAGGATTTCTAAGTGAATAGTTTCTTCAAAATTGGAGTTTAGATTCGCGAAATTAAATTTTAAAGATGCATTCGATTGATAAATCAAATAAATAATATTTTTTTAGACGTGAAGCAGATATTGATAACCGGTATTATATTATATAAAAAATGTTAATGCTTAGTGTTCCTTTTCTCTAATTTAACACTTTGGCTACTGGCTATAAATTTGAAGTTTTTTGTCAGAAACTGAAACTATATTTTGGTAAAATTCACAATATTTAATACTAAAAATATGTAAATATCAACATTTAGGTATTTTTTTGAAAAAAAAAATCATGTGTAAGGGCCATGTCAAAAAATGGTACACACAGTTTGTGGCAGAAATAAAGGCGTAATTATCTTCTTAGAAACTATGTATACCATTTTTGGACACAATGTTCATTTTTTTGCTTGACAGTAATGAGTGTCAAAAAAGCAGTTGGTACACAAAAACTTATCACTGCATGCTAGACAAGATGTTTTAACACGTTTTGTTTCTTTTATAGCAAAGTTACGTCCATTTCTAGCACTATTATTTTTATAACATCTTGTACAACGACCTCTCTGTTCCACTTCAGAAAGTTTGTGATTTCTTTCTTGGTTAACACGACGATCATCCAAATTTTTCATCTGAATATTTTGACTACGAAAAATTTCTGAGGCGATTTCTTCTCTAAATTTAGTGATACTTATCTTTTTGTTTGTTATAGCCTCGTATGCAGTATGTGTATATGTGTTAACGAAAAGTTCAATTGAAACTTTCCTATACCACTTAATACCCCTACGCACTGCTGATGAATATGATGATTTTTGATCAGAGACGTCTATAAATGATTTCACATTATTATACTGCACGATTGTGGAAGGCTTTCTCACGACACCCCTTTTTTTGGCACGTCCACTATTTCAGGCACAGACTCCGTAGTGAGAAACATGACATCTCTTTTGTCTTTCCATTTTCCAATTATGATTTTACTGTTACTCTGTCTCATGACTAATTCACCACTTTTTAATTTAGCCTCACTTACTACTTTTGGATTATGTTTCCTGTGTTTTCTCAGTGTGCCTATTAAATGTGTATCTTTGTTCAGAAAATCGTGTGCTAAATTCACGCTAGTGTAATAATTATCTGTGCACAAAACGCGACCTGAATGTAAAAGTGGTTCCATAAGCTGTAGCACCACTTTTGTACCAATTGGCTTTTCATTAGGTGTTTGCTCTTTTCCTGTATAAATTTTAAAATTGTATGTGTAACCTTTTACTCCACATAGTTTAAATAATTTCACACCGTATTTGTGACGCTTTCCCGGTATATATTGGCGAAAGCTCAGTCGTCCTCGAAAAGGAATCATCGTCTCATCTATACACACATTCTTGTTAAGAGTATATGCTGATTGGAACTTCTTGATTAACAAATTTTGCAAGAGAAGGAATTTTTTGAGCCTATCATCTGAGGCAATTTCGTCGTTTGAGAAGTGCAAATTGAACAAAAGAAGCTCAAACCTTATCCTGGACATGTGAACAAATTTTCCAATTTCATTTTTGTACAGCATATTGGTGCTAAAATAATCTTTCAAAGTGGGTTTACGATCCAAACCCATCCATATTAGAAGACCTAAGGAAACAAAAATTTCGGATTGATTTGTGTTTCTCCATTGTCCCAATAATGCTGTTTTAGTTTATGTTTCATTTGTAATTCCTGATACTATTTTCTGTTCAGTATATTTGTTGGTTTTCTCGGCAATAAGTGATAAGATATCGTTGTCAATAAATAATTTATAAAAATGAATTGGATTATCTCCTTCCCTTTGTGTAAATAAACTTTGGGAGAATCCTGAATCTTCCGTGAAAGTAAATGTGTTCAAATTACCTACAAAATTATAAACTCAAAACTATAAAACTGAATACTAATTTATATATTACCTGCACAATTATTCCAAATGACATTAGGATTAGGATTATTTAAAAAATTATCAGGTTCAGAATCGTTGTTGAGAGATTCTATATCAGATTCGAATTCTAACTCTTGCCCATCACTGTTAATTTCTAAATTAGAAGAAAGAGAACACGAATCTTGATCATTTGGATCATCTATATCCATAGCATCATCATCATCATCTTCACTAATAAACTCATACTCCATTTCACTTATATTCTCGGCTATTTCACGTAGTTCAGCATCACTTAATTTTTTACTTGACATTTTAAGTACTAATTTTAAAACCGTAAACACACAAGACTAATATTGCACAAACAACAAGTTTCTGCAAGTCAGAAAATGGCCATAATATGCCATCTGCTGAAGGAGTCTCAAACTGCTCCGCCATAATTTTAAAAAATCGGTTATAGTACAGCCATCTGATTAAGTCCCAAATTGCTTAGCCAGAATTTAGCAGTAAACTGTAGGAACCTAGATACGCATTTAAAACCATCAGAACTGTGTTCACTAAATGTACACACAGCTTGAAACATTACCATTTCATGTGACCAAATTTGGTACACGCAGTTTCTGGTAAACATCAACTGTGTACCAGAAATAGTACACACAGTAGCCAAAGTGTTAATAAATTTTTTAATCATTAAGTATCAAGCTTGCGGTATTTTTTAAAAAGTAACTCCTCTACTTCAGTTGATACTCTTTGAGATTATTGGATTATCCCTGCTGTACCGTTCGAGTTAACTATGCAAATGTACTCTTCATGTCAATATACCATGTCAATATGACCCAACTATGGTTTCCGGTACTAAATCGAAATAAAATAATCTTATGGTGCTAAAAAACTTTATTAACAAAAAATTATAAATAAATAAACAAAAATTATGTTGCTAATGTAAATTAAACCTTGATAATAAAAATAAACGGCATTTTTTTCTTTCCCAGAAAAGCATAAGAACAAATACCTACAAAATTTAATTTAATTTACAACTGGGACAATAGTAAAAAAATTTGTTTTACAAATATGTTTGTGACATATACAATATAAAATATTAGTCTTGTTATCCTTTTTAGAGCAAAATTTACAGCTCGCTTGTTTGGCAGGTTGAGTTGGATTGTCCCTAGAGGGTTCACTCTAGCATTTCCATCTTCTCTACACGCTCCTCTTTGTGCTCTTTTTACCAGTTCTTGTGAGTCTTTAGTTCTTGGTAAATTTTTTCAGGAAAGGATAAGTGGTTTTACCAGTGTTTTTCTCCATTTCCCAAGAAAAATTCGCCGTTTTGTAAGTTTGTTGGTGTTCCATTGGGGATTTATTGATGTCCATAAAACTAACGCGTTGTAGGCAGAAATGTCTAGCATAATAAAAAACAATCATAGGCCAGCGATTTTGTCTTCGTCTTACATGTATATGTTCCAACAAGCTGATATTGAGTATCCACTGCTCCCTTACTGGAATTGTAATCTAAAATAATTTGGGGCTTTTTGTCATTTCTGTCATTAATAGCCCTATCGTGATGCATGCAAGTGCTGATAGGAATAACATTTTTATTCGTTTTAGGAATATAGTTAACAACAGTGGTATCCTACGTGAAGTAAAAAGTGTAGCGTTTTATATTTAATGTCTAAATAATAATATAAATTCGATTCTATATTTGTCATAGTACGCCCTTGGTATGCTAGAAATGTGTTGTCTGTAGAGATTTTTAAATACGCAATAATTCTTCAATAAATAAAGACGTATTTGCTAAGGAAAACAATTTATGACTTTTTAACTTCAACGTCCCCAGAAAAATATTGCAAGCCTGGTATTCTTTTTTCTAAAGCGTAATAACGCCGGAAGTTTGGACGAGTTTGAGTAAAGAATTTGTTGATTTGACAAGATAGCAATGCTTGTGCGGGGAAAAGAGAGGCGGTATCTATCCGGCAGGTTGAGATCGAGAAGGTCAAGAGAGGAGTGATGAAGAATTGCTCGAAGGGAAAGGTCGTTTAATTGTGATGTGGTAACCCGGCATTAATTCGCCAAAAATGGTGGAATTTTCACTCTATGTAATATGTCGTATTTGAAAGAGTGACCACTAACCACTGTTTTGATTTTGCTGAAGATTTATAATGTTTGAGAAGTGAACAAGTTTAGTTCCTGCTTTCTTTTCGTTTTTTTTTTTGAGAAATCCAGTTCCTTTCCAAGATGCCTCTTCACCTCACGTAGAATGATATTGGAGCAGTTTTGATTTGAATGTGCCAGTGTGCCAGTTTCAGCCTCCAATAAAGCTCTCCGTTGATGATGTTCAGTTAGATACCCCACAGATATTAGCCAGTTGTTCAAAAGTTTAAGTTAACATGTGTGAACTGAGGTAACATTTACGTTATTAATTTTTAAAGTAAAAATAGACATTTTCTTTTAAAAAGACAAAATTTGCTTTCTTTTATATATTTTTTTTTAATTTTGTAATTAAAATAAATATTATGTTAGGGCGTGGTTTAAACTGTCATCGGTCATAATTTTATCCTGTCTTAAAAATGTTTGTTTTGACGTATGACAGTTTGATTTTGAATCTGTTGTAAAAGATATTTTGATTTTATAGTAAAGATTAAATTTTATTTTTCACAAAAGGATATCCATAAAATTTTAATCTAATTTGGCCACATTATTTACTAGGAACCATTTCGAAGGTTTTTGTAACCTCTTTGTAAACAGATAACATGTAAGTTTCTTTATTTGTATTTGACAACTATTTTTATATAGTATGCCTTTTGTATAAGCTGTATTTTTGAAAACTGTTTGTTTGAGACAATAATAAACGTTAGATTTGTTTCTCTAACCTATTTTTTATTTTTATTTAGAAAAATCTCCTAATCCTTTTTATGTATTTTAGATATTAGGGAAGAAGAATTTTTTCTTTTCTTCAGTAAACTAGAATCCTTGAAGTGGCGCCCTAAATTAAATTCCTTGAGTTGTTCCCAGTCTATTTTTGATTTGTTTGTTATATCAATTGCCCAGGAGAATTATGTAAGTATCCCTTTGTTTTCATTTTAGTAGATACCCCAATCCAACCCCTTATATTTCAACTTATCCACGACCCAGCTCTCCAACAACCAACTGAGTGTCGTTCGCACTTGTTTCGATTATTTTGTTTGCCCAATCTTCTACCCCTCATGTTCTTACCCTGAGGTAAGCAAAATATTGTCGTTACAAAAGACGAACTATGAACTTGTTTATTCGCAATTTTTGCTGGAAGCTCTGGCTTACTTTTTCTTATAGTCCTCAGCATTGTGTGTTTTCTTTTTGTAAGAAGTTGTCTTAAATTGTCTGATGTAAAAAATTTATCACAAGTAATATTGTGGCCTTTCAAATCACTATACAAGTCGCACACCACACGCATTCAATTATTCCGTTCTGGTGCGGCACCTGCTTCCTTTCCTTTATAGATCTGTAACTTTAGAGCATACGAACTTTTACTGTCACATAAGGCCCAAATTTTCATGCTATATTTTGCTGGGTTACTTGGAATGTACTGTTTGATTGGAGAGCGGCCTCTAAAGGCAAATAATTGCTCGTCGACGGTAACATTTTAATCAGGGTTAAAAAATTTTGGTAGATTTTCTACCCATTTTCCCAAAATTCACGTATTGCAGCAAGTTTATCAGTACGTCTCCTATTCGGTCTAATAGTCTTGTTATAAAAACGTATTAGTTGCTAAATTTTTGTAAATACTTCCAGGGACATTGTTGCTCGAAATAATACACTACGACCCGATTCTTCATTCCACAAACTTTTAGTTGATTCGCCATGAGACTTAAAAACTTCAGCTAACAATAAAAGACCAATGTATGCTTGAAAACCATTTTTATCCAAGTGTTTCCAGTTGGTTTCAAAACCACGCTGTCGTTCCATGTTATAATCCGTTCACAATTTGTTGATAGCAAGAAATATGCCTTAAAGTCATCTAACAGTCGTTAAATGTGTATCATCATAGGCTTTCCTGAGGTGTTTATTCATAAAAATTAATATTAATATTAATAATGTTTTAATACTAATATATTAACCAAAAAACAATTAAAACTTTCACGGCTAATGTTGGTTATTATATGATATTAATAAAAATAATAATTTAACCATTAACAATTTTGTAAATAAGAATACCATATCTCTTTGGATATTTCAATACTAATCTTCGCGTTTAATCACTTTACTAGAAAACCTGGTATTCATATCCGAAGGTACTATCCGTTGAAAGATAATTAGGATAAAATTCCCCAGATTTTTAATAATATAATGGGTATAGAAATAGATGCCGGCTTTGGCTACGTGCCTCGTCTGTTTAGTTTATATTCGAAACTTAACTTGAAAGGGTAAAGTTATTACAAACGAAAACAATTTTTTTGTTTAGTACGTTTTTGATCGCATGTAATTTACGGCTCGCCGGTGTTTCCGCGTCTACGGCAGTAATTACCGTCTCGAATATTTCTTTTGCGAATTATATGCAGTGCGTGAGTGATTTTTATTTCATATATCTACGAACTTATACGTACCTTTCGCTCGTGCTCGTTTTGTTGGATTGTTTGTGATGGATTCATCATCAACATCATCAAGTTTTACACCGATACTGTTGCGTACACTCAGTAAATCTGTCTATTCACCAAGAAAGAAGACTATTGTCCTGAATGTTCACGATGCTCTGGTTTCTCAGAATCCCACAAACACTGTTCGCAACATAGTCGAAAGTTGTGCCAACATGACTGGTGTAGGGGAGTCAACTATAATAGGTTCCTATCAGAAAGAAAAAAAAAACACTGTATAGCTAACCCAAACACAAACGAACACTTAAAGAGAGGGAAAGGCCTATTGAAATTGATGAATTTGCCAAAAACGGTATTCGTAGGAAAATTCATGGATTTTTTTTTTCAAAAAAGAAATACCAAACCTAAATAAAATTTTACAAGAAGTTAGAGACGATCCGGATTTGCTTCATATCGGACGAACTAAATGGGAGAAATCAGACCGAAAATCACTTTTGATTAACCGGGAGGAGATAATATGTTGGAGAAGAAATTATCTAAGATCCATACGAAAATTCCGGGCTAAAGGAAGGCCAATCTTCTACCAGGATGAAACGTGGGTAAACTCAGGTCATACTCTAAAAAAAATTTGGTCAGATAAAAATATATTAAGCTCCAGGCAAGCCTTTATGGAAGGTTGGTCTACTGGTATCTCCCCACCTTCTGGTAATGGCAGTAGATTAATAATTACTCACATTGGCAGTGAAAAAGGATTTGTTAAGCATGGTTTGTTAAAATTTACGTCCAAAAGCACAAAAGACTATCACGAGGAGATGACAGGTGATGTTTTCGAAGAGTATTTTGTGCAGATGATTGAACACATACCACCAAATTCAATTATATAATTAGATAATGCACCTTATCATTCACGACTAGTGGAAATACTTTCAACGACTACGTGGAAGAAACAGGATATTCTTGACTGGCTGCGGAATAAGTATCTGCCTTACGAAGATGGAATGGTAAAAGCAGAACTTTTAAAAATTGCCCGGCAACACAAATCTAAGTTTAAGAAATACGTAGTTGACAAAATGGCGGAAAGGCGAAACATCACAGTCCTTAGACTTCCACCCTACCACTGCGAAATAAATCCAATTGAACTCATTTGGGCATAAATGCAAAGTTATGTGGCTAGAAAAAATACGTCATATAAAATACAAGCTGTACGTGAATTGTTATACGAGTCTTTACAACACATTACAAAACAAAACTGGAAAGATGCAGTAAGACATGTAATAGAAGAAGAACAAAAAATGTGGGATCTTGATAACATAATTGATGCGACCGTAGAGACACAACTGCTAATTATTAACCCTCAAGACGACTGGGATTACGAAGTTGATACTATTTATTTTGAATTTGAATAGTTTTCTTATCGTAATAATATAAGGTAAGTAATAGTAGTAGTAATCGTAAGGTATTAAAGGGAAAAGGCGCAAAATGTCGCCTGTCAAAATGTTCAACGTGTTTTAAATGTATCCATTTTTTTTCAAATCCTGAGAAAACTAAAATGAATTTTTTAAAAATTTAAAGGCAGAATAAATGAAAAGTTTCTTTTGCATGCAATATTTTCAATTAAAAATTACACTTTATTTTCTCTTTTATTTTCACCCCTGTTACATAACATATTAAAATAAACATTGTAGAAGTTTTCAGGGACTTTCTGCCCTCAGTAATAATGTAATCTTTCATTCTGCGTTTAAATTTATTAAAAATATTTATTAGTTTTCTCCGGATTCGAAAATAATGGATACATTTAAAACACATTGAAAATTTTGCCAGGTGACATTTGGCGCCTTTCCCTTTAATTAAATAAATGTATCTTTTACAGATGGCAAGAAACTTTTTATTTTTGAATAAAATAAAGAAGTTTTATTAAAACAAAAATAGAATTTAAAAAATGTATTTATTTAGTTCAAATCAATGTTTCAATCATATACCCTACGACACTGGTCGGCCAAAATACCTTTATAATCGGATTAAAAGGTTGACCGATGTATTGTATTACTGCAGATACAAGGTGGGTTAGTCGAAAACATCTTAAACCGTCAGTTTCAGGTTGGTTTTTACTATTATATCGTATTACCTATCCTCTCTGTATTTCAGTTCTGTAATTAGGATTAAACTTGTATTGAGCTATCAACAAATTGTGAACCGAGTATAGTCATATTTAAAATTTGGTTTGCAAATATGTCAAAAAGAGTGCGTCAAATGAATTTTTAATATCGAACATTTGTGCACATGTACAACTTGTAATTCTGGAGCATTATTTATAACATTGGCCGTGGAAAAACGATCGTGTTAATAAGGAGGATCGAGAGACCACTGGATATTACCGTCTTTTGAAGGAACTGTGACAGAAGGTTCTATAGGATATTGTACGTAGAATGGAACAGCAGAATCATCACTAGTTTTTTCCTCACTCTTACCACTTGTATTGTTTTCTGTTTCTGATATGCACTTATCTCTCTCTGACACGTTTGCGAGTTCGCGAAGCTCGTCTTCGGTTAGCGTTCTTCGATGCGACATTATCAACATGCAAACATAGACTGAAATTTGAAATATAAATGAATGCGCTTGGCATATCAGTATCACAGTATAGTGCTTTAAAAAGAATCAGTAGGTTCACTCTACCGCCAATCTTTTGTTTTTCACGTTCCATTTTTTTCACGCGCACATGCTCCTCGCGCAGATAAGTTCCAGTTTTTGATACACTGCTCAATATAATTTTTAATACACTGCTCGAAAATAAATAGGAAAAGTATGACTTGTGGCGACCTAAAATTTAATTAGATTTTCGGAATAATGAATACTTTCCTAAATTTAGCGTTTTCGACAATTTATCAATAGTTTCCAAATAATTATTACTGTTTTTCCTTCAAAATGTTTTATGTTGAATCCATCAGTTTTGATTAATCGAATATTAAATTTTTTGTATTCATTAGAAAATCACGCTGTATTCACTGTTACTGGTGAGAAATCTCATAAAACGAAGAGCTAATGAGAAAACTAATTTCTATAGATGAAAAAATAATAGTACAATCGAATTACAAATTATATTTTCAGCATTTGAATTTTACAATACAAGGTAACTACGCCCCCTAGGAAAGAAATCTGAACTACCAACATCTACCAAAATTAAATATAATTAAGTAAAAGCTGTAAAAATGCTGTTGAGACAGAAAAAAATCACATTTCGGCATTGGAGCGTGTGATACGTTAAATGAAAGGGCACTACACAGTATCTTCAATATTAATGAACATATAGCGACATACGGGATATGATAGGGTACTATGAATAAAAATAAATTTACCGTAAGGCAAATTTTGATTTTTTGACTTAAAGAAGGCCTCAGGTTCAGTACAAAATAAACAACTGATGCGACATGGCAAATGAAAGGGGAGGATATAACGAATATATTCAAATAGAAAAAATTAACAAGGCCACTACGCAGTATTTTCAATATTAATGAACATATAGCGACATACAAGATATGATATGATATACACTATGATATATAAAAATAGATTTCCTTAAAGACAAATTTTGATTTATTGACTTAAAGAAGCCCTCAGGCTGAGTACAAAATTTATTGTAAATCTTCTCAGCTATTGAATATTCTGTTTTAAAAGGTTCAAGAAAGTTATGTTTTTTTACATAGCTTAAGGTTTTTAAGTTTAAAATTTAAATTTTGTTTTTAATACTAAAGCATGAAGAATCCAACCAAAGCTGGATTTTAGGAGGCCTGTTATATACTTTCATATCATAATCCGTTGTTTAAAATAATAAAACCACTTAGAAAACTGGAGAAATATCACATTAATATGCATTAAATACGAAATAAACTTATAGAACCAACTATATATCAACAAATAAATGAAATTTATATATAAATTACTGAAATAACTGTAGTTTCACAGCATAAACACAAACACGTGGTTAGGTAAAATCAATGTTGCCAAATGTAATCAATCAATTGATAGATACTTATGATTAATTATTTGAGAATAGATTAAGTCAATTAGGCAATATGATTTTTCAACTTTAGAAGTGTGTATAGTGGGTATGTGAAGAATTTTACCATTTATGAAATTTATTTTCCTCTTTTTGAAGAACTTGTATAATAATTATTTTATTATAAATTTGGAATATTCTTTGAAACTGATAGAATATTTTAAATCTTGCAACAGCGGCATTTTTCGCCAAATCCATTGCGCACGGTGTGACGGGGTCCTAGGAGTGGATTCCAAATTGGAACCGTGAAAATGCGAGAGTGAACCTACTGATTCTTTTTAAAGCACTATACTGTGTCAGTATCCTACCAGCCTACCACTTCGTGACCTATTTCCCCCCACTTCCTCATTGTTTCTATTTATAGACGTACCTGACTGACAAACTGATAGAAAATATATAAAATACTGCCAACTAAACATACGTATAGTTCAAGCCAAACCAAAGCCAAAAGAAAAATTGAAAAGACGGGCCAAATATTTTAAGTATATATTAAAGTATAAGACGACAAGGAAGACATTTTCAGTATAATAAAAAACAAGGCAGATGGGGAAATTGCTAAGTTTTTAAAAAAAGGTAGCGAAAGGCTGCAGAAAGAGATCACTAAGTTATTACATAAAGTGTGAGTCAAAGAACAAATAACCAAGCAGTGTAAAGAAGCTGTCCTATACCCAATACACAATTTTATTATAAAAACAACGGTTTTGTTCTAAGCTTCAGGATAAATTTAATCGTGCAAATGGATATTCCAAACGAAAAACTTTATTTAGAACTCACACCCTAACCGGTAAATAATTACGGACGTCATTGATGACCCTCTTCAACTGCTGCTCTTAATCAGTCTTTTGTTAGAACCGACCGTTTCCATCGAAGCGACATAATACAGATCGACTGGTAAACGCAGTTCTCACCCTATAGCGCCAATTCAAAATTTGGGAGTCTTAACAATCGAAAACAGGCAAACTGATCTCGTATATATCCTCTGGAGATCCCGATGTATCCTATCAAAATAAAGTAGAAATAGCCGAAATCCAGTAAAGCGACGTTGTTCAATTTTTATTGGGAAACTAAACGGGTGAAAGCAGATCAGGGCCGGATTATTATAAAGTCTGTTTAGGGAAGGATTGATGAACACAACAAACAATGTAATCATTGCGCCAATCAGAAGGATTTTCCAAATGATATAGTGCTTCTTTTGAATTTGATAGTTTATACTTTATAAATAGATGCTGATTTAAAATATTTATGAACACTTAAAAATATATCTCAAAACCATACAGGGTGTCACAAATTATTAGAAATAAGGTAGTTAATTCTTTAGTACTGACGCGTAGTCTACTAGACGACGATTGTTTTTAAAACTGTAATATCTAACGTAATTAATAACATATTTAGTTTGCCGTTAGTATACTCACAAATAGCATTAAAACTAACGTATTTACTAAGTATTAAAAATGGATCTCAAACTAAACCAAAATTAGAATTAGACTAAGGCAGAGTCGCAACTACCACCAGCACTTTGCTACAAAATGCAATAAACAAAATAAACACCTGGTCTACGCCTACTGGATTTGTGTTTTCAGCTCCTAAATCCTAAGTAATTCACTTTACCAAAAACCAGAGACATAATTCACCTTCTATAACTCTAAATGGACTTAGTTTACAAACAGTTAATTATTTGACACTTCTTGGTATCACCTTTGATAAAAAAAAGCCCATCTGCAGACAGCATATTCAGAAACCTAAATGAAACTGTACCCAAAAAATCAATTGATTTAAACCTTTTGCTAGCTTCTCTTGGGAGCTAATGAAGAATCTCTCCTTAAAATATATACATGGTTAATTCGCTCTGAGCTAGTAGATTATGGTGCTATTCTTTATATGGCATCTAGTAGCTCTCTACTAGTCTCTAAACACGATTCAAAACACATCCCTACGACTATACTTTGCTGCTTTCAAATCAAGCCCCGCTGAAAGTATTTGCGTTGAATCTTCAAAGCCACTACTCTATCTAAGAAGGCAGAAGCTTCTACTTTCATACTATGTAAGAATATCAGCAAACCCAAGTAACCCGGTAATAAATTTAATCAATCCGATAGACCCTTTTCCAGTAAACGCATCCAATCAGTCTCTCACATTACTACAAATATTTACTCCTGTATTAGATTCCATTAACCTTTCCAATACTATTTCTATTTATATTCCCAAGACAGCTCTAAGTCCAATCTTCCAATATCCAATACTGATTTATGCAGATTCGACAAAATAGAAACCACAAAACTTAATCCTTAGAAAATCCTTTCAAAACATCCTCAACTTAACAAAAAATGATGAAATTTTATACACCGATGTGTCAAAAAATTAAGGCTGTTGTGGCTTCGCTGTGACCACAATGACGACAATAAGCTCTGTGGGATTACCTAAAAGTTGTAGTATCTACACCGCACAATTATATGGAATACTCCTAGCAATAAAGACTTCAATCAATCCTACTTCAAAAGAAAGCATAAAAATCGCCATTTGTACTGATTTTCTTTCCTTGATTTATTCCATAAGATGCATTTTCTCGAAAAACCCACTAGTCCAGGAAATCCACAATATCTGTAACCAACTATATTCTGCCAATATAAAAGTTATAATGATCTGGACTCCATCTCATGTTGGTATATTGGGAGGCGTAAAAGAAGACCAGGCCGCTGAAGCAGCCTGTTCTTCTGACTTGATGTCCAAATCCATACGGATCTTAAGAAATTGATGAAACTAAAAATCCTTAGCTCATGGACGGACCTGTGGAATAAAACAAAAACTAAGATGTATGACGTTCAACCCAACTTATCGCGCGTCAATATCTCCTCTATGAACAGAAAAGAAAAATCAGTTATTTACCGACTACAAAAATGGCGTACACGTCTCACACATGGATACTTTATGGCATCAGAAAACCCTACAGTATGCTACTACTGTAATACTCTTTCTATAAACACGTGATAGTTGACTGCTGCCAGTATGATTCTTCTAGAAACAAGTATAACCTAAAAGAAAATCTAAAAGACATTCTTGGTGTTTCAAATCGTTTTGACAGGGTTCTTAAATTTTTAAAAGAAACAAGTTTAATTCGTGTAACAATAAAACACTGAAAACTTTGTTTTTAAACTTCCACAAAATTTATTTTAACCTCTTATCACTACAGCTGTTTCGGCTGATTGCCTTTCTCAAGTGATCTATTTTTGACATGCGTTTACATTTTATTGTCTCTAATAAAATAGGTTGAGGAGGGAAGAACTGTTTGTCTCAAGTTGGTCATTCAGAATTATATCTGTGTTTTTTAATTTGTTGATTTCCATAGATTCTAACAAGGATAGCTTAAGGCCTTTATTTTGAATCTGAAGAATTTTAAATTCGCCATTAAAAGAATGATTGTGATCTAGAAGATGAAGTGCGTATGTAGAATCTGTTTTTTTATTGTTAAAAGCCATTTTATGTTCTGCTATTCGTTTATTAAAGTTTCAACCAGTTTGACCAATGTAAGTGTTTGAGCAGTCGCCACATTTAAGTTTGTACACACCACTGTGTAAGTGTTTTTTATTTTGGCTCTTGTTGTTTTTGATATATTTGAGTAGGTTGTTATTTGTTCGGAAAGCTGGTGTTATTTCTTTCTTTTTCTTGTGGTTTTCCAAAGTTTTTGAGCTTTCTGTTTTCTTTTGTACATAGATTCTAACAAGGATAGCTTAAGGCCTTTATTTTGAATGTGAAGAATTTTAAATTTGTCATTAAAAGAATGATTGTGATCTAGAAGGTGAAGTGCGTATGGAGAATCTGTTTTTCTATTTTAAAAGCCCTTTTATGTTCTGCTATTCGTTTATTAAAGTTTCTACCAGTTTGACCGATGTAAGTGTTTGCGCAGTCGCCACATTTAAGTTTGTACACACCACTGTGTAAATGTTTTTTATTTTGGCTCTTGTTGTTTTTGATATATTTGAGTAGGTTGTTATTTGTTCGGAAAGCTGGTGTTATTCCTTTCTTTTTCTTGTGGTTTTTCAAAGTTTTTCAGCTTTCTGTTTCCTTTTGTACATATATTCTAACAAGGATAGCTTAAGGCCTTTATTTTGAATGTGAAGAATTTTAAATTCGTCATTCAAAGAATGATTGTGATCTAGAAGGTGAAGTGCGTATGTAAAATCGGTTTTTCTATTGTTAAAAGCCATTTTATGTTCTGCTATTCGTTTAATTAAGTTTCTACCAGTTTGACCGATGTAAATGTTTGGTCAGCCGCCACATTTAAGTTTGTACACACCACTGTGTAAGTGTTTTTTATTTTGGCTCTTGTTGTTTTTGATATATTTGAGTAGGTTGTTATTTGTTCGGAAAGCTGGTGTTATTCCTTTCTTTTTCTTGTGGTTTTTCAAAGTTTTTCAGCTTTCTGTTTTCTTTTGTACAGTTTCTTTTTGTGTTTTTATAACAGAATCTTTGATTTTGCTCCACATAATATTCACATTCTTAGTATTTTTTATTTCTGATTTTAATTTCTTCATTTTTGATTGATACAAGTTGAAGCCTCAACACGGACTTCATTTATCTTGAGTAACTGAGTATTCACCTTAGAACTTTTGGATTTTATTATTTTTTTACCCTCAGTTTCATTTTTGGGACAAGGAGGTTATGGTCTGAGGGAACATCTGTTCTGTTCCAGGAATAGTCTTAACGCTTACAATGGACTTTCTAAATTTTAGATTGGTTAGAATAAAGTCGATCTGATTTCTAATGTAATTTTCTTCAATATCCTGTGCTGACCTCCAGGTGTACAGTCTATGGGGTGATAATCGAAACTATGTGTTTATAATCCATAAGTTTTCTTCTTGGCAAAATTGAGCCAATCTGTCGCCTCTAGCATTTCTTATTTTTAAAGCATAATCACCTATTACATTGTCGACTCAGCCTTTTCCTATCTTTGCATTTAAATCACTTATTAATATAGTTATTTCTATCTTTCTTGTATATTGTAGAATTTGTTAGAGGTGTTCATCAAAAAGTTCTCTTTCAGCTTCTCATTTATCTGCAGTTGGAGTATATCTGTATTTGTAATAATAGGATTCTATCCGAAAAGGGAACAAAATTTACAATATCCACAAGGAAAAAAATTCCTGTAGCTGGCTGTATACCACGTATCACAAAAAGAGGTTAGGCTTTGTAAATGGGTATATTTATTTAAAAAAACCCTTAAAAGGGCTACATCAATAAAACAAACGTTTTCGGACCACACAGTCCATCATCAGGTTTTAAAATCGAAAATGCTAGGTCACAATGCCTGAGCCACCAAAATACTAGGGTAAAAACCCTTTAAATTACATTTAGTTATAAAAGATTGTACATTGTGTTATAAAATAACTGTGATGTTCAGTATTAAATTAAATTTGACTAGAGGTAACACATGGCTGAATCGAGTTACCAGAGCCGGTGAGAGAGAACCTCTACACGCGGGGAACAGCTGGGAACTGAAAATTTACAATGGCTGCTTGAATTCTCCTGGAGATAAATATTCCAACTCCATCTAGACGATCTCGGATGTCATTTCCGGAGTAGTATATCGTTTTATCCATGACCAATGTTTTACCGGAACCAGGCCAGAGCATTTCACTTATGCCTAATATTTCTAGGTTCAGTCTGTCCATTTCCTGAATCGTGTTGTGCATCTTTCCTTGTTCGAACAAACTCGTAAGATTCCATGTCCCCAAATTTAAAAAGGATTTGTTTTCTATATAGTTAGTTGCCACGTTCGGGTTATTTAAAAAACTTGATTTGCCAATTTCAGCAGGAAATAGGTATTCCCAAGACAAGTGCTAGGAGAATTTTAAGAGAAAATAAATTTAGGCATTATTCTATATCTATTAGACAAAAAATATACCTAATCGATTATTATAGAAGAATATAATTTGCAGATTGGTTCTGGTTGACAGAAGGTTTCAAGTAGGAAAATATATTGAAAATCCAAATTTTTATTAAAACGTAATGTTTAGCGATAAAGCTTGAGTATGCCGTGCAGAAATATTTAACTAACACTACGAACTGTATTCGAATGACTCAAATCCTCACTTAGTTTAGGGAATCAGGAGGTAAGAAAGATTCGGTTTCAACATTAGTTGTTTTGGCGTAGGAAGAAAAGAATGGAAGATGATCCGAGAAAAGGACAAGAACCGTTATAGTTTATAAAGCCAATGATAATAACAAAATAATAAAATAAATTCTGTCTATAATAAAAAATTATCACAAAAAACGAAAACGCTAAAAACTTCTTTATAATACCTAAATAAAACATATTTTATAAGTAATTAAGTTGAACAGTAACAAACGAGTACAACTTTCGGCTTCATGATTTTCAAGACTAAAAAATATTTAGAAAAATAATGTTTCAACAAGTACCAATATTTTATTTAAACCTATTATTTTTCATTAAAAAAAACATTGGTAACTATTTAAACTAGAAAAATATTTTAGCGATTAGCTACTTAACATTCGGTCCTGTAAGATCGGTCCTGAAAGAAGCCTCTATCGTAAAAGCAGCTGTTTGCGCCTTATAGATACGGACTAGGAGATCCAAGATAACCCAGTATTAGGCAAATAGACATAAAAGTGATACGATAACCCCATGACTGGATCTCTTTTTCCGACAGAATACAACAGTCGAGTTAATATTGTTTAGAGCTATTTTATTTCCTAATTTATAGAGTGCTCATCCCCTGTTCTTCCGCTATTGTAAGCACATTAAATTTAAGTTGTTGGCGAGTGTAAAACACTCGTCAAAGGAAGTAATGGATTGTTAGTGCCATTTAAAATATGTTCAGAATTACTTGTTTTATTGATGGCTGCTGAATATGGGTTACAATCTTTCATAAATGTTAACTATATTATTTAGAGTATTATTCATAGCTTGATCCAGTTGTATTAAACAAAGAGCATTTAATGATGAACATAGCTATAATTAGAGCTATAATTTTTGTAATTTAATGGCCTTCAGCTTTGGCTTGTATAAATTATTTTATAGGACCGTTCACAATATTTTATGAAATGGTTCATTTCTTTAATGTATTAATAAAAATTACCAAACACAAATAAGGAACAAATAGTGTGGTATCCGCATCTGTTGAAATAATTGATCATCACTAAATTAAGGACTTTATTAGTTTTCTCAAACAGGTGTACATGAAATATATCTAGGGTTAACCATACAGTTATTGGACACTTAAAAAAATTTAAACTTTGAAAATTCGTAATTCACATTGTTCTCTGCAGATTAAATTGAAACTTATACAAAACGTAGTCTAAATTTTAATAACAAACTCAACTCTAGGATAAAGCAATATTGTATTGATAAACATTCTGAATATTGTATTAGTTTTTTCAAAGACAAGAAAAATAACTCATATGTTATATTAAATTGTTACAGATCACCATCTGGTGATTTAAGTATTTTTTTGAATAACCTTGAGGGTAATTTAAATTATTTATATAAACCAAATATACGTTTTGTAATATGAGGTGATTTTAATGTAGATACCAGACATATGACTAACGACCATGTTAATCTACTCAATGTTTTACTGAATTTTAATATTAATCTTAATCTTGTTAATTGGCCAACTAGAGTCACGGATACCAGCGTTACAACGTTAGATAATGTATTTGTGGATTTCTCGAACTCCGGTTTGTCATGTGTACTTGACAACACTGTATCATATCACAGAACGGTTTTAGTGGAACTTGACTTTGAAACGGAATTATCATACTTTATACAAAAAAGACAATTTGTTGAGGAATCAATAAATCACTTTATCGTTAACCTCATTAACGAAAACTGGAATAATGTTTATGGAATCTTAGACACTAATCTAGCATTTCAAGCTTTTATATATTTCTTTTTGTATCATTTTAATAATAGCTTTCCATTAACAAGGAAAAAAATCAAAACAACTAAAAATAAATGGAATAATAGTGAAGTGCGAACGTCTAATTTTGAATTAAGAAATGTACACGCTTTATCAAGGGCAGTACCAATTCTTAGAGATTTTTACCAACAACAAAGGAAAAAACATAGAAAGCTTTTGACCAAAACAAGAAAAGATTATTACCAGAAAATCATTACTTCGTCTGATAATCCCAATAAAATCACGTGGAAAGTTGTCAATGATTTCTCAAAAAGGGCTAATAACAATGATAATACTTTTTGAATGTATGATGACAATAATATAATAACAGATCCCCAAGAGGTAGCATGCACTTTTAACACATTTTTTTAAAATGCTCCCATTGATATCGTGTCGAAAATTCCAAGTAATACAGTAGACGAAGACAGTCAGTCAATTATTACAGATCATAAAAATTTCTTTCAATTGTACCCATTTACTGGACAGAAAGTGATCGAACTCCTGCAGAGTAAACTTAAAAACAAATCCTCTATAATAGTGGATATATAATATATATAGTGGATATATAATATATATTATAGTGGTTTTGACGAAATACCTGCATTTTTGGTGAAAAAACTTTTATCTTTTATAATCAATCCTTTAACTTATCTAACCAGTTCGTCCAATTTGGAAAATTTGGGATTTTCCTAATTACTTAAAGACAGGCAAAGTAGTTTCCATTTTTAAAAAAGGAGATCCAAAACTGGTCAGCAATTATAGGCCTATAACAATTCCCAGTATATTTTCAAAGGTATTTGAGTATGGATATTTAAAGAGATTAAATGGTTATCTAAAAAACAATAACATCATAACTATAAATCAACATGGATTTCAAAAAAATAAATCTACTAATACGGTAGTCCATGCATTTTATGCTCATTTAACCAGTTTGATTGATGCAGGCGAATGTCCTATTGGAATATTTTGTGATCTAAGTAGGGCATTTGACTGTGTAAACCATGAAATGTTATTTAAAAAACTAAAACAGATAGGTATTACAGGAAACTCTTTACAGTGGATTATGTCATTTCCAAACAATAAACAACAATATGTGAGCCTGCAGACGAGGATCGAGGATTGTGTGACTAGTTGTAGATCTAGTCTTGTTACTACAAACATGGGTGTTCCCCAAGGATCTATAATAGGACCAATTCTCTTTGTAGTCTACATTAACGACATCGTACAAGTGGACAGAGCGGTAAATTTCACTATATATGCGGATGATACGTCAATTATTCTATATAACAAATCCAACGTAATCCTACAACATCAATGTAATAATTTTCTGTCATCTTTATATTCTTGGTTTTGCGATAACTCGTTGCATCTGAATGCAGAAAAAACGCAAGTTACACATTTTCACAGTAAACAAAAATACTTGAAAAATCTTCAGCTTATTTTTAATAACATGCAAATAGATACGGTGTCGTCAGGCAAGTTTCTGGGAATAACGATTGAGGAAAGTTTGGATTGGAAGTTGCATTGTGGAGCGGTTGTTTCGAAGTTGAGTTCCATTAACTATCTAATTAGAAATTTAAAATATGTTCTGACGGAAAATTAGCTAATTAT
The DNA here is from genome assembly GCA_918026665.1 of Diabrotica balteata. NCBI lineage: Eukaryota > Metazoa > Arthropoda > Insecta > Coleoptera > Chrysomelidae > Diabrotica > Diabrotica balteata. Next base: position 34,039,021 of record OU898280.1, on the reverse strand, counting down.
GATTTATTATGCACTCGTAGAGTCCAGGCTAAGATACGGGATATGTTTTTGGGGCATGTCTGGTTATGCAAATGGTATTTTCGTCGTGCAAAAGAAAATAATGCGTTTTGTCACTGGTGTCTCCCGACTAACTAGTTTTAGAGAATATTTTAAAAAATTAAAAAATTTTAACATTGGCGTGTCTATACATTTTTGAATGATGTGTTTTTATTTTTAATAACTTACATCAGTTTAAAACGAGTGGTGATATGCATAATTTAAATACTAGATATTGTAATAAACTTTATATACCATTTTCAAAAGGTAACATTAAATTTAAATCGCCCAGGGTATACGGCCTTACAGGTGTTTAATCATTTGCCCACAGTTGTAAAGTCCACCAGTTCAATAAATGTATTTAAGAGGAATCTTAGGAAATTTTTATGTGAAAAAGTGTTTTATACTGTCGAAGAATTTTTTAGATCTTAGATATTAGCTGTATTTCGTTTAGCTTTTAAATTCATTTCATGTCTTGTTTAGTCTAGTTTAGTGTTTAGTTTGTAGCAATTTATATTTATGACTAATTCTATACAAACTGTGTTTGTCAGAAAGAACATAAAGAATTTAATTTAATTTAATTTAAACAATTTATTGCAATATGGCTAAAAGAATTTAAAGAAAGTTTTAAATCTTTTTTGTCAATGTATATTTATTAAAAATAGTTACAACAATTATAGTTTTTGGAAATTTTTTTTTAGTTACAGGTTACTCAAAAATAGTTATTGGACAACTACTTTAACACAATAAAAAACTAGAAACAAATGAAAATCACAAGAAAACTCTAAGATTTCTGTACGGTATGGGGTACCTATATACAGTTGACAAAATTAAATTTTATAACTGCTTCTGTGCTTCCTTGTATTGAGTGAAAAGTTCGTCAATGTCTTCATCCTCACTATCTTGGTTACTGTTATTAGCATCGGAATCACTATCCCGCACATTGAAGCAGTTTTTACATATAAATAGATAACCATCGTTAGGTATAAATGCTCCCTATGCTTAACAAGAATACGTGTTACACATTCATGATAATAAAGACTAGTCATCGCATTTTAATTTATTCAATTGAATACCATTTTTTGGATCATGTACAAAAAATTGCAAATTTTAAATAACAAATTTAAATTATCGTCGCTAGGTAGATTATTCTTTGGATTTCTTTTTAAATTCTCCAAACTATGAACTTTTTCAAGACCTAAAATATTTACAAAAGTATCATAGTTCATCTTGGGTTTCTTTTGATGATCTATAATGATTAAATTTTTTACTACTTCTTTATCTAAACATTTTATGTAGCCAATAGCATCTGCTTTAAATGAAAACAATCCGCAAACCTTGCAACCATTTACTTCTGTTTCAGTTTTACAGCTTTTTTTGTAACTTGCTCTAATATAGAAGCAAATACAACCTTATTCTCATCGATTTTCTGATGGCAACCATTTCTGTGACTTCGGCCTTTTTCTTATATTTCTCGGTTATTCTCCATGTCTTAGCTTCATAAAGTAGGCTAGTTTTAACCATTGTCTCATAAATGTTCCATTTTCTCTTCTTTGATATTTCTTTACTCCATATAACTCCGTTCAAACATTCTATAGCTCTTCGTGCTTATCCAATTCGATGTTCTATTTCTCGTTCGTCTTATCCACCACGGTCGAAGATGACGCCCAGGTATTTATATTCGTCACATGGATTTATTTTTTGATTGTCATCGATATCGAGTTGTTCTGCTTCAGCTCCAATTGAGAGGTATTTTGTCTTTTCTAAATTGATATTTAATCCCCATTTCTGGTATTCTTAAATTAGTTTTCTAAGCATGTATTCCATGTCGTCTTTGTCATTTGAGATCATCACCTGATCATCTGCAAACTGTAAAGTATATATGTAATCCTGATCGTTCAATTGTATACACATTCCTTTGACTTTTCTTTCCCATTGTTTCAGAGCTACAGAGATATAAATCTTAAACAGAGTTGAAGAGATACAACATCCTTGTCTGAGATCCTTAGTAACTGCAAATTTTTCAGCTAAGAGGTTTCCGAATGTCATTTGGGAGTTTAAACCATAATATAGATCTTTGAGAGCACTAACCAATGTTTAATGTATGTTTGATGTGCCCAGGACTTCCCATAGTTTATTTAGCAGGACTGTGTCATATGCCTTCTCAAGATCTACAAAAGTCATATGTAACTCTCTATTTGTCTCAATTTTCTTTTCTATAATTTGTTTAAGACAGAAGATGTTATCTGTACATGAACGACCTGCTCTAAATCCTCCTTGTTCTTCGTCTTCAGACGATTGATAATCTTCCTCTATCAGGTCCCGTAGTATTCGACTAATATTCGATTTATATATTGGGGTCATATATGCTGTTTTCCATTCATCTGGTGTTGGATGTCCATTAATATATTCGTTAAATACCACCGTGATCATTCTGTGTAATTTCTCTGAGCCATTCTTTATTAATTCCGTAGTTACTCCCTCTGGTCTACTTGCTTTCCCATTCTTCATCCCTGCTATAGCTTTTTGAACTATGTTGATATCTATGGTAATATGCTCTCCCAGAATTTCGATTTTTGAGGAATTCATATCTTCTTTAAATTCGTCTCTGTTCTCATTTAATAGATGTTTGTAATAATGTGTCCAATCTTCGGGATTTATAGGATTTAGAATCACTTTCTCGTTAGTCGGCTTCTTAACAGAGTTTATAAACTTTAACGCCTCAGTGCATTGTCGTCCTCCAATATAAGATTCTATCTCTCTGCACCTTCTGTCCCATGTCTCATTTTTGGAGGTCATAATTATCTTTCTAATTTTCTTCTTCATTTCATTGTATCGGTGTTTGTCTGCGTCATCTTTTGTATTCAACCACTTATGGTATAATCTCTTCTTTTCTGTTACCGCATTTTCGGCGTCTTCATTCCACCAAAGCTTGTTACTAATTTTATTTTGTTTGATTTCTAAGACCTCCTGTGCTGTTTGATGAATACTTGATATTACGTTCTCATATATGCATTTGGTATTTGTTAGCGTTTCGTCAAGTTTGGAGTTCATTCGGGTCTTATATAGTGTACGGGTGCTCTCATAAATTAAACTGGGCAGATTGTATTGAGGAAGATCAATTCTTTCTAAAAGTTGTTCGTCTTGGCTTGATAAGACACTGTCCTTTAATCTACATGGGAAAACAATTTTTGCCCTGACCATGTGGTGATCTGATTTGCATACTGCTCCTCTCATAGCTCTAATATCTCTAATGAGTATTTGTGAATTTTGTTTAACTATCACGTAATCTATTATAGACTTAAGATTCCTTGTTGGTTGAAACCATTTATATTTCTGTTTGTTTTTGTGACAGTAATATCCATTAGTTATTTTGAGTCTATTACTTTCACAGAGATTGATAAGTCTTTCTCCGTTATCATTTACGACGTCTTCTCCATGAGGTTCAATTACATTGTTTTGGCGCTTGTTTCCGGTTCTTCCATTAAAATCGCCTAATAAAAATATTTCTCGGTTATTTTCAACTCTAGTAATAAGTTCGTTTAATATTGCAAAGAATTCGTCTTTTGTGGTTACATTATCATCCTCTGAGGGGGCATAGATTGCTAGTATTGTTATTTTTTTATGGTGTATGGTCATATTTACTTGCAGGATATTTTCATCTATCGCAGTCCAGCTGGTAATTTTCCTTTTAAACTTTTTGTTAATAATTACGGATACTCCTCTCTTAGCTCTTTCTTCCTTTGGTACGCCGCTATACAGATGTATGTAGTCTCCTATCATTACTGATCCAACGCCCTTCTTCTTTGTTTCAGTGAGGGTCACTATGTTGAGGCCAAGTTGTCTTACTTCTTTGATGATATCTTCAGTTGTACCCCTTATTCCTTGTACATTCCATGTACCTATCATCATGGTCCTTTTTCGTAGTCGTTTTCGTCTTTGTTTAGATCCGTCTATATTTCCGAGGCTTGGTTTGAGATTTTTAGCAGTAGTTTTTTTTTCTAGATATTAAGGAGCTAGCTCAATGATCCAACCCCCAACCTGGAGAGCCAGGAAATTTGTCTTAAGGTTTTCATCCTTTAGATTGACTGTCTTTCTGGACTTCAGAGATCAATCTTCCCCCCGATTTTATACAAGCCGTTAAACCATTGGGCTGCCACCTCCGCCTTCCAGACCGTTGTGAAGATCTTCTCCGCCCTGGATGCCGTTGTGGGCTTCATCCGTGGGGGAACACCTGGAATCTGCGGAAGGCAGGGATTGATTTACTTTCCCTGATAGGACTATCCAAAACGAGTTCCTACCCGCTACCTATGTTAGGATAAAGTACAATTACTTAAATCTGTAGTTCATTATACTTAATACTAATACTAATATATTAATATACTTAATTGGTAACTTAAGTGCCTCTTGTGCCCATCTTGTGTGGTGGTAAAAACAATCGCAATATACTGATGGAATGCCTCTTCCGTCATCCAACCATTATAGCTTCTGCCCACACCTCATTTAGGATTATTGTCTTTAGCAACTTTTTCTGGAATACTTAATAAGGATAAATAACCATAGGCACGCAAATTTTATCGTCTACTGAAAACGTAACCATTACAGTGACTTTTTATTTTGAACAGCTTTTTTCAACATAAACATTTTTTGAACCTTTCATAGCAAATACTTTTCCAGTTAATGGATATATTTGAAATCTTGACTCATCTTCAATAAAAATTCTTGATGAATTAGTTATAACTTATTCTAGATGCTTTTCTTTAACATAGTTTTCAGTATTTTTAAATCAGTTTTTGATGTCTCGTTCAGATATACAATTAATCTTTTAATTTTTTTCTCTCTTCCGTCATCCGCAATATTTTGTCTATCATCCTCGGCAATTTTTAAGTTATGTTTATTGTCATAAAATTCTATATAATATTAGAATACAATAAAAAAACAGGTGGGTTTTACTTAGTTTATTTTTACATTTATCGTGATAGTATTCAATTATTTTTTAAATTTTTCTAAAGCGTATCAATGCAACACTTCACTCTGCTAAATAAATTGATAATATCAGTCGTATAATAATCACGTCAGAGCCAAAGCGTAGCCGGGCCAGCTAGTTTTATATAAAACTTATTGTAAAGTATGCTACTAAAAAATAATACAGTGATATTAAATTTTATAATTCATTTTATTTCAGTTGCATCTACATAAATATTTTTAATTTTATTAGACATAAAATGAAATATTACGACATAAATCATGCCAAACAAAAATAGATCATATTGTAATAAATATAAAACAACAAACATGAAAAATCAAATAAATTATTGGACGTATCAATATAACTTTTCATATAACATACGAGCATATAAAAAAGTATGCTGCCTTTTATCTGCATTTTCCGCTGCCAGTGCAGCACTGCATAAACGACCGTAATAGTTTTTATTTTCACAAACAAGGTATTTTACAAAACAGTATCAAAGAAGAACTTATTTTAAAAAGGACTATAGAAAGGAACTACTTTTGAAAATCTTCATCAAGGGAAATCAACCAATCCAACCAATTAAGTCCCCATTATTATTCAATATTTATTCAGAGCACATTATAAACTAAGCGCTAACTGATATAATAACACCAAAGGAATAATAACTTGTAAATGGAGAATGCCTGAATAACAAAATTTTCGTATTTATTTTTTTGTGGGTTGCAATTAATGTAAAATGCAATTTGCAATGTAAAAATTTCAAAAAATTTACAAACATAGTTGATGCTTTTACAAAACTTGATTATTTTTTATAGACCCCTAGTTTGAGTGTATATGACCTAAACATGCATTTTTTAGCTAGAGCCTAGAACTTTTTTTTTGAGATCGCTGCAGGTCCAATTTTTTTTGATATTTGATCAAAAAAAATATCAATAAGTTTTGTCAGATTTTTCCGTTTGCTGTGTCATCTTCAAAAATTCGAAAAACAATTTTTTATGGGTTTTGTGGGTTTTTTTATTTTGTAGACTTAAAAATATATTAAATTAACATTTTTTATGGGTTATATATATATATATATATATATATATATATATATATATATATATATATATATATATATATATATATATATATATATAATTTGAAATAAACGAATCATTTACGATATTTAAAAAATGGACAATCTCCTATTAAACCTTCAACAAAACATGTTTTCACGGTGTTTAAGGGTTTTGGCGGAGTTAATCATATTTTTTGAGATTGATTAGCGCAATCTTTTACCGCCTTCTGCAAGCCAAAATGGCTTGCTTGGAGGAGAAGTTTTTTACTATCGGCAAAAAACATTAAAGATTTAAAGCTGGATTAACATGAAAGATTACCATATGACGAGTAACTTGTTTAAGGAATGGTTTAAAAAGAAAATGTTGCCAAATTTGCCTCCAAAAAGTGTCATTGTAATGAATAACGCGACGTATCACAACGAACAAATTAGAGAAATCCCCACTGTAGGCTCGACAAAAAACAAATATCAGATTTTTTCTATGAAAATTATTTGTACTTTAAAGAAACATATGCAAAAAAAGAAATGTTGGAAGTTCTTCACACAGAAGTATTTGAGAAACAATTTGTTATAGACGAATTGGCCAAACGTGATGGTCATATTATATTGCGATTACCTCCTTATTACTGTGTTTTCAACCCTATAGAATTAATCTGAAACCAACTTAAGGGAAGTTTACGGAAACAACCGCTGTCCCAAATTTAGTAACCAATCGGTATCACATGTTGTAGAAGAAATAAAAAAGATTTTCCCAACACTTTGGTAAAATTATATTTAACATGTTATAAAAACGGAAGATCATTACAGAACATTAATTTCACATATTAAATCAATAATTATAAAATTAGATGATAACGATTCTGCCTAAGATACTTTACTTTAAAATTAAAAGTGAAACTGGCGCAAACCATGAAGTGGAGATATCCAGGAATGGCTAGTATACCTGTTGAATACAAAGCACGTGGTGTTCGTGTGTATTAAGGTATAAAAAATGCTTATTAAAAGTTTAAATTTTTTATTTTAAAGAAGATCTTTTCGAAATTGAATCATTCCATCATCAATTTAATAAAAAGTTGTTAAAAACATTGTATGGCCACATAAAAACATTGGAAGGACATCCGTATTAAAAAACAATCCTCATGGTATTTATAAAGGTAAATGCAATAGACTGTTAACTTGTTGATTAATAAAAACTAAAAATGGGGGCATCTTACATGACCCTCTGTAGCTGGTGAGGGTTTATCGACTTACATTACCTTCCACCTACATAACTTAAAATTATGAGCTTTTCTTCCAAATAAAAAAATGCACTTTTACGTTATGTTCACTCAACTTATGGGTCTAAAAAATATACAAGTTTTGTAAAAGCCTCTAAAAACATGGATGTAAATTTTTTTAAATGTATATATAAATATCTTAAAAAATGAAACGAAAAAATGACTTTTGTGGTGGTAGAGTGGAGGAGGATTGCTAAAATTGCGCCGAGCCTATCACATAGAACATAAAAATGGAAAAGATTAAATTTTGAGAGTAAGGGTTTACTGCCTATTTGTGGGTAGAAGCACTACAAAACGGATTTGAAAATGTGACGTAGAAACCATTGTGGAACTTTCCTCTGATGTTGACAGAATATCAGTTGGTAACTTTAGTGTTTTGTTTTGATATACTGTAACAGTCGTGATATAGGTAGTAAATAAGTGTACATTTAAGGCCAGATAATTACACTTGACTAAAGTTATGCTGGTTTAGTTGATTTTGTTGAAATTTATTGTTCACGTATGAACACAGTATGAGTAAGTGAACTAAATTAGAGGTAAGTTAGTTTTTGCGATAGATATTATAAAATAATTAATTTGCAGTTTTCTTCAAGTACTAGTGCTTCAAAATGAGCAGGAGAAAGCTACTTACATATGAAGCACTGTTTCAATAATTGGAGCGGGGCTTGTCGGACGTTGAATGTTTATCAGATGACTTAAACGAATGGGAAATACAGAGCAATACAGGTAATTTTTATTACTACCGAACTAAACCATACAGAAATCAATTAGGGATTCTTTTACTGGAACTGGATCAAAATATTAACGAAATTGATGATATTATAGTTGAAAAGGCCGCAAATAACCAAAATGAAGGAACTTATTCTGGTGGAAGTAGTTACCAAGAACATGAATTTATAAGTTCAATAACACCAAAAGGTGACATTAAATGGCGTACAGGTATTACCTATGTTACACCTACATTTCTTTATCATAAAGAGGAGGAGATTCAAGTTGTAGAATTGGAGAGCCCATCTACTTTTTGCTTCAAATACTTTACGGACGATTTATTTTCTCATATGGTGGAATTCACAAATTTATATGCTGTGCAGAATAATAACATCTTTTAACCTACAAATATAGTGGAAATGAAATCGTTCGTGTGTTCATATTCTTCTGGGAAATTTACACTCCCCAAGGATTAAATGTTATTGGGAACCTAAACTTGCTGTTCCGATAGTTTGTGAAAGCATGCCAATAAAATGTTTTTATAAGTTGAGGCAAAACTTACATTTTGTCAATAATGAAGAGTCGAAACATGATACTAACGATCGCTTTTTTGGAAGGTAAGACCTCTTTACAACACTATAAGAGCTTACCTGCTTTTTGTTTCTTTTGAAACAAATCTTTCTATAAGCTAAGCAGCGGCGAGATGTTTGATTTTATATTGTATCAAGGTTCGAAAACAGAGTTTTATCATACTTTGCTAAAGACATTTGGACAGTCCGCTACTGTTGTTGCACAACTTTTCTAACAATTCAAAAATTGTAAGGATTTATTTTAATACATACTTTTCAAGCTACAATCTTCTTCAATACCTGAGAAATAAACAGATATATTGCATTGTACAGGATTTCCATTCGATCTCGTAAACGAACATTGAAAATGTTTAGCCATTTACTAAATTTTAGGGCGTACGTGGCAGAAACACTTATTTTGGCTAATCAAACTGTTACAGGAAAAGAGGTCGTCTATGCAATAACTTTAAACATCCAATTTCCAAAAGAATTGAGCTAGAAGGAAGTTAAAGTAAAGTCCCAGTAAATGAAGTTCGTCTCGATAATATAGGACATCTACCCAAAGTAACGGAAAAATTTTCCAGGTGCAAAAAGCCGGGATGTAAAGGAAGGTCAAAGTATACCTACTACAAATGTACCATTCATTTGTGCCTGGATCAACAGAAAAATTGTTTTTTTTTTGATTATCACACAATATAATAACATTTGAAAATTTCTACCATTTTATTTCCTCTTATTCACAATGTCCTCGTATGGGGACAATCCCTAACCCGTTAAGGGTAAACAAAATATTTGAAAATTACATTTTAAAATCTTTCATCAATATCTTTTAGAGCATCTTTAAAATGTGCTCCAACTACAGATGCAAATCAGGCATGCAAAAATATTACAGCTGACATCTCAGTTGACATAACATCACAATACTTCAATACCGCTCGTAAATATACAACAACTAATAAGATTGAGATTTGGCCACGCTTGTTATCCTGTCATCTTGCTCAAATCAAAATATATAATTCAGACTTATGCGAAACCTGTCAAGAACAAGGAGATCTTAACCACATCTTTTTTAAGTGTTCCAAATATCTTCAGCATTCAGGAACTCTTTTAAACAACTTACAATCTCTGCAAATATTTCCTCCATATCAAATAAATAACCTGTTGGCTACTAATAATAAAAAAGTCTATGATTATTTGATTAAATTTATACATAGTGCAAATGTGTGTCCGTAGTCAATCTTAGCTAAGCTCGTTAACCTGTGTTTTAACCCAATTGTTATTTAACCTTTCTTTCCGTGACCTATTGCTAGTAATGTCTTAAACAAATTTTCTGATGGGTCCCTGGACGAGAAGTGAGTATCCCTGTTTTTTCTTATATTTGTTTTATCTTATTATAATGTTCTCTTTTTATTTGATTCAGTTATAGGGATTTCTTGAGGTTTTTTGACTCGAATAGACACACTTTTTGCACTATAGATTATACATTTATGTATGTATACACTTGTATATGTACACTTGTGTAAGCACTTATGTGTATATACATACACTTTTTTTTTACTATTAACTATATTGGAATATTGATATTATTAATTTTTCTTTTATTATTTCTCAATACGTAATTGGCTAAATAGCTGCGTGTCAAAGCCACAAAAAAAATAACAATAACACATAACAATAATCACAATAACCTATAAATTGTTTTGTAAGTATGAAACCCATGTTGTTTTTTACTTGGAATCTCACACAACTACTTTTTGTAGAGAACTAAGGATGCTTTCCGGAAAGAAAATGATTTAGGGGTTAAGACACATTTCTGTTTTACAATTTCATATAAAGGGAAATATAATTATGTCAATATTAAAAAAAAGTAAAATGATTCTTAACGAATAAGAATAAAATTCGATGGGTTTGATTAAAATGCAATAAAATCATTAACTCAATAAATTAAATATTAACCCTTAAGGATAAATCATGACATTGTATATAATTTGGGCAATATACCTACTTAACAAAGATTGATGAATATCAATATTGGAATGGTTTCGACATTAACCATCAAGTTCAGTCACTATACCGTAACCCGGTAATCGCCACTCTCCCCTTCCTGGCACTTCCGCCGCTGTTATGAATGCCAAAGGCGAGGCTGTGTCGGCGTCAAGCCCAGAACAAAATGAACAAAATAATAACATAGCATCGGCATCGGCTCGATTTTGCACATCTGTTCCACTCCTGTTCCCTTCATTAATTAACTGGAGACCCTTGAACTCCTGTCGGTAGTGCCACCGGCTAATTAACCACCTTTAAGCTCAATGCCAACCAAGACATTTCCGAATTGTTTTATGCATTCCAGATTTCGCTGCTCGCTGTTATGTACGCCAAGATAAATTATCAGAAAGCGATAGATCAATTCCTGTTCCTCTAATTTATTAAACTCAATAAAGTAATTGCTGATCGATATGGAAATTACGGGCGGATCGTTCGTTCGTTATACAACAGGTGAATAAAATTGATATTAGACGAGAGAGCAAATGTTTTAATTTTAAAACACGTTTTCCATTTAAGTACAACTGACTTCTTAATTACTGTGTCTCCTTTTTTTAAGAATCATATAATAAATGTATATGATGATATATACTTTGCCTATATTCTATAAATAATTTATTATTTTGTAATCATTCTCTTGGTGTGTCCAACATCACAAGTTAATGAAGATCCTCAAGAAAGTTGATATAGACCAAAGAGACATAAGATGCATTGAAAACTTGTACTGGCATCAAACGGCACAGTAAAAATAGACAATTCTATATCCAAACCCATACATATAAGAAGGGGCGTTCGACAAGGATGTGTGCTTTCCCCTGTTTTATTTAACCTTTATTCGAAAGCCATATTTCAAGAGTCTTTGGAAGATGCAAAGATGGGAACCAAAGTGAATGGAGTATTGATCAACAACATACGATTTGCTGATAATGGTGTCTTAATTTGTGACAACATAGTCGATCTTCAACAACTTGTCGCTATAATCGGAGAATACACTAAGCGAATGGGATTAGAGATTAATACCAAAAAAAAACCAAATTTATGATCATCTCCAGAAACTTGGATGCACTTGAAAACTCCTCCATAACATCGAACACTAAGTCCATTGAAAGGGTGAGTAAATTTAAATACTTGGGATCGTGGCTTTTTGAAGACTGGGCATCGGACAGGGAAGTAAAATGTCGCATTGAGCAAGCTAGACAAGCTTTCGTAAAATTCAACAAGGTACTGACTTGTTCAGAGTTCGATCTTCAACTGAGACTAAGATTTACTAAGTGCTACGTGTGGTCAATGCTGCTATATGGCGTAGAGGGCTGGACACTCAAAACAAGGGATATAAACAGATTAGAAGCTTTCGAGATGTGGCTCTATCGCCGTATCCTAAAAATACCATGGACAGCGAAAACCACAAAATGATAGATTATAGATGTTCTTAAAAGAATAAACCAAGAAGGTCAACTTTTCAAAACCATTAAGAAAAGGAAAACGGCGTATCTAGGTCATATCATGCGAAATGAAAAATACCAATTCCTCCAACTTATAATCGAGGGTAAAATTAAAGGCAAGAGAGGAATGGGATGCAAGAAAATGTTCGAAACATAAGGCTCCGAAACATAAGGCAATGCACAGGGATTAACGACATACAATATCTGATACATATTGCAAGAAATAGAGAATTAATGGAAAATGTGATCGCTAACATCCATTAGTGGATTTGCATCTGAAGAAGAAGAAGAATCATTCTCTTCCCTGCATTTGACTTGGAATATTTTTACAGTAAATTGCACCAAATTCAAAAATTATTATCTGTCGGAAACATTTGTGTCGTTCTGTAGTGATCTTCGTGAGAAAGAACATTTGTAAAGTACGTATGTACCTAACCAAAGATGCTGCTAGTAGAACTTTTAGTAAAACAGTGGCGTGGACAACTAAAAGAATGTAATGAAGACTTCAGTATGTCCAATAAGATCCTCCAATAACGACTGAACGATGTTTTGAACAAGAATGGAGATGACGCAGAGACATTCCAGTTTTAATCAGCACAAGAAGTTGTAACGAAAATAATTGATGTAAAATTCAAAGATGTTTCTCAAATGATCGAAGGAAGTTCCAGAAAGAATGATGAGAACTTTGAAAATGTTTCTCGAATAATTGTTGATAAATTTGCAAATGTTTCTAGAAGACTCGACCAGAAATTTGAAAATGTTTTTCAAACATTGGAGGAAACTTCTAGAAAGAACAATGAAAAATGATTGAAGAAGTTTCTAGAACATTCGATAAGGTAGAAGAGAAGATCAAACAGTTAGAAAGCATTATAATTAATATAAAAGTACCATCAGATTCAAATTGCCATTTGATAAAAAGTCTTTTTGGTCCATATGCCTTGGAAAATTTAAAACTGTTAAGACGTCAATCATTGAACAGAACAAAAAAAGGCTACTTCCTTGTATGCTGCTTTAAGAGGTGATGCTGCGGATATCCTGAGATCAATTTATAAGGGTCAAGAAAAATGTTACCAGACCTTGTTCACTCAACTAGATGAACGTTACGGATATGCTAATCTACAACAAGTCTACAAAGCACAACTAAGAAGAACAATTTAAAGATCAAATGAAAATTTTCAGAGTTTGAAGCAGATGTTGCTCGTATACTGCAGTTAGCCTATCCAGAAGCACCTGACAATATTTTGCAAGAAATTGCTGCAGATATCTTCGTCAATGGGTTAAAAGACAGTGGATTACAGAAAGATTAACGACTAACAAGATCGAAAGTCCTAGATGAATCGCCCACCATTGTCTTGCAACACGAAACAGCTAGTCAAGCTGCACGGAGCTATTGAGTACGAACCTCTGAAGAGAGCAACAAACAAAACGATAAACGTCTGAAGGAAATCGTACGAAAAGAAGTTCGTAACACGATGCCGAAGAGATGCGATACATGTGTTGGAATGTTGGTGACGTAAACGAAGAAAATAATAAAACAGTCAGAAAGCTAGAACAGATCAAACACTGGACTGGAAAAAGTCATTCAAATGCTCATTCTCAGTCAAGACGGCCATGCAATGTAAATTGTAATTACTCTCTTAAATTAAGAAAATAGCTTTGCCTCGTGAGATGTACCACCGTCATTAATGATCAATGACAGCCTCAGCAGCTACAAGACACTCAAGCAGATGATCCATGTATTAAAAAAGAGTATTGGTTTGGATGGATCGAAGTGAAAGACCTTCTTACCAAGCCATTAATGCATGTCATTCAGAAGTCAAGTCGTACTGGAGCCAATGAATTTGCCCAGTACTAAAAAATTATATTCCTTTGATATAACTTTTGAAAACGATGATGGTAAGGATCTTAGCTTCAGTTGATTATACCTAAATGTAAAGTGTCAGAAGTAGTGCGTTAGTTATATGACAATGTATGAGGTGGACACTATGGTATTACGAAGACTGCAAAAGGTTTGGGAGCGGTTCTGTTGGATGAACTGAAAATAAGATGTAAGAAGATGGTGCCGGAAGTGTGAACTGTGTGCAACCAGTAATGGTCCAGTTGGTAACTAGAGGGCACTCATGAAACAGTACAATGTTGATAGTCCCATGGAAAGAGTAGCTTGTAGGTCAATTGTTAACGAATTCTTTAGCCGATTTGGTGTTCCCTTGGAGATCCACTCTAACCAGGGGCAAAACTTTTAGTCAAATCTTTTCCAAAACGCTTCTAAATTGATTGGTGTCAATAAGACCAGAAAGACATCTCTGCATCCTCAATTAGATGAAATTGTTGAAAGGATGAACCAAACGATATGTAAACACATGTCCAAAGTTGTATCAGAACATCAAAGAAATTGGGACCAGCACACTCATTTATTTCTAATGGCCTACCGCTCGGCCGTGAATAAAACCGCAGTCCAGACTCTAACATGCCTGATGTTAGGTCGTGGAGTTCATGCGAACTAGAGTTTGGCTGCAGACCTTTCGAAGAATATGTTGCAAGCGAAGAATATGTCGACCGTCTAAAGTTTAGAATGAACAACATTCATAAACTTGCCGGACGACACATTTAGTTAGCCCGTGACAAAATGCAAGATCAGTATGATTCTCGATGCAAGAATAAAAGCTTTGAAGTAGGTGATCTTGTTTGGCTTTGGCATCAAGGCTTATCTCCTAAATTGCAAAGACAATGGAAAGTCCATATGAAATTAAAAAGAAAATAAATGGCGTAATATACCGAATTAAGAAGTAGCCAATAGTTAAACCAAAAGTAGTTCACATAAATCGACTTGCATCTTATACTGGCTCAAATGAAATCGAAGAAGCATGAACCCTTCAACATGAGATCAAAGAAGACCGCCAACCAAGCTTTAATGAATTAATGTCAAATTACGCAGAAGTTCAGCAGTACCTTTCTATGACGTCTCTCTGGCCCACCGTGTTACCAAAGATCTTGGGATGACTAAAGGAATCTCGTCCGTATTCTTGAAGTTTGGTCATTTGGATGAGTTAAAAAATCAGCAGTTCAAAGTTGGAAAAGTGCTGACATTAGAAGTTGCTCCTTGATCTTTGCTTAATATAATGACGAGGAAGTCGTATACAGACAAGGTAAACTACGAGGATATTTGGCATGCTCTAACTAATTTGAAGAAAATCTTATGCAATTATGACGTCAAGAATTTGGCCTTAGCTATGATAGACCATTCATTGAAAAATCTGGATTAAAATATTGTCAGAAGCATGCTTGAAGTGATCTTTAAAGAAACCGGCGTACAAATTACTGTGTGTTGCATTAACCCGAAGAGATCGTATCCTCCAAAGACAGTAGACTGTTGTTTCTATCTGAGGGGTCAATGCAGAGCTACACAGTCCTGTACATTCCGCAATACTGGACTTTCATGTAAAGTTGTTCTTATTAACGCCTGCATTCGAGGCGCTTTCGACGAGGATAATAGAGGTGAACTATACCAGATAATTCTTTAATAATACTTTTGGTATATACATGCATCGCTGTTATGAGTTAAGTTAGTTGATAAGATATAGTACTGTAAAATTCTAATAGCTATTTAAAAACTAAAAACTGATTTAGAAAATAAAAGTAAAAGGTAAATACAACGTTTAACAACCAACGTTTACTAATTGCGCTTGCAACAAAATGAAAGCCAATCTTGCTAAAACAAGTAGCAACTCTATTAATTTTAATAACTTAATAGGAAAGCAAAACCGTACGCTTATGGCTTTTTACGTGTCTTCTGTTTATTCCTTTTATTTTGAATGATGTATAAATATAAATAATACACAAGCCTTGATAGATTTATAAAGTTATCAAATAGCCATTGGGTATTCTTTCAAACATTTTATAGATTCCGTAAGATAATACCATATATTACGAAAACCAGGAATTATGGAAGTTAAACACAGACGATAAAACAATATAAATTTATTTCAGTGTAGGAAAAGTTTATACATTTTCTTTCTTTTTCTGTTAGTTTCGCTGCCAGAAGATTTTGGGACACGGCAAAAGACTTTTTAGCTGATCAACTTTCCACTAGCTAATGCTGAAAATATTTATAATGTAAGATGACGTAAAAGACGTGGTTTGTTTCGATGAAGGAAAATTTAGAAAGGGGTATTTTAAAATTGATATTGTGCATAGAAGCGAAACGAACTCAATGATTGTTATTTAGTACAGAAAATTGTTTTTGACTAAAAGCTTCAAGAGGTACGCTGAGTTTTTATTATTATATATGGATCATGACGTTAAAGTTACGTGATTTCGTTCAGATCTTTAAGCATTTTGACAGTGACAAATTGCTTTATCTAAAGGTTAAAAAGAATTACTCAATTATAAATTTGTTAATTGAGGCACGTAATACCGTTACCATAATTAGGTGCCTTATATTAAAGGCTTTAATTAAGCTATTATCTCCAGTGATTGTAAACATCTTATTAAAGCTTTTTATTGGAAACCACTTATGAAATAAAATTGTCTGTGTCTTTATTATAGAAAATAATAAAAAACGTTGAGATACCTTAATTTTAAATTTAAATCTGCGTTTTTTAAACATAAATTTGAATGTACAGGTTGTATGCAAGTCTAGATAGTCCATAATTTGTATTTTAAATGAAACACCCTGTATATTTTTATGTTTTTCAGAGCTCTATATCGAACTGTATCATGTACGGTCTATTATGAATAATACAAGGTAAGATTTTGAAATTAAGTATAATTTTCTTCAAGACAATTTTATTAATAGAATACCCGGGCTATGTGAATGGATTACATTAAAATAAATGCTCAAAATATTATCCACCTTTTTGTTGGCAATAACAAAGTCTCCTATAAAACTCGTCCCGAACTTTGTTTACAGTTTGAGGTGAAATATTCCGTTTTTCTGTAGTTATCATTTCTTTGAGGTCTTCAATGCTAGTTGGTTGTGTTGTATATACTTTGTCCCTGAGATAACCCCACAGAAAAAATCCAAAGGCGTAAGATTTGGCGACCTAGCTGGTTACTCAATAGTACCTCTTCGTCCAATCCATTTACTGAAGAAGATTTGATTCAAGTAATTCCTCAACATTAAAGCATAATAGGGTGTTGCACCGTCCTGCTGGAACCAGACAGTTGCATGCAGTAAAGTCGGATTTATTGAATTGGGATGTAAGTTAGCCAACTGAGGAAGAACATTCTCTCTTAACATGCTTAAATATTTTTCCACTGTCAAGTTTCCATCTACAAATATGAGACCAATAATATGATCTTGTATAATACCTGCTTAACCTTCAACTTTTGAGAATACTGAGTGTGTGTCTCAAACACCTTCAATAAAGTTCGGTTTTCTTTTTAATGGTTTGACGTGTCCACGTTCACAAGGAATCTAAGTTGCTGTAGTTGGCTATATACCATATATCACAAATTTTTTTTTAAATCCTTTATAAAAGGTATATAATTTAAAAACCCAGTCGAGCTATATCACAAAATGTTTTAGGAATCCATATTCCATCATCAGGGTCCTAAAAAATATATAACAACTTAATTAAAAAGAACATGAAATTCTTTTCTCTCCTCAACTATAACATTTCCTTCATTATCCGATCCTTTTTCAACAATTGTTTCTTCTTCTCTGTTATCCTCCTTCCTTTCTTTCATTTCGCTTTGACTCCTTGTGGTCGACATGTTGTTTTTTTTTTCGTTACTGTTTTTGTCCCCGCCAAATGTGAAATTTTATTTATATTTATCGACAAATATTTCTCCCCAATTGTAATAAATTTTCAGGACAAATATCAAATATGCAATCAGTAAAATTTAAATAATTCAACATAAATATCAAATGTACGATTGATAAAGAAAATAAAAATCAAATAATTCAATAGCAGTTAATATCAACTACCTACGATCAATCAATAAATCGAATTTTTATCCACTAGAAAATTGTCAAAATACTTTCAAATTCAAATTACTCAATGTGATTTTTTTATCTCTGGATCACCTGTATTTATTCCGGATTTCTTTCCGTTCCATCCAATGTAAAGTTGCGATATTTTCAAGCCCCACGTTTTGGAATCCAGTTAATGTGATATTCAAAGTCCTAAGGGCGCTAAGCAATTAATTGGCTAATTAATTAATTAATTGAACTTATTTAAATGATATGATTATGATTCTATCACACTATTTAATTCTCTTATCTCAGGGTTATACTCGTGCTTCAATATCTATGCTTTACATGTGAGAGGTAAGGTCCAAACAATACCGGAATAATAAAAAAACATATATGATATAACATTATATATTGAAATAAAAGTATATTGAAATAAAATTCACACTCAAATATCCTCAATAAACAATATCTCATGTAATGATTATCAAACTGTTGTTCTACGTACGTGAACCTTTAAAATTAATGGTACATACAATATAAACTAAAATCTCAAATCACAATTGTTGTTCTAAATCTTCTAATCAAAATATTCCTATCTTTTCTAAAGCACTTGTAAAAATTGTGTTGTTAATTAAGAAAACTGATGAATAGCAAAACTATCTCTCTGATGACGAGTTGTCCAAATGCTTGTTCCTTGTAGTCTACTCTATCTATTCTTAGCAGTCTCCTAGATAATCAACAATCTTAGAACAAATTGTTGCGAGCCTATCGTCTTTAATGATCTCCTTCAAATGCACGTATCGTTCAAATTAGGCTAGCCTCTTTTCCCCTCGATAAACTGAATCTCTTGTTTTATCCTGAACAGTGACTCTTGGAATATTTTCTCCTTACGATATACTGAATCTCTCGTTCTATCCTGAACAGTGACTCTTAGAGTATAAGTAGAAAATATAACTTGCAATATTTTACTGGATCAGCTTCTATCAGATACGTTAACTCCACGAAAACTCACAAACATTCACTTTTGCTGCTTCCTACCTCTGGGGAACTACCCGAGAACAACGGCCGTTTGCCTTGCACCCTTGGAAATCAACTGCCCAACTTTTTTTCCTCAAAAAACTAGTTAAAGTCCCATTCTTACAAACCATCCCAACTTTTTTCAATCTCCTCCAATCAAAGCTCGCCACAATTTCCCATCTCTTTATTTAGACAACAAACAATAATTTTACCTACAATTATAAATTTCATTAAAACTATTAATATCGGTTAATCGGTTTCTACAAATTCTTAAGAACTAACAGAGAAATATATTTCTAAACATCTATTATATTGTCCTAATTACTGTACAAGTCCATTTGGAAAACCCGCTTGCATTGTCCCCGGTTTCACTTATTTCACTCGAATATATTTTACAAAGAAAATAATTTATGCATATCTTAAATTTTGTTTAATACAGGTAATCCAAAGATAATGGACTTTCACTTCTTTGAAATATCTTTTGTAGTTTATTAGTCGAATTATTTTAATTATTTTATTTTGAACTTGCTGAATATATTTAGCAAACCAATATTTTTCTTGATTTTACAGATTATGGCAATATATATATGTATATATATATATATATATATATATATATATATATATATATATATATATATACATATATATTATTTATTTAATATTAGGATATACAGCTGTTTAAGCTGATAAGAAATTGTAGTGGGGAACTTGAAAACCTCTAGATATGTTCATCCCTGACGTTCAGGCAAGATGAAGATATTAACAAAATCTTAGAAGTAACTGATATATTGAGTATCAGAGTTAAAATTCAACTACTAAGGAGTTTAGAGTTAGTACCAAAGTGCAAGCAAAAGCTGCTAGACCTATGGCCATACCTGTAAATATTGTAATAGGGAACCAAGATGTCTTAGTGCATCGGTAATCATCTTACAAAATATTATGAGAAACCGCTAAAAAGGGAACCAAAATGCACCCATTGTGGTGATGATCATTCTGCAAACTACCGAGGATGTTATGTGGCTAAAAAAATACAAGAGCTAAGATATCAAAGAATAAATACAGCTAGTGATTCAGAGCCACTAGAAAGGGTTAATGAGAAAGAAAAACCAAAAAAGAAAATGTAATGATTTATAAGAAGAAATTCAGCATTGTCCATACATAACAAATAACTTCTATTCAACCAAAAACTGAGACTATTATGGACATATGGTTGCCAAGTCTGGGAGTGTGCCAATTTAATTAATATCCTAATAGCTAATATTAAATATACTGAAAACCTTTTTAAAGAATTTTGTATTATACAATAAAATATTTTCACATGCGACATACTTTTTATAATAGTTTTTTCAGTGTAGAACCAAGAAAACTAGAAACTTTATTGCCTCTCAGGAATCCTCAAAGTTTTTACAAATTTTTGGCAATGGTAAACTTAATTCTAGTAAAAAGGCAATAAATGTCCGACAAGTCCGCTTCGGGTCCCCTATTGTTGTCTGACTTTGTAGCCATTATCTCGTCTATCATTTGAATTTGTGGATACGTAGATTGGAAGAAGTTTGCACTTTTAAGTATTTCTAGAAATGAGGGTCAACTAGATTTATAAAACTTTTTGTTTGCCAAATCCTTTATTTTATTCTAGCTTTTACAATAAAGCAGTGGTCAGATATGTGTGGTTTGAATAAATTATAAAATAAAAACTTATAATATACACAAATAAAATAAACATAATATTTTAAACACTGAACATACGCTATATTAAAACGATCTTGAACTTTATTTAATAGTAAATAGATGAGTAGTACCTATTACCCGTTTACAAATTGTCGATAGCACGAAATGTGCCTCAAAGTCATAAAGCGGTAGTAAAATTTGTATCATCATAGGCATTCCTAAAGTGTTTAATAATTAATAATGATTTAATACTAATATATTTAGCAAAAAACAATTAAAACTTTTACAGCTAATGTTGGTTATTATATTATATTAATAAAAATAAGAATTAAACCATTAACAATTTTGTAAATAAGAATACCTTATCTCTTTAAATATTTCAATACTAATCTTCGCGTTTAATCACTTTACTATAAAACCTGGAATTCATATCCAAAGGTACTATTCGTTGCAAGATAATTAGGATGAAATTCCCCCGATTTTTAATAATATAATGGGTATAAAGGTGCCGACTTTGGCCACCTGCCTTGTCTGTTCAGTTTATATTCGAAACTTAACTTGAAAGGGTAAACTAATTACGAACGAAAACAATTTTTTTGTTTAGTACGTTTTTGATCGCATGTAATTGAAGGCTCGTCGGTGTTTCCGCGTCTACGGCAGTAATTAGCGTCGCGCATATTTATTTTGCGAATTATATGCAGTGCGTAAATGATTTTTATTTTATACCTACGAACATATGTGTACCTTTCGCTCGTGCTCGTTTTGTTGGATTGTTTGTGATGGCCTCATCTTCAACATCATCAAGTTTTACACTGGTACTATTGCGTACAATCAGTAAGTCTGTCTATTCACCAAGAGAGAAGACTATTGTCCTGAATGTTCAAGATGCTTTGGTTTCTCAGAATCCCACAAACACTGTTCGCAACATAGTCGAAAGTTGTGCCAACCTGACTGGCGTAGGGGAGTCAACTAGATATAGGTTCCTATAAGAAAGAAAAAAACACGGTATAGCTAATTCAAATACAAACGAACGCTTAAAGGAAGGGAAAAAGCCTATTGAAATTGGTAAATTTGCCAAAAATGGTATTCGAAGGAAAATTCATGGATTTTTTTTTCAAAAAAGAGATACCAAACCAAAAGAAGTTGGAGACGACCCGGATTTGCCTAATATCGGACGAACTAAATTGTGGCAAGTTTTAAAAGAATTAAATTACCGGTGGGAGAAATCAGACATAAAATCACTTTTGATTGACCGGGAGGAGATAATATGTTGGAGAAGAAATTATCTAAGATCCATACGAAAATTCGGGGCTAAAGGAAGGCCAATCTTCTACTAGGATAAAACGTGGGTAAACTCAGGTCATACTCTAAAAAAATGTGGTCAGATAAAAATATATTAAGCTCCAGGCAAGCCTTTATGGAAGGTTGGTCTACTAGTATATCCCTACCTTCTGGTAAAGGCAGTAGATTAATAATTTCTCACATTGGCAGTGAAAAAGGATTTGTTAAGCATGGTTTGTTGGAATTTTAGTTCAAAAGCACAAAAGACTATCACAAGGAGATGACAGCTGATGTTTTCGAAAAGTATTTTGAGTAGATGATTGAACACATACCACCAAATTCAATTATAGTATTAGATAATGTACCTTATCATTCACGACTAGTAGAAAGACTTCCAACGACTGCGTGGAAGAAACAGGATATTCTGGACTGGCTGCGGAATAAGTATCTGCCTTACGAAGATGGAATGGTAAAAGCAGAACTTTTAAAAATTGCCCGGCAACACAAATCTAAGTTCAAGAAATACGGAGTTGACAAAATGGCGGAAAGCCGAAACATCACAGTCCTTAGACTTCCACCTTACCACTGCGAAATAAATCCAATTGAACTCATTTGGGCACAAATGAAACGTTATGTGGCTAGAAAAAATACGTCAGTACGTGAATTGTTATACGAGTCTTTACAACATATTACAGAACAAAACTGGAACGGTGCAGTAAGACATGTAATAGAAAAATAACAAAAAATGTGGGATCTTGATAACATAATTGATGCGACCGTAGAGACACAACCGCTAATTATTAACCCTCAAGACGACTCGGATTCCGAAGTTGATCCTATTTAGTTTGAATTTGAATAGTTTTCTAATTGTAATTATATAAGGTAAGTAATAGTAGTTGTAATCGTAAGGTATTAAAGGGGAAAGGCGCAAAATTTTGCCTGTCAAACTGTTCAATGTGTTTTAAATGTATCCGTTTTTTTTTAAATCCTGAGAAAACTAAAAAGCAGTTTTGAAAAATTTAAAGGCAGAATGAAATATTTATTAGAATAAATAAAAAGTTTCTTTTGCATGCAATATTTTCAATTAAAAATTATACCATATTTTCTCTTTTATTTTCACCCCTGTTACATAATATATTAAAATAAACATTGTAGAAGTTTTCAGGGACTTTCTGCCCTCAGTGATAATGTAATCTTTTATTCTGCTTTAAATTTTTCAAAAATATTTATTAGTTTTCTCCGGATTGGAAAATAATGGATACATTTAAAACACATTAAAAATTTTGACAGGCGACATTTGGCGCCTATCCCCTTAATTAAATAAATGTATCTTTTACAAATGGCATGAAACTTTTTATTTTTAAATAAAATAAAGAAGTTTTATTAAAACAAAAATACAATATAAAAAATATATTTATTTAGTTCAAATAAATGTTTCAATCATACTCTACGACACTAGTCGGTCATCTGTAACCAAAATACTTTCGTAATCGGATTATAAGGTAGATTGCTGTATTATATTGCTTATATTATATTGCTTAAACCGTCAGTTTCAGGTTGGTTTTTACTACTATATCGTATTACCTATCCTCTCTGTATTTCAGTTCTCTAAGTAGGGTTAAACTTATAGTGAGCCATCAACAAATTGTGAACCGACTATAAGAATAGAATTACCGATCCAGAGAATAATAATACAAATATTAAAAGGCAAAGAAACGTTGTGATGTTAGCTCAGGGTTTAGAAAAAAAAATAGGTATTTCGCCTAACCCAGATATGCCTAAAACTTACTTTAAAATATTTTTTATACTCTTCTCCAAATTTACGCATTATATAAGCTAACAAAACTATATTTATCGTTTAAAAAAAATATTTGTGCAAAATAAGTAAAAAAAAATACTGTACAAAAAATGGTATACCAGGCATATAACCTACTATTAAGTTTGGATATGCTACGAAACAAAACACTTGATATGGAAGCCTGCGTTGCATTTTGAACACTGTAGTTTTGCTCTATCATGGCACAAACCACATAGAGTTGGTTTTTACTATAGAATTATTAAATGGTATAGTCAGTCATATCGAATATCGGCGTTTTCATTGGCCGATGAACGACCTCGAAAATAAGAAGCAGGTTTCTTATTTTGTTGCGTCTTATATAAATGATACGAGGCGTGTTTTTTAAGCAAGTATCGTTTTGGAATTAAAAAAAGACGTGCAAAGATATGGCAATAATTTTATTTTTACATGAAAACCTGTACCTTAATTTCCGTGAATATTAAGGCACTTGTCATAACGTGGCACCAGTTTTTGAATACCCTCCTGATAAAATTCTGCCGCCTGACTTGTTAACCACTGCATCACAAATGTTTTGACTTCGTTATCGTCTTGAAGACGCTGACCGTCCAGGTGTTTCTTCAAGTGCTGGAACAAATGGTAGTCGCTGTGCGCCATATCAGGGCTGTATGGAGGATAATCTAGAGTTTCCCATTTAAATGATTTGATGACATCTTTGGTCTGATTAGCCACATGTGGACAGGCATTGTCATGCAGCAAAACGATACCCTTACTCAACTTGCCACGTCTTTTGTTCTGGATTGCACGACGCAGATTTGTCAATGTATCACAATAAGACGCTGCATTGATTGTCTCATTACGAGGCAGAAACTCCACTAGCAATACTCCTTTTCTGTCCCAAAAAACTGTGCACATGATTTTTCGGGCAGAGATTGTTTGCTTAAACTTCACTCTTTTGGGTGATGATTAATGTCGCCATTCCATGGATTGCTGTTTCGATTCAGGTGTGACATAGGCCACCCACGTTTCGTCACTGCCTAAATGTTGGGTTTTGTGCAAATCCGTCAACATTTTTGGAACCCAACGTGAACGCAATTTCCAGAATTCAAGTTCTCGGTAACAATGCGATACAAAACACTACGAGAATACTGAGGAAAGCAGTCGGCCAATTATGAAATTGTAAAGCGTCTGTTTTCTCTCACCTTTTCGTCCACTTTGTGCACCAAATTTTCATTAACGACCGAAGGACGCCCACTCCGTTCTTGATCATGCACATTTATGCGGCCATCTTTAAATGCTCTCACCCATTTCCTTACCATTCCATCACTCATAATGTTTTGTCTGTAAACTTCAACGATCTCACGATGAATATCGATCGCTTTTATGCCTTTAGCACTAAGAAATCGTATAACAGCCCGTACTTCACAATCAGCGTGACTCACGATTGTTGGAGGCATCTTAAACACTGGAGTAAACAAGTATACAATGAAGAATGAGACTTTAATGACGTCAGTGCGTAGACAACAGATGTAGGTAACCAGCGCTCATGCGTGGAACGCCGACCGTAGCACTGCGGCGGCGGAATCGCAAAACGGTACTTACTTAAAAAACATGCCTCGTAACTGAATCAATTTTTCTTCATGCGAACGATAAAGTTGACAGGCATTATAAACAGGCATATTTGTTTTGACTTTATCAATATAAGATATCATTTTTTCCTTGAATATAAATGGGTAGAGACTAATATTTCAACTATTATGGCCGACTCTGTAGTTGGTCTACCTGAAATAATAAATAATACCAGTATTGCAGTTAAAAATTGTCTATGTAATTTCATATCTGGATCATTTTCTTGTTCTGGGAACCTTTTTACTAGTCGATTTGGTTGTAGTCCTGCAGAGTTTGAATAAAGCGTTACTAAATTGTTTTAATTATGTCCCTCTGTTTTCTTTTTTCATAATTTTCGGATATTGTAATTTCACTTTCATTTTATATAATCGTGTCAGTGGCTAAAGATCTGTCCGTCGTTTTTCCATAAGAAGAATGGAGGTAAAGTAGTACTCAAAAACAAGATTTAACTTTTCATTTGGCCATAGTATTTTTAGCGCATCAGAATATTTTAATTAAATGCTAGCTCCGGTTCAATTATCTGTACATATTTTCTGTAATATAGAAAATAAAACACACACTTAAAACATTTTTGAAAATAATTCACAGCAGAATTATTAAAACTCGTGAATATGAAATTAGTGACACAAAATTTGGCTTTAGAAACGGTATGAGTCTAAGAGCTGCTTTGTGCGGCTTGAATGTGCTGGCTCAGAGATGCATGGACATGAATCACATGTACTTAAGTTTTGTAGACTTTGAAAAGGCATTTGATAAGGTTCAACATGAAAAACTTGTAGATATATTAAAAAGCAAAAATATTGACAGTCTTGATATGAAAATAATATCTTATTTACATTGAAATCAAACTGCCAAGGTAAGAGTTGACAGACAGTACACCCAAAATATCAAAATACAGAGAGGAGTCCGCCAGGGTTGCATGCTGTCCCCACTACTTTTCAATGTCTACAGTGATGCGGTATTTCAAGAAGTGACGGATTTTCAGTAATAATAACGGATAACTTACTTTACTTTTACTTTTTCGAGTCTGGATCCGACTACAGTTTTTCTGCCCAATATCGGGCTACGTCTACAGCCTTTGTATTTGCGAGCCATAAATCATCGAGGGCGCACTGTGATGGGCAAAGTCAGCATACTCTCAGGTGCTCCACGTCCTGTATTTCCCCACATTCACAGAGTGCCTCGCTATCTGTCTTGATGCCCCATTTAATGAGGTTCTGTTTTACAGGGGCAACACCTGTGCGCATGCGGTTAAGTGTCCGCCAGGTTCTCCAGTCCAGGTTCATTCCATTGGGTCGTTCTGGATGTAAGGGGAACACTTCGGGTGGTTCGACGCTGACATTTCTCATAAACCTTTTCCTTGATTTAAGTCGGCTGATTCCTGGCGGTTCGTCAAACCCGTATAATTGGTGCCGTTCATCGAAAGTTTGCCTGAACTTCTCCACATATTGTGAGGCACATCTACGGTCGTCTGGTGATGCGAATCCAGCTACCCGGTACAGTAGGTGTAGAGAGGTAGGCTTCATACAACCGGTAATGATTCTACATGTTTCATTTAACGCCGTGGTGACTTGTTGGGCGTGTCTAGATCTACTCCAGATGGGACAAGCATATTCCCCTGTTGAGAAACATAAGGCCTCAGCTGTTGACTTCAAGACCTGGGGGTTTGCACCCCACTTGCCCCCTACAAGTTTCCGGAGAAGGTGGTTTCTCGTAGAGACCTTTTGTCTTGAGCTTAGTGGAATTTATACGTTAGTGACCGGTCTAGTATCACTCCAAGATATTTGGGCCTACCAGTATGTTTCAAGCGTTGTCCCACCCAAGAAACATTCAGTTATACATGCGCCAGTTGGTTGTTGAGATGGAATGCACATACTTGGGTTTTAGTAGGGTTTGGCTTTAATGAGTTTTGTTTGTAGTAAGTTGATATCATGTTTAAAGAATCTTCCATTGTCGACTCTACTTGTGTGAGTGTTTTCCCCTTTACGGCTATACCAAGGTCGTCAGCCTAAACAAAACTCTCAGTCTGAGGGTGCATTGGTTGTTCGTTGGTGTAGATGTTAAATAAGGACGGCGCCAGAACGCTTCCTTGAGGTAGGCCATTTTTTTGGGTTCTTCATCTACTCTTCTTTTCATTTAGCACAACGTAGAAGCGTCTATTATACAACAGTGATCTAATGATATTTACCAGGTCATAGTCAAGCACAGTGTTATAGATTTTACTAAGCAAGGTTCTGTGGTTTATCGTATCATAGGCCGCTGTGAGGTCTATCAAGGCTACTCCTACTATCTCTTTCTGCTCAAATCCCTCCTCTATGTATTCTGTTCAGCACTTGGCCTGTGCATGATTTACCTGGTCTAAAGCCTGCTTGTTGTGAAATTAGTTTTGCATCTAATGTTTCCTGGATGCGGTTCAAAATGAGGCGTTCATACAATTTATACAAATGGCATGGCAGAGATATCGGACGGTAGCTACTCGGTAGTTCAGGTCTTTGCCAGGTTTCAGAAGGGCTATTACTTTTGATTTGAATACGATGCCCAACTAAGATGAGAAATATGTAAACTTAAATAGAGAAAAATAGTTTTCTCCTAAAAAATAGCTTCCGGTCCGATTGCACAATATCTATGGGCGATACAATTATAGTTATAAAAAATCCTGTTATATAATTTCAGAAGTAGAGCAGATAAGACCATGGAGTTGGGGAGCCTCTAAAATGAAGAACAGTACAGATAGCTGACATCCAGAAGATAAATTCAAAACGAAAACTAGCAAATAAATAATTAAAATATACAGTTTGTTCTACAAATCTAATTAACTCGAAGGGAATTTACAAATTTTTTGGTATCTTTTCTATCCAAAATATTGCTTTTGCTTAAAATAGTTAAAAAGAAACAAAATAATAAAAACATTTTATCTATTACAGGTCTCATCTCAATATGGCAGGTGGCTGAACCAAAAATGGCGCCTTGGCAACGGTTTCAATGATGGCGCGCTATGGCGCCATTCTAATTTTTCTGGCTGTTTGGATCAGCCCCAAAACGGTCGCTGATCAGACGAAGTGCCCCAGTTTGGCTGCCAATCCGTCGTGTCAATGTTTCAACTTCGAGAATGGAATTCTTTTGGAATGTCCAGCTGCCACGGCAGATTCGGTCAAGTCTGTTTTGGAGATTATCGAAGGATCAGTACAGAGTCTCAACATCTACGACCCTGACAAAGCTATGGTAAGTATATAACATAAAAATACACTTTGTTGCACACAAACCGATACTCCCC
Organism: Diabrotica balteata; assembly: GCA_918026665.1. Taxonomy (NCBI): domain Eukaryota; kingdom Metazoa; phylum Arthropoda; class Insecta; order Coleoptera; family Chrysomelidae; genus Diabrotica; species Diabrotica balteata. Next base: position 34,010,330 of record OU898280.1, on the reverse strand, counting down.
TTAAGTGTTATTTAAAAATTACATTTTTTCTTTTAGCTTGTGTACGAACCACTTTTATTTTAATTTTGTTTTATATTAGTATTTAACTACAACTCTTTGTGGGTCTTGGCCTTCTTAACAACGCTCTTTATTTCTTCCCCGTCGTCTACTTTCCTTTGACTGCCTGCTGTTAATGGTTTTAAAATCTTCCTGTGCATCGTTTATTCACCTTTAACGGTGCCTTCCTCCTATCATATTTGCTTGGGGTTTCCATCTCTCGATTATTTTTACAACTAGATTATCTGGCATTCTTTCCAAGTAGATAAGTCATTAATAGCCCAGGGAAATAAGCTTTTTTCGTGACACTCGTCCGGCCAGGCAATCGACAATTGTTTTGAGTAGAATGGACCTCTATAACAAGAACCTTTATGTTTCCTGGAGCCGATTTTTTGGACCTAATTAATTATTAACAAATTAAGATCAAAAAAGATAAATTTTCGCTTTTTTCATCTATCAGAAAAAAATAAAATGTTTGAAACAAATTTGGGAAGAAAAGAAACTTACAAGTCGTATAAAAACCTTAAAAATGGCATTTTTTAAACTTTCCTATCCTTATTTGTTGCTTAGAAAGTTGCAAAATAAGTCAAAAATTTCGGTTTTTTATAAATGATAATAACTTTTTTTTTAATAAACTTTTAAACTTTATATAACAGACAATGTTGGGACTTTTGGTGCCTAAAATAAGGTCAAAATTTTAACCCCCAAAATTTTAATTTGTTTACGCCAAATTATTTTTGCAACAATGTAAGTAAATTAAATAGTTGTATTAAATATATGCAAAGATTATAGAAGAACAAAATTTATTCAATTAGGTAATATTATTTAAAAAAAAAATTGAGGAAAAAGAATTTTAAATATTGCAAAATAATGTGGTCAATTAGTCAGTTGAACTTAATTTAAAAACTGCAATATATTAATTTTACCTTATTATATAAAATAAATAATTGTTTATGCATTACTTCTTTATATACATGGTGTTGATTTCATAGGGCTTTTAAGATAAAAATAGTCAAAGCTTATTAAATACTCTGTACAAAATATATGAACAAGAATTATAAGAGGAATATAAATATGAAAAAATATTTAAGGTGTCCGTCCCATTTAAAAAATTGTATGTTTGCTATACCGCGTAGTTATTAATCACCCTGTAGAATTCCACATATTTTCCAAGTATGAAGAATATCACTACCTATATTTTTTCTATACCCTGAATTCAATAGGATTGTCAGGGCAGACATTTTGTAGTTCGTTAACACCCAGTGGTGAGCGGCTATATATTTATTTAACAATAAAACACTGAAAACTTTGTTTTCAAACTTCCACAAAATTTATTTTAAATCTTATCACTACAGCTGTTTCGGCTGATTGCCTTTCTCAAGTGATCTATATTTGTCTTGGGTTTACAAATTTATAGTCTCTAATAAAATAGGTTGAGGAAGGGAGAACTGTTTGTCTCAAGTTGGTCATTCAGAATTATATCTGTGTTTTTTAATATGTTGATTTCCATAGATTCTAACAAAGATAGCTTAATGCCTTTATTTTGAATGTGAAGAATTTTAAATTTGTGATTAAAAGAATGATTATGATCTAGAAGGTGAAGTTTCTACAAGTTTCTACCAGTTTGACCGATATAAGTTTTTGGGCAGTCGCCACATTGAAGTTTGTAAACACCATCATTTAAGTGTTTTTTATTTTGGCTCTTGTTATTTTTAATATATTTGCCTAGGTTGTTATTTGTTCGGAAAGCTGGTGTTATTTCTTTCTTTTTTATGTGTTTGGCAATTTTTGTTGTTATTTTGCCTATACAGATTGAACGAAATAAATTCGGAACATAGGAATATAATGTATTTCGGCTCAATTCTGTTGTAGGTGGTTGACCAACAAAAGATTGTCAAATAATTATATTATAAAAAATCCCATACTTCAGCGGGCTGCTGGATTCTGAACTCATAAAAATTGAAAGCTACACATAAATCTACGATTTTATTATGCTGTCAAACCAGTTATAGTCCAGGAAATGTAGCATTTCACCTCGCAATTTTTTCGTGCGGCGTGGATTGACTTGAAATTTAACAGAAGGTAGGTAATAGCCTAAGGATCAAAATCTATATCGAACTAAAGTGCGCCAAAGCCTAGGGGGTGGTTGCCACCCCATCTCCGGGGTGGCTTTTTTTACGTTTTAACTACAGGTTTCGATTAGAAAAGTGATTCTAAACAAAAAATGTGCTATACATTTTTTTTTATAAAATGATATTTTTCAAGTTATTCGCGATTGAAAGTAACAACTTTTAGACGAAAAAATCCACGTTTTTAATCGATTTTTCTCGAATAACTCGAAAATGGTGCATTTTATCAAAAAAATTGTAGAGAACAAATTTGTAGCTTTTAAAAAGACAAATACAATTACAAATACAATATCAATGTTTAGCGGTTTTCTTCAAATGCCAAATTTGAAAGATTCAAAGTCAAATATCGGGAAAAAACTCACAAAACCTTTTTTAAAGAGCATAAATAGACCTATCATAAAAAAATAAGGTCAATACCTCATTTTTTACGAAAAAATCGAGGAAAACAACACCCTAACCACCCTCATAATTAAAATCGATCTTCACCCTTCTGCAATTCCCTTTGTAGATGTATTGTTAATACGTCCAAGAAGTTTGACCCATTTAAAATGCTTAGTTTTATAAAAAGTACAGCTTAAAGCGAGAAACGATTTACAATTTCATATTTTTTACCCTTCTTTTTTTAAATATGCCCGAAAATACTGAATATATGAAAAAAATAAAAATTACCAAATTGTAGCTTTTTTAATGACTAAAATTATCCTTTATTTAGATTTGTTGTACAATGAATATTTGGCGAGATATAGCCGTTTAAAGCATCGATTTACGATCAAGCACCATCTTTTTCGAGCCCTTTAAACTCACCCCATTTAAAAACCAAGGGTTCCAAAAAGATTTAATTCACAGATCCTTGTAGCTATTAAAAACCTCTACAAATCGTTTTTGAAGAAACACTCTATCGTTAAAAATTAAAGGAAATACGTTAAAAAAACCAGTTAATTTTTTTCCGGAAAATTCCATTAGTATAGTACAGTACATTTCGGAGCATAATAATCTACAAAACCGGTATATTAGCTAGTGGGGCGTTATACATTCGAAATTTTAAGCGTTCTTATTTTGAAATCCCATACAACAGAATAAAACATCTGCTCATATGTCTATGGCTTGGCAATGAAAATATCAGAGCAACAGATTGGGGATGGTACTCCAAAGATGGTTTCTTATTACCCGTACGCATGAACAAACAACCTGCACCCGATAAATTTTTGAAAATTATTTTTTGCCAATGCAAAAAAGGATGCGGCGTTTCATATGGGTGCAGAAAAGTTGGTTTATACTGTAACTCTACTTGTTCTGGGTGCTCAGGTGAAGGGTGCAATAACAGTCCACCAATAATTGAAGAAGATGAGGATGACATAGATCACGATGAAGATGTAATTGATGACGAATAAAATTAATATTATTATTGTTTTACCTATAAATGTAAATATTTTCAACTATTTATGTAAATGTATAAGAATATATGGTGCCTTTTTATGTTGATAATTTTTTTTTTGTATTTAATTCTACTTTTTTCAATTTATATCTTATAAATTAGTTTATAAAAACTGCAATGTTGTAAAGGGTGATTTTCAAAAGTTGAAAAGTTGCAAAATTTTGGCAAAAAATTGTTTTCACCTATAGCACTCATACAAATTGATTTTTAAGGGTTGAAAATGTATGAATTTGTATTTTAAAGTATAAAAAACTCACTATTTAACTAATCCAAACCAAATTTCACTCATCTTAAGATTTGTAATATTATTTTACAATTTTTGAAAATTAGGGGTAGTTTTCACCCCTAAGAACAATCAGGGTTCATTGGCATGACAAACTGTCAAGCAGAGGGTGAGTTGAGCTTAGTTCCAAATTTTTATGCAAATCGTTCCAAGGTAAAATCATTTTCTTCGCATTACCAATTTTTTTATAATAATCTCTAATAAGGGTCGCTTTTTAAGGGTTGAAATATGATGGAACTTTATTCAAAAGCACGAAACTATCATTATTTAATTAATTCAAACCAAATTTGCCCATATTCAGGTTTAATATGTTATTTTATAATTTTTGACAATTAGGGGTAGTTTTCACCCCTAAGAACAATCAGTGTTCGTCGACATGACATAAACTATAAAGCAGCGGGTGAATTAAGCTTAAATCCAAATTTTTATCCAAATCTATCCAAGGCGAAATCATTTTTTTAGAATTAGTAATTTTTTACATTAATCTCTAACAATGGTTGCTTTTTAAGGGTTGAAATATGATGGAACTCTATTCAAAAGTATAATATTATCATTATTTATCTAATTCAAATCAAATCTTACCCATATTTAGGTTTAATATGTTATTTTATAATTTTTGACAATTAGGGGTAGTTTTTACCCCTAAAACCCTTCAGCGCACTTCGGTTCGATATAGATTTTGATCCTTGGGCTATTACCTACCTTCTGCTAAAATTTCAACTGGATACATGTAGGACGAAAAAATTGCGAGGTTTTAACTTTTTTCGAGCTTCATTTCCTGAACTATTATCGCCTCCTTAGACAAACCCGTCTTACGCAAACAACTTTGTTGCGAGACAGATAGTTGAACGATATTTTATACAATGTCTATACCCAGGTATGGATTTATTTTTGTCCAAGTTTTATATTGGTCCACTATTTCAAATGCAGTTCAAACAGACATGTATTAAATTGTATGTTCCGTTTTAATTTGGTTCAATCTGTATATGTAATCGACCAGAAGGTACTGGGTTTTTTCTCTGGTGGTGGAAATACTAATTTCAGGGCTTTCTTGTGTAGTTTTTGATTTAACATTTTATTAATTGTTTGTTCGTTGTATCCGTTGTTGCCAAACACATAAAAAAGGAAGGAATAACACCAGCTTTCCGAACGAATGATAACCTAGGCAAATATATTAAAAATAACAAGAGCCAAAATAAAAATCACTTAAATAGTGGTGTTTACAAACTTCAATGTGGCGACTGCCCAAAAACTTACATCGGTCAAACTGGTAGAAACTTTTATAAACGAATAGCAGAACACAAAAGGGCTTTCAAGAATAGAAAAACAGATTCGACATACGCACTTCACCTTCTAGATTATAATCATTCTTTTAATGGCAAATTTAAAATTCTTCACATTCAAAATAAAGGCCTTAAGCTATCTTTGTTAGAATCTACGGAAATCAACAAATTAAAAAACACAGATATAATTCTAAATGACCAACTTGAGACAAACAGTTCTCCCCTCCTCAACCTATTTCATTAGAGACTATAAATTTGTAAACCCAAGCCAAAAATAGATCACTTTGAAAGTTTAAAAACAAAGTTTTCAGTGTTTTATTGTTACATAAAATGAATTTCCATTAAGTAACGGTCGAATCCATGAATTATATATTTATTTCTTTATTTTTGCCGGTTACATCTGTTAGAAGTCCGAACTAGAGAAGGTAGACTCGCCTTGTTGCGAAAATTTATTATTTAGTACCGCTTTCAGCAGAGGTACTTTTTTACTCACGTTTCAACAGAGAAACATGCAAACACCGTTATTTCTTTTCGAAAGTAATATTTTTAATGCAATACGGCGTTATTGTGAAAACTCACCCAAAAATAACCAATAAAATCAGATGCCTGGTTCTATTTCATAAACGTATCGTCGGGTAACATTATGGCATCAAAACCAACGTGCAGTACATCTGTTAATAAACTAAATAAACAAAGGTGATTATCTGTGAGGTGATAAAAAAGATTCTAACAGCGCAACCTGTGGGAATGAGAAGACGGGTTAGACCAAAGTTGAGGTGGATGGATGGGGTAACACAAGATGCGGAGAAGGTCGGAGTCGCCAACTGGAAAATGCAAGCAAGGGGCAGAACAGAATGGTTTAGAAAGCTTGAGAAGGTCGAGGCCCTCTAAGGGCTGTAGCACTAAGTTGATGATGATGATTATCTGTGACAGAAAAGCTAAAGATAAAATCGGTATATGAAGGATTACGTAGAAGATATCAAGATATGCTTATAGAGGACGTCGCAGCATTGTGTGGAGATTTAACGAAAGTACGGTTTTCCGTACGTGCCGATACTTTCCATAAAGGACGTGCAAAAATTGTATTGGACGATAGTACGAAAAGTATAATCCGAAGAAAAGTTTATGGATTTTATGTTAGGAACGAACTGCCCGCGTTAAAGGCTATTCAACGAGAAGTTAATGCAGATGCAAATGATACTTTAAACAAAATACATATGAGAGTATTACAAAGAACTTTATATGAAATGGACTTTCGGTATATAAAGAAAAGAGAAATCAGAAAAGTTTGTTGGTCGAGAGAGACGAATTAGTGATATGGCGGAAAAAATATTTGCAAAACATTCGTGATTTAGATGACTTGGTAAAAAAAATTATTATACAGACGAAACGTGGTTGAATAAGGGTATTACGAAAAGCAAAGTATGGCACGACTTGAATATTAAAAGTGCGCAACAGGCTTTGTGACAACAGAAGTAATTTATGTTTTTACAAGGAGGTTTAAATGTATTTACCTCAATCAAAACGGGCGATTATTATGAGGATATGAATTCGGATGTGTTTGAAAAGTGATTTTCGTCTAAACTGACTATTATAGATCCTGGTTCGATAATTATAATGGACAAAGCACCTTACCACAGCCGTCGTATAGAAAAATATCCACTTCTGCATCTCGAAAGGCAGATATAATAGATTGGTTAAGAAGTAAAAATATAGATTTTGAGTAATCCATGATAAAGGTTCAATTGCTTGATATAGTGCGCGAACATAGGAGTTCATACATCAGATTTGCTGTAGACCAAATGGCACCTGAGCATGGCATCACCGTATTAGAAACTCCACCGTATTATTGTGAATTGAATCCATATATATATATATATATATATATATATATATATATATATATATATATATATATATATATATATATATATATATATATAGGCACAAATCCATCCTGATATAGGCACAAATAAAAAATGAGGAAGCGCAAAAGAATACAGCTTTTAAATTAAAAGATGTCAAAATATTATTAGACCAAGCCATACAAAATATAACCGCTTCCAACTGGCAGTCATGCATGAAATATACACAGAAAGAAGAAAATAAAATGTGGGATGTAGACACGCGTGTTGATGTTCTTATCGAGCCCATTATCATTACTCCAGGAGAAGACAGTAGTGATAGTGAATTAACAAGAGAAAGTGATTTAGAATAAAAATATTTCTTTAAAATAATAACTAATAGGTACAGTTCTACTGTATTTTTGTTGCTACATTCGGAGACTACCTCTGAGATGCTTCGTCCTACCCGGTATAATTTTCTAAAATAGGTGTGTACCTAATAACTTTATTATTATTATTATGGCAAGTTTGTTTTTCACAATTGCAGTTTACATTAGGTTGCTTGGTCTAGAATTATTATTTTCTGTAAAGCAGTGTGTATTTACATTTAAATATGAATTTTATTTAAAAAAATAAATAATGAACATGAAGCAATGGTATGAGTGTACGGAACTGTCTCTTCAACACTACAGTCAATTTCATCGACATTTTTATTCGTCTGGAGATAAAATTGCTCAAAAAACATTTTTGCCCAAATATTGTGTGGCTCAAGTTTCAAAAAAAGCAGGTAAACAGAAATAGACGCAGACCATTTCTTATTTCATACCACAACATGAAGTTACATCTACTGGAAGTCGCCGCGTCATATTAAAGACAGTATGCCAAAAAGCAATGATTACAATTTTGGTGATATCTAAAGACAGGACACAAAGAATTTGTAGAAGTAACTTAAATACAATGGCTTTACCCAGAGAGTGAAGAGGAGGTGATATGCGGTCTAATCAGTATTCTAAGCGTACTTAATCAGTAAAATCTTACTGATTTACATTAGTACTTGAAAAGTTATTACACATAAAAAGTCTAAAATCATTGGAATCATATTATATAAGAGGTAGATCTTCTGTGCAATATCTAAAAAGTGATCTCAGTATAAGAAAATTACACAATCATTACAGTAATTATGGAAGTAACCCACCAGTGCGATACGGTATTTTTCGCCGTATATTTAATAAGTTCTTCAACATAAGTTTTAAAACACCAGCAACAGAAGCTTGTTCGAAGTGTATTCAATTAAAAGTGGCTATTAAAGTGGAAAAAGATTTTTGTAAAAAACAGACGTTGATTACTCAATATGGTGTACATGCTTTAAATTTAAAATCCTTTCATACAAGTTTGAAAACCGAAGCTGACGATGAGTTGATTTTGTCCTTTGGCTGTCAAAGATACTGACAGAATATCTCAAACACCTTCAATAATGAAGGTTGGAATCGGAGGCTATGAAAGGGTCCAATCAGATAGCCTCAGCATTATCTCATCGATTACAAAACACAAATTTTGAATCCACTGTTTCCTATGTCAGGTTATTTTGTAGTGGCTGTAGAGGTCAGAACAAAAATACGATAGTTATGGGAAAATTGGTCTATTGGCTGAAAACAGATGCACCACGACATATCAAAAAAAGTTAAAGTGACATACCCTGTTGTTGGAAATTCTTTTTTATCTCCTGACCGAGTTTCGGGAAATATAGAAAGAGAAATACGACCTATTGAAGTAATTGTCAAACCCAACACATACTTCGATATTTTTAAGAAATATGGTACGGACCTAAGGCTTGGTACCGATTTTAATTTCTATGATTGGAAAACTACTGTGAAAGATGTAGTAAAGGTACCTGGTTCATGGCATTTTCAATTCAAGGCCTCTAAAGGATTTTTTCTAAGAAAGGATAAAAATTGTAATTAAAGGAGAGCCGCACTATTCATCTAAGCTGTTGAGTTACGGAAATGTTTGTAAAAGGGGCAAATCCTTTGAAAATATTGAACCTACCATCATGGATGTTAGAGTTCCTGTGAAACCAGCAAAATTACAAGACGTAAAAGGCCGTCTCATTAAGCATTTTGGTGAAGATTGGATTATTTTTGATAGCCTCAAATATTACCGTTTCCTTCAAGGGGACCAAAGTGACAGTGCTCCTGAAAAAACTGACAATGAAGATACTGTAATGCAAGACGACGTAGATTTAAGAGTTTAGTCTTACAAACATTTCATATTCTCTTTGTGTACAATAGCACATGCCATGTTTATTTTATTTATTAGCAATTAGTTGTTTCATAACTGTCTAAGTTGATTAAATTTTCCTGCAAAACTACTTAAGTTAAAATTACTCATACAAAACTGTATATGTTCAATTTTGAAATTTAAATAAAAAAAAATATTATTGACACGTGTTTTTTTTTATCTGACTTGTACCGATTCTATATTAATCTCTTCAAAATTAGCACAAAGCAAAATATTTATTTTCTATTTGGATTAAGAGTTAAATGTATTTTTTACTTTACTCAAATTAATTGTTTATATACATAGCGGTGTTTGCAAGTGGACTACTCAATTATAAGTAAAATATTGGTTAACAAATAACTATTACAACCATTTTGAATTTGGCAGCTTTTTATAACTTTTTTTTTGGTACTTGTATTGAGGTTAAAATTTAATAAATACTGTTTACTGTCAGCAAATAACATGAAAGGATTATCATTTTATTGACATTTGCCATCAGTGAAAAACGTTAATCACAAATCCTAAATAAATACATACAATAATTCGTTTCAAATGAATAATTACCGGAAATATTTAATTTGTATTCGGGTTTTGTTTAATTAAAATTTAAATTTTCTCGCATAATTTATGTTCATATTTTATGAATATAAATAATGGACAAAAATCTGAAACATATTTGTTAGATCACATTATTCAGGATAAATTACTTTTGTATTAATAACAATATAAATTTTAGTTAATTTGACACGGTTGTACATATACGGATATTTATTTATATTTAATATAATTCGTTATATCGGGCAATGTTCCATTAACTATTTGAAATATTTGAAAATACTCCCAAATAATAATATTTTAACAAATAATAACTATACTCCTCTTTCGGGGGAACCTGTAACCCCTAGAGAGCGCGTCCCCAAGGTGGCGGATAGGGGCATGTCCTCACCAGCCTAGTGCTGGCGGATAGGTAGGAAATAAAATACTACCCGCGGACCAACAGGTAGGTCGGAGCATGCTCTAAAGCTGCAGAGAAAGCAAATCCTCTGAGAGAAGGAATACTCCAAAATCAAACCCTGGTCCTCCAGGTCGGGGGTTGAGGCATCGGGTTAACTCCCCGTTACTCGATGGAATCGATGGATTATAGCACGACGACACATGCTACGGAAAAGGATAATGAATATTGGAACTTGGAACGTACAAGGGTTTAAACAGAAAATAAATGAAGTAATACATGAAATAAATAGACTGAACAAAGGCATCGCAGTGATTACCGAAACAAAACGAAAAGGTCAAGGATCAGAAAATATCGGAGAATATGATTATTTCTACAGCGGGGTACCAAAGGAGAAAAGAGCCCAACAAGGCGTAGGTATACTTATACGACAGAAACTAAGGAGATTCATAACTGCTTGGAAAGCCATCAACGAAAGGCTCATAAAAATGAATCTAACTATCAAAGGAAAAAAAGATTACAATTATTGGAGTATATGCAGTAAACGATGATGCACTGGTGAATATTAAAGACGACTTTTTTAAAAAGCTACATTCAGAAATTGCAAATATCGGCAGATCACGAGAAATTATAATCTTGGGGGACCTAAACAGTAGAACAGGCTAGAAACAACACAACAAAGTCATAGACCAATATGGTGAAGAGGCTATAAATGACAACGGTACTAGACTAATAGCCTTATGCAAACAAAATGATATGAAAATCACAAATGGATTCTTTCAACACCGAGATATCCATAAATATACATGGACACAAAATACTTGAGGGCTGAAATCAATCATAGACTATACAATCATAAGACAAAAGACTAAATTGATTGTACAGGATGTGCAAGTATATAGAGGAGCCACTTGCGGCAGTGACCACCATCTATTAAAAACAAAGCTCACAATAGGAATAGATAGAGCAAGAGATTTAAAAGAAGCTGCAGAGGAAATATAAAAACTAACAGAAAAGAAATACAACCTAAACAGCTTAGAACAAGAAAGCGTGAGGGATTTATACCTACAGGAGTAGACTAGATAAAAAGTAGGAGTAGACTAGATAAAAAGTTAGAAACCATGCAATTTACCAGCAATGAAGAGCATTATCATTATATAAAAACATTTCTTCATGAAGCAGCAACAGAGGCTCTCGGACTCCAAGTAAAAAACCACAGAAAAACTTCGTATTGGTGGGACGAAGAAATAGAACAAGAGATTAAAAATAAAAGAGAGAAGTATAAAAAATTTCTGAACACAAGGACCGACGCTGATAAGGTAGAATACAAGAGGACCCAAACTAAAGTGCGAAAAATGATATGCCAAAAGAAGAATGAGGCTTGGGAGCAAAAGTGTAACATGATTAACACACATTTAGGAGAACGGAGAAGTACAGAAAGTTGGAAAGTATTAAAATCGCTACGACAGGAAAAGAAAAGATATATAATATCATCAATCACACCGGATCAATGGGACGAATATTTTAAAAAACTCCTAAATGAGGACAGAGCGGAATTTTTAAATAACAGTAATACCAGCAACGTAAATATCTTAGCCTCACCATTACGAATAACAACAAAAGAATGTCAAAAGAATGTCATTTTGATCAGTTGTTATCAACAGGTCCTCGTAGACACTTCGTCTCAGGACCATTTTACTCATGTAGAGTCATACGCCGCCATGTTACCTATCCAACGGTAACTTAACCATCACAAATTAGAAATACTAATAATGTAAAACAATTTCAAATTTATAACATTTAAAGGGTTTTTACCCATATATTTTGGTGGCTACTAGCATGTACAACCGTTTGCACTGATGATGGATTGTTTAATCCGAAAACGTTTTGCAATGTGTTTGTGATAGCCCGTTTGAGGCATTTTTATATACCTTTTATAAAGAATTTTAACAAAAATTTTTTGTGATATATGGTATACAGCCAGCTACAGGAACTTAGTTTCCTCCAGGAACAACAAAAGAAGTAGAAGAAGTATGTAAGTCTTTAAAAAATAACAAAGCACCAGGACCAGGGAATATACCAGCTGAACTAATAAAATATGGCACAACAAAATTATATGAAAACCTGGCCAAACTCTTTCAAAGATACATCAACGGAGCGGAAATCCCAGAAGAATGGAAGACATCATGGATATCCACCATACATAAAAAAGGCAGACGGGATCAATGTGACAAATACAGAGGCATCGCTGTAACGAACTCGATCAGCCGAATATACGGAAAACGCATTAAAAATAAAATCGAAAACGAATATAAAGATATAGAAGCTGAAGAACAGGCAGGATTCCGGGCAGGGAGATCAACGGTAGACCATCTGTTTTGTATTACACAGATTATTGAGAAGAAACTGGCCGTCAACCAGGAGGTGCATCTGTTATATGTGGACTTGAGAAAAGCGTATGATAGCATCCCACAAAACAAACTATGGGAAGCATTAGAGAAAACCAATATAAGCGCAAATTTCATAACAGCGACGAAACAATTGTATACCAAAACTGCAGCCAGGGTGAAAGTTGGAAGCGAGCTATCGAGAGGATTCCAAATTAGCAAAGGTCTAAAACAAGGGTGCTGCCTTTCACCGACATTATTTAAGATCCAACTTGTACTAGCGCAAGACTACGATGATATAGAATATATGACAAGGAAATTAATAAAGGAGTACAAAAATGGTGATTTGGAAATAAACATAAAAAAGACCGAATATATGTGTATCGGTGGGACACAGCAGGACCTTACACTGGGGAATGGCGAAATTATTAAACATTGCGACGCATATAAATACCTGGGTATGACCATCACACAAGAAGGAAACGTAGACCGGACGATAGAAGAAAGAAACAACCAGGGAAGAAAAGCAATTACCCTTCTCAATAGCATACTGTGGGACCAGGCAATATCAAACAACAACAAACATAGAATATACAATACAATTGTTAAGAGTATAATCACTTACAGCAGTGAAGTATGGCAAATAAAAGAAAGATACAAGAGAAAACTTGAAGCAACAGAAATGGATTTCTGGAGGCGCTCAGCAGGAAAATCAAGATTAGAAAGGGTAACCAACAACAGAATTAGGGAAATAATGAATGTGAAACACACAATAGTAGATGACATTAGTACCAAACAGCTTAGATGGTAAGGACACGTACAAAGAATGTCCGAAGAACGACTCCCGAAACAAATCCTAACGTGGACCCCTCATGGTAGACGAAAAAGAGGAAGACCCCGCCTTAGTTGGAGAGAAGGCATAAATCGAAGTATGAGAAAAAGGGAATTAATTATATGAAGACCTTTGGATGGACCGAAGTGAATGGCGACTAGGCATCGGAAGACGTAGGAGAACGGTTTAAAACCGATATATATATATATATATATATATATATATATATATATATATATATATATATATATATATATATATATATATAATATATATATATATATATATATATATATATATATATATATATATATATATATATATATATAACTATACTCCTTTTACCCTGTGTCGGCCGATATGTAATTAGGATATGATCAGTGTGCCTCAAACAGTGGGGCGTTAATATTTAATAATTCGATCGCTTGAAAAGTAAAGATATTTAATTTCCTGTATTTTATGTTCAGTAATAATATTGGATTTTGTTGTAGAAAAGGTATGACCAAATTTCAATAAACTACATCTAAGACTTTACTTTCTGCAGACACTGTATTAAATATAACATTGAAAAAAAAATTGGCACTAATTAAATGGTACAAAAATAAGGGTTCTTTTTGGAGCTACATGCTTGGTAATTTGTTCACTTTTTCTTTTTTTTTCCCTTCTGTACCTCTCCTCTTTCTAGTCCCATCATTTCCTTTACCAACAACTTACATTTTCATCTGCCCCATCCATTATGCTTTACATAATAACGTAATTACTACTTGTTTTAAATACGTTGACAATCAAGCTCCTATTGGTTGGTTGGAAATAAGCTGGTTAGCCTGGATCAGTACAGTGGAAATAAGTTTTTCATGTAAAGGTGGTTTTTAACATGCTTTTACGATGGGTAATAATTGAATTTTTTATTTCAGAAACCACATAAGTGCGCTTTTTTCAACTTTTGAAAAACTAATAAAAACTGATTTTTAGCTTAAGTATAAGTCTAATCTCCTTCAAATATTTTTTTACTAAATCAAATACATGCTATTAGAATAATATATTTGCCTTTGAGTTTTTTAGTTATAAGTTTTTGAAATAATTGGACTTAGGTGGTTTCTGCAATAAATGAGTTTATCCAAAGTGATTTTTTTAAAATCATTATTAAAATTAAGTCAAAACATGAATTTGTTCCTATTTTGGTAACAAAGGTAAGTGACCGATACAATTGAGTATAAAAAAATATTTTTACTAGGCCTAAATCGAAAAATACAATTACACTACACATACAGTATGTCTACATACAAAGATCTGGATTTATTCAGCTTCTGGCAAGACTTCTGGCAACTTCATGTCAGTCGTTGGCCATTGGATGATAGTGTCATAGAAGGCTTCATATCTAACAGTGTATTCCATCAATTTTTTTATATCATCTATCTTTTTTTTTTTGTTGATTGGGACCTAAATCCAAAAACCCCACTCTGCAAACCCGATTGAATTTTAAAACTTGTTAGACTACAAAAATGTTTAGCTAAAAAAAAGTTTAAAAAACATTTGGCAAAATAAAAGTATCGTAGAATGGGGATACATTGATCATTTTTAAATTTTAATGTTAAACAAAACTTGTATCTAAGAGTTAAAATCGACTAAAAAAATCAGTAATAATCGGGTTTCATTTATCAAGACACACAATAAATATTAACACTACATGTTTGATACTTTTCAAGAAAAAAAATTTAAAGAACCTGATCAAAGATATACTGTAGATGGGGATATTTTGATCACACATGTAATTTGAGTTTAATATGAAAGTATCCCCAATGTTATTCACTTTGAAAACATATTTTGACAAATCTTATTTTATTATGACTTTTTAGGGCAAAAAAAATTATGAAACTTACAGAAAATAATGTATTTGATGATAATGAAATGAAACTGCACTTCAACAACTTAAAAACTACGAATTTTACAGAAAAATAATGTATGTTAACGTGTTTCAAATTAAACTAAACTTCAACTACTTTAATGTTTTTTTCTTTAAATGCATTTGGTGCTTCCATCTAAACACTCTATAGATGCAGGATTTGGTAAAAATTCAACAATTCCTCCTTACTAATTTGGGATGTGTCGGCATCAATCATCTAAAATTCTGTCTTGCTGGGTTTTATGGATTTATAGCCTATGACTATTACTTCCGAATCTACCTCCAAAATTTTACAGACATAGATATAAGTTTTTTTTCCTCTCTGAGATAAGAATTTTGCTAAAATATATCTACCTGCTTGAACCTTATCTACTTCAGACTGCACTTCGTAGTTTTCTTTATTTTCTAACAAGCCTGATTCATTTTCGGACTCGAATTCATCTGACTGTGATATATGGCTTTCTTTATCTGAACTATCTTCTCATTTCTGCTCAATTATTGTTGTTGACACACTAGCTCCGGGAGCTACATCTAGTTTTTTTTTCTTGTTTTTGGTCTCTCTGGTCCTCTAAAACTTTGCTCCTTTAGAAGTGCAGTTAATGCATTTACAACGGCGTCCCTGGGATCTTGTGGAGATCTGTTGCCAATTTTTTATAAACTTCACCCGGGCAAAACGGATAAATACCAGTAGATCTAAAGGAGCTAATTAAGTTTAGCTTTACTGCTGACGCACCAGGCTGCTGACTGCTTGGGATTGACCACCTTTTGAAACTCGAGGAGTGACTTCGTCAAGAGTTTTTAATATTTTCCTTAAAAGAGATGAAAACATATCTTTTGGAACTGTACTTAGTCGTAAATTTTGTAATTTCCAATCTGTTAACGTTGTCCTCCAAGTCTGTTTCATTGGCCTGAAAAAGCCCACGTCCAGTGGTTGGCACAAACGGGTAGAATTTGGAACTAAGCATATGAAGTCAATTTCATGTTCAGCACACATCTTAAGAATTTCAACATCCATGGGTGACGACAAATTATCTCCTATCAAAGCTTTTCTTCCTTCTAAACGTCGTGCATGGGGTAAAAAGCAAGTTGTAAACCAGTCTCTAAAAGTTACGCCATCTATCCATCCACTTTGAGTACGATTATACCATGTCCCTTGGTTGCAGCATGGTTTATCGCAGCAAGGTAAACCACGCGGTCCATTTTCCTTCCACGTATCATACAGGTGAATGCTTTTATAAATGACGTAGGGAGGGAGAAGAGTTCCGTCTGCAGCAGCACATACCATAATAGTGGAGTAAAGAACTTTTGGAGTGATTCATCACTTTTTCGGGGTACTTAATGAATCTTTTGTACATGCAACGTTTTTTCCCTGGATCGTCTGATAAATTAGACTGGTCATAGTTGAAAATGTTGGAACTGGGCAAATCTTTAATTACTGGCTCCAAGTTATTATAAAACTCTTCTAGTGTAACTCTTGAAACAGCAGCTCTATCACGTTTAATATTTGTTGCTAGTCGTTGCCCAAACGAATCCTTATGTTTATTAAGTAGGCTGTATGCCCAATCAATACCAGGCAGATTATTTTGAATAATAGCTACGTTTTTTCCTCGTTGGTCCAAATACCATTTTGCCATCATTCGTAGGTCCAGAATAGATAAAGGAAAGCCCCAGTCAGCACATTTAGCGGCTGCTTTTAAAATTGCTACCTCCTCTCCTTTGGTGAAAATAGTAGGACGTCCGGGGGTGCCAATATGTTTTCCTTAATATCTGTTATACGGGGTACCAAAGGGAATTTTATATTGTCTTGATGCTTCTCTAATAGACAGTGTACCTTCAACTACCCGTTCTTTCTAAATTTGCTGGAGGGTAATCAGAAAGTAATCTTTTATGCTTACGGGGCATTTTCCTGCAAGAAAGAATACGTTTAAATAATATTCATTTGATTAATATTTTCATCTTTTCGAAAAAACGATTATACGGATCGTCTGGGGTAACATTGATCACACGATCAATGTTGCCCATTGTATTGATCAATGTTTCCCCCAGTAATTTCACGCCGTACTCTTAATCACTCCCATAACCTGGTTACGTTATTTTCAGTAAGATTCATGATCAAAGTACTTCTAATCACTATACACTAAAAGCCAAATAACGTCACCAATGTCGTAATTCTATTGTATGTGTGGCTACATTTCTATAGAAAAGTGTATGTTACTTTAGTTTGCTAAACAATCACTTTTAAAAATAACCCGATCAATAAAAAAACTTTTGTAACAAAATAATGTCTATACAGCTATGAATATATAGCTTGTTTGGATTTAGACGTCCGTCATTGTAAAATTTTGTGTTGAAATGTTCATAAAGAAACCACCAATTATTGACGGAGTATTAGTCACTACCAGAAATATTGTCATGTTGCCACGTCGTTTGTTGAATTTTCATTCAGTGGTCTGTGACTTTTGTACTCGTGGTATCGTCGATTTTTGAGGTTATCTTGTGAAAAACATTTATTTACTTGTCAAAATGCCCAAACAGCTTAATAGACGATGCAAAGAACTTGTGGCTTCATTAGTTAACTATTTTGAAAAAGAAAGGATTAATAATGGCTGTTTGTTACCCTTAAACGCTGTACAAGAGGTAATATGCGAATCAAATATCATTACTTTACTTTACAAAAATTTGTATGATTTTAGCGTGTAGCTGCTGCTTTAAAAATCAGCGTAAGAACAGTAAACAGCATATGTGCATATGTCAAATGTAGAAAAAAGGTGAACAGTTCGAGTCACCAAAGAAAAAGCGTTGCACTAATAAACGAGTAACTTATTGTTTGGTAACTCAGTAATAACTTTACCACTTTTATTGTGAAATTACTTACTTTGTGAAATCTATTCATGAATGTAATTAACAAAAAAATAAATGAAAAAAAAAACACTCATTTTTAAATTCCACTTAATATTGTTACGAAAGATTTATCCCACATAGGAAAAGTCCATTGACGAAAAAGAAGAAGTAGTTCAAGAACATTTAAGATGACATCGAAAATTCTTGAAATGTCTAGTGAAGTTTGGAACGTCAGAACATATGTATATAACAAATGTTTTTGACAGTTGGGGAACAGATGTATTTTGAATTTATAAGTTTATAGTTGTCAGTTAGTTAAAAGTATTGTTATATTATTGGTTTTGAATAAAGCTAAGTTTTAAGAAGTGTAACAATATAGTGTGAAATTTGCTATCTTCACTTTTTTGGTTATTTAAGTTCTTTTCTGTTAATTTTCATACTTCATAAACCATCTGACAACGCAGCAAATGTTCACAATGATGACGTGAACGCAACTTTATTTAGCTTTCACTGTATGAAAAAATACGTTGTATAAACAATATACTTACCGTAATATGTACTAAGTTTTTCACTTAACAAAATTGATGTGAAACTCAATACTCCAAAAAAAATACTTGTACTTCTAGCACACGCATGTGTATCGGTATCGAATGATCATAAATACTAAATAATAGTAACATTGCTGCCGACTAGGCAAAATTCGGTTATCGGCAGTGGCTACGCGCACACGCCTAAGGCATATAATTAATTTTTAAAGTTTTGATCAAAATAACCCCCCAGTTCAAAGTATCCCCATTCTACGGTATAACATACCTTTCCCAAAGGATAAGCTTTCTCTGTTGGTAGTTCCGGAGGGCTAAAAGGTTTTAGCATTGTGAAGAAATATGTTGTTAATCGTACAATGAAGGCGCGTGCGACCACTTTTCCCCGAGTATCCTTGTTGTACAGAATCTGCTTGTACTGGGACACTTTGAATGGCTGCTTATTTTCTTTGGATACTTTCCTGCCTGATGTTTCGTTCAAGTTTGGAATTTTCTTATATAATTTACCACCACTTTTTGAAACTGAGAACATCGTTTGACGTAAAGTGATATAAAGTAAATCGGCCAGACTTACTAGCTTTTCGCATGAGCTCTGTATATTCATTAGGAGTATAAATCCTGTCCATCTTTTTCAACAGATACTTTATGCTTTCAAAATCTCTGTCAGATAGGAAAAATGAGTGGCCACGTACAGATGAGTTGTGAGTTATCAAACCTACCTGAGTCACAGAGGTTTAGTAAAAAACGCAAAACTGTATAATTCTTATTTTGGCCTGATGGTCCATCACAAAACAATATCAGAAGCTTAAATTAACTGGAATATTATTGAAATAGTTCAGTAGCATTGAACATACTTCGTCAGGGCCCTTGTTTGCTTCGCCCTTGTGATACACGTTCAGTTTGGAAGAATTACTTTTCAAATCGTGTAACGAAAACACATTTACCCAGAGCTGCCTCTTGTAAAAAACATCCTGTACAGGTATGTGATCCAAGGGTAAGTTTTGCATATAGTCGGAGGCTAGTGCGATCGTGTTGTCATCTTTGTTTTTCCTTGCCTCATCCACAGCTTTGTAAAACTTTTATGCTCGCCTTAAGTGTATCATTTTCTTAGCAGTTACATTTCTTTTAGCATTATCACTCAAACACTTGTCTTTCAATTTAGCCGACAGTCTTTTGCAAGTTGAACACATAGCTACTTGTGGTCTTCCAAAACAGTAAGCAACGTTCATTTTAAAGTATTTGTTGTAGAAATTATACTTTACTTTATTTTTAAGGTCAGGGTTGTTAAAAATAAACATTGCATGCATTTTTGCGACATTAAGCCTAGCTTTAAGATATTTTTTAGGTTTTTCTCCATAATGAGTTTCCTTGACATCAAATTTTTCAATGTGCTTCTCACACAAACGTTACCTGGAAGAGCGTTTCCACTTCTAGATTTTCCCTTCATCTCTACAGGGGTTTTCTTAAGGTCAGAACATTTATTTATTATTTTGATTCGATTGTCAGAAATTGCAAACACTTTTAAGAAAACACCTCTACAAACCATTATTTACATTAGGCCTGCGGTTTTTGCGTCTACGATTCACAGGCAAAACCTACACTAAACCTTGGAGGTACGTGTCTTGGGTGTTTTTATTTTCTACTTCTTCTTTAAGTTCCATCTTCTATCGAAGGTTGGAAATCATCATGGCTATGCGGACTCTGTTGACTGCCGCTCTAAAAATATCTGCACTACTGCATTCAAACCATTCGCTTTAGTTCTTAAGCCAGGATATTCTTCGTCTTCCCACATTTCGCTTTCCTCGGATTTTGCCCTGCATAATAAGTTGTAATAATGCGTATTTTTGCCCTCTCATCACATGACCTAAGTACTCAAGTTTTCATCTTTTAATAGTTAATATTATTTCCGCCTCATTTCCTATCCTTCTAGTAATTCCATGTTTGACATTCTTTGAATCCATGATATTCGTAGGATTCTTCTGTAACACTAAAATTCAAAGGCGGCCAACTTATTCAGATGAACTTGTTTTAGTGTCCAAGCTTCCAAACCATAAAGAAGAGTAGAGAATACGTAACATCGAAGCATTCTCAGGCGTAGTTTTAACCTTATATCCCGACAACAAAGAAACTTTTTAAGTTTAATAAATGATGTACGTGCTATTTCAATACGTGTCTTAACTTCTTTGGTTTGGTCTACATCTGATGTTATCCATGTTCCTAAGTATTTATAGTTATTAACACTCTCGATTGCAGTATCTTCAATAGTCAATTGGATATTTGCATGTGCAGATTTAGCCATGATCATGCATTAAGTTTTCTTTTAATTTATCTTTAGTCCGTACTCATGACAGCGTTCATTAAGGCGTTGCATTACGTTTTGTAAATCATTGTTGTTATCCGTAATTATTACTGTATCGTCTGCAAAACGTAAGTTATTCAAAACTTCTCCATTGATAGATATACCTTCTATTGAGTCTGAGAGCGCTTCTTGAAAGACCGCTTTACTGTAGACATTGAAAAGTAGTGGGGACAGTACGCAACCCTGGCGGACTCCTCTCTGTATTTTGATATTTTCGGTGTACTGGCTGTCAACTCTTACCTTGGCAGTTTGATTCCAATATAAATTAGATATAATTTTCAGATCACGACTGTCAATATTTTTGCTTTTTAATATATCTACAAGCTTTTTATGTTGAACTTTATCAAATGCCTTTTCAAAGTCTACAAAACATAAGTACATAGCCTGATTCATGTCCATGCATCTCTGAGCCAGCACATTTAAGCTGAACAAAGCATCTCTTGTACTCATATCATTTCTAAAGCCAGATTGTCTAATCTCATATTCAAGAGTTTTAACAATTTTGCTGTGAATTATTTTCAAAAATGTTTTAAGTGTGTGACTCATTAAAGCTATTGTTCTGTGGTCTGAGCAAGTTGTTGAACTTGGTTTTTTGGGAATTGCTACAAAGGTTGATTGCAGCCATTGTCTGGGGATTGTGGCAGTCTGATATATTAGATTAAAGAGTTCAACCATTACATCAATAACATTTTCATCGATGAGTTTTAATAATTCGATGGGCACCTCATCTGGTCCAGTAGCTTTACCCTCTTTTGTGTTTTCGATGGTATAGATGACTTCTCCTCTTAATATTGGTGGTCCGGTATCCTCGGTGATTTCTAATGACACATCTCTTTCATCATTAAATAGTTGTTGAATGTAATTGGTCCATTAACATAATCTCTCCTTCATATCAGTAATAATATCCCCTTTATCATTTTTAAGGATATTCGTTTTTGTACGCTTTCTTCTTGTTCAAGTGCCGTCTCTATCAATGGAGGTTAGCGGTTATGGTGGCAAACGTTTGTCTATCTTCAGCTGCTCTTAAGAGTTCCTCAAATCCAAGTCCTGTCCAGTTTCTGATATTGCGTAACCAGGACAATTTTTTTCTTCCAATTCCTCGCTTTCCTTCTATTTTGCCTTTTATTATCAACTGAGGGATGTAGTATTTCTCGTTGCGCAACAAATGCCCTAAATAACTGGTTTTTCTTCTTTTGACTGTTCTCAATAGTTCTTTTTCTAAATTGAGTCTAGCTAGTACTTCTTCATTTGTTTTTCCAAGGAATTTTTAAAATTCTACGGTACACCCACATTTCAAATGCCTCGATTCTATTCAGGCTCTTTATTTTTAAAGTCCACGTTTCGACTCCGTAGAGAAGAACAGACCAGATAAAACATTTTACAAGTTTTAATCTCAATTTAATATTTATATGTGTATCGCAGAATAGAACGCGCATCTTAAAGAAACTATCCCTAGCTTGAGCAATTCTCGCTTTAATTTCTTGTTCTGGGTCTAGCTTGCAATTAATCCAACAGCCAAGGTATTTGTATTGGTTTACCTGTTCTAAAATATTCCCATTTATTTTTATAGGTAAGGGAATATTCTGTTTTCTTTGGATCACCATTAGTTTTGTTTTTTTTTCGTTGATCTTCATTCCAAACTCTCGACAAGCATCCTTAAGGTGTAAGGTATAACCCTCTGTAAGTTTGTGTCTGTATCAGCCAGTAGGACAGTGTCATCTGCATATCTTATGCTAGATATTGGTTCTCCATTAATTTTTATTCTTGTGGAAAGGTTTTCCAAGGCTTGCTTGAATAGTAGTTCCGAGTAAAGATTGAACAGCATAGGAGATAGTATGCATCCTTGCCTTACTCCTTTATTTATACTAATATTTCTAGATGTATGATCGTCGATCCTAATCTTGGCACTCTGCCTCCAATATAAGTTTTTAATTAATCGGAGATCTTTACTATCCAAGTTGATGCTCTGCAAGGAATTTAACATTTTATTATGGTTTACGCAATCAAATGCCTCTTCAAAGTCTACAAAACATAGAAAGACATCCTTTTGTTGGTCGTAACACTTCTGCAGTAGTACTTGTAATGAAAACAAGGCCTCTCTGGTCCCCATTCCGGCTCTGAATCCAAATTGATCGTATCTAACTTCTTTTTCACACCTTTTGTATACCCTATTGTGAAGTATTTTTAATAGAATTTTAAGCACTTGGCTCATAAGACTAATTAATCTAAAATCTGCGCATCGCCTGGAGATAGCTTGTTTTGGAATGGGAATAAAAATAGAATCTAACCATTCCTCTGGTATTTCCCCAGTATCGTAGATTGTATTAAACAAAATTACTAACAAATCAATGTTATTACTTTCGATCAATTTAAGTATTTCAGGATAAACTTCATCAGGTCCAGGGCTTTTGTTGGTCTTTAATTGTTTAATGGCATATTCCACTTCGACTTTTAGAATTGGTGGGCTTTCAGTAACATTATTTATTGTAATGTCTATTCTTTCATCTCGGAACAGCTGTTGTATAAATTTTTCCCATTCTTTTATTTTATCTTTGGTGTTATGAATTAACTCTCCGTTGTTATTTACCAGTGGACAATGTTGTTTTTTGCGGATGAATGAAAATTCTTTCACCTTCTTGTACATATTAAAGTAATCATGTCTATGTTCTAATTCTTCTATTTCTTTACATTTTTCTTCGAGCCATTTCTCTTTTGATTCTTTTATTTTCCTTCGTATTTCTGTATTTAATCGTTTGTAATCGCTTGTGTTCGTATTTTTGTATTTCCTCCTTTCGTCTATCATCTTTAGAATAGCTGGTGTCATCCAGTCTTTTTTTGCCATTAATCGTGTATTTGGAATTTCTTCCCTTGCAGAATTGACGAGGATGGATTTTATTTGTTGCCAAGTTATATTTATATTTTGGATATTTATTTGGGTTCGGTCTATTTCTGAGAGTTGTTCATTTAGTTTTACAGTGGTTTTATCTTTAATCTGTACATCTTTTAGTAGTTCCATATTAGGTTTGTTCTTCGGCTTTGCATTTTTTATTACTTTAATTCTTGTGCGAATATTTGCTACTACAGGGTTGTGGTCGGAATTTGCATCAGCACTAGGATATGTTTTTGTACTTGTAATGGAGTTACGAAATCGTTGGTTGATTAAAACAAAATCTATTTGATTTCTTATTATTCTTTCTTTTGTGTGTAGCGGGGAAGTCCAGGTGTATAACCTACGTTGAGGTAACTTAAACCAAGTGTTTGTTGCTATCATATTGTGTTGCTGGCAAAACTCTAATAGTCTGTCTCCTCTTTCATTTCGTTCTCCTAGTCCGTATTCTCCTACGATATTTTGGAATTTCCCCCTTCCTATTTTAGCATTAAAATCTCCTAGGACGATGTTAATATCTTCTTTCTTTGTCAATTTCATGAGCTTTTGTAGATCTTCATACCATTCTTCTAGTATGTCATCTGGCTTATCTGCGGTTGGTGCATAGACCTGAATAATATTCACATTAAAAGGAGAACTCCTTATTTGCAATAGCATTGCTCTGTCAGAGAGTGGTATAAAGTTTGAAACTGCGTTACTCAATTCATCGTTTATTATTACACCTACTCCATTGAAATGTTTTGGATCATTGTTGCCTGAATAATAGAGTGTTTTGTTTATAATTTTTGTTGTTCCTGAGTTAGGCCATCTAACTTCACTCAGACCTAAAATATCTATATTCAATCTGTTCATTTCTTGGCACACGTTTGCTAGCTTTCCAGCCTCATAAAGGCTTCTGACGTTCCAGGTCGCTACTTTGACGTCATTGTTTGTTTTAGTTTTGTATTTGTTTTTGTTCCTCCCGGGGATTCTTAGCACCCCCTGAACATTTAAGTTCTGCCGGGCACTGGGGGCCATCGATTTAGTTCCATTTACCATCATAACTTTCTTGGGAAAATTAATGAGGTGGTTTCCCATTACCTTCCTCATGTTTTCTGTCGGGGTTTTCTCCCTTATCCGGAGTGTTCCAGTTTTAAGGCGCCGGAAGCTCGCCTTTCGCCCTTTCCCGTTAGCGTTACCCAGGAAGTACCACGTGGAGGTGGGAATCGGACTTGCTAACAGACGTAATGTTTAACTATTCATCCAGGTTTTATTGCCACATACCTTCCGGTAAGACATGTGATCCCAGAGGTCTATCGTTAGCCATTCACTTCCGAGCTTTCTAGAACCCGTCATTTCTTTAATTTTTTTGTGTAAATTAAAGCTATCGTACTTTTTATCCAGATCTTCTATTTCCTTGAATCTGTCGGAGAGTCACCTCTCTTTTGCCTCTCGAATTTTCTTTCTGATGTTTCTCTGAATTTCTTTGCATTTATTCAGGTCTTTTGCTTTATGTTTTCTTCGTTTTTCCATGAGTTCAAGAATTTCTACTGTCATCCAAGGTTTTGTTTTTTCTTCAAGTGGTTTGAGGGTTTCTTTTCCAACTGACACAAGGGCATGTTGAATTTTTCCCCATTTTTGGTCAATAGTTAGAGTTTCTGCATTATCTTCTTTGACTTTCCTTAAGCTCTCGTTTATTTTAAATTTGGTTTCCACATATGTGTTGTCTTGTTTGAGACGTCTTGTATCTTCTTTTATTTTCTAAAGAGTAAAATATTTCCCATAGTTCTCGTTTTAATTGTTTCCTAAGTCTAAAAGAACATTTCAAATTGCACTTACAGTATATATCATTAATCGGGGCTTTGTTCGGAACTTCTTTTCCTTTATAGGAGACGTATTGCAGTCCTTTGAACCTAGCATTCCAAATAATATTCCGTCTGTATTTTTCTTCGTTCACAACTCCACGTCTTCGCTTGGGACTAGGTTCGTCATCTGTACTATCTAACATGGCTTAAGAACTATATAACGTAACAATAAACAACAAAATAACCCCTAATTTTCATCGAAAACTCACGAAAATGAATAACTCAGTATTACCTATCGAACAAAACAGCGAGTTACAAAATTCACCACCAACCGTCACGAGTGAGTACAATTTATCGCAGAAAGAACCAAAATGACGGCGTTTGGGTTTTTTCTGAAATAAACAAATTATTTTTAAGGCTGCCAAAAAACATTGCTAATATGAAACATAGGTTATTTCTGCACTAAAAGATGTATTATAACTTTTAAAATGTATAGTGCCATCAAAAACACATTTTTTGATATTTTGTTGCTTAGGTGGTTTCTGAAATAAACAATTCAATTTTTTTTACATGAATAAGATAAATAAATCACTATGACCACAACAGAACAATGCATTGGAACATCTAACTCAACTTTGATATTTTTGTGACTTAAGCCTGTTTACACGTTACCTCCTCAAATTTTTCCAGAATTTTTTATATTTTTTTTGAGAATCATTTTCCAGAGTGGTAGTCGAAACGTCAAACACTAGTTAGTTAAAAATGTGATTTTTAGTACAATCAATAATTGTGGCATAATGCCATATAAACTAATATTTGTACTTTTTTGATAATTGTAAAAATTTGGTTTATAGGACTTATAATAATATCATGTAATAATATTCATCGTTCATTAAAACTCGATTATTGTATTATTTATAAGAACAACGCTGTTTCTTTTTATTTTTTATTTTTTTTTGTTTTAGGTTAAACTTCCGAAACACTTCTTTCCCGATTCAACCATCATCAAACACCTCCAAATTTCTCAAAGCAACATTCAAGAACTACACGACGACTGCCTCCTACCTCTAAAACCCCATTTAGAGTCGTTCAGTTTGGTTTCAGGGCGTCTTAAGGAAATACCTCAAAAAGCATTTAAGGGATTGAATAAGTTAATTGCTTTAGATCTAGAGGCTAACGCTATTGTAGATTTGCCAAGTTACAGTTTCTACGGATTACATCTGATCAAGTTGAATATGAAAGGAAACCAAATTCAAAAGGTAAGAAAAAACTGTTAAAATAAAATATAAAACACAATTTAAAATTTACAGGTATCTGACAAAGTGAATACGAAATAGTATGTATAAAAAACCATTTTATTCAACGAAGTCTTCTTTAATAAATATATACAGGATGCGCTAAACCTCTTGAGTTTTTTTATTACGGCTTAATTATGTATTGCAACAGTGTATTGTTTGTAACCTAATATTTTTTACCTAGCGAACGGCATGCAGGGCTTATTTGAAGAGCTGAAGTCGTGGATAAGTTGAATAAATACTTAAATAAATCTCATGGACAAATCGGCAAACAAAACCAACAAGAAAAACCTCTAGCTATTTAAAATAAGGACGCCGCTTCGAAGGATCCTAGTCTTGCTGGATAAAGAAAAAAAAGGCTCTTTCTTTCTAAAAAAACAGAAACACAAAGAGGTTAGGAGACTTTTCTAAAATAAATAAACAAAAATGATTTAGAGAAATAAATTAAACATTTATTGTTGTTTAACTACAAACAGTTACAAAACACAGATGTTACAAAAAATACTATATTTATAGTTTAACAGGTTTATACCAAAACAATAAAGAAAAAACACTTACATGTCCTATCTGTTTTACAAACGTTGTTTACAAGTGAGAGATGCTACAAAACTTGTTACTAGGCTTTAACTGTGGCAGAAATAAATTATTACAATTAAAAGAATTATCTTTTTAAGTTAAAACATTCATACTAAAAACAAAACAAACTAGTGACACAAAAATAATAAGGCTAACTGTCATATGTCAACATAAAATCTTACACTCTTTGATGATTTTACTTTACTGATTACTCTTTTTTAAACTGACATATTAACAAAGAGTAAAATTCGACTATTTTCAACAAATTTTGCCAGCTTATCTGATTGACTTAACTGAGACTCGTCTACTTCTCACTGCCTTGATTTCAAACCTAAAATTAGACCTTTTATCGATCTCTATTCGCACCCGTAATTTCCCCTCGCGTACCACTACATACCTCGGAACCAGCTAAAATTTTCTTTAGACACTTCAACTCGCAAAATAACCTTGAAATACTTCAGCTTTTAAAATTTCCTAGCTAACGCATATTACTTATTAATGTAAACATAGGATTGGGGGATATTGATACAATATTGGGTCTGTATTCCAATTCCATAATTCTATTTAACCGTACTGTTAGCCAACTAACCGTACTGTTCCTTTTTTTTCTATTATCAGAGGTGGGTGGAAAATCTTCGTAAGATACCAGGTCTTATATCTGGTATGTGATGAGCTCAACCGCAATCCTCACCGGAGCGAGAACCTACCCACTAAAACCTTCCGTCCTTCCAACCGCACTTGTGATCCGTGAGTGCAGTTCGGGATTCGCCCCGGTGGCGTTATTTCTTCGGTATTACATCCACCTCACGTGCCGTTAAATATCGCTTTACGGCTAAACTTAAACGCCACAAACTTTTTTTTTGTGTATAAACAGTTTTTATTCAGTCTTCTTGGACTGAAGCGTCTATCTAACGAACGCGTGGGTTCTTGCTTACGTGTCTTTATCCTCACACATCCTCTCAATTATATTACTTCAAAATCAAAATCAACACCATCCCTTCTCTCCAATTCTAATTTATCCATAACAAATCTTGCATATTACAACAGTGTATGTAAGACAGTGTCGACCAAACCGCAGAAAGGGTAGTTGGTTTTAGTCGCTTTCTTGAACCTGAAGAGGCGAAAATACCTGTGGCTTATTAGAACCTGTAACAGGAAATAATCTAAACACTAGTGTACACATTCGAGCCACGTCTTTACGTTCGGTATGAGTAATTTGATCCATTGTATCACATTCACAGTCG
Source organism: Diabrotica balteata (assembly GCA_918026665.1). Taxonomy (NCBI): domain Eukaryota; kingdom Metazoa; phylum Arthropoda; class Insecta; order Coleoptera; family Chrysomelidae; genus Diabrotica; species Diabrotica balteata. The sequence goes on along the minus strand of OU898280.1, from coordinate 33,981,441 downwards.
CCTACCATTCAGTTTGCTACATCCATATAGATATAGCTATTCAGTTCTTCTTCGGTCTATCCTACAACAAAACCTTAATTTCCTTACCTTCTGCAGCCCATTTCAGCAGCTTCCGGGTAAGGTATGTCCTCAGGCTTGTCGCCCAACGCTCTTGTAAGGTATAAGCACTCTTTGGGGCAAACCCTTTGCCCATTAACAATGCTTACTAAATTAAACATTGTGCCAACTCCACCCTCTTTATCGTTAACTACTGGAGTAAGGATGAGGTCTAGATATCTCTCCTGAAAGCGCCCCAGCACCTTCTTATCAGATTGTTTGGCGGACATGTATACAAACGCGTCATCGTTAAAGTCTGCCACTCATAACAGGAACTTTGGTAAGCAAGGTCTCCGGCCAATACCCGCTGAGAAGATCCGTGATTTTCTCATGGGCCACTGATTTGATCATTGTGACATCGGTTTGTGTACCGATAGCCGTCTTCCACACCTTGGCCTACTTATGGGGATCTTTCACCAATGCCGTTTTATACTAGGATAAATACAATACTAGGACGTGCCTCTTTTTAATTTGAACATTAGATTTGGTAACCCTCTGATACCGGACTTTATCTCCAGTTTTTTTTTACGTGGACCTTTTACCAATTATGTGGACCTTTGTTAGGTCCAATACCTCATTTATTTTGGCATATCTTTGTCCGCCTTTTCTAGATCCACACGTGGGTGATTCTCTCAGGGGGCTTCCTTACTCTACACATGAAATTTCCCCTTTTTCGCCCCTCTTCCTCTGAACTTTTTATACTTTTCTTTTTTAGTTGTTTTTTTCTTATTTAGATCCTACAAGTAGGGCAAGTACAGTCCTGCAGGGCAGTACGCCCTTACCCTGCATAGGCTAGTTTACAACAGAGTGTCGCCTGGTACCCTAAGACATACCGTTCTCGACAATTTAGCCGTCGGAACGGCTCTTACACCTTAAGTTCCAAATTTTTATCGCTGGTTTTCTCCGCCGAATTTTTAACCAAGTTTTCTTCTGTGGGAAAGGGGGTCTGGGGTGAGAAGAAAAGGAAAAGGTACAATTGGGTGAGGGTGGAAGACATTGCAATTGGAAGTGATTGCGGCACCTGTTAGCGTCCGGTGGGGAAGTCCGGCGACCACCCGGTGCGACGACGATGGACGCTATTTGGACTGTTCTTGGTTTCATTGGTCATGCTCCCCTTACAATATAAAATACCAAGACCAGTTACTCTGGCCTTCCACCAGCATCGAGGTAAATAATAGTTTCGGGAGAGGGCCAAATTGTTCCTGTCTCTCCTAAACCTGTCTGTACTTTTCTAGGTATATCATATGGTCAAACTACTTTATCTTTCTTTTTTTAAGTGTTTAAGCAACTTCGTCGTTTGTTATTTGCGTGACCATTACTGTTACTGTCTCTGGTTTTCCATCTAATTTAATATTTAATAAACTGATAATATTTAGCTTTCTATGTTTGGCTATTTTATATATCTTTGCTTCTATATTCGTTGATTTAAATATTCATACAATATTGTATTTAATGCCTTTTCTTTTAAGTTTTTCTGGCAAGCCTTTTTCGAATTCCTTTTTCTGCAAAACTCTATATATAAAAATGACAAAGTTTAATAGTTACTAACTAAAAGAAATGATAAAGGCATTTTCTCTTTAAAAAATATTTCTTTTTGGAATAGGCAATTATGTTCAATAATTCGATACAACTAATATTATTGTGAGTTGTATATCCAGTACCCTTTATAACGGTTTAAACAATCAGGAAAAATAATAAACTAATACACCATGTTTTCATATCATTTATATCCAACCAGAACCAGTCCAACAATTTTACTCCATGAATAAATTATAATCACATCATGGTAGGCAGATGATAAGCCAAATGTTAAACCGATAACTTAGTATATCGGGAAGTTCATCTTCTTCGTCTACCTCTTTTTATATAGACATGACTCTGTCCATTTTTCAATATGCCTCCAATACGTTGTCGTTCCATCGTTTTCGTGGTCTTCCTACCGATCGTCTTTGTATTGGGGAACCATCTCTTATACGTGATATATCTGTACTTCTAGTTCTGTCAAATAACGTCTTACCATCAATTTTTGTGTTTTTATCTCTGCTGTTTCTAACATCCTTTTGTTCTCTCTGTGTCAGGTGTTGTTTTTTCCGCACATATCACTATTGGTCTGATGACGGTTTTGTAAATTCTGCCTTCGGTTTCTTTCCTGATATTTTTGTCTCTTCATATTGTTTAATTCAGGCAGCCTGCGGCTCTGTTTGCTTTATTTACTTGATCTTCCACTTCAGTTTCGATCTTTCCGTAGCTAGATAATGTGATGCCTAGATATTTAAACTCCATCACTTGTTTTATTATTTGACCTTCCAGCTCCAATTTACATCTTAGAAAATTTGCTGTTGTAACCATGCGATTTGTTTTTTTTTTGAGAAACTAATATGTTAAATTTAATGGCAAGTTTCTCTTACCTAATATACGTACTTCCAAATACGATACTGAGCTATAATTCGAAGCGTCCAATTAATTATTCCTATTTACATATATGTGACTGCCTGGGGGTAATGAGCGCGAGGACTGGGTGGATTGAGTAGTTCAGAAGTAGCGTTAATGCCAACAACCGGTCTTAAGTCCAGATAAAAGAGGAGGGTTGATAGGCCAGGTTAACATCCTACCCATTGTAAAAGAAGATAAGGCTCAAAGAACCGATATTAAGCCTCGGAACCAGACGAAACCTACGATGACGAATGACGCAAAGGAAAGGAAAACGAGAAAAAAAAAGCCCAAAATCAGATTATCAACGTGAAACATTAGTTCTTTCAACAAAAAAGACCAATAGATAATAGAAAAACTGATAAATAAAAACCTAGACATTTGTGCAATCCAAGAAATCAAAAAGAAAAGTAAAGGCCAAAGAGACTATAACCAATATTTTCTAGAATACAGTGGAGTGAAGAAAGAAGAACGAGCACGAGAAGGCTTAGGTATAGTTGTCCATAAAAAAATTTAAGACAACATAATATGACAATATATGAACTTCACAATGGACCACCAAAACTAAAATGTCATATCTATGTACAGCCCCAAGAACTGCAAATCTAAGGAGGAACGAGAGGCATTCTACGAATAATTGCAAACTATCCTGAACGAATTACCTCATGAAGAACCCTTAGTTGTTATGGGTGACGAACTGAGAATCAATAATACATTTTTCAACCGTAAGCCCCAGTACAAATATATATTTAAAAATTCCAGGGGGCGCAAATCTATGGTTAGTTTTAAAGCCACTAATATAAAAATCTACCCAAAGCAGATTCTAGATATCCGATCTTTAAACTGAGAAGATACAGCTGGAACAAATAGACGACATCGAAGATATAAACATGAGCTGCGAGAAAATTAAAAACAACACTGAAGAAGTAGCAACAGAAGCACTAGGAAAACGCAATGTCATACTGAACAAAAGAAACAATAATTATACACCCTGGTACAGAAAAGAAATTAAAGAGAAACGAGAGGCCTACACGAAGTATAAAACATCAAATACTCCAGAATCCCGAGACACCTATAGAAGAATGCAAAATGAAATAAAGCAGTTGGTAAGAAGAGCACTAGAAACAGTTTACAAAAAGGATGAAAAGCGACTTCTACGGTACACAAAAAAATATAAAGATTGATAAGAAACCAACAGAAAGAAATGGCATTTAGTTTCCGTCGTTTCCTATCTCGGGTGTCGGCTTCATTTAGCTGTCTTCTTTCCATGGCTTAATTCACGTCATCTCGCCAGCTTCTTCTTGGACGCCCTCTTTTCCTTTTTTCGGTTGGGATCCATTTTAATATTTTTTTTGGCCACCTCTCGTCTGCCATTTTGTTTACATGACCGAACCAAGTTAGTTGTTTTTCTGGACTTCATCTATAATGTCTTTCTCTTGCTCCATTCTACGTTTTATTTCTTCATTGCGGATTCTGTCCATCCTTGTCAATCTACAGCTTCTTCTCATAAAATCCATTTCGGTAGCTTGTAATTTTTTTTTGTTTCTTTTACTAGTGTCCCATATCTCTGCTCCGTATGTTACCACCGGCTCAACCATCGTCTTATATATTCGTTTTTTCGTCGTTCTTGTGATTTTTTTATCCCAGAGAATGGAGTTTAGGCATTTGGTAATATTTCTGCCTTTGTTTATTCTTGTATTTATTTCTTCATGGCTATTTCCGTCTTTTGTAAACACTACTCCTAGGTATTTTACTCTATTTGTTCCTTTGATTTTGTCACTCTCCAATGTCAGGTCTTCGACGGTATTTTTCACCACTGAGAGATATTCGCATTTTTGTAAGTTCATTGTCAGTCCACATTCTTCGTACGCTGTTTGTAGTTTCCTAACCAAATAGCTGAGGTCGTCTATATCTTCTGCTACCACCAGTTGGTCATCAGCGAAGAATAGTGTATAGAGAATATCCTCATCTATTTGTATTCCCATATTTCTGCATTGTCTTTGCCACTTTTGTAGAGGTCGATCCAGATATATTTTAAACAGCGTAGGTGATAAACAACATCCCTGTCGTAGCCCTTTCGTAGAGATAGCCCTATATTTACTTAAAAATAGAAAGTTACCAGGAACAGGCGGAATAACCAACGAGCATCTAAAAGACGAAGAAGAAAGTATAACCCTAGAGATAACAAAACTTATACAAACACTAATATTGTACTGCAAGATACCAGAGGCATGGAGAAACAGCATAATAATACCAATGTTCAAGGAGATAAAGAAGACACCAACAATTATAGAGGTATAAATCTACTGAACACCGTACTTAAGATTACCACAAAAGTCCTAACCAACAAATCTCATAAACTGACAACTTTATCAGATGAACAACACGGATTGAGATCTAGGAGATCCTGCGTAGACGCCGTATTTATACTAAAACAAATTACAGGGCGTAGAATACGGGCAAAGAGAAATATAAAACTAACAGAGTGTATACCAGTACAAAGCGGAGTCAGGCAAGGTGACTCGTTAAGTCCACTTCTCTTTAATATAATAATTGACGAAATAATACAAGCAATATGTAAAGGTCATGGTTAGGGAACAAAGAAATCCAAATATTATGTTATTCAGCCGAAACAGCATTTTAATCGACGAGACAGAAGACGAGCTCCAAAGCTTTACACACATCTACAATACAACAGCCAAGAAAAACAATATGATAATATCAGCAGAAAAGAACCAAATAACAACATGCAAATACCCACTACGATGTAAAATCAAAATTGATGGGAAAATAATAAAGCAAGAAGCAATGTTTAGATATCTGGGAATAGATATAGCTAGTTACGGAGATGTTGAAGAAAAAATACGACAACAAAGCTTAAACGCAAGTATCTATACCAAAACAAGAATCTATAAAGCAGCAATTAGACCCATATTAACATACACGTCGGAGACAAGACCTGATACATCTAAAGCGAGGCGACTACTAGAAACAACAGAGATGGAAATACAACAGAGATGGAAAAAATAAAAAGTGTGTTGGATAGAGAAAGAAGCGAAAAGCTTAAAAAAATAAGAAGAGCGTGCAATATAGAAGACATACATGGATGGGTGACAAAAGTGAAATAGAAGCGAAACGAACACATTAATAGAATGGCAGAAGATAGCATAGCACGAAAAGCATGAGATAAATCACCATATAGACGAAGAAGTATTGGCAGGCCAAGAAAAAAGATGCGATAATTTAAACAATTTAGAAGGCTAATAATAAAGAAGAAACAGGCTTTAAAGCCTAGATACAAGAAGAAAAAAGAAGTATATATATGACTAGTTCTGAAAACATGTAATAATTGAAAAATAGGATAATACAAGACCTACTCATACTATGAAAAAGTGTAATCCACTATTCATTTAACATTATCTTGTTAACAAAATACCGATATCGTTGGCATGATTGTACTAAAAGCTTACAGCATAATAATAATAACACCACGAATTTCTAAATTACAATAGCACCTTAATAACAGGGTTATTAATACCCTCATTTTATCGATATTATTTACCTTGCACGCAATAACATATTTCTGAGGCGGTTAGAATTTTAACCGCTATTACCAGAATTTGATTGATTGGAATTTCCTTTTATAATGTAATAACTCTCATTTACCTCTTAACTAAGAATTATACTTACTTTATACATGTGTATACATAAATAAACCTGCCATGAATATTAATAAAATGCATGTAATGTGAAAAAATTAAACTGTTAGTTTAATTAGAAAAAGTTTTGTACACTTTATTAATGATGTAATGAGTTACAAACTAGAAAAAAAAAATATTTAAAATGACCATCATTTATCTGACTACAGCACCGAAGTCTGTTAGGCCATTTGTCGATGGCTGTACGGATAAAATCTTTAGGAAAATTGTCCACAGTTTCTACAAGCGCCTGCTTCCATGGCACCGTATTATGATGCCGTCTAGTGTAATTGGTAAATTTGACTGTAGGGCTAAATTAATTACTCAAACCTACGATGAAGATAGTGTTATGTCGGGACAACATAATGGACTTCAAAAATTAGTGAGAGATTCTGCACCATAAGCAATATTTACCCATTGTTTCAATCACCGCCTCAACTTAGTTTTACAGAAAAGTTGCTCCAATATTACAACAGTAAAAATATTTTTCTCAACGCTTCGAAGTATTCCAGCTTATTTTCACCAATCGTCCAAACGGTCCTATTTTTTAAATAAAATACTTGGAAAACGAATTACCACAAATAATGAAGTAAGATGGAATTCAACTGCGAAAGTAGTATATGCTGTGTCACAAAAAAGAAAAAAATTGTTATAAGTGTTTCAGGACATAATGAATTGCGCAGAATAAAATGCAAAATCAATTAGGCAGGCAGATGGTTTTAAACATAAGTTGAAGGATTTGGAATTTGTATTTTTATTAAATGTTTTTAGTAATATATTTCAATAAACTGGGCTCTTATACAACATCTTGCAGAAGAAAAATAATGATGTTCAATAGTGTGCCAATTCAGTGTCCAGAAGTGTTGCAATGTTAAAGAGCTGGAGAAATGACCTTACATTTTCTAACTATTTTCAAAAAGTTTCAATAACTGGGATTGGGCGATATTAAAAGATTCACAGAATATGGCGCTAAATTTACGATGTAATTTGCTGGCTTGGCCTACCCAAAATTTTACTACACCAGCCGCCACTGCAAATCTATGGTTTATTTGAAAATATAATATGGTTTAGGTGCTCCATAAAATTGGATAAAATATCACTTTGATATTTTCTCGCCGCTGTTTTAACGTATTTTTTACAAAAATAAATGGCTTTATATCCATTTCCCGACCATGATTTTTTGTTGGGTTAATTCTTGACTAACACTTTTGAATTTCTTCCTTCCACGTTCTTCTCACATGTTCATCTCTATATCGATCTCTGCCAATATATCTTTTATATTTAGCACTTCTTATCTATGTTATGTGTATGACGGCGTTTGGACAAGGTCGCACTTGCCTTTGTCAAGTCAAGTAGTAGCGCTCCTTGTTGGAGGTTGAAGTTGACCGACTCTCCTGGTGCGATATCCACCAACTCAGGCCAAAAATCAATTGCCGGCTATATTTTCAGAAAACAAAAATTAAGACTGACGGTTTCAAATCACCACACAGCTATATACTAAACGTGGTACTAATTGTGGATTTTATCACGACTTAATTGAATTAAACTATGAATACTTCTTATATAGATGCTATATAAAAATCTGTAATTGTTTTGGTGTGGCATTATTATATGGGACTTAACCAAAATTAATTGTAATGAGAAACAAATTTTACATAATTTGTGTTTTGATCTTTCGAATTTGATCCAGAAAACGTTTTTATTTTTTTTTAATTAATTCCTCGACTTTACCGTTAACATTTATGAATTTCTAATTACAATTTCTAGAAATTTCTAATTTCTCATTAGTTTAACTAGAAGTTTTATCAATTTTACGGGACGTTTCCCTGATTATTTTCATAAGTACTCATCTGCTGACTGGAATGTGACTGTCGTTATGATGTCTCCATTCTCGATTAGATCGTTCTTGATCTTTTAAAAACTAATAGAACCTTCCTTTTTTTTCCGGGCTTAGGACCGGCAACAAGATCATTGATGTAGTATGCCATTGATCCTGTAGGCTACAAAACTACTTCGCTATAATTCAAATTTTCAACAAAAAATAAAATAATGCCTTTAGGTTTTATAGTTTTATAAACCTGTCCATATGTTTAATTTATTCAATATCACTATTTATTTGGTACCATCTGAAAGATATAATTCATATAATAAAACACACAAATTCCGCAGAACTTCCATAACACGCCAACGTATTAAAATTGAAAAGACTGATCGACGATATAAAAGATCTAAATAAAAGTAAAAGCCTCTACAGAAAACAAAGAAAAAAAGTTTTGAAACTGCTAATTTGCTTCTCAATAACTTTAAATAAATTATGTTAAACGTAACAACACAACGAATGACCACACAAAAGAAACATCACATATAATAGGTTAAAGTAGAACTAACAATTAACAAACAAGAACAGACATTCTCATATTTAGAAGACAATAAATTGGTAAAAATTCTGAAAATTTTATTTTTTTCCGAAATTAAAGACACTACACAAAGAGCCGAGATAATTGATATTCCAAAAGAAAGATTCAATGTTCACCAGTCTTAGATTTCTACTGAAACATTTAGGCGTCGAATGTCGCTGTGGACCGAGCGCCGGCGAATGGCTTACCACTGAAAGTTTTCTCTAAAATACCATTTAACAGCTGTATGTGAGCATCTATAGGGTCAGATTTTTAATCTAAGAAGAAGAATGAATTAAACCTTATCTTATTTAATATTACTAATGACGAAATGTTAAAAAAATACTTAAAAGAAGGTCGTACGAAAGCAGAGAAGTATGTTTTAGAAACAAGCAAAACTAATGTTACACACCAGCTCTAACACCACTTCAATCAGACCACCAAATACTTCATCATAATAATTCCTATTATTCAAACATAACAAAACACACAACCTTTTAATTTCTATGTATTATTTTTAAATTTATATTAGGATATCATATTTTATTTTTATCGAAAATAAAAAAGACACTACACAAAGAGCCAAGATAACTGATACTCCAAAAGAAAGATCCAGTGTTCACCAGTCTTAGGTTTCTACTGAAACATTTAGGCGTCGAATGTCGCTGTGGACCGAGCGCCGGCGAATGGCTTACCACTGAAAGTTTTTTATAAAATACCATTTAACAGCTGTATCTGAGCATCTATAGCGTCAGATTTTTAATCTAAGAAGAAGAATGAATTAAACCTTATTTTATTTAATATTATTAATGACGAAATGTTAAGAAAATACTCAAAAGAAGGTCTTAAGAAAGCAGAGAAGTATGTTTTAGAAACAGGCAAAACTAATGTTACACACCAGATCTAACACCACTTCAATCAGACCACCAAATACTTCATCATAATAATTTCTATTATTCAAACATAACAAAACACACAACTTATTAATTTCTATGTATTATTTTTAAATTTATATTAAGATATAAGATTTTATTTTTATCGAAAATAAAAAAGACACTACACAAAGAGCCAAGATAACTGATACTCCAAAAGAAAGATCCAGTGTTCACCAGTCTTAGGTTTCTACTGAAACATTTAGGCGTCGAATGTCACTGTGGACCGAGCGCCGGCGAATGGCTTACCACTGAAAGTTTTTTCTAAAATACCATTTAACAGCTGTATGTGAGCATCTATAGGGTCAGATTTTTAATCTAAGAAGAAGAATGAATTGAACCTTATTTTATTTAATATTACTAATGACGAAATGTTAAGAAAATACTTAAAAGAAGGCCTTAAGAAAGCAGAGAAGTATGTTTTAGAAACAGGCAAAACTAATGTTACACACCAGCTCTAACACCACTTCAATCAGACCACCAAATACTTCATCATAATAATTTCTATTATTCAAACATAACAAAACACACAACTTATTAATTTCTATGTATTATTTTTAAATTTATGTTAAGATATAAGATTTTATTTTTATCGAAAATAAAAAAGACACTACACAAAGAGCCAAGATAACTGATACTCCAAAAGAAAGATCCAGTGTTCACCAGTCTTAGGTTTCTACTGAAACATTTAGGCGTCGAATGTCACTGTGGACCGAGCGCCGGCGAATGGCTTACCACTGAAAGTTTTTTCTAAAATACCATTTAACAGCTGTATGTGAGCATCTATAGGGTCAGATTTTTAATCTAATAAGAAGAATGAATTGAAGCTTATTTTATTTAATATTATTAATGACGAAATGTTAAGAAAATACTTAAAAGAAGGTCTTAAGAAAGCAGAGAAGTATGTTTTAGAAACAGGCAAAACTAATGTTACACACCAGCTCTAACACCACTTCAATCAGACCACCAAATACTTCATCATAATAATTTCTATTATTCAAACATAACAAAACACACAACTTATTAATTTCTATGTATTATTTTTAAATTTATATTAAGATATAAGATTTTATTTTTATCGAAAATAAAAAAGACACTACACAAAGAGCCAAGATAACTGATACTCCAAAAGAAAGATCCAGTGTTCACCAGTCTTAGGTTTCTACTGAAACATTTAGGCGTCGAATGTCACTGTGGACCGAGCGCCGGCGAATGGCTTACCACTGAAAGTTTTTTCTAAAATACCATTTAACAGCTGTATGTGAGCATCTATAGGGTCAGATTTTTAATCTAAGAAGAAGAATGAATTGAACCTTATTTTATTTAATATTATTAATGACGAAATGTTAAGAAAATACTTAAAAGAAGGTCTTACGAAAGCAGAGAAGTATGTTTTAGAAACAGGCAAAACTAATGTTACACACCAGCTCTAACACCACTTCAATCAGACCACCAAATACTTCATCATAACAATTTCTATTATTCAAACATAACAAAACACACAACTTATTAATTTCTATGTCTTATTTGTAAATTTATTTTAAGATATAAGATTTTCTTTTTATCGAAAATAAAAAAGACACTACACAAAGAGCCAAGATAACTGATACTCCAAAAGAAAGATCCAGTGTTCACCAGTCTTAGGTTTCTACTGAAACATTTAGGCGTCGAATGTCACTGTGGACCGAGCGCCGGCGAATGGCTTACCACTGAAAGTTTTTTCTAAAATACCATTTAACAGCTGTATGTGAGCATCTATAGGGTCAGATTTTTAATCTAAGAAGAAGAATGAATTGAACCTTATTTTATTTAATATTACTAATGACGAAATGTTAAGAAAATACTTAAAAGAAGGTCTTAAGAAAGCAGAGAAGTATGTTTTAGAAACAGGCAAAACTAATGTTACACACCAGCTCTAACACCACTTCAATCAGACCACCAAATACTTCATCATAATAATTTCTATTATTCAAACATAACAAAACACACAACTTATTAATTTCTATGTATTATTTTTAAATTTATGTTAAGATATAAGATTTTATTTTTATCGAAAATAAAAAAGACACTACACAAAGAGCCAAGATAACTGATACTCCAAAAGAAAGATCCAGTGTTCACCAGTCTTAGGTTTCTACTGAAACATTTAGGCGTCGAATGTCACTGTGGACCGAGCGCCGGCGAATGGCTTACCACTGAAAGTTTTTTCTAAAATACCATTTAACAGCTGTATGTGAGCATCTATAGGGTCAGATTTTTAATCTAAGAAGAAGAATGAATTGAAGCTTATTTTATTTAATATTATTAATGACGAAATGTTAAGAAAATACTTAAAAGAAGGTCTTAAGAAAGCAGAGAAGTATGTTTTAGAAACAGGCAAAACTAATGTTACACACCAGCTCTAACACCACTTCAATCAGACCACCAAATACTTCATCATAACAATTTCTATTATTCAAAAATAACAAAACACACAACTTATTAATTTCTATGTATTATTTTTAAATTTATATTAAGATATAAGATTTTATTTTTATCGAAAATAAAAAAGACACTACACAAAGAGCCAAGATAACTGATACTCCAAAAGAAAGATCCAGTGTTCACCAGTCTTAGGTTTCTACTGAAACATTTAGGCGTCGAATGTCACTGTGGACCGAGCGCCGGCGAATGGCTTACCACTGAAAGTTTTTTCTAAAATACCATTTAACAGCTGTATGTGAGCATCTATAGGGTCAGATTTTTAATCTAAGAAGAAGAATGAATTGAACCTTATTTTATTTAATATTATTAATGACGAAATGTTAAGAAAATACTTAAAAGAAGGTCTTACGAAAGCAGAGAAGTATGTTTTAGAAACAAGCAAAACTAATGTTACACACCAGCTCTAACACCACTTCAATCAGACCACCAAATACTTCATCATAATAATTTCTATTATTCAAACATAACAAAACACACAACTTATTAATTTCTATGTATTATTTTTAAATTTATATTAAGATATAAGATTTTATTTTTATCGAAAATAAAAAAGACACTACACAAAGAGCCAAGATAACTGATACTCCAAAAGAAAGATCCAGTGTTCACCAGTCTTAGGTTTCTACTGAAACATTTAGGCGTCGAATGTCACTGTGGATCGAGCGCCGGCGAATGGCTTACCACTGAAAGTTTTTTCTAAAATACCATTTAACAGCTGTATGTGAGCATCTATAGGGTCAGATTTTTAATCTAAGAAGAAGAATGAATTGAACCTTATTTTATTTAATATTATTAATAACGAAATGTTAAGAAAATACTTAAAAGAAGGTCTTACGAAAGCAGAGAAGTATGTTTTAGAAACAGGCAAAACTAATGTTACACACCAGCTCTAACACCACTTCAATCAGACCACCAAATACTTTATCATAACAATTTCTATTATTCAAAAATAACAAAACACACAAATTATTAATTTCTATGTATTATTTTTAAATTTATATTAAGATATAAGATTTTATTTTTATCGAAAATAAAAAAGACTCTACAAAGAGCCAAGATAACTGATACTCCAAAAGAAAGATCCAGTGTTCACCAGTCTTAGGTTTCTACTGAAACATTTAAGCGTCGAATGTCACTGTGGACCGAGCGCCGGCGAATGGCTTACCACTGAAAGTTTTTTCTAAAATACCATTTAACAGCTGTATGTGAGCATCTATAGGGTCAGATTTTTAATCTAAGAAGAAGAATGAATTGAACCTTATTTTATTTAATATTATTAATGACGAAATGTTAAGAAAATACTTAAAAGAAGGTCTTAAGAAAGCGGAGAAGTATGTTTTAGAAACAGGCAAAACTAATGTTACACACCAGCTCTAACACCACTTCAATCAGACCACCAAATACTTCATCATAATAATTTCTATTATTCAAACATAACAAAACACACAACTTATTAATTTCTATGTATTATTTTTAAATTTATATTAAGATATAAGATTTTATTTTTATCGAAAATAAAAAAGACACTACACAAAGAGCCAAGATAACTGATACTCCAAAAGAAAGATCCAGTGTTCACCAGTCTTAGGTTTCTACTGAAACATTTAGGCGTCGAATGTCACTGTGGACCGAGCGCCGGCGAATGGCTTACCACTGAAAGTTTTTTCTAAAATACCATTTAACAGCTGTATGTGAGCATCTATAGGGTCAGATTTTTAATCTAAGAAGAAGAATGAATTGAACCTTATTTTATTTAATATTATTAATGACGAAATGTTAAGAAAATACTTAAAAGAAGGTCTTAAGAAAGCGGAGAAGTATGTTTTAGAAACAGGCAAAACTAATGTTACACACCAGCTCTAACACCACTTCAATCAGACCACCAAATACTTCATCATAATAATTTCTATTATTCAAACATAACAAAACACACAACTTATTAATTTCTATGTATTATTTTTAAATTTATATTAAGATATAAGATTTTATTTTTATCGAAAATAAAAAAGACACTACACAAAGAGCCAAGATAACTGATACTCCAAAAGAAAGATCCAGTGTTCACCAGTCTTAGGTTTCTACTGAAACATTTAGGCGTCGAATGTCACTGTGGACCGAGCGCCGGCGAATGGCTTACCACTGAAAGTTTTTTCTAAAATACCATTTAACAGCTGTATGTGAGCATCTATAGGGTCAGATTTTTAATCTAAGAAGAAGAATGAATTGAAGCTTATTTTATTTAATATTATTAATGACGAAATGTTAAGAAAATACTTAAAAGAAGGTCTTAAGAAAGCAGAGAAGTATGTTTTAGAAACAGGCAAAACTAATGTTACACACCAGCTCTAACACCACTTCAATCAGACCACCAAATACTTCATCATAACAATTTCTATTATTCAAAAATAACAAAACACACAACTTATTAATTTCTATGTATTATTTTTAAATTTATATTAAGATATAAGATTTTATTTTTATCGAAAATAAAAAAGACACTACACAAAGAGCCAAGATAACTGATACTCCAAAAGAAAGATCCAGTGTTCACCAGTCTTAGGTTTCTACTGAAACATTTAGGCGTCGAATGTCACTGTGGACCGAGCGCCGGCGAATGGCTTACCACTGAAAGTTTTTTCTAAAATACCATTTAACAGCTGTATGTGAGCATCTATAGGGTCAGATTTTTAATCTAAGAAGAAGAATGAATTGAACCTTATTTTATTTAATATTATTAATGACGAAATGTTAAGAAAATACTTAAAAGAAGGTCTTAAGAAAGCAGAGAAGTATGTTTTAGAAACAGGCAAAACTAATGTTACACACCAGCTCTAACACCACTTCAATCAGACCATCAAATACTTCATCATAATAATTTCTATTATTCAAACATAACAAAACACACAACTTATTAATTTCTATGTATTATTTTTAAATTTATATTAAGATATAAGATTTTACTTTTATCGAAAATAAAAAAGACACTACACAAAGAGCCAAGATAACTGATACTCCAAAAGAAAGATCCAGTGTTCACCAGTCTTAGGTTTCTACTGAAACATTTAGGCGTCGAATGTCACTGTGGATCGAGCGCCGGCGAATGGCTTACCACTGAAAGTTTTTTCTAAAATACCATTTAACAGCTGTATGTGAGCATCTATAGGGTCAGATTTTTAATCTAAGAAAAAGAATGAAGTGAACCTTATTTTATTTAATATTATTCATGACGAAATGTTAAGAAAATACTTAAAAGAAGGTCTTACAAAAGCAGAGAAGTATGTTTTAGAAAGAGGCAAAACTAATGTTACACACCAGCTCTAACACCACTTCAATCAGACCACCAAATACTTCATCATAATAATTTCTATTATTCAAACATAACAAAACACACAACTTATTAATTTCTATGTATTATTTTTAAATTTATATTAAGATATAAAATTTTATTTTTATCGAAAATAAAAAAGACACTACACAAAGAGCCAAGATAACTGATACTCCAAAAGAAAGATCCAGTGTTCACCAGTCTTAGGTTTCTACTGAAACATTTAGGCGTCGAATGTCACTGTGGACCGAGCGCCGGCGAATGGCTTACCACTGAAAGTTTTTTTCTAAAATACCATTTAACAGCTGTATGTGAGCATCTATAGGGTCAGATTTTTAATCTAAGAAAGAATGAATTGAACCTTATTTTATTTAATATTATTAATGACGAAATGTTAAGAAAATACTTAAAAGAAGGTCTTAAGAAAGCAGAGAAGTATGTTTTAGAAACAGGCAAAACTAATGTTACACACCAGCTCTAACACCACTTCAATCAAACCACCAAATACTTTATCATAACAACTTTTAATATTTAAACATAAAAAACTTAAAACCCTGTTAATTTCCATTTCTTATTTCCAACTTTATCTTGAAATAGAAGATTTAATTTTTCTCGAAAATGAAAAAGACGCTACACAAAGAGCCGAACTTGTTTTATTTAATATTATTAAAGCAGAAAAGTATTAGAAACAAGCAACAATAATGTTACCCACTAGCTCTTACACCATTTTAATCAAACCACCAAATACTTTATCATAGTAATTTCTAATATTCAACATAACAAAACACACAACCTTTCAATTTCTATGTATTATTTTTAAATTTATCTTGAGATAGAACATTTCATTTTTCTCGAAAATAAAAAAGACACTACACAAAGAGCCAAGATAACTGATACTCCAAAAGAAAGATCCAGTGTTCACCAGTCTTAGGTTTCTACTGAAACATTTAGGCGTCGAATGTCACTGTGGACCGAGCGTCGGCTAATGGCTTACCACTGAAAGTTTCTTCTAAAATACCAATTAACAGCTGTATGTGAGCATCTATAGGGTCAGATTTTTAATCTAAGAAGAAGAATGAATTGAAGCTTATCTTATTTAATATTATTAATGACGAAATGTTAAGAAAATACTTAAAAGAAGGTCTTACGAAAGTAGAGAAGTATGTTTTAGAAACAAGCAAAACTAACGTTACACACCAGCTGTAACACCACTTCAATCAAACCACCAAATACTTAATCTATCATAATAATTTTTATTATTTAAACATAAAAAACTTAAAACCCTGTTAATATTTCCATTTCTTATTTCCAACTTTATCTTGAAAGATTTCATTTTTCTCGAAAATAAAAAAGACACTACACAAAAGGCCGAGATAACTGATATTCCAGAAGAAAGATTCAATGTTCACCAGTCTTAGGTTTCTACTGAAACATTTAGGCGTCGAATGTCGCTGTGGACCGAGCGCCGGCGAATGGCTTACCACTGAAAGTTTTTTCTAAAATACAATTTAACAGCTGTCTGCGAGCATCTATACAATAGATGCTCGCATATTGACCCTTAGGGTCAGATTTTTAATCTAAGAAGAAGAATGAATTGTAACTTGTTTTATTTAATATTATTAATGACGAAATGTTAAGAAAATACTTAAAAGAATTTCTTACGAAAGCAGAGAAGTATGTTTTAGAAACAAGCAAAAGTTATGTTACACACCAGCTCTAACACCACTTCAATCAAACCACCAAATATTTTATCATAATAATTTTTAATATTTAAACATAATAAAAACTTAAAACCCTTTAATTTCCATTTCTTATTTCCAACTTTATATTGAAATGTAAGATTTAATTTTTCTTGAAAATAAAAAAGACGCTACGCAATAAGCCGAACTTGTTTTATTTAATAATATTAATGACGAAATACTAAGAATATGCCTAAAATAAGGTTTTACCAAAACAGAGAAGTATGTTTTAGAAACAAGCAACAATAATGTTACGCACTAGCTCTAACACCACTTCAATCAAACCACCAAACACTCCATCATAATCATTTCTAATAATCAAACATAACAAAACACAAAACCTTTTTATTTCCATGTAATATGTAAAACTTTATTTTGAAATAAAAGAGTTTATTTTTTTCGAAAATGAAAGAGAGGCTACACAAAGAGCCTCTGATTTCTAAGAAGAAGAACGAATTGAAACTTGTTTTACTTTAATATTATTAATGACGAAATAACGTGAAAGTTTCTTAGATAAAGTAATACAAAATCAGAGTAGTATGTTCTAGTAACAAGCAACGATAACGGTATGCAACATTTCGTGTAGCACATCAATGATACCACCAAATACTTCAACATAAAAATTTATAAATTTGTAAACATAATAAAATACAAATCTTTACAATGTATTATTTCTAACGTGACAACTTTATGATACATCAATTTAAGATAAAAGTAAATCTGAAAAATTAACAAAGAAGAAAAGAATTTTAGTTACATAGAAGACTAGAAGACGTATTCGTGACAACGTAATTAAAACACAACGAATGACGCTAGAAAATATATATCAAAGATATAAGGAAAAATAGATCTGGGAAATGACTGATAAGGAAAGACAGTCTAATATAAGCATTACATTAGAAATATTTAAAATGACTTCTTTATCCTTTTTGTTATTTGTTAAATGTTGCTATGGACCGAGCACTACTAATTTTTATTCCAAAATAAATACTATTTACCAAAGTCGTACGCGAACATCTATTTACGAAGATATCTGTATTTTAATTTGGCAAAGGCAGATAAGTTTAACCTTAATATTTGGTTTAATAATATTGCAGATGGATAACAGGAAATAATCCGTAAAAAGAAAGATAAGCAATAAAAAGATGGACAATAATAGAAATCTTTTGTAAATACGTATTTCTGACTCATTGGTCATCATCAGCACGGTGTAGCCAACTAATAATAGCTGAGACAAGTTATTAAAAAGGGTGAATGATTAAGTATATATTTTTAAAAAATATAAAAGACTTAATGGCAAAACTGTTTAAAAAGAATTTATGCAGTTTTTTGCAGTTGTTTTTCAGTAAGGTCTTCATTATTCATGGTAATTGGTCCTTTTTGACTAAACTGTGAAATAATTTTTTCCATTGATGTACAGGTTTTGCAAGTGCTGTACAAGTGTTGACACCACAATCAATGAGAACATTTATCCTACAATAAGTGGAACTTCTTCAAAGTTCCACTAGATTAGAGGATATTATTTAAAAAAAAATGTGTAAAAATACGAGTAAGAAGGAAAAAGAAGAAGACATAACGATACCAAAATCAGTAGAGTTCTTTTATACACCAA
Source organism: Diabrotica balteata (assembly GCA_918026665.1). Classification (NCBI taxonomy): domain Eukaryota; kingdom Metazoa; phylum Arthropoda; class Insecta; order Coleoptera; family Chrysomelidae; genus Diabrotica; species Diabrotica balteata. Next base: position 33,962,729 of record OU898280.1, on the reverse strand, counting down.
ATAAAACCTATATGATAAGTTTTGAGACGAAAGATTTAAAAATACGAGAGAGAATGCAGGAAAATGAAAAGAGGTCAAGTCGATCAAAAAACCAAAAGATCATTCTAACACCATGGAAAACTAATGTACCAAGTTTTAAAACTCCAGAAATTTGCTTTTAACAAAATTAATAGGCCTTGGAAAATTAAGAATAAAAAAAACATGTTAAACCAAATTGACAAAAAGACTTTGAGAAGAAATGAACGCCAAATTTGCTAGGGTTCCAATATACTTATACCTATAGAAACGCACGTACTAAGGTTTAAATATTTAGGGTTTTCTAACAAAACACAAAACAATCTGAGAAGAAGAAGAAAATAAAACCGTTTATTTATATTATATCATTTATATTACATTACAATATTCCAACTAACTTTCTCTTCAGTATTTAGTTTAATGCACAAACTGACCTATAAACTATAAATAATAATAAAGGTATTTAAAAACTCACCTGAAAATAATCTCTGGAATTCCTTACCTGCCAGCGAATGGCCACTAACTGCGGGGCCTCTTAAAGGTGCGCTATTTATATTCCTAATATGCATGCTGGATTTGTACCGGTTGGTTCTGGTTCGGTGTTGGATTTTTCTGTGTCAAGGATATGGGTAATGGAGGTTATTAGAATGGACACATAGGTAGAGAAGGAGTGGGAATAGAAATGGTTCATGAAGGTTTGGGGATGGGAAAACGAAATGATACACGAAATAGGGCGATTGATTTCGCAGTGGCATGGGATTTGGCTGTCATTAATGTTCTTTATTATGACTGAAGACCAATATGTTACCTATAGTGGCGGGGGAGGGAAAGTGAGATAGATTTTGTGCTATGTAGAGGAAGTCATATAAGAGAGGAAAGGAAAGCAAGTAGGATTTTGGAAATTAAAGTGGAGGAAGTAAGAGTTGGGCAAGATTATTTAAGAGTAGAGTGTTGGAAGAACTTAGGGAAAAAAGTAAATGACTGGTAAGAAGCCAACGGTAAAGTTGTGGTACGAGAGGAAGAAAAAGTACTAGACAAAACATCTGGTAAAGAGCCTCTTAGATACAATTAAACTTGAATGAACGATGAAGTGCAACAGAAGGTTAAGGAGAAGAAAGAAACTAGAAAGGGGTATGACAGATTTAAAAGGGAGTAAGATAAGGATATATACAGGGAGCAAATGCTATAGCTACTGCTAAGGGAAGATCGTCTGAACAGCTGTATGAAGAGTTTGAGACATCCGAGGGAATTGCTTAAACAAGGGACAAGTCATCAAAGGACTTGACCCTCGTGAGTCAGATTAAGAGTGCAGATGGAAGAGTGTTAAGCACCGGTGTTGAAATAAAGCAAATCCGGTATGAGTACTTTAGAAAGTAGCTAAATGAAGAACACCAGAGAGGAGACAGAGAATGCGAGTTCGCAAATTTAAATGTAATACCAGGGATAACTAGACATGAAGTAGTTGAGGGGTTAAATAGGATGAAGAATGGTAAGGCAGTGCGAACTGATGAAATACCTGTGGAGGTTTGAAAGGCTCTTGGAGAAGAAGAGGTTGATATTTTGTAGCAAATGATGAGTAGGATATATGTATGAGGAAGAAATGATGCCAAGTGCATGGAGATTATAAAGATAAAGAAAACATTTAAGTCTGTAAGAAATATAGAGGGATAAAGTTAATGTCGCAAAAATAGGAAATTTTTATGAGAGAACTGAAAAGTGAAAATTAAGGAGAGAGACATCCGTATAAAAACAACAGTTTGGGTTTATGTCAGAAAGAAGGACAACGGATGCCTTGTTTGCTTTGATAAAGTTAATAGAGAAATACAGCGAAAAGAAAAAAGAGCTAAATTTGGTATTTATAAGTTTTGGGAAGGCGTACAATACAGTTCTTAGACAAGAGCTATATAGATGTGTGGGAGAAAAATGGGTTCCAGGGAAGTAAGTAGGGCTCGTGAAGGCAATGTATGAGGGAGCATACATCAAAGTAAAGACTCCTGCGAATTGACCGAAATTTTAATAGTGACGTTTGGTTTGCATTAAGGCTCTTTACTAAGTCCTACCTATTCTTGTAATCTTGTTATGGATGTAATGATAGAAGAAGTAGGGGAGAGAGCTCCTTGGTCAATGCCCTTTGCTGATGATATCGTAGTAGTAGAGGAGAGCAAAGAAATGTTGGAGAGGAAGTTAAGGTGTTAGAGAATGTGTATTGAAAAGGGAAAACTATAGGCTGGTTGGTTTAACTGGAATCAAATGGGCGAGGTACTTTGTGATGGAAAAATCGGGTAAAAGCTGAAGGAAAGGGTATACAAGAGTGTGGTGAGACCTACGTTGGTGTAGGTTTAAAAGATTCAGATAAGATGGAAGTAGCTAAAATAAAAATGTTACGGAGGATGTTGAGTAAGACTAGAAAGAAAAGGATCAAGAACCACTTAATTGGGGAAAGAGCCAAAGTGACTACAGTTTAGAAAATTACTCAAGAAAAAGGGCTGAGGTTATGTCAGACGTAGATATAAAAACTATTTGGGATGAAAGATAGAGCTACTAAAAGTTGATGGAAGGGGGTATAGGAAAACCGAGGAGAATATGGAAGGACTGTGTGTAGAGGACTTGGGAGAGAAAAGTTTAGGTGAAGAAGAACTAGTTAACAAAAATAAGTGGCGACGAAGAGTAAGGAACAGCGACCTCTGGAAATAAAAAAGCTTAACAAGAAGAAGAAGAAGAAGAAGGATATGGGTGGTAAAGCGTTGTTTTAGGCTACATTCCTCTTCTTGGAGTTTTTCTGTAAGTTTGAGACGATTTCCTATTAATGACTTAAGAACGGCGTAGGAGTCGAGGTGGGAGTTTTATGGAGCTTAGCGTCGATCGGGTCGATGTTCGGTAGGCAACTTCGTTGTGAACTAGTTGAGGTGGGCCGCTGATAAAAATACTAGATGCATTCAAAAATGAAACAATTCCTTTTAGAATTGATTGAACTTTCTTTAGTAAATCGAATGGAGGTTAGCTGTGTCTAGTTCCTTACCTTGATACAGATATCGTTGCGCAATAAGTTTGGGAAACCACAGAAAACCAATCTCCCCATGTCCTTGTGTAAATTTAATCGACTATGAAGGAGTTATGTAGTTTTGTCGATGGTTAGTGGGTGAATTCTATGAGCTAGAGCTTAGATGGAATGTAACGGGATTAAAATCTGGTTTGTATAAATCTTTGATTTATAAAAAAAAAGTTGAAGGTTGACACTTAGATTGCGTGTCCGTACATATTTCGGAAGATCTCGTTAGATATATTGGTAGGAGTTTTTTTAGGTAAGACGTAGAAAAAAATCCTAGGAATGAGGTTAATTATCGATTTTATGTCCAAAGTAAGCTCCTATGAGAAAATTTGTCTATGGTAGTGACTGTATGTGTGTGTATATGTTTTAACAGCAATTTTGTGAATATGCCGAGGATGCATCTGCCATTTATATGGTTTGTGACTTTGTCCGCAGTTTAGACAGATAGTAGCTCTTTCTTGGTATTCTATGTTGTGCCGTTCACTTTGGCAGCATCTAGAACAATATTTTACGCGCAGGGCATGACGTTATTCGATCCATAAATCTCACAATTTCTATCAATTTAAGTGTTAGGGAAGTGGCCTTATGATTGATGGTTTTAAATTTTTTTTGTGAACAATTTTTGTTAAGTCCTGTCATGACGAGATGAAGGTTTGATTTGATTTTGGTTGCGACTTTTGTGGAGTGTTATTAAAATATATGGGGCCAATAGTGGTTATCACGATGTTGTTTCTTAGTTTTGTTTGAAATTCGTGGATATTTAGGGGTTAAAATGTGTTGAGGGGTGGTGTTTTATCTAATGAATAAACTTTTAAGTGGGCTATCTTAATCGTTTGATTTTAAAATATTGTTGTGAAGTGTTTTGTTGGCAAATGTTTGGTGCGATGTGTTCTATAAGGTATTTGCTTGGGTTGTGTTGGCTTGTGTTTTTTTGTTGCTTGTGTGTGATGGTTATAGAGGATGGTTCGGGTCGATTTTTTGAGTTGATTTTTGTGTATATTAAGTTATATGTGTTTCGTTTTGTGTTTTTTGATTGTAAAGTTGGGGGTAAAGTTTAAATAAGTATTGTTTCTGTCTCAGATTCATGTTGTATGTTGTGTGCAACTATGTTATCGTCTTCGATATGGGATAAAGGTATTTTTGTAGAGGAGATGTGTTGATTTTTAATTTGTTTATAAGTGTGGCGGATTTGTCAGGAGAGTTAACTGTAAGTGACTCGAATTTTGATAGATGAGTAGATGTTGAATTTTAAATAAATAATCGGTTGAATCTGCGTTGATTGCGGATTATTAAGGAAAGCGTGCATTTAGATTTGTTTATGTAATGTTTTCTGGGACTGGATGGCGAGGTGCGATGGGTGTTTTTTGATTGGATCTGTTTGTGATGGTTAGGTGTTTAGCTTCGACTAAACCTTTGAGTTTGTTTTGCAGAAGTTTGGCATTAATAAGGTTCTTTGTGTAAAGGTAGGCTATTGTATTCAACTTGTTTACGTAGACTGCAAAAAAATCGTTTTCGTCTTCTAACAGGTCCGGAACGATTAGAATTAGTGGGATTTGACTGTCGAATTTGGTTGGATATGTGGTTTGTCGTGTATTTTGTATCGTGCAAAAGTGTTGCATCAAGGGATACAAGGGACTCTTCGTTCTGGTAATCGTAATAGTTCCGTATACCCGCCACTGGTTTCCTGAGTTTCTTAGTTGTTTGAATCGGGCGTCCATCTATAGTAATAGACACGCGGAACAACCGGAATAAGCTGAATGGTTATAAATCTCCTATAACAGGAGATTAATACTCGACTATTAATAACTCGACTACTTTGTGACATAAAGTTGTTTGTGTATTGTGTCATTTGTTTGATGGCAATACTGAGTTTTTCTGTGTATTTTAATGTGTGTAGTGTCTTTGTTGTATGTAGTTAGGAATTTGTGTGTTGTATGTCGTGTCAGTGTTTTGAATGTCAGATCTGAAATCATCATCATCAATTAGCCTTATCTGTCCACTGCTGAACGTAGGCCCCCCGTAAAATTTTCCACCTATTTCTATTTTGAGCTTCTTGCATCCAGTTGGTAGTGATGCGCTTGATAGCATCCGTCCATCTAGTCGGTTGTTGTCTTCTGCTTCGATATGCATCTTGCCTTGGTCGCCGTTCCAGAATATTTCTGGTCCATCTATCATCCGTTAATCTGCCAACATGTACGGTCCAAGCCCATTCATTTATGTCTAATTTTTTCAACTGCATCTGTGACTCCTGTTCTTCTTCTTATTTCTAGGTTTGGTACTTTATCTCTGATGGTCTATCATTTGTCTCCATTGGTCTCTGTCTTCTTTTTGTCTTTTCCACATTGGACCAGCGCTTTGCTCAATTTCATCTTTCCATCTCATTTGCGGTCGATATCTTGACCTTTTTGCAGTATATGGTCTCCAGCGGCCAATTTCTTTATTCCCTCTTTCATCCTGATATTTTTCATTATGCCCAACCCATGTCCATTTTAATTTCAATGCATGTTCGACAGCGTCTGTTGTTTCGGTTTTGCATTTTATCTACTTGTTCTTCTTTTTATCTCCCAACGATATTCCCAACATTTGTCTTTCCATAGCTCTTTGAGTTTTCTTTATTCTATCTAAGTTGCTCTTGGTACACGTCCACGTCTGGGCACCATATGTCAGAACAGGTAGGACGCATGCATTAAGTAATTTCGTTCTTAATTTTAAAGGTATTTTTTGGTTTTTGATGACATATGAGAGTTTTCCGAATGCAGCCGACCATATTCTTATTCTTCTGGTTATTTGTTTAGTCTAGTTACTTTTGTCTGCTCTGATAGCTTGTCCTAAGTAAATATATTCTTGGACGTGTTCTATGTCTGTTCCACCTATGGTAATTATAACTGATCTGTCTTCTGTATTAGTGATTATTTTAGTTTTCTTTAGATTTATTTTTAGTCCTTTCTCAAGAGATGTTTTTTCTAGGTCTGAAATCATTATTCGTAGTTGTTCCATAGTTGTTGCTATCAGGAGTACATCATCGGAGAATCTTAGATGATTTAAATATTTCCCGTTTATACAAATTTGTCTATAGATTTAAAAATGTCTTCCAACGCCAGAGTAAATAGTTTGGGTGAGATTGTATCCCCTTGTTTGACACCTCTACAAATTCTAATTAATGGAGTTTGCAAATCTCTGTCTAGCTAAATTCTCATAGTAGCGTTTTGATATATATATTGTGGATTAACATTCTGTACCGTAAATCTATTTGGCAATTGACTAGTGCTTCTTCCACTGCCCATAGTTCTATGCTGTCAAACGCTTTTTCATAGTCAACAAACGCTAGGTATATTGGAAGGTTCTATTCGTTGGTCTTTTCTATCAATATTTTAAGAGTGTGAAGGTGGTCAGTTCTGCTGTACCCCTTTCTAAATCCTGCCTGCTCAACTGGTTGGTATGCATCAAATTTGTTGTTTAGTCTAGTTGTGATCACCTTAGTGAAAGTTTTATAGATTTGTGACAAGAGAGATGTTGGTCTGTAGTTAGCTAATTTTGATCTGTTTCCTTTTTTATATATCAGAATTATATTTGCCTTGTTTCACTCTTGCGGTATTTGTCCTTCAAACAAACATTTATTAAAAAGTATCTTTTGATAGTCTTTTATCTGTTCCCCTCCTTCTTTTAAAATTTCAGTTAGAATTTCATCGTCTCCCGGAGCCTTATTTCTTTTCATATCTGTAATTGCTTTTTTTTATTTCTACTGCGGTTATGGGGGGTAATATTTCAGAGTTTACTTTCATTATTTTCTTTTTGAGGTTTTGTTGAGTTGTATCAGGTGAACTGTTTTTAGAGCTGTAGACGTCACTATAATATTCAATTGTTGTCTTAGATATTTGGGTTCTGCTTTTTTGTATTACACCTTGTTTATTTTCCATCTCTATGATTTTATTTCTTCCTAGGTGGGACTTGATAGATCTTAAGTTTCTATTTTCTTCTATAATCTTCTCGATTCGTTCTTCTTGATGCCGTTTGAGATCTTGTTTTATATGTCTTCTTATTTCTGCATTAAGGGTTTTGTATTCAGTTGTATTTCTTTTATGTTCTTTTAGTAGGCTTCTCCGTTGTTGTAGCATGTCTAAAGATATGGCACTTAGTTTTGATTTTTTGTCTGATTTTGCTGGTGCTACTTCTAAGCTAGTCTTTAAAAGTTCTTCAGTGATGGCTTTGTTTAGTTAATCTAGATTTAGGTCTGTTAGCTTTAGTTCTTCAGCTGTTCCTAATTTGTTTTGGTATTGTTCTTTATTCTCCTTTAATTTTTCTGATTCTGAGATCTGAAATCATCATCATTAATTAGCCTATATTTGTCCACTGCTGAACGTAGGCCTTCCGTAAAATATTACACCTATTTCTATTTTGAGTTTCTACCATCCAGTTGGTGGTGATGCGCTTGATATCATCCGTCCATCTAGTCGGTAGTTGTCTCCTGCTTCGATATGCATCTTGCCTTGGTGGCCATTCCAGAATCTTTCTGGTCCATCTATCATCCGTTAATCTGCCAACATGTTCGGCTTAAGCCCATTCATTCATGTCTTATTTTTTCAACTGCATCTGTGACTCCTGTTCTTGTTCTTATTTCTAGGTTTGGTAATTTATCTCTGATGGTCTATCTATAGCCCAAAATCTATTCATGTGTTGAATATAGGCCTCTTTCATTTGTCTCCATTTGTCTCTGTCTTCTTTTTGTCTTTTCCACATTGGACCTGCGCTTTGCTCAATGTCATCTTTCCATCTCATTTGCGGTCGATATCTTGACCTTTTTGCAGTATATGGTCTCCAGCGGCCAATTTCTTTATTCCCTTTTCCATCCTGATATCTTTCATTATGCCCAACCCATTTCCATTTTAATTTCAATGCATGTTCGACAGCGTCTGTTGTTTCGGTTTTGCATCTTATCCACTCGTTCCTCTTTTTATCTCTCAACGATATTCCCAACATTTGTCTTTCCATAGCTCTTTATGTTTTCTTTATTCTATCTAAGTTGCTCTTGGTACACGTCCACGTCTGGGCACCATATGTCAGAACAGGTAGGACGTATCCATTAAATACCTTCGTTCTTAATTTTAAAGGTATTTTTTGGTTTTTGATAGTATATGAGAGTTTTCCGAATGCAGCCCACCCCATTCTTATTCTTCTGGTTATTTGTCTAGTCTGGTTACTTTTGTCTGCTCTGATAGCTTGTCCTAAGTAAATATATTATTGGACGTATTCTATGTCTGTTCCACCTATGGTCTGTCTTCTGTATTAGTGACTAGTTTAGTTTTCTTTAGATTTATTTTTAGTCCTTTCTCAAGATATGTTTTTTCTAGGTGTAAAATCATTATTCGTAGTTGTTCCATAGTTGTTGCTATCAGGAGTACATCATCGGCGAATCTTAGATGATTTAAATATTTCCCGTTTATACAAATCCCTTTATTGTCCCAGTCTATAGATTTAAAAATGTCTTCCAACGCCAGAGTAAATAGTTTGGGTGAGATTATATCCCCTTGTTTGACACCTCTACAAATTCTAATTATTGGAATTTGCAAATCTCTGACTAGCTGAATTCTCATAGTAGCGATTTGATATATACTGTATCAAAATTATAAAACTATTGAATCCCTAGAATTTCAGAATATCGATCACTGTCAGTTTACTTCATCTTAACCTTTTAAAAAGTCTTTATCATTACAAACATTAAAATGTTTATAAACATTAAACATCATACTGATCATACTCTACGATTGCATTAAATATTTTAATATCCATGTCTCTAACCTACACTAAACAATAATATTTAGGTTATATTTTTGATTTCGCGATAACCTACAACATACTAACGAACTACAATAAACACAATTTTTTTTAGATAACCTTTAATTCAGTGCTTTATTCGGCAAATTAATCATTTATTCAAATTATAAATGTGTTGCTTGTGCGAGTCCATTTCAAATAGGTAAAGGAAATATTAAATAAGACTTACTCACAATCAGTTTAATTTAACTATCTAGACGACCGGTTTCGCTTTCTACAATTTGCAAAGCATCTTCAGGTCTGTCGATACAAAGTTAATTAAACGCTGAAATAATAAACCCCATATTCGGGCGTTGTCTTATAAAGATAAACAACAGATAAATAATATAAATTACAGTAATCATGCCAATATTACATGTCTGTGGTTTTTTTAAAATCAATAAACTGTTTAAGCAGACAAAGTAAGACTCACAAATTACTATAAAAATAGTCTATTGAATTGTAATAAATTAGTAAATAAACAAAACAATACTTACATGCCGGTACACTATTAATTAATGGTTGGGAAAACATAGTTCAAACTATTCTGTAGTTGCTCATAATGGCGATCTTCAGTTTTTACTTTTGTAACTGTTTGACAATCAACGGGGAAGTTTCTTTAGGAGATAGACTTTATCCAATGAAGTAGAAAATAGATGTAATGTGATTGTTTATTAAATAAAAGTGATGTTCTGTATTATTTAATTCTTTAAAAGTTATTTATATTTATTCAAGAGATGTATTTTCGAAATGTGTGTTGTTTATTGAAATTTTTATTAAGGTGATAGTTGTATGACAATGAATGAAATTAGATGTACAATTGTGTACACCCATACAATTGTAGATCCATAATAAATTCGACGTAGAATACTTACTCGATAAATTGTTCTCAAAACGTTCTTTTATTATATACTCATGTGTTTAAAAAATCTGATTTCATTAATAAATTAATAAATTTAAGCAAAGTAATTAAAGCATACATTTTTTATGAAACATTTCTATATCTGTAATATTATCTAGCAAATAGAAGGGATAATACTGATAAATTATGACTGTTAAATTTTGATAATATCTTTTTCATGTAACTAGTACAAATAAGTGGAAATTTCATGGATTTTTCTGTGCATGCTAAAATTTAGTAAGTCCATGTGTGTCCTCAGGCAATGTGATTAAACTTTTTACGTTATATTAAATAGGGATGTAACGCCCTAGCAATATACTCAAATTTAATAGATATTTATGATATCCGCAGAATATCGCCTTTATAGACGTTAGCGTGCAAAATTGCACAAGACCAATATACGATTTGGGTAATCGGATAATATGTCAAGACGAAAAATATTTTTAAATGGATTCAAAAAATAAATATAAATCGAATATAACTTAAGATAAACTAAAATTATGATTTAAAATTTGTCTTATGTTAAACTTTCTGCGTTATTTAAACTTAAAATAAACTAAAATTATAACTTCAAACAGTCTAGCCGGTCAAAAGATAGCAAAATATGCCCCCAGCGATATTTCAAAACTAAAATAAAACCAAAAAAAAATTAAGTCCTCACAAGCCCCGCCCAAACAAACCACGTTCACTGGCGTCACAAAATGGCGGCCGGCAGCTGTCAACTGTCATGTCAACTGTCAACCGTCATGTTAACTGTAAACTCTAAAACGTGAATATGGCGTCAATTCGTCTTTTTAGTCTGTAATATCTCAAACGTAAAGATGGTATCAATTCTTTTACTTTTCAGACTTTTTTTTTCGTGTTTTGCTTTTTACTATTGTTCTGAAGCTATTTTCTTGTGGCATTGTAAATTAATTACTTTTAAACTGGGAATAAGCCACAATTAAAGATAAAAATACGTTTATTGACGTTTCAATTTCCACTTCGGAAATCGTTCTCAAAATACAAACAGTAAATTAAACAAATTTTGTTTTTTGTTACATAGTAAAAAATTCTTCTAATAATTTAATTTTTTCTGACTAATTTATATTGACAATTCAGACATACATTATGCATTTTAAAGTAGACGACTTTAAAATGATATTGCCAATATTGTTGAGTTGCGCTCCTGGGACGACTTTACTTATAAGATAGTTCATTCGATTACATGAAATCAACTTTAACTTAAGAATATCCGTCAGAAAAAATCATAGCATGTAATTCGTCTTTAAAAAGACAAACACATGACATGATGACAGTAAAATTCTCCTGTTAGTGATTCCATAGTAAATTATGAGGGACAAACCAGGAAAAAAACCTCATAATACTATCCCGACATTGTAAGTATTTGTTCGTGAATTTAGTTTACCTTCAACAAACATCAAAATTCTGATTTTATATGTTACGTTATTTAAAAAACATAAATGATGTATCCTCTATATGCTACTGACTTACTAATACTGGTATTTTCTTATTAATAACTTCCTCTTTCAATATTGGTAACCAGATCCTACTACATTCTGCCGAGGAATTTGCGAGGATTTGCATCCATAGTAAATGATGGTAAAAAAAGAAAAATCAAAGAAGCGGCTCTAATTATGCTAAATGAGGCCAATTGTGTCGCAAATTCCTCGGCAGAATGTAGTAGGATCTGGTTACCAATATTGAAAGAGGAGGTTATTAATAAGAAAATACCAGTATTAGTAAGTCAGTAACATATAGAGGATACATCATTTATGTTTTTTAAATAACGTAACATATAAAATCAGAATTTTGATGTTTGTTGAAGGTAAACTAAATTCACGAACAAATACTTACAATGTCGGGATAGTATTATGAGGTTTTTTTCCTGGTTTTTCCCTCATAATTTACTATGGAATCACTAACAGGAGAATTTTACTGTCATCATGTCATGTGTTTGTCTTTTTAAAGACGAATTACATGCTATGATTTTTTGAATGAACTATCTTATAAGTAAAGTCGTCCCAGGAGCGCAACTCAACAATATTGGCAATATCATTTTAAAGTCGTCTACTTTAAAATGCATAATGTATGTCTGAATTGTCAATATAAATGAGTCAGATAAAATTAAATTATTAGAAGAATTTTTTACTATGTAACAAAAAACAAAATTTGTTTAATTTAGTGTTTGTATTTTGAGAACGATTTCCGAAGTGGAAATTGAAACGTCAATAAACGTATTTTTATCTTTAATGGTGGCTTATTCCCAGTTTAAAAGTAATTAATTGCTTTTTACTATTCCTCTTTTCAAGATGGCGAATATCACACTTACGTATCCTCATGTCTCATCAGGCGCCCCAATTAATACGTATTCTCGGCCCCATGCTCTTGTCTGCCCCATTACTCTTCGCCCCATACCCCGACGTATCCCAGTGGTACACGCCCCCACAACGGGAACGATCGTGGTGTTACGTATAAAATACAAAGACAATATGACATAAATACAGAACGGCGTATAGATTAAGTAATATTATTATACATTATATTAAATTAAATATTAAAAGTATACAAGTGAGTTATTTTAAAATAAAAAGTGAAACTGGAACAAACCATGAAGTGGAGATATCCAGGAGTGGCTAGTATACCTGTTGAATACAAAGCACGTGGTGGTCGTGTGTATTAAGGTATAAAATAGTGCTTATTAAAAGCTTAAAATTTTTATTTCAAAGAAGATCTTTTCGGAATTTAATCATTCCATCATCAGTTTAATAAAAAGTTGTCAAAAAACATTGTATGGCCACATGAAAACATAGGAAGGAACTCCGTATTAAAAAACAATCCTCATGGTGTTTATGAAGGTAAATGCAATAGACTGTTCTATTATATTCTATGCATACATAAAAAACTAGCGTCATATCAAGAAGATACTAGGACGTATCATCGTTCTTCTTCTCTCCATCTACCACTTTTTGTAATATACAGGGTGTAGTTAGAAAATTATCAAAGTAATTCATGTATTACTGGAAAGGATATAAAGTAAAGAATACAATGACAAAAAGACTACAATGACCGGTCAAAGAGGCATTAGGTTTGTAGAACGACCTGTCAGGTATCACAGAAAATAGATAGAATATGGTACAAAATGTATAGTTACAGAGAAAATGGAACGTGTGATGGAATGATGATTTTAAAAATACAAAGAAAAATTAAACGTGAGAAGACTGGACAACGAGACATATTTTCATCGGGCCCGAAATTTACGAAGCGTCAAATAAAAGGTGGAAGGAGGTCATAGACCTCGCGAAAACAGAGTACCTATCTTCGTGAAAGTAAAGAATCAAAGGAAAGGATGAATTTAAATAGTAGGGGATTATAATCAAGAAAAAGGCAACAACAGTGGAAGAGATAAAGCAAAGATTAGGACAAAGAAGAACAGCAATCCGACAACATAACTCAGTATAGTGGGATAGACACCTAAATATAAAGACAAAAATACAAATTTATAGAACATTAGGACGAAGTATTCTGACATATAGAGGTAAAAATTGGATTATAAATAAGAAAAACAGCAGTAAGATAGTAGCAACTGAGATAAAATGCCTGCAAAGATGCTGCAAAGTAACAAGAATGGATAAGAGAAGTAATGATGAAATACAGGAAAGAACATCAATAGAATCGGACATACTAACATATATAGAACAAAAAAGATTAAAGTGGTATCGACATGTCAGAAGAACTTCTTCTTCTTCGGGTTCCTTCTCCTAGCGGAGGTTGGAAATCATCATCGCTATTTTAACTTTGTTGGCCGCATTTCTGAATAATTCTAATGAGCTGCAGCCGAACCACTCTCTCAAATTTCTTAGCCAGGACATTTTGCGTCGTCCAGGGTTTCTCTTCCCTTGTATCTTCCCTTGCATAGTCACTCAGTAATACGTACTTCTCACCCCTCATTAAATGTCCCAGATATTGAATCTTTCTAATTTTAACAGTTTTTATGACTTCACATTCTTTATTCATTCTTTGTAACACCTCTATATTAGTTACTTTTTCAATCCACGATATTTTATGCATTCTCCTGTAGCACCACATCTCAAAGGAGTTTAATTTTTTGATTTCAGACTGCTTTATTGTCCACGCTTCCATGCCATATAGTAAAGTAGAGAAGACGTAACAACGTAGCATTCTTGTGCGAATCTCTAGATTAAGGTTACGGTTGCAAAGTAATTTCTTCAATTTTAAGAACGTGTTTCTTGCCATTTCTATTCTAGATCTGATCTCCTTTACTTGATCTCCATCTTCTGTTAGCCACGTTCCTAAATATTTATATGTTTTTACTCTTTCTATCGTTGTATTATTGATGATCAGGTTATTTACATTTTGTGGTTTTTTTGAGAATATCATTGATTTCGTTTTCTTGAGATTCATTTGCAGTCCGTAACTTTCACATGCATTGTATACATGTTGTATTATGTACTGTAGATCTTCTATGTCACTTGCAAATATGACAGTATCGTCGGCATATCTAATATTATTAATGCTATTTCCGTTGACATAAATACCTTCCACAATATCCAATAAAGCCTCTTGAAAAATCACTTCACTGTAGACGTTGAATAAGAGTGGTGAAAGGATACACCCTTGTCGAACTCCTCTAAGTATACTTACTTCCTCTGTCAGTTCTCCTTCGACTCTTACTCTTGCTTTCTGGTTTTGATACAGATTCGATATAATTTGTAGATTTCTACTATCAATGTTTTTAGTCTTAAGAATACTTAAAAGCTTCTCATGTTGAACTCTATCAAAAGCTTTCTTGAAATCTATAAAGCAAGCATATATGTCCTAATTCATATCCAGGCATCGTTGTGTCAGAACATGGACTCCAAATAATGCTTCTCTAGTTCCTAGACCCTTTCTGAAACCCATCTGTGAATCACTTATTTCTTGTTCTAATTTCATGTGGATTCTGTTATGTATGATTTTAAGGAAGGTTTTCAATGTGTGGCTCATTAACGCAGTTGTTCGATAGTCATTGCAATCTTTAGCATTTGTGATTTTTGGAATCGTCACAAAAGTTGAGAGAAGCCACTCTTTGGGTATGTGTCCCGTCTTGTATATGGAGGTAAAAAGGTCTACCAAGACATCAATATTATCTTCGTCAGAAGAACTAGGACTAGGAAAAGAGGACGACTCCGAAAATCCTGGAGAAACAAAGTAGACGAAACCATAAGTAAGAGAGGCGTAAACGATGAAGAATGGAACAACAGAGAAAGATGAAAACGGTTGAGCGAGGGAAGACAGTGAATACTGTAGAATCCCTGAATATATACAAATAAGTTCAAAGTCATGTTCAAGTCATGTCTATTTCCTCTAAGTAAGGATATTTTATTCTTATTCGACTTTATCAATTATTTTTTTGATGGCGTTCGATACCTCTAAATACCTTTAAATGAAAATACAGAATGACCCAAAAGTCTGGAAACGACCAAGTATCTCGTAAATTGTTAGTTATAGTTTTACAAAATTTAAGGTACAATTATTTTGGGATACTGAGATTCCATATTTGATGTTTGTAATGTTGCCAGATTTGCCGTTTCTCTTATATTATTAGTGACTGGTTCTTCAAATTCATTACCCTGTATATTCAGTCATTGTTGGAATCTCCTATTCAATACTAGTTCAACCATATCTAACACTTATGATTTTATATATTCTTGAAGGCTTTAAATACATAAAAGAGTGCAAAATATGTAGATTTTAATAAATTTAAATGTTAAAATGTAGAATGCCGTGATTTTGACGTTTGTTCGCCATTTCCATTATTAACTAAAAAAGCAGTAGTTGTTTTTCGAAAATTTCTGCAAGATAAACTGTTTCTCTAAAAACGATTTGTTGAAGATACACATACATCCTCACGCAGGATTGCACAAGTACATGATAGGTCGATCTTCAGTCGTATGTGTATTACGTAAGAATAAATTTAAACCATGCAAAATTAACTTTTTGAAAGAATTAAGTGAAGATGTCTTCAATTGTAGAATAAAGTTTACTGAGGTAATGATCGATAAAATTGAAAATTAGAAAAAATTTCGTTAACAGAATATGATTTTTCCGATGAAGCAACCTTTACACTGTGTGGAAGTGTAAATCGACACAATTCAAGGTACTGGAGTGACGTAAAATCCAGCAACATTGAAATATCAAATATGAAATCTCCGTATTTCAAAATGGGTGTACCTCAAATTTTGAACAATTATTAACAATTTATCAGAAAATTTACCGTTTGCAGACGTTTGGGCCACTCTGTATACAATACTACTCAGAATAAGTACAAATTGCTGCTAAACAATCGCAAAAATATACTGTAGTCGAGTAGAAATGACAGTGTCGAGAAAAGATGAGGATACAAAACACTTATTAATAAACTATTAAGGCTAAAATGTAGCTTTCTGCAATATTTTTTAAGGATTCTTTGTCAAAAAATATATAATATGAGTCCAACTTCTTATACAAATTATGCAAATTTTGGTTTTATTAGATAATCTCTGGTTCAAGGTAATCATTATGGGTGCTTGTAGCTAAAGTATTTTAATTTAACAGGCGAAAACATGTTCGTGATCGTGCATAAAAATTAGACAAGCGGATGCAAAACCGAGAAAATATACTAAAGACTTGTTTACACGGGTAGAGTTGTGAGGAGAGTAGAGTAGCGAGTAGAGTCGACTCTACTCGCTACTCTACCAAAAATGGCTTGATACCGTTCACACGAGGAGAGTTACAAGTATAGTACTGATGCTAGTATATGTATGTTTACTCTAGTTTTTAACGTTTGTAGTATAAATTTACAAATTTCCAAGTACCATATCTGAGAACATTAAATATAATGGGTAAACATATTATGATCTTATCTGCACTTTTAAAAATGCTGATTTTCTTATTGGGACCGTGCAAGTTCGGAACAGCGACACCTGGTGTCGTAAATCAGCAAAATTTACTGCGCTTTCATGTTAGATCGAGGTTACCGGATAACTTTCAAGGACGTAGCCCAAAAAAAAGAATAAGAAGAAACAGTAAGATTGAGGTTATGTCGATATGTTATTAAAAGGTAAACGTTGTATGTAGTGTAAATACAAATAAATATATTATTAAATTATAGCATTACTGTTAATATGGATGCAATAATAAAAACTGGATTTGAGAAAGTAAATCACCAAATAACTTTTCAACCAAGCACTGAATCAAATGGAAAAGCTTTAGTAGTGGCAAATGTCAAAAAAGAATGGAAGAATTATGAGGAAGAATTAAGAAAAATAAATTACCATAAATAATGCTAATGCATAAATTAGCAGGTTAAGCCCATGATATCATCATATTGGTTTGAAAAATTAATTCTTTCCCTGTAAACTTTTGGACAGCGAATATATCTTAATGCATCTTCAGAAAAACTTGAACTTGATGCATTTTTGTAAACTTCAAAAAAATAAAATTTAAACATTAAACTTGATTTTTGGATTAAAATGAACTCTAAGTGAGTGTTATGAAACTAAAATTTACACTTAAAAGTGAACTTTGATTTATTATTTATTTCAAACTGACTTTAAAATCGGGCGCAAAAATAATTTTCGGGCGCACTTTTCTCTTTGTAGTAATTTGTGCTTCGAAGTTGGAAACGAATAAAACTTAAATTGACAATTTTTTGTTGTATTTTTACAATTTATAACACAGCATTTCCTAAATCCCATTTTCTTCAGTGACAGAAGGTGTAAATAAACAAACGAATATGAAATATGACAATTGACAATATGAATTTATGAAATCTATGAAATTTGCAGTAAAAAATGCAACATTTCTCCGCTACTTGCGCACGATCGTTTCTCGTATCACATCCAAGTAGAGGTAATGGATTTTGGGAACAGCTATGACCTTGAACATTTCACATAAACTTGTGTACTAAATAGGCATAATGCATAGCTCTTGTCAAAATCCAATACATTAATAATATAATTACATATCTTCGATTCTAAAATATTGTAAAAGACTTTAAAGAGTATGAGTAAGAAAAGAGATATTTAGTTTATTCTTTGTGGCATTTTCAAGGTCATAGCTGTTCCCAAAATCCATTACCTATACTTGCACGTCGCCAATACATACAATTTTATTTATTATATACATTCTCAAATTTCCCTCGCGTATATTGTAAAAATTTGCCAGCTTCCGATAATATATAATAGGATAGAAACGCTGACATCCGATTAATATACGGATCTGACACACGACAGGTGGGAACGGGTATAATACTCAGTTTCCGTTTGTTAACTCTATAAACAAACAAAATAAACGTGGCATTAAATTTGTAATTATTGATGGACAATTTTATATATATAGCAGCCAACCGGTTTACTGTCAAATCTTATATAGAATCGTTCACTTTTATCTTGATAAGGATACATTTTTTATTTCTCATTGTATTTTTCATTAACAAGTAATTTTATTTCTGTAGTGTACACTACCTAAATTCCATAAACACTAGTATTCGCCATACATCTCTACAAGTTTTAAAGTTTCATCTTCGGTGAACTTCATTTTTAATTTTTACATAAAACACAACTCCATCTGGAATGACAGCGTCCCTATGCACTCTCCTACCTACTCTACTCTACCAGAATTCACCGCGTTCCATGAGTAGAGTGCGTGGGCGAGTGAAAATTATGGCGGTGGTGGTGGTAGTAGAGTAGAGTTACTTTGCCACATGTTGCTAGTCACTCGACTCTACTACCTACTATGCACTCTACTTGCTACTCTACTATGCTGAACGTTTTTTCGGGTTTTTACGGGTAGAGTTACTCTACTCTACCAAGTACTTGCTTCATTACTCTACCCGTGTAAACGGGTCTTAAGAGCTCAATGGTATATCTGCTGCGTACAGGTATAAAATCGATTTTGTATATACTGTTAGACCTGAGTAAAACAAAATATACATAGAGATTTCCAAAACTAGATCATTGCCAGTTTATAATAGTTAATGTAATAGCTAGTATGGAGCTATCGAAAAAAATCGTGCTTTAAGAGGCCTATGAAATCACTTTAAGGAAAAAAAGAAACGTGTTAAACGTAAGAAAATAACAAATAAAAGTCTGCAGAGAGAAGGTGGATACGTCGAAGCTTTAATAGTTTACACAAAAAATTTCTATGTTCCCTTACTGTACAAATTACCAAAAAAATTTTTGTAAACTCAAGGTAATGTATGACTCTTTACTTGATTTCATGGGTTTTAATCACCTAAATAACTTTCTGTTCATGTTCAGAACCGATTGGATAATGTAACTTTCACCAAATTCAATAAACTTAAATCAAAATTAAACAGTCTTATTAAAAATAAATCTAATTCATCAAATAGAAACAGTAATACCAATAGTAAATTCTCTATTTTTTTTTTTACCCAAGACTAAAAAATCTCTCTTTAGTTACGTTCGACAATAATAAATTTCACCTACCAAATCTAGGCCTCAAATACTCCATTCCTCGTAAGATCTCTGAAAAAGACCTTCTCTATTTAGCTAGATATTATCATTCAAAGTCTCTCTGTTCTATTAAATAAAAAACTTTAATCAGAAACTCCTCTTTTAATACTATAAACAAGTGGTTTGAGTAAGAGTGGTAATTCTTGAGATGAATTGTATCGGGTATTCGACCCCATCATGTATTTGTAGTAATACCCCTGATAATCTCTCTATTGAGGCATTCTTTATTAAGAATATTAATTTTAAAATTGGTTAGTTTATCAATTTCACCCAACTTCTTATTATTTGCACCAACAATTTTAATTTTTGGAATCTTTATTATATCTGATAGTCTTAATGTATTAAAAATAAAATTTTCCGAGACTAAAGTACTTTCTGAACCAATATCTATCATAACCTTAATCATTTTATTTTTGGCCATAGCATTTATATAAATTAAATTAATAGATTCAATAATTTTATCTTCATCTAAAGAAATAAGTTCAGAAGGTTTTTCATAATGACAGTGGCCCAACTTGTAATTCAGAAAGTTTACTGCACAAAATTTGGATTGTTAGAATTCTCCGATTGTGTTTGACCCCTTGGATCTAATGTCCTGTGCCTTTCACTACTATGACTTCTACTCATATTTTCCTGCCTTGTACTATTTCGTTCACTATCTTCGCAGCTTCTATTCCTTCGTACATGATTTACCTGTCTGTTGTAATTAGGTCGTTCTGTATTTCTCCTATTATTAAAATCTTGTCTATTATAATTAGTATTGTTATTAACACTTTGTCTATTGTAACTAGTATTATTATTAAAATTTTGTCTATTTTGATTATTATTATTGTTATTAAAATTTTGTATATTATTACCATATCTATTATTATTATATGATTGTCTATATTGTTGATTATTATTCTTATTATATTGAAAGTTATTATTGTTTTTTCTAATATTATTATTATTCATCCTAATATCATTGTTATCATTATTACTTGTCATATTACCTCTTTGTATTCTTTGAATAAAATTAATAAAACTATCTATTGTTTGAATATTTTGCACAGTTACTGTTTGTACAACATCAGCATCAAAATGTCTTGATACATTTAAAACTGTTTCATCCTCTGTAAGTGGTGGTTCTAAATATTTTGCAACTGTTATCAGTTTTAATGCATAATCTACCATATTTGATCTTAAATTATGATTATACTTTCCAAAATAGAGAACTTCCCTAAATCTAGCTTGCTCTAATTCACCCCAATAACAATTTAAAAATTTATTTTCAAATGTTTGAAAATTATCCAAATCATTCTCAACACTGGCAAACCAAGTTGCTGCATTGTCACTTAATGTCATTCTAATATAATCTTTAATATCATTAATATTATTCACTAATCTTAATTTATGTTTTAAACTATTTATGTATACTCTAGGATGCAAATTTTTGATATTACCAGAGAATTTAATCCCAGTGTCATTTGTTAAATTTAAGTAAGGTCTCCCTATGTCTCTCATTTGTGAAATATCATCTATTCTCTGTTCCACATTTCTTATTTGATTACTATTTATTTGGATATTTTGTTGCATATCGTCTAATTTTTCTTCTGTCTTCCTCCTGTCTTCGTTAATTTTAACTTCTAAGTTACATTTCTGCAACTCTATTTTCTGTTCTATATCTATCATATTATCTTGAATAATCCTATTTACTTCTGTTCTCTCATTTTCTATCCTTTTCTTGTAGTCATGCCGTATATTTTTTATTTCATTTGCTACTTTCCTCTCTGCAGCTTCAAGTTTTTTATTTGTTTTACAATTTTGTTATTATTATCTTCTATTTTCTTTTCTTATTTTTTATAATTATCTTTCAATTTCTGTTCCATTTTTTTCATGTCTTCTTTGACTTCTTTTGAATTCTCTTCCATTTTTTTGAATTCTCTTCCAATTTCTGTTCCATTTTTTTCGTATTCTTTTCCATTGTCTTGTTCATCTGCATCATTAATGACATCAATGCTGCCATATTGACATTTTCTCCTCTTTCTTGATTTATTTCTACTGTATCTTGTGGAACTTCGACTAAACTCTCCTCTTGTACAGCTTGTGTTTCTATCTCCACATCTTCTTCATTCTTTTTGTTTTTTGTATTTTTTGAGATATTTTGAGATATTACTTGCTTAAATATAATTAAAAATAAAAGCTATAATTTTTTTTTCTAATAAAAATTAATTTAATTATATGAGAGCTCTTATCTTTCCAAATTAATTCTTTTAAATAGAGAGCCCCGCGATGGGCGCCAAAATTGTTATTATGTTTTGTTTTGTATATGAGCAATGAGTGTTTAAAATAAAATATATGAGTATAGGGTTTTTATCGCGGTTCTAAAAGAATTAGTTTGTAAGTACTTTTTTAAATTATCTTTATTATAACTATTATGAAACAGACATATATATCTAATATAAACAATTTAAATTTAAAAAAACCTATCTAAATTTGAAATTCTTACAATTATTAAATTATATTAATAAAATTTGATACCTTTCTGTCACTGAAAGCCTAAAGTTTTCCAAAATCAAATTTATAATCACCACTAAATATCTTCTTAATCGGCCTCGGTTATCCTTGTAATCTCCATATAATATATTGTACTCCTGTATTGAAATGTCTATATTGTTGAATTAATTTACTCTCCAATTGTATCTGACTTAATGAATTCTTCCAAGATAATCCTTTCTTCTTATTTAATTTAATTATAACTGTATTGAACTAACTTTCTTGATAAATCTAATTTAATGACTTAATTGTACCTGACTGACTGACTTCTTCTCACTTAATCCTTTTTTCTAACATAATTTAACTTAATCACTTCATAAATGCTTCTCACTCAATCAACTGTAACTTAATTTCTGACTTCTTCTAAATAACTCACTTAATAATTTACTGTAACTGAATAATTGACTGTAACTTAATGACTCCCTGTAACTTAATGCCTTCTAACTTTACTAACTTCATGAATCAACTGTAACTTATTAATAATCATCTGTAATTGACTTAATAATCCCCCCTTGCTTCAAATTACATGGTTTATATATCTTTTCATGGTTCCAGAATCATCGGGAAAGAAATCATGTTCTAAACTTTTCATCTCATCCATAGATGAAAGTTCCCGAATCCTCTACTACGCAAATAGTCATATTGACGTTTTCCAGAAAATTCCTTGCTTTTTATAGATAATTTAACGGACATTTAGGCTCTTCAGATCGGAATACACTATTATATATACACTAAACATCTTACATTAATATATTATCACTATTTTACATCCGTAATAATATTTAAATTAAAATTCCAAATAATAAATAACTACACTTCCCATCTAAATGTCAAAAACAAACAGTGTATATTTGGTTGCATATGCACATGGCTGACTTATTTTGAAAATAAAAGACACATTGGAATAATAAGCTGCCTGGCTAATAACTACTCCAGTAACTAGGAATATAGAGCATAATCACGTATTATCGTAGCGTTAAACACAGTTTCCAACCTGGTAATTCCGTTATGAGATAGCTGATTCAAAATTAAATAAATTTCTACCTCTGTTTAACTTTGATCGTCTTTCAACGTAATTTGAAGTAAAACTTAAGGTACATGCGGATTTTCTGGGGGGTATATTGTTAGTCGTGTCAGTGGAAACGTAAAAGGTTTGTCTGCAGTTGCAATTCTCACAAATTGAAAGCGATTCAGCAAATGCTGAATAGAAAACTTTTATTTTAAGGGTCGGTAATGTGGTTTTCTCTATTTAAAGTAAATATTATGTCTGGAAACAACGTTAGGAAAACATAATTTAGTAGCAACGTGGATATTTTAAAATAAAAAGAATAATATAAGAGACAATTCATAGCATCTTATATTTAGTCCGATCAATGAATACTAAATTTTGCCAAACCCAAAAAAAAAACATTTATTTCATTAAGTTTTGTCACTTCACTGTCCTTCTGCGCCCTTGAGATATTTTGCCTTCTATCTTGCCTTGTAAGATTAGTTAATTTAGTTGATACTTCTCATTGCGCATCACATGCCCTAAATATGTTATTCTTCTGATTTTCATGATATGCATAATTTCCAGATCTTTATTTATACGTTGTATCACGGTGTTGTTTGTAACATGATAGATATAGGAAATTCTGAGTATGCGGCGGATTCTAATTTTCGAAGAATTCTAATCATTTGGATGTTGCCTCCGTCAATGTCCAGGCTTTAACTCCATATAAAAGGGTAGAAAATACATAGCATCTCAAGACTCGTGTTATATCAAGGTGTTCAGATGCATATTTCATAAAATCTTGCTGGGGCGATTGAAGACAGCTCTGCATGTCGCTAATATATATATATATATTTGCTTCTAGTTTAATGTTGTGTTTTCTTTTATAAACTTTACAATTTACGTTTGTTTTTTATTACTCCGATTATATTTTTTACGCTGTTAAGTTCTAATATGGCAGTGTTTTCGCCTATTTGCCTTACTTCATTTACATTTACTGATACTTGTAGTTCCTTTTCATCAACTGTAGTCATCAACGAAGATAAAACCAAGTACGAGAAATAGCATTTGGAAGTCATGTATTTAAACTTGGTGACAGCTTTACATTGGCTCGCTGGTGGCTACCGCCAAAAAATAAGCGAAGAAATTAAAAGACAAATAAACGTTACAAATAGGGCATACTACGGACTTCAAAAAAAATTCCAAAATAAATGTCCAAAGAACAAATAAAATTATTATAATACAAAACACTGATGAGGCCAATTCTCATATCTTTCTCTTCTTCTACAGTGCCTTATCTGGTCCGGATGTCATCGCGATCGTCAAGGCTATCATGGTTTTCATAAAAGAGCAAGAGTCAAATATTTTACCCTGTATAACAAGTAAATTTGATATTTTTCTTTGTTTCGCATCACATGGCCGAGGTCCGCAAGCTTACGTTGTTTCACTAAATTAAGCACTTCTTTTTCTTTTGTTATGAGCTGTAGGACCTCAACGTTGGTGACATGGTCCACATACGATATTTTTAGTATCCTTCTGTAGATCCACGTCTCGAAGGTTTCAATCCGCTTTTCAGTAGCTTGCGTTAATATCCAGGCTTCAACTCTATATAGTAAGACTGAAAGAATGTAGCACCTCACTATCCACATCTTGGTTCCAAAACTGAGATCAATGCAGCACAGCAAGGATCTGAACATGATAAATGTAGACCGTGCCATTTCAATTCTGGATCTAATCTCTTGAGTGTAGACCCATTGTGAGTTAAGGGTAGTTCCGAAGTAAGTGAATCTGTCAACTATCTGGATCTCTTTGCTACCTGCATTAGTGGCCCGTGATCTAAATTTGCACGGCTGACAACCATGCATTTAGTTGTCTTAATATTAAGGTCTAGTCCGTATGTTACACTCACAGTTTTCACTCGGTATTGTAAGGCTTGTAGATCATTTAGGCTGATTGCTAGTAACACAGTGTCATCGGCGTAGCTGATACTATTGATGTAATCACCGTTCACTTTGATTCCTATCTCTAGGTTTGTGAGCACTTCACTAAAAATTTCCTAAGAGTATACATTGAAAAGAGTCACCGAGAGCACATAGCTTAGCCTTACTTCTCACATGATTTTCACTTGGTCGGTCAGCTGGTCTTTAACCTTGACTTGAGCACGCTGTTTCCAATATAAATTCATTATGATCCGAATGTCTTTCTCATCTTATCCTACTCTTTGTAGGGTGGTGACCATCTTCTGGTGCTGACAACGGTCAAATGCCACGGCTTAGCCAATAAAACAAATATAGACATCACAACTGACATTGCGGCGTCTTTAAAGTAGGACTTGTAAGGTGAAAAGTTCTTCACATGTAGCTATGGGATTGCGGAATCCAAATTGCATTTCACCGACATTTTCGTCGCATTTCTTGGAAATTCTGGCATGTATGATTTTAAGAAAAATCTTAAGTGCATAACTCATCACGTTGATAGTTCGAAAATCTTTGCAAGTTTTCGCAGATCGTTTTTTTTTTTTTGGTAGTATTTCAAATGGTGACAATAGCCGTTCCTCTGAGATATTACCTGAATCGTATATGGCGTTAAACAGTTCAGGTAAATCCTTCGTGCTCACTTCACTCATCACCTTAAAAGTTCAACGGGTATTTCGTCCGAAACTGTGGTCTTACTATTCTTAGACTGTTTTAAAGTTGCTTTCACCTCGCTTTTTAGTATTGACTGCCTTTTTATGCAATTTATTTCTGGAAGGTTACCTCGGTAGTTCCAGAAAAGTTCTTCTATGAACATTTTCCAGGTTTGGTGTACGTTTTCTCACATATGATGCGGAAACATGGACTTTAACACAGAAGAATGAAATACTTCTGGGAATATTCGAGCGTAAGATACTAAGCAAAATATTTGGAGCTGTAAACGATCAAGGGCACTGGCGGAAAAGATTTAATTACTAATTATAGTAACTCTTTAATGAACTAGATGTCGTAACGTTTATTAAAACATAGCGACTTAGATGTGCCAGACACATAATACAAATGCGTGACAACATGATTGCCAAAAAGCTAACGACAGGAACACCTATAGGAAGAAGAACCAGAGGCCATCTACGAATTAGGTGATGAGATGGAGTTGGACCGACTTAGGGATACTAGAGATCAGAAGATGGCAACACGTTACCAGAAACCGAACAGAATAGCGACTAATTTTAGAGTAGGCCAGGATCCACAAAGAATTGTCAAGCCAAAGATGATAATAATGATTATCACCACAAAAAAAGAACCACAAAAAGAACTCACAAACAATAATTATTAACGCCTTGTTGTTTCAAACACAACTGGATTCGAAAAATAAATTTTTGTAATCTTATATCGACGAATATTGGACGTTATTACTGCTTCCGTAAAAATAAAATTTCTATATCGAAATAAATATTCTATACTAAAATCACAATCATGAGGCACTAGAAATAAACAAGTCAAGACACGATAAATGTGACAAGGAGCACTCTCAAATAATGATTTACAATGTATATACATTGTATAAATCCTAGATCCTATGATTTTCAAGGTTCATACCATGGACGTATAAACATAGATGGAGACAGCAATAAGATACCTTTAACACACAATGTTTTGAAGCTTCGATAGAATGTGATGCTTCCGCAATGAGCATAAGCGTGCTTGAATTTTTACTCGCGGGTAATTAGTAAGATTTTAAAAATTGGAAGTAGTAATAATGTATAAAAACACGTTCAAAGAATTTAAAAAAACGAGAGTTTAACTATTAACAAATCACGTCTTTATACAAAAATTAAAATACAATTTTATTTGCTTTAAAATTAATACAATAAAATATAGAATCAAGTTAATTTTTAATAGGTATCAAAATAATGCTACAATAAAAAAATCTTTATGTTTTATCCTAAATTTACTACCAAATAGAGTTCGATCGTCAATATTATTTGGAAACCTACATAGAAAAATAAATGAGTTTTATTCATTTCACTAATTTATTTGCATCCATGGGAAATATTAAATTAAAAAGGTACTAAATAGATCTTTTTTTAAATAGATGATGTCTACTTACAATTTAAAAATGTCTACTAATTTCATGAACTTATATCCTATTTAATACATTAATGAACATGAATAAACCCAATGGCACGCCTATTAAAATGTAAACAAACACGCTTCCTCATTTCCTCATCTTAAATAATGTAAATTTTATGTACTTACAAATGAAATGAGAGATCGGGATGTAAATATTTCGTTTATTTTATTTCACTTTTCACAAATATCATTCAAAATACAGCCAAAATATCGAAAAACAACTTTTACTAAAAAGTAAACAAACATGGAACAGCATTTGAAATTTGACGTAAATTCATAAGACAGAGAAATGTAAACAACCGTTGCCATTTATAAATAGTTTTCAGTGCTTCTACATATAAAATAAATGATTGATATCTAAATTATACGTTATTATTAAATGATAATGCACACTATATGCACACTTTATATTTTGATTACAATTAAATATATTAATCTAACCAATAAATTATTATTTTGGTTTGATAGCACTTGTAGAGTATAAAATACGGAGTAATATTTTCAGCGACTCGCGAATAAGAAATTTTAAAACAAAACGTGACAACAGTTGAAGGTGCTGAGAATGTGACCTATTTAAATAATTTTTACTTCACATTTTATGTAAATAACTGAGACCATCTGTGTTTATACGTCCATGGTTCATACATTGTAAATCATGATTCGGGAGTGTTCCTCGTAACAATTAAGTATATTAGTTTGTTTATTTCTACTAGATCTTGATTGTGATTTTAGTATAAATATTTTTAGTAAATAATACTAAATTTGACGATAAGTAAAGCATGTTACATGAATCGTTTCTTACGCTACTGCTAAGAATTTACTCCGTTATCTTTTCAAAGTATTTATCACAAACTACCGAAATGCACAATTTAGTTCAATTCGTATTTCTCATGCTTACGTTTCGACATTCTGCGTGAGTATACTTCTTACACATGTTATATATACTTCCCCCTAACCCCTGCTGTCTGACATTTATTTCTTCCGACCTCAGTAATCTTAACATACCCTACATTATTGCTGTACTAAATTTTGTGACTATACTCCAATGTAAGAAAAATCGTAAATAAAGTTGCTTGTATTCTGTATACCTAAATGGTTAGGTTTTTGCGCACTGATAATAAAAATAAGTATCTATGCTTTCACATTAGATGAAGCGCTTATTTTGTTCGCTTCTTTCTGTGTTTTTTCGCGGACCTAATAATAGTTGGTAATTATTTTTTTCATAGAAACACATAAAAACTTTTTTTATCTGATCTATTTTAGTATTTAACAAAGCAGCGCTAAAGAAAATCTCCAGATTAAAACGTAGACCTGATACGGAAGAGAAGTGGAATATTTTCTAGTGCAAATAAAATATTAAAGTATAAGTGGATATTAAGGCCTTTAAAATACGCGCGATTTTATCTAAACATAAAGTCCTTTATCTCATTTAGCGCCAATGGTACGATAACGCACCATATTTTATGTAAAATTTTGTCTTGGCAACACGTTAATTTTTTTATCCTATCATTTTTTGAGCAACCAGAAGGTATGAGTGTAACTAAATTTCCAAACTCTTCCAGTTTGGAAATCTTTAATTTCCAAATTCATTTTTTCCACGGGTTCCGGATGCCACGCACCTTTTTCACTCCGGCACGGCTCGGTCATAAGGTCTAACGTTAACTGATCTATTTTGAGGTGCTGTGAATACAATAAGATGGTTGAGAGTCAATATGGTCGAGATATATGTAAGTTCGAGATTTTACTCAATAAATAAAACATGTGATAAAACCAAGAGCTACATTATACAGAGAGTGTAAAAAATAGTGGTTGTAGCAGAGAGTATAAAAAATAGTACTTGTATCATATTAACTTATATTAAACTTTTAGTGTTGCCGTCTAGTAAAAAAGTGGTTGGTTTATAATAAGGCTACCTTGTTTCGGTGAAACTTTATTTATGGTTATGCATTTAATTATAAAATTATAAAGAGTTTATAGGTTCCGACGGTTAATCGATTTTTAATTTTCGTGTCAGACACAGGGAATATATTAACTCTCCGATATACTTTTTTAAATTACTTTTTGAATTTCCACAAAACAGTGCGTTTCGTTATGTACTTTTTTTAGTCTTAGGATTAAAATTAACACTTTATTTATAAAATTAATCAAAAAATGTTTCTGATAAAACAATTCTATATTTTTTAGTAATTTCTCAAAAGCGTATGGTAGTTCAAACAAAACTAGACCGAACTTAATTTAACTTTATGAAGTAAATATATATTACTCCTACGGTTTTATTTTCCATCCTAGTAGCCATGGACTATTTGTGTTTATAAAGTTTGCAAAATCTGCAATACCTGGTAAAACATAAGGAAATAAATAAAACGAAATAAATGGGTACGGTAAATGAAAAATGGTTCCGGTCAGTTGCAAAAATTGATCTTTGGCTATATATTTTACACAGCTAGTGCTGCTTTTTTTTTTTTTTTTTTTTTTTTTTTTTTTTTTTTTTTTTTTTTTTTTTTTTTAATTAACGTGTCTCGACTACGAGGTCATTGACACGATGACAGTATAATACAATATAAGGTATATACAGTTTTACATTTGACAATACATAGTACAAAAAGACACATAAATTACAAATTTTACCGTTACACATAATTATTACAATTTAGAGTTTACTAAGCACTTGAATGTCTTTTCAATATTTAAACAAGTTTTCAAATTTCTGAGTTTCACTTAATATTTCTTTAATATTATCTCCCAATTGGTATTGTTTTCTTTTAGCAGAAAGAAGCGGACATTCTTTTAGGAAATGTCTGACTGTTAAGGGACTGCTGCAATGGCCGCATGCAGGTGGATCGGTAGATGCCATTAGAAAGCCATGTGTAAGACGAGTGTGTCCAATTCTTAATCTTCTTAGAATAACTATGTGTCTTCTGGGCATAGATGGTAGCTCTAAGGAAGGTATAACTGTTTGTATATCGTGTAAATGACTCGAAGTTGTGTTCCAATTATCTTGCCATTTGTCATATATACGCTTTTTAAACATTTTTTTAATATCATTATGCAACTGGATATTTGATATAGGTATATCCAAAGTAGAAGCTTCTTTTGCGGCTACATCTGCAGCCTCATTTCCTACAACTCCTACATGTGAAGGTACCCAGACAGTAGTGACAATTACTCCATGATCCGTAAGATTATTGTATATGTCATGTATTAAATTTACCAGAGGATGATCTGAGAACATGTTTTTAATTACTTGTATTGATGATAAGGAGTCTGTGCAAATCGCTACATTGCGGTCAGTAGGTTCCAACATACGAAAAGCCTCGACGATACCGTATAGTTCTGCAGTGTATATACTACAAACGGCAGGAAGTTTAATTAGTTTTGTAGTGCTAGAAGAGGAAACAACAGCACTACCCACGTCTACATCTTTTTTAAAGGCATCTGTATAAAGAACTTTATGAAACTGATTTCGATTAAGTATGTCTAGGAACAATTGTTTAATTATAGCTTTAGGAGTATCGTGTTTATTGAAAGAGTAAAGAGAGGTGTTGACATTCGGAAGTTGCTTATGCCACGGAGGGTGTGTAGAGATATGAAAGGGTGAAGTTGCAGAAAGATCAAAACCGTCGAGAATAGAATTTAGTATGTAAGAGAGGGGTTGTGCAGCTCTAGTGGTCTGAGAATGATGAATGAGATTATTTGGTTGTATAAGTAGTTGATAGACTGGATTTTGTGGATTGGCTGATAAGCTAGCTGCATATGACAAAAGAAGATGTTGTCTCCTTAACCAGAGTGGTGGTTCGTTAGCTTCACAGTACATACTTTGAGCTGGGCTAGATCTGAAGGCACCTAAGCAGATCCTAAGACCCGTATTGTGTACGGAGTCAAGAGCTTTCAGATGTGACTTGGAGGCAGACATATAGACAAAACTACTATAGTCTATTTTGGAGCGAATAATGGATCTGTAAACTGTGAGCAATACCTCTTCGTCGGCTCCCCATTGAAAATGTGCTAAACTTTTTAGGATATTAATATTTTTTAAGCAGTTGGCTTTCGTTTCCTGAATGTGTGTATTCCAAGTAAGTCTGGAGTCAAAGGTCAGTCCTAAGACTTTATGATGATCAATAACATCTAGTAATACTCCGTTGTATGTCAAAATTGGATTATCTTTTGTCGTTTTTCTGCTAAATTTCATGATTTTAGTTTTTTGAGATGAGAAAGAAAGCCCAATATGCCTCGACCACCTTTCTATATTATCAATAGCTGTTTTCATTAGTCGACAGGTTGTTTCGGTATTCTTTCCTCTGCAAAAGAGTATAAGGTCATCAGCGTATAATGCGTATTTAACTGGAAGATGAACACTTTTGCCTACATCATTAAATGCCAAACTAAATAGAGTTGTGCTTATAACAGAACCTTGTGGTACTCCGTTATGTTGAATACAAGTAGATGACAGCTTTCCGTTAACAATAACTTTAAAAGTTCTATCATCTAAAAAATTCTGCACAAAATAGTATATGTTTCCACCCAGTCCACATTGTTGAAGATTTTGGAGGATTACAGATTTCTGAACAGTGTCAAAGGCTCGTTCTACATCAAAAAAGGCTGCTAATAAATCTTGTTTACAGGCCATAGAGTCGGAAATATGTGATTGTAAAATTACCAAATTGTCTGATGTAGAACGATGAGATCTAAAACCAGATTGTGCAGGTGAAATAATTCTATTTTTTTCTAAAAACCAGACCAATCTTTTGTTTACCATTTTCTCCATTAATTTGCACATGGTGCATGTCAGCGATATGGGCCTATATGAATTAGATAAACTTTGTGTTTGGTTGTGAACTTTTTTAATTGGTATAATATATGATTCTCGCCATCGCTTAGGAAAATTATAACTGTTCCAAATACAGTTGTAAAATTTTAATAAAATAATGATGCAAGGTGTCGATAATTTCTTTAAGAATATGAAAGGAATGTCATCTGGACCAGAGGCTGTGTTTTTACACAAATCGAGTGCCATCATTAGTTCCTCTAAGGTAAATGGTGTGTTAATAGGATCGATTTCTTGTACAGTTTCTATTGTGGAGGCCTCTCCAATTAATGTGCCTGATGATATGTTAGATGAGTATTGTCTTTTGGATTTTTGTTCAAACGTATCAGCTAGTAAATTGGCAATGCGTTGTGTGTCATTGATAACGGTGTTTTGATAACTTATATTTTGAATACCAAAACTTGTCTTACGGCCCTGCATTTGTCGTATTTTCATCCATACTTGGGCAGAAGGTGTGTTGGTTTTTAGGGATGAAGTATATTCTCTCCATGAAATTTTCTTGCTTTCTTTTAGCACGTATTTTGCTCTGGCCTTTAGTTTTTTAAATTGCACAAAATCTTGATCATTTCGAGTTCTTCGATATCTATTTAATGCTTTTTTGCATTGACGAACTGCATATTCACAGTCCTTATTCCACCATGGTACTTTCTTCCGTGTATAGGTCGTAGAAGTTTTGCCAATATGTAGTTCAGCTGCAGAGATAATGCAGTGGATAAGAAGGTTCAGAGATTCGTCTACGTCATCGGAAAGAGACAGAAGTGGAAGTTGTTTTTCGAGATACGAGCAGAAGCCAATCCAATCTGCATTGGCGATTCGCCATTTGGGTACACTATAATTGCTAGATTTATTCTCGCTATTTGAAATCAGAATTGGAAAGTGATTGCTATCAAAGAGACTGTCGAGGACATGCCAGTTTAATAGAGATGATGACTTTGGGTCAGAAAAGCTCAAATCAATTGCTGAAAATGTGCCAGAAGATATATTGCAGTATGTACTTGATCCGGTATTTAATAGGCAAGTGCTACAACAATTCAATACATTTTCAATGACTTTTCCCCTTCCAAATGTTTTATCAGAGCCCCACATAATATTATGTGCATTGAAATCACCTACAAGAAGATAAGGAGTGGGGAGTTGATGAATTAGATCATACAGTTCCTCTTCTGAAAGTTTGTAATTAGGTGGTACGTAAATGCTACATACCGTAATTTTGCTGGGACACCAGATGGAGACTGCGATTGCTTCAATGCCAGTAGTGAGTATGTGATGTGTAGAAAACAGATCTCTGGAAACAAAAATTGAGGTGCCGCCACTGGCTCTCAGGAAGTCCTTTCGTAGACAATGGTAACCTTCGTAATTTTTAAGTTGTCCAATTTTGGTATCTTTAAAGTTTGTCTCTTGTAAACATATAAAATCTGCTTCTGTTTCTGCGATCAATTGTTGGACTCTTTCATATCTCGGATAGAATCCGTCACAATTCCATTGAATTAATTTGAAAAGTAACTAATTAATTAAAAGGTAGATTTTTGGGACTTTGATGTATCTGAGAGATAATCGTCGTCAGTTGATGATTGTGATACTTCAGCGTTGCTATTATCTGTGGTTAAATATTTCTTTAATTTTTTCGTTGTTCTAGTAACTCTACCCTTAACAGATCTTTCTGTTAGAGAAGGATATATCTTATACATATCGTCCAACAGGACCTGTATATCTGTAGTAATTTGCAGAGCTTCGATTATTGGGTTGCCGTTGCCAAATGAGTTCTCGAGGAATGCAATAATCTGATCAGCTGTTAATGAATAGTCATTCGGATTTGTGTTACAGAGATTTTGTATAATTGTCTTTGTGTTGTCTGATAGAATAGCTTCGTTTGTGGACTGCATCCTAGGTTTCTTCTTAACTAATTTTGGTTTATCAGTGCTGGAAGAGTGCTCAGGAGGGGGCATTACATCAACGTCGGATGTCTGGTCTTCAAGAGAATTTGTGTCATTAGTTGATGAATGCAGTCGTTTGACACCTGGTGCTGGTAATAATGTAGTTGCTTGAAGATTCTCAGGATTTGTATCAACTATTGTAGTTGTTGACAATGTTGATGATAAATTATTTGATTGCGGCAATGAGGTTGTTTGTGTATTTGTGTTAGGACATTTGTTTGCTGTATGTCCAGGCTGTTTACAAAGAAAACACTCCATACGATCTGTAGACAAGAATATTCTATATGCGATATTCTCATGCTGTATTAAAAGTGACGTTTGAAGCTCGTAGTTTTCAGTGGCTGGAATGACGTAGACTTGACGTCTGAAACTCATAATATGCGAGTACTCATCTCCTGGGATACCTGCTTTTAATAGTGATATAGGCGACACCATTTGAAGTCCGAAATCTTTGAGTGGCTGTTCTATGACCTCATTAGGTATGGATGGACAGACATTTGATATTAATATTCTCTTAGCAGGAGAAATTAGTCTTCTTATACTCAGCTCAATGGAATTTACAGTTACAGTGGAATGCTCTAATATAAGTTGGTCTACAAGTTCGGTTCTTGATAAGTAGATACACACTCGGTTGTTTGATATTTTCGATGCAAAACAAACATTTTTGGGATTAACGATATTTCCAACTGCTTTAACGTAGTCCAATAACACAAGATTGGGATGAGAATGTATGATAATTGCTTGTTCTTTTTTTGGAAAAATAGGTTTAGGTCTTCTTTTGGCTACAGCAACGTATGAAGTTGTAGGTGTATTATTTTCTCCGTTATTCGTTAACATAATGGATTTAGTTACGTTTGAAGTAGTTTGTTCAATTTTGTTGCCCTTGTAGTCAAAAGCAACAGGTTTAGAATTATCCATAATGGTTGTAATTATTGGCCAGTATCAAGATAACAGCAACACACCATGTCGTATTACTGGTTGCCTATAAAATTGGCGTAAAGCGAAAGGCGATTTGAAAGATATTAGTGTTTCACTAATGAGCACAAAAAGTTCAGAGATAAATAAAATAAACAGTTCAATGCAGCAATTATAGTCAGATATTAAATAATACCTTTACGCTTACTCGTAGGCCAGAGTTAACATCAGTTTCCAATACACTACACCTTTATGATTATATGTCCAAAATTTAATAAATTTACAATCCAAATATTCACTATAAAACTTAATTAACGATTCTCAACATACAGAACGACCTTTACACGTTCAGACACCGAAATCGAATCCAGTGCTGCTTTTAGTTTATATTATAATAGATATTTTTAAACAATAAGTTTATTTTCACTGCTCTACTCACTTTAAAAGCGTTAGTTACTTTGTATCCACGGAAAGCACTTTGTCATACAACCTTCTGCGTCTAAAGTTGGACATAGGCCTCCCACAATTTCTTCCAGTTCTGTCGATGCTTAGCTTCATGTAGCCAATTCCCGGTAATTCTTTTTGTTAAAGTTTCACCGATGTTATTCTTGCTGCCATATCTTAGCGTACAAATTCCACGATCAGTAAGATTTTTACTCTGTTTACCATTCATGTTGATTTTCTACTAGAGATGCTCTTTCGAGCCTTTAATGCAGTGCTTATTTTATATAATTATTACTCAAATTAATTCGTTGTTTCAAATTTTGTGCTTTTTTTGTATTATGTAGCTATTAACAGCCATCAACCGAAATTAATAAGTAGTCAATATATTTTACGTCTACAAGTACAAAGAATCCAATAATGCTGTAGCCTAAACGGTAAACTGAGTTCCAATGATAATGAGAAATCAAGTTATTTAACTCCTTCTAGTACAACGTAAAGCGTTCGACAGGGTCAAGTGGAGACACTTATGGCGAATACTAAAAGAAGTAGGCGTACCACAACATCTAATTACGCTTATAACCGAACTATATGAACACACTACTGGATCAGTTAAAGTACTTGACATACTTTCGAACGAATTTCATCCAGAACGGGGCGTCAGACAAGGATGTAAACTATCTCCACAATTATTTAACATATATGGGGAGTATATTATGCAAAGAGCACTTGAAGGATGGGAAAAGGGCATCTTAATAAATGGTCATAAACTAAACAACCTACGTTTCGCAGATGACACAGCCCTTCTTGCAAATAGTCAAGCAGAGCTGATAGAACTTATAGGACTGATCGAAAACGAAAGTTAAATATTTGGTCTGCAATTAAACATATCAAAGACAAAGATCATGATAGTGGATAGACTACACAACAATCATCCACACATAACCACAATTGACCGGTTTGAGGTTGTGAGCTCATACTTATATCTGGGATCATTAATCACAAACACAGGGTCATTACAAGAAGAGATTAAACGTAGATGTAATCTAGCAAAAGTTGCCACAGCAAAAATGACCAACATATGGAAGGACTGTCAAATTTCAAGAGCGATAAAGATGAGGTTGATCAACTGCTTAATATTCTCAATACTGACCTACGGGTGTGTATCTTGGACTCTGAGACAATCGGAGAGAAGAAAGATAGACGCCACTGAAATGTTCTGTTGGAGACGAATGTTACGAATTCCTTGGACCGACCGTAGAACAAATAATTCAATTTTAAGAGAGCTAAAAGTTAGCCAACGACTCTCTAGTAAAGTCCATCTCCAACAATTAAAATATTTTGGGCATGTTATGAGAGCAAACACAGAAAACATGGAAAGACTCATAATACAAGGAAAGGTAGAAGGCCGAAGATCACGAGGAAGATCCCCAACAAGATGGATAGATCAAATTACAGGCATATGCCAAAGACCTATCCATGAATTAAAAGAAATGACCAGAGACAGAGATCTCTGGAGACGGACAATACACGACATCACGTCGACCACTACACTTCCCCTGGGGGGTCAGGATTGAAGAGAGAGATTACAACGTAATTGCCATTTAACAGAGACAAAAACCAAATACCGTTAAAACAAAAATATGAAGTTACCAATTTATCATTTCGCTTCACTTAAACTGGAAATAGCACTAAGTTTCTGTTTGAGAAATTGAGCTGTTTGAAACATTGTCAAAGCATTCCCTGAAGCCATTTCTTTTAAAGCAGCACTTTAGCACAAAGCACGTAAATATGAAAATAAGCCTGTAAAGTTTGTCAAACTAAAGGAGTCAAACTAAAATTAATTAACGGAGCCACCACTTTCTTGATCTAGTTAAATGTAATTACTTTTGAAGCATCCTAGAAAATCCTCTTATTTTAGTTTTCATATAGTGAAAATCTTATACAATTGAAAATATTTAAATTTTACCGGCAGCTACATTGTTTCTACGGTGATAAAAAAAGTAAAATCAACTTAATTTAGTTTTTGATATATAATTGTACAGTGGTAAAAAGAAAATCGCACCTGCCTCAATGCGTAAAAGAAATTTTACTAAATAAAGTTAACTGCAATAAATACTTTCTAATTTGTAATATAAATAGCCAAAGCCAAAGTTATTTTTAAAAATGGATAACTCCAGGGAGTTGGCTATATACCTTCTTCTTAGGGTGCCTGTCCGTTTTGAACGTTGGCGATCATTCTGGCTATGGTGACTTTGTTGGTTGCTATATGAAATAGCTGTGTTAAGGTGTTTCTATACCATGCTCTCAGGTTAGCAAGCCAGGATATTCTTCTTTGTTCTGGGGTCCTTTTCCCTTCAATTTTACCTTGCAAAATGTAATAAACTAGCTCTTACCTGTCTTGATTTCTCGTTATATATCCCAAGTACTGCCGGTTACGCCCCTTCACGATGTTGATCAAATTCGCGGTTGTGTTCATTCTCCGCAGTATTTCTTCATTGGTTATCTTTGTCTATCTATGATATGTTCAGGATCCTTCTGTATAACCATAGCTCAAAAGCCTGAAGTTTTGCTAAAATTTCCGCCTTCAATGTCCACGTTTCTACTAGGTACAGAAGCACTGAGTACACTTAACATATAAGAAGCCTTATTTTTGTTTCTAGGGTGAGGTCATGGCTCTTGAACACAGAGCTCAATAATGCATTTTTTGCCTTTCCAATGCGACATTTAATCTTTTTAATATTGTCCCACGACTCATTGATTACAGTTACCAAGTAGTTGCATTGTGAGACACGTTCAATTCTCATTTGGTTCACATAGAGATTTGCTCCAGTTATATTTTTTTGCTGATGATCATTAGCTTGGTTTGGCTGGTGTTTATATTCAGTGCATATGTTCTACTTGTTTTGCAGCCATTCTATCGTATTGGGTAACACTATTATATCATCTGCATACCGCAGGTTATTGAGCTTAACTCTATTTATTAAGATGCCCTCATCAATATCTTTTCGAGCCTATTCAAAAGTGTGCATCGAGTACAGAATAAATATCAGTGGTGAAATAATTCTCCCCTGTCTCATCCCCCTCAAGATTTTGGTCTGATCTGTATATTCTCCATATACTCGGAGCACTGCTGATTGATTTTAATACAGGTTAGCTATTATTGTTAAGTATTTTCCATCAATCCCTGTCTTCTTCGGCACTTTCCTCATTTGTTAATGCTTGACTCTATCGAAAGCCTTCTTGTAATCAATCAGGCATGCAAAAACTTTCTACAAACTACAAAAAAAAGCTTTCATCGTACCAACGGCATTCACAAATCCAAACTGATTGCGCGCAATTTACTCCTCGCATTACCGATAAATTCTTTTGAAGATAAGATATCTTCAAATCTAAATATATACTTTTAAAAACAGCTTTAGCAGATGGCTCATTATACTTATTGGGAAAATATAGAAATCTTAGTAGTGAAGTTCGGTTCGGTTCGTAATGCCCCTTTGTCCGCTTCTCGTCGATCGATGCTGGTAGGGTTAATAAAGGGTTTAAGTTGCGGAGTAAAAGTGATGATTTATTGACAGCAACTCGTAATTACACAATATGGTGTTCGTTCGGTAACTATTCAATATAGACTGTGTTCATTTGAACTCAAATCCCCAATTTATAATCTCACACATAATAGATACATAAGCACCTTAGGTCATTGCTTCGTTCATTCACACCACCTAGCTTTTGCTTATAATACAATTTAATCTACGCCTTAATTGCGACACTTAGGAAGTTCAATTAGAAAATGTTATTATTCGGCAATTTATTTAGTTGTAGGTAAATGAACTAATATTAAATTATCATACGATATGCTTTTGCAATATATATAATGCAAACTTATACACGGTGAAACTATAAAAGATTAAGAAGTTAGGAATAATGTGAGATTACAAATTAAGGGGTTAATTTGTGATTGGGGGTGTAAGGGGTCACACTTGGTAACACACTGGTGATTGGTAACACCAGAGTTGTTAAAAGCTTGCCCAGGTACAGTGGCAGAGCTAATCCAACCACTCTTGAAAAGGGCTTGGAGACAGGAAAAGTTCCCCAAAGAATGGAAAACGGGATTAATAATAAAGATACCAAAAAAGGGTGACAGAAGATATTGCGAAAACTGGAGAGGAATCACACTTCTGAATACTATAAATAAATTAACAGCAATAATTATAAACAACCGACTAACAAACAGTGTAGAACCAATGTTGAGGAAGGAACAAGCCGGTTTCAGACCAAACAGATCATGCGTGGACCAAATTAACACACTAAGAATAATTGTAGAGCAGTCACAGGAATTCAACTCTCCTCTCTTTGTGTGCTTTGTGGACTTCAAGAGAGCTTTTGACACGCTCACACATACGGCCATATGGAAAGCACTGCAGGAAATAGGAATACCAGAAAAAATAGTAAATCTCATCAAAGAACTCTACAGTGACACAGAAAGCAAAATACTACACAACGGCATAACATCTGACCCAATAGCTATGCTAAACGGAGTAAAGCAGGGCTGTGTTTTATCCCCTATACTATTTAACATTGTACTGGACTCCGTACTAACAAAGGTAAACTCTAATAGAGGAATTTACTGGGAATTAACAAACAGACTGGAAGACCTAGAATACGCTGATGATATATGCCTCCTAGCACATACAAAACAGGACATGCAACTCCAAGTAAACAAAGTACAAGAAGAATCAAAGAAGGTTGGTCTAGAAATAAACACCAACAAAACCAAAGAAATGCGATTTGGTACCAGAAACAACCAACCTATTATAGTCAACGACCAGGAAATTGAGAGAGTAGCGGAATTTGTATATCTGGGCAGCATAATTGACTGTAATGGGGGTACAGAGCGTGATGTACATGAAAGAATAAATAAGGCTCGCAACGCCTACAACATGCTTAACAACATATGGAAATCCAGGATTTACCCAACTAAAACAAAACTAAAAATCTTCAACACAAATGTAAAAGCTGTATTACTGTATGGCTGCGAAACGTGGAAGATATCAGCACCCATAGTACACCAATTACAAGTTTTCATCAATAGAGCGTTACGAAAAATCCTTCGTATATTTTGGCCTAACCGAATCTCCAATGAAAATTTATGGAACCAAAGCAACCAAGAAAATGTCATAAAGCAAATAAGGCGAAGAAAATGGAGATGGCTGGGCCACACACTCCGTAGACCGCCAAATGACATTGCCAGGACAGCGCTGGATTGGAATCCCCAAGGCCGACGGAAAGTAGGCAGACCTAAGGGAACTTGGAGAAGGACAGTACTGGACGAAGGGAGAACAATGGGAAAATCCTGGCTTGAAATCAAAGCACTAGCCAGAAATAGAGTTCGCTGGAGACACTTTGTGGAAGCCCTATGTTCCTCTTAAGAATCTTGGGACTATATATATATATATATATATATATATATATATATATATATATATATATATATATATATATATATATATATATATAATTTGTGATTGAACACTTATGATTCTATAATCTTCACAAACTTTTGCTCCTGGTTTTTTCTGGTAGGAATTCAGAACATGAATTTTCTTCAATGGTGGGCTCTTATATTGTTCTAAGGTTATGGACAAGTTTCTCCAAGTATTCTTCCCATAATTTTTTTTTATCTTCTTTGGTTATGGCAAGATTGCCTTCATCATCTGTTATTTTTCTGCTGTTGAGTTTTCGGAACTTTCCAGCTATTTCCTTCACCTTCTGATACTCCTCTTTTTCTTGACATTGTTCTCTTTTTTTCTCGTTGGCTTCTCTTATTTTTCTTCTGAAGATGGTATGGATTCTCTTATATTCTTAAAGATTTTCTTTGTTTTTTTATATACCATATAATACGGCTGTATAACATATGAGTTAAAAAACTCAAACATCGAGATACAACACTTTTTTGCAAGTGCTATAATTAAATAAAAAATTAAACCAAAAAATCCAATTGGATTAAAAAGTTTAGAACGTTTTTGGACTAATTGGTCGATCTTTAGTGAAGTTTGAATTTGCATAACTAACAGCAAAACCAAACAGTGATTTAATTTATATTGATGAACACCTACTTCTTCTTCTTCCTATGCCGTCCCCATTAACGGAGGTTGGCGACCACATTTTTAAAAGCTTCTCTGTCTTTTGCAACGTGGAATAATTCGTCTACAGTCATGTTTGTCCAGTCTCGAATATTTCGCAGCCATGACTTCCTTTTTCTACCTATTCCCTTTTTGCCATCGACTCTACCCTGCATGATGACCTGCAGAAGACTATATTTATTATTTCTTAGTATGTGTCCAAGGTATGCAGTCTTGCGTACTTTTATCGTTCTCAACAATTTTTTGACTCGACTCATTCTTCTCAGCACTTCCTCATTGGTGACCCTGGCAGTCCATGGGATTCTCAACATTCTCCGGTATATCCAAAGTTCAAAGGCTTCAATCTTTTTAACTATTTGCGCTTTTAGTGTCGATGTTTCTACCCCGTACAATAATTGCGACCAGACGTAACATTCAACAAACCTCAGTCTCAGCGCAATATTCAGATTTTTGTCACAGAACAATTGTTTGAATTTTAAGAATGCTGCCCTTGCCATTTCTATTCGTATCTGGATCTCTTGGTCTGGATCTAATTCTGTGTTGATGTAAGCTCCCAGATATTTATATTTTGTCACTCTCTCTATTTGCTGTCCACCAAGAGTTAGTTGTTCATTATTTATTGGACTCCTAGCATCATTGCTATCAGATGTTGGAGCATACACTTGGATTAGATTTATGTTTAGAGGTTTGGCTTTCAGCTGAAGTAGCATCATACGTTCGTTAAAGGGAATGAAATTTGTCACAAACACCTACTTGAAAGTATTAAATTATGTGGCAATATGTTGATCTAAATGGATTATTAACCGGGAACATAAGTCCCTATACAAAATAAAATATGTCTACGTTCGAACTGTCGAACTGAAGTTTTCCAACTCACATTAGAAGCCGAAAATAATACTTAACTCTAAGTATTATCTGGATAAGTCTCCAAGAGTTTAAGTTAACAATTATCATATTTACTTATGGCTTTCAATAGCAGGTTGTTTTGTAAATATATAATTTAATGAAATCAACATTATCTAATTGGCATGTGTGATACAACTAAGAGCATATTAATTATGTAGTTAATTAATTATTGATAAAATAATTCAACCTTGACTCAGATGAATCACCCGTGATGTCTACTTGTCCGACATGCTATTAGATTCACTTACATCCTACCCGCTAATCCGTTTGCCCGATTTTATATACCAACATTATAAATGAAAATGTAAACAATCATATACATATCATCGTTGTGATACATATTGTATCACAACGCAGAATCAATAAGCTGTTAACTGTAATCCTTAATTTGGCTAAGAATCCGCATATTAGTATTAGGAAAATTGACATGTTTTTAAATTAGTGGTCGTGGTGTAGGAGGAATTTAAAAAAAGAGCAAGATGCATCTAGATTCGCAAGATGTAGAATTTTGTCTTCTTGTCACAAAAATGGTATTGTACACAAACAATTTCCAATATTACACTATTAGATACTCAAAGTCTAACCTACAAGAAAATTTTCACCACATAATCACTAAAAAGTCATATACCTGTCCACTCTGTGGGCAACAACACAGGCCCACTGCATGCCCCACGATATCTGATCCAAAATGCCCGAACTGTAACGGACCTCATCCCGCATTCTCACTAAGATGCCCACAACGCAATACACAACCCAAAAACTTACAAACAAAAAACAAACCCAACCCGTATACTCACCTAAACAAATCCCTTCATACGACCTTACCTTTGATATGAAATCCTTAATTAATTTCACTTCCATAATCCTATTTAATGTCTTACCTGAAAAAAAAAGAGTGATTCTATCGGTTATCTCAACCAAATGTTCTATACACTATATGGGCACGCCATAACTACCTTTATATGGTACTGTTATAATAACCTAATAAACCAATCATTTACCCAACTCCGCACATAAACACACAACACTATACTCACATGCACACCAATATACACTTATCATTTACCCACATATACACTTTACTTCCACCAAGCTCACAATCATTTATATACACTCAGAGTAAAGCCAACACACAATCAATAATTACATTTACATACCAACAACCATAAACATACACAACTTGACATTAAACACAAACAGCAGGCACATCCTTAAGGGTCGAATACAAATCACAAGGACAGTTTTTTTGCGGTTTTTTCGGACGGTTTTCCTACAGAATTTGCACTTAGTAGTAAGCTTGTTCCACACGGCTCTAATAAGGCGAAAATAACCCTTCTGACAGTCTTGCTTTACAACAACGGTCTATAAAGCCCGCTGTAAAGCAAGAATGCTTTACAGCGGACCTGTCTCAAGGGCGGCAGCTCGGGATTCATACCAAACACCAAACAAAATACCACCCTTAAAGAGGCACAAAACCTAAACAAGGTATAAGTAAAGGTTGATGATCACTAAATGTTTGAGCTGAAATTCCCTTCTTCTTCAAGAATCACGTAAATGGAACGATGTATCTACATTTTTTGGAAAACGAATTGCCGAAATTATTTTAAGTAGTACCATTGAACATATGTGAGAGAATATTGATGTACAAGGAAAGGAGCGAGATGGTTTCCTCCACGATCTCCAAAGTTAAGCTCTAGATTTTATTTTTTGGGTTTAAATAATATATAAGGTGTATAAACCACCAGCTACAGCTAAAGAAGATATAAATGAGAAAATTAGAAATTATTGTATGAGATTAAATAGAAATGTATTAACTAGTGTAAGTCGCTCTTTTAAAGACCGCTTGCAGTTATGTATTGACTTCGACCGAGGTCATTTTTAACACGTTAACTGTGTTGTTGGGTGAAAATCACCCATGTCCTTTATTAGAGCTTGTTAAAATAATGGCAACATCGCCAGATTCTTCAGGAGATACGAGTGCCATTCCATAATATAACAATCCTTGTATTGCATTATACATTTCTGTATATAAATAATATTTGAATGAGTGATGTCGCGTTCTTTAGACTTGTGGTTGATTTTAACCCTACCACACAGTTAAAGTCCGGTATTACTTAGTTTCTGGTAATTTTTACCTCGCAACACCAGTTTATTTTTAACAATTAAGTTCTTATTCTTGGTGGATATTTTAAAAAACCAACTTCAATCACTGGAAAATTGTCAACCTGGAACTTCTAATCAAGAAATTTAATTATCATCAGAATAATCTTCTTAAGAAATTAATACGTTTGTATTGTATGAAAATCTAAGTTTTTTATCGGATTGGATGGGAAAAAAAATGGACAAAGTGCTGTCCTAATAAGTTAGGTGAGAATACAACAAGAAAATTTAATTACTCTACTTCTCGGTGTTCGAAATACTGCAAAATAAGTATATCACCAAGCACCTATGCAGATAGAATTATCAGCCTATTATCAGGCGTTTATAAAGCAAATAGGTTAAATCTG
The DNA here is from genome assembly GCA_918026665.1 of Diabrotica balteata. Taxonomy (NCBI): domain Eukaryota; kingdom Metazoa; phylum Arthropoda; class Insecta; order Coleoptera; family Chrysomelidae; genus Diabrotica; species Diabrotica balteata. The sequence goes on along the minus strand of OU898280.1, from coordinate 33,918,132 downwards.
GAGGATCTGTGGTCTAAAATTGGACAGGAATTGATATTTTCAGGCTAACAATGACTCTGTAAGATCTATATTACTGTCAAAGAGCCTAAGATTCAATCATATCGAAAATAAAGAAGAATGAAAAAGAGTAGATAAACTGGCTACTATACGACCTGTTTTTGATCGATTTGTATCCAATTGTTAAAAATATTTTATTCCTAGTCGATATTCCTTGACGATCGACGAAAAATTAAATTAAAATGAAACAGAGGGAAATAGCGACAGTCTTTTTAAATTTTAAAAACAGAGCTGAAAAGCATGTGGAGGGTGCCGGTTTACAACATCCCTTCCATGGAGAGGCTTGTATGCTACAGTGTCTCTTTCAGCGGCTTTGTTCTTGCCGCTAGCCTTCGACAGCTCAGTAGAGAAACTAAAATGGACTTTCAAAGTTGCTTTTATCTGGCCTGTTGAATTGAGATAGTAAAATAAAACACTTACTTCTTTAGAAAGAAACTGTAATTGAAAAAAGAAAGGGCAAGAAATAGAGCTTATAAAATTTGAGTGTGTAACTTATCGTAGGAACTTAATTTGAATATTACAATTTGCGAACGAAAGCGAAAACACCATAAGACTTATTCACATATTACGGCTTCCCGGTCAATTGCGTAAACTGCAACGTGGAGAATCCTCTCCGAACTTTTGAAATATAGATGTTAGCCCTACGAAAGTCGCTAAATCACTAGCCCCGCTGGAATATTTTTTTGTTTATGCATTTTGAAAAGCCGGTCTGTCGTCAAGAAGGCGCTGTGGGCGGGGATTAACATTCTCAGAAACAAGGTCTAGGTAGACTGGATTTATTTAGGTAACCGGCGCGAAAATAGAATTATTTGATACAAAATAGAATTATTGGTTTGGAGATATAGTTCTCCAACACCATGCAATTTTTGAATCTAAAACAGACATTTATTTAATGTTCTTTGTCCGAAAGTAAAACAAAATAGTGTTTGTAGCTTCTTCACTTTATCATGATACGGAGTTTGACCCAAATTAAATAAACCTGAGATTATAGACGTTTATAATCACACAAGAGGTGGCTTGGATATGTTTGTCAAAATGTCTGCTTTAAATAATGTATTTCGTAATACCAAGGGATGGCCTTTAACATTTTTTTTCATTGGTTAATAATGCAGGAATAAATATTTATGTAATTTACCAACACAACAAACCAACTGAAAATCTAAAATGCAGATTTTTTTAAGAACTGGTTTTGTAGTAATTAAACTATATATTGAAAAAAGGTAACAACCAAAGAATATCATCAGACATAATGGCGAAACTAAAAGAAATGACAACTGAGAGGACACTCAATGACCTTCTAACAAGAAACAACAAGCAATATCCAGATGTGGAGTGTGTCCCCGTTGAAACGACAGAAAATGTCAAAAGAAATGTGTCAAATGTGACATTTTTCTTTGTCTTGAACATTGTGTATATTTTTGTTCTAAATGTACAACAAATATTATAATAACATATAGTTAATATGGAGGAGGAAGAGATCCCTCCCCAATGATTGAAATATTGGAATACTCTGCAACATACCCAAAAAAGGAAATATCTTTGAATGCTCTAACCACAGAGGAATTACGCTTCTAAATGCAGCGTATCAAATATTTTTCACAGTACTATGTCACCTTCTTCTTCTTAGAGTGCCGTCTCCCTACGGAGGTTGGAAATCATAATGGCTATTTTTATTTCAGAACTTTCCGCTCTAAACAAATTAATCGATCTGCATTAATATCAATCACGTAGATTCTTTAACCATAAGTTTCGCCTTCGACCAACAGATCTTCTTCTTGAATCTTTACAGTAAAAAAAACGATTTATCGAATCCGAAAATAGTTCTTTCAGGGACGAAGAAGAATCCCTGAACAGCTCGTCTGAGCTCCAATAGGAGGACTCGAAGAACGGGATAGAAATGCAGTCATTGATGACTATGTTGCTAGTGTTTTATCGCAAGACATAGTGATGATTTTACCTTTACCATTGTTATATGGAAAAACAAAGAGGCAAAATAATTGTGTTCAGTTCGAAGTGAATTTTAGCGCACTACATGTTCAATGAACGATGTCTCGTTGTGGACCAATGTGTGTCTCAATGTGGACCACTGTAGGACACAGTGGGACACTTTGCAACGTTTTTTTACGACTTATGTTTTCAATTTAATATATATTTCTGTTGTGTATTTTTGTAAAATTAAGATCAATTTACAGGATTATTTGTTTGTTTTCAATATAAATAGAAAAGGTTGTGAAAAAATTTCCAATGACTAAAAACCGTCTCACTGTGGACCACTTTCCCCTAACTCCTGGCAGATTCGGTATTTTGATCTATTTTATATTTTAGTTTCTTTTTATATACTCTACTTACTGTATTGGTGACTGCATTACTTTGATAATTTCATTTACTTTTACCACCTTACTTGACTAGACTCGTTCAATAATTTTCTCTCCACTCTTGGGAAACTTTTCTTCATATTTAGGATGTTTGGAATACTTCTTCTAAGTGGGTGAATAGTTTATCACTTTCATATTTTCATATTTACTTAAATTTTGTTATTAAGTTACAAAAGTTTATTGTTCTACGTCTTTTTAATAGCTTGCTTGCGATAAATCACAAATTGCAAAATAAATTGTTCCTTTGACGTCTCACACAAAGAATTTATGTTAAAATTTATGTTTTTCCCCGCCAAAATATTTATTCCACAAAGAAACAATTTCAGATTTCAGTCTACCTGTAGTCTATTTAAAATAAAATTTATTTGTATGAGAGATCCAAGACTATTACACTTTGGTCTATTAAAATACAGGGTGTGTCAAAAAGGTATGTCATAAATTAAATCACGCATTCCGGGGCCAAAAATTAATTGATTGAATCCAACTTACCATAGTACAAAAGTGTACACAAATAAAATTACAGCCCTTTGAAGTCACAAAATAAAAGTTATCTCCTAAACTACTTGACATTGAGGCAAAAATTTAAAGGAGGGTGTGCAGCCCTAAATCCCCCAAACTTTAGAGTACGTTAAAATCCAACGAATTTTGTGGCATAGTTAATTTATTACATTATTTTTAAAAATTTTTTGCCTCTTATCACTTTTTTCAAAAAGAATTTTTATTGAGTTACGACCCTCTTCATTAAACTTTAAAAAATTACGCGCAACTAAATAAATGGCTTAAATAAATTAACCAGTACAAAAAATGTCTATAACCTCTATAAATATGATATTACAATAAATGTTCAAAATGACCCCCATTTTCTTCAATACACATTCGGTATCGTTTTAATATGGAAAACCGAATGCGCTGAAAAATCCTATTTTTCTGACCAAAATGATTTCCAGCTTCAATTATTCTAACTCTCAATTGTTGTTTGTCCTCTATTGTTACATAATACACTTTCTCTTTCATAAACCATCAAAAGAAAAAGTCGTTGAGATTAAGACCTGGACTTCTGGGTGGCCAGAAAATAGGTGTGTCACGACTCTTTCCAATCCACCGACCAGGATATTGCCTGCAAAGGTATTCTCAGACTTCATTACAGTAATGCGATGGAGCGCCATCTTGTAGAAACCACATATTTTGCCTTATTGCAATATTAATTTCTTCCAAATACAATTGTAAATCGTTTGCCAAGAACTGCAAATAATTATCACCATTTAAATTGTTGGGAAGAAATACTGAGCCTATTAGATTGTTATCCACAATTCCTTTCAAACATTAACTTTGAAAGTCCTTTGGTGGTGAGCCGTTTTTTTGGCGTAAGGATTTTCGTCGGCCCAAATGTGCTCGTTATGATGGTTTGTTATTCCACGTCTACTGAAGGTAGCCTCGTCGGTAAACAAAATATTTTTAATAATATTAACATTTTGAGTGTTTTTCATTCACAACCAATCGCAAACTCCAATCCTTTTAGGATAATCTTCAACCAATAACTCTTGAACCGTTGTTAAGTGATAGAGTTTAAGCAGCTGATCCTTCAAACGCCTCCAAACCCTTACGTGAGGAACATTTAGTTGAACAGCTATTACACTTGTATTTGTTCCAGGGACTTCTTTAATAATTTCTTAAATGTCTTCCTTAGTTACATCCATAACATTGTTGTTGTTACGTACAACATTGTGTAACAACACTAGTGGATCGCTCAAAAAAAAATAATCCGGTGAAACGGAAACACTGGATAACAGATGAAACTCTTAAAATAATTGAGAATAGAAGAAATCTTTGTAAAAGTGGTGTACATAGTGAAAGGGAAAAAGCTAGTTTAAGAAACCTCAATAAAGAAATAAAACGAAGATGTAAGGCCGACCAAAAACAGTACTATCAAAGTATATGCAAAGAAATTGAGAGACATGGTCAGAATAATCAGCCGAGAGATCTATTTAGAAAAATACGCTACCTGACAAGCGACTTCAGAGCCAGAACTTGGGCCATTGAAGATAACACTGGAACCCTGAGAACAAACAGAGAAGACATAGCAGAGACATGGAGATTGTATTGCAGGGACCGATATAAAGATGATCAACGCCAAGAGCTTGTTAGCCAAATCTCTGATGAGGTGGAAGAAGAACCTGATATACTCGAAAATGAAGTAAGACAGGCTATCAACAAGCTCAAATATAACAAAGCACCAGGTCCAGATATGATAACAGCAGAAATGCTTAAAACCACAGAAGAAACCGGCGTAAAGTTACTTCATCTACTCTGTAACCAAATATGGCATTCCAAACAATGGCCTGAAGACTGGACAAAATCTACAATAACGACCATACATAAAAAAGACAGCTTCCATAAATGCAAAAATTATAGAACTATCTCTCTTACATCCCATGCCAGCAAGATAATGCTACATATAATCAATGAGAGACTAAAAACATTCCTTCAAAGAGAAATTCCACAAGAGCAAACTGGATTTACCAAAGGAAGAGGTACTCGAGAACACCTGCTGAATATAAGACAGATAATCGAGAAATCTAGGGAATTCAACATCCCACTATACATCTGTTTTATAGATTACCGTAAAGCATTCGACAGGGACAAGTGGAGACACTTATGGCGAATACTAAAAGAAGTAGGCGTACCACAACATCCAATTGAGCTTATAACCGAACTATATGAACACACTACTGGATCAGTTAAAGTACTTGACACACTTTCGAACGAATTTCATCCAGAACGGGGTGTCAGACAAGGATGTATACTATCTCCACAATTATTCAACATATATGGGGAGTATATTATGCGAAGAGCACTTGAAGGATGGGAAAAGGGCATCTCAATAAATGGTCATAAACTAAACAACCTACGTTTCGCAGATGACACAGCCCTTCTTGCAAAGAGTCAAGCAGAGCTGATAGAACTTATACGACTGATCGAAAACGAAAGTCAAATATTTGGTCTGCAATTAAACATATCAAAGACAAAGATCATGATAGTGGATAGACTACACAACAATCATCCACACATAACCACAATTGACCGGTTCGAGGTTGTGAGCTCATACTTATATCTGGGATCATTAATCACAAACACAGGGTCATTACAAGAAGAGATTAAACGTAGATCTGATCTAGCAAAAGTTGCCACAGCAAAAATGAAAAAAATATGGAAGGACTGTCAAATTTCAAGAGCGATAAAGATAAGGTTGATCAACTGCTTAATATTTCCAATACTGACCTACGGATGTGAATCATGGACTCTGAGACAATCGGAGAGAAAAAAAGATAGACGCCACTGAAATGTTCTGTTGGAGACGAATGTTACGAATTCCTTGGACCGACCGCAGAATAAATAATTCAATTTTAAGAGAGCTAAAAGTTAGCCAACGACTCTCTAGTAAAGTCCATGTCCAACAATTAAAATATTTTGGGCATGTTATGAGAGCAAACACAGAAAACATGGAAAGACTCATAATACAAGGAAAGGTAGAAGGCCGAAGATCACGAGGAAGATCCCCAACAAGATGGATAGATCAAATTACAGGAATATGCCAAAGACCTATGCATGAATTATAAGAAATGACCAGAGACAGAGATCTCTGGAGACGGACAATACACGACATCACGTCGACCACTACACTCCCCCTGGGGGGTCAGGATTGAAGAGAGAGAGTTACATCCATTATTAGACGACCATTATTGCCAGCAACTTGCGGTTGGAATGTACCCGTTTCCCGTAAACAGCGGTCAGTGGCAGAAATAATCGTCTATCGGGTGAATTTCGATTGGGGTATTTTACTGTATAACGCCTTGCGGCTGCTGTACTATTTCCTTGACATTCACCTACGATATTCCCGATAGTATATTAAAATCACAATTTAATCAAATTATGGACTATTATTGATGGAACTGTTTATAATTATTGTATCCGAAGAAACTAATTGTAGTTTTATGGCCAACTAGGAAAAAACTAGTTTTTCGAAAAAGTGATAAGGGGCAAAAAAGTTTTGAAAATAATGTGTTAAACTAATGATGCCACAAAATTCATTTGATTTAAACGTACTCAAAAGTTTGGGGGGAGTAGATTTTGTTGTTTTTTTTGTATGAAAAATGCTTTCGTAACAAGAAAGTAACGTATCTATTTATATTACAAAATGTCAAGCAGCTTAATATTTCAAAAAAACAATTTTTATTTTTTAACTTCAAAGGACTGTAACTTTTTTTGTGTACACTTTTGTACTAAGGTAAGTTGAATTCAATCAATTTATTTTTGTTGCCGGAATGCGTGATTTAATTTATGACATAGGTACCTTTTTAAAACACCCTGTATAAGAAAGAAAGAGATGATCAGCTTACTCTTAATTTTAGATCAAAATATTTAGACATGGCGTTGTTTACTTTTAATTTACTTTGCATGTAGATTTCTCCTTGATATGCTATCGAACTATTTTACGATTGAGGTGGTTTTTTATTACCAGAAACGACAATGACTCAATAAAGGCACGATTCTGATTAATTCCCGCGCTATCATTTACAGTATTTACACAAAGCGAATAGTCTAAGATCCGATATAAGAAAGGCCTTCACCGATCGTTTAATGGATAAAAATAATTTGATAGTTAATTAAGTGTGTTAAAAATTTAAAAATCATAAAAAACAAGGGGTGCCCGGTATAATTTTGTCTAGACTATACTTAATTAATAATTAAAAAATGAATTGAAAAATGAAGATAGTTTATTCACTAAAAAAAATTATTATTCTAAATGATAAATATAAATATTAGATTTGTAAAACATTGATTCCAATTAGTGATTTTTATTTGACTTCTAGTTCATCGGAACTAAAATTTTTATTATTGACTTCGCTTCATTTGCCATCATATTTCGTCATTTCGAGAATGTCTTGAACTTCCAACGCGTTTGGTCCCCAATAAGCATTTATGCATACCAACCTGGTAAATCCACCGACTCTGCGTTGTATAATCTAAATAGGCTTATCTTAAAGTAAATGGAAGACAAAGATTATAGCAATGGCCGCTTTTTTAGATACAGAAGGGTGTATTTAATAATACTAGGTCTACCAGGTCTTTGGTAGGGGCTATAAGTAGACGAGGTGCACCTGCGGTAATATGTTACTTGTATGAACAGGTTAGGTTCGTACTTCATTCAGTTTTTTTGTTGTTATTGTCGGTGAATAAAATATAGCGACCAGCAATAACGATTATAAAATTCAAGTTGACAAACTCGAGGGTCCTGAAGACTGGGCAAAGTGGAAATGACTCGTTTCGATATTTTTACGTTCGTATGCACTTGAAAACATTGCAAACGGTATGTGTAAGTGTCCTGAGGTTAGTGAAGATTTAACTTCAGTGAAAATACAGAAGAATCAGCAATGGTTAAAAGACGATGCGAAAGCGGCAAGTTTGTTAAGAGGTACGCTAGGAAAAACAGTCGCCGAGCTCGTATTGACGTGTACTCACGCTAGTGAAATATGGGACAAATTGCGTGCGCGATTTGAACCTAGCAGTACGCAACGGTTAAATATGTTAATTGAAGTCTTTTTTAGAGTCCAACATGATGAAAAAGAAGATATTAGTACACATGTTACGAAGTTGCAGAAACTTTGTAGATTTGAATGATGAACTTCAGAAGCATGATGAAAATGTTTTATCCGAACGAATGTTAAATGGTCGGATCTTATCAACTTTGGGTAAGGACTTTGATAATTTCAAAGATTTGTGGGACACGATACCATCAAAGAATCAAACTTTGAATTTGCTGATTGAAAAATTGTGTACCATTGAATTGCGTGACCAAAGTACTGTAGAATATTTTATATAAATAATAACGTATAAAGTCAAAGAAAAATGTACATCGTGCAAAAGTAAAATTTCCATGTCATAAATGCAAAAAATTAGGCCATTGGGCAAAATAGTGTCTGTTGAAAAAATCAGCTGAGAATTTAGGTAAGAATAAAAGTAATGATACTGCTTTTTTGTCTGTTGTTTTAAGTGCCTTATCTAACAATCGTAATGAAGCTGGAAAATGGTATTGTGACAGGGGAGCCACAAATCATATCACTACAGATAAGCAATATTTCTCATCTTATGCAGAATTTGCTGAACCAGAAAGTATATCACTTGGTAAGAAGGATGTATGTATGGTAGCCCATGAACAAGGAACAGTGAAAATTGAAACGAATCTAAATAATAAATGGAAAGGTGCTGACTTGAAGAATATTTTTTATGTTCCTGAAGCAAGTCCTCATTTATTTTCTGTGAAAGCTGCTGCACAAAGGGGTTTTGTTACAGTACTTGATGAAAAAAGTGTAAATATATATGATAAAAACACTTGTGAATTTGTAATGACTGGGTACTTCTGTAACGGCCTGTATGCACTTGATATACATGTTATGAAACCGACAAATCCCGTTCAAGTAAACTTAGCAGAGTCAATAGATATGTTGCAAGTGTACCATGAAAGATTTGGGTCATCAGCATAAGCAACATATAAAGAAGGTATTGAGAAAAATGAATATAGAAATTGATGGGTGCAAAGAAAGCTTTTGCGATGGATGTGCAATTGAAAAAATGCATAGATTGCCATTCAAATCTAGGATCAATCGACCACAAGTCACTGTTGAGCAGATCCATGCAGATGAGAATGGGTCCATGTCTATAGAATCACTGGGAAAAGCACGTTATTATACGTTATTATGTTATAAAGATGACTTTGGTAAAGTTTTCTTTATGAAACACAAAAGTGAGGTATGTACTTTCTTAGAACAATTTTTAAATGAAGCTAGTACAAATGGCCATGTAGTAAAGTAACTGAGATGCGTTGGAGGGAGATAGTTCGACAATAGAAAGGTATCTGAACTTCTTGCGAAGAGAGGTATAGAGCATTGTATCACTCCAACCTATAAACCTCAGCAGAATGGTGTTGCTGAAAGGGAAAACCGCACCATTGTAGAGTGTGCACGTTCCATGTTAAACACATGTAAGTTGTCCAAACAATTGTGGGCAGAAGCATGCAATACTGCAGTGTACATTCTGCATCGCATAGGAAAGTCATCAATTGAAAGTAAAAGTTCCTAGAAATTGTGGTATGGAAAGCCAATTGGAAGTTTGAAACATTTAAAAATATTTGGCACTGAATATTATGTTCACGTTAACAAAATTCTTCGCAGTAAATTTGATGACAAGGCAATACATGGTTATTTGGTTGGTTATGTGAATTACAGGGATGGTTTTAGGATATGGATTCCATCTGAAAGAAGAATCGTATCGAGCCACGACGTATGGTTTAAACCTGAGGTTATATGCAACTTGCTAATTGTTGAAGGTAAAGCCAAATTAGTGAACCAACATCAGTCGGAATGTTTTAGTGTGAATGAAAACTTCGAAGAAGTGAAAAGTGGTGTCGGTAAAATTGTGGAATCTGAGAATATAAAAAGTGTAGAAGAAAGTGCTAGTGAAAATCAAGAAGTGAATAGAGAAGAAAGAAATAGTGATAGTGTTCAATAATCTAAGCGGTACCCTACACGTGTTAGAAATAAACCAAAATTGTATAATGATTTTTTGTTAGATAAAGATCTGGAAAATATACCTGATCTTGCCATTTTTACTATGTCAAATGAAATTGAGCCTACAAGTCTTTCTGAGGCACTGTCAAGTAGTCACAGCCATGAATGGAAATTAGCCATTCAAAATGAATTGACAGCTCTCAGAATGAATAATACTTGGGAATTGGTTGATAAACCTACAAATACAAACATTGTTCAGAATAAATGGATTTTTAAAATAAAGAAAAATGAAAAAAGTAAAATAGTAAGGTACAAGGCAAGATTAGTGGCAAAGGATTTTACACAGAAATATGGGTTGACTATTCAGAAACGTATTCTATAGTCATTCGTTTTAGTAATTTTAGGCTTTTGTTAGCGATAGCTGTTAAATTAAATCTAGATACAGTTCATTTAGATGTAGATACTGCATTCCTGAATGGTGAGATTGATGAAACCATATATATGGCTCAACCCGAAGGTTTTGATAAACCAGACTTGGAAAATAAAGTCTGTCTGCTCAGAAGAGCTATATATGGTCCCAAACAGTTTTCGATATTGTGGTATAAAAGGGCATACCTAATTTTGTTAAATTTGAATTTTAAACAATGTGAAATTGAACTATGTATTTTTATTAAAAATAGTGAGAACACAATTCTTATTGTAGCACACTATGTAGATGATTTTTTGTTTTTTACAATAATCACAATTCGTTTAAAGTTTTAAAAAATGAATAAGATAAAAACTTTCATATTAAGGATTTGGGTCCAATTACACATTGTTTGTGTATGAATATAGAGAGAAGTGGGTCAGAGTTTGAATTGAAATTAAGTCAAGAACAGTATATTGATAAAATACTTGAACGATTTGAAATGACTAATTGTAGCAATGTAAATACTCCTTTAGAACCGAATGTTAAGTTTTCTAATGAAGGAACTTTGTATGAATGTCCTTACCAAGAATTGATTGGTTCGATGATGTATTTAGCGGTTTGTTCAAGAACATTGGTTAGCAGCCAAACATGTTTTGAGATATCTAAAAGGTACAAGAACTGTAGGAATTAATTACAGAAAATCAAATTGTTCTGAAGTTATTTTCTTGTGGCATTGTAAATTAATTACTATTTATAACTGGGAATAAGCCACAATTAAAGATAAAAAATACGTTTATTGACGTTTCAATTTCCAATTTGGAAATCGTTCTCAAAATACAAACAGTAAATTAAACAAATTTTGTTTTTTGTTACATAGTGAAAAAATTCTTCTAATAATTTAATTTTATCTGACTCATTTATATTGACAATTCAGACATACATTATGCATTTTAAAGTAGACGATTTTAAAATGATATTGCCAATATTGTTGAGTTGTGCTCCTGGGACGACTTTACTATAAGATAGTTCATTCGATTACATGAAATCAACTTTAATAATTTAAAATCAATAAACGTATTTTTTATCTTTAATTGTGGCTTATTCCCAGTTATAAATAGTAAGAAAATCAAATGTTAATTTAAGTGTCTTTGTTGACTCAGATAATGCCAATAACAGTTCAGATAGAAAGTCATTTTATGGATTTATTTTTTCGTTGGCTGGTGATCCTATCTCATTTGAATGTCAAAAGCAAAGAACTTTGGCTTTAAGTTCAACTGAAGCTAAATATATTGCCATAACTGAGGCAGCAAAAGAATCGTTATACTTAACATATTTATGTAAAGAAATATTTGAAAACTATGTGAATTGTAAGTTTTTGTTTGAAGGTTTTCCAATGGTTATATTAAATGATAATCAAAGTTCCTTAAAGTTATCAGAAAATCAACTATACCATAAGAGAACGAAACATATTCGTGTCAAGTATCCTTTTATTCGTGAAAAAGTAGATCACAATGATATTTAATTAAAATATATGTCGACGAATGAAATGGTGGCTGATATGTTGACCAAGTCGGTAAATTTAAAGAAATTGCAGTTAATGTGTCAGAATTTGAATTTTAAATAATGTTTGTTTTGTTAAAGTCTATTATTTAGCTTATCAACTTTTCATGTTGAGGGAGAGTGTTAGAATATCCAACATAACAAGTGGATGTTGTCCTATAGTTGTCCTATATGAAGTGACATTATTGATAGTTTAATAAGTAATGAGTAATCTTTGTTAATAAACTACTGTCAGTCAAGTTTTGTATTGTTCTTTATGTAAGAAGGAATAAAGTATAATTGTTGATGGCCAGACGTTTATTGGTTCGTATTTTCTAAAGTACATATTTCCTTGTTCCTTGATGTCTTCAAACTAGAAGAAAGACTTCACCTAACTTAAATTATGACATAATGAAAAAAGAAGACATATAATCTACTTTTTTTCTATCTCATATAACTTTCGATATATTCTGCAAAACATACCAGTTTAAAGATAGTAAACAGATCTCTGTGGCTGATCCTGTTTAATATATTACGTTTCGTAGATTAGTCTAGTATACCGTTGACAAGAGACACCATTTATATCCATCGTAAAGCGCGTAAAAACTATTACCCATTTAACAAAATACTCTTAATTTTATTGAATACTAAGCTCCCATAATTCCTAAAATGAGCTGTTTGATGAGCATAAAAACTGATTGTGTAGGTGTGTTTTATTAAATTTTAAATTCTTGAAAGCGTTCGTCTACTGGCACTCCGGATCGAAGCTGTTTAAAAATTCATTGTTTCACCCTGCCAGAATCTCGTCTGTGCTTTTTTGAATTTTTTATGAGCTACTATAATATTTTATGGTGGATTATTTTTCCAGATTTATGTCGTAGTGTACTGTTGTTTGTTTAGTTTCTTGATTTGTACGAACTACGAACTTTAAAAGAGACCAATTTATTCAACAAATAGAAGAGAACAAATGTTACCACATGTTTGCTTTATAGTGATTTATGCTTGAATATTTTATAAACCGCTAAAATCTGGTTTTAAAATACCCAAAACGGATATACAACCAAAAAAAGAGAATGGTTGGAGTTATCACAATCAGAAACACTATCCTATCATTAAAATGAACAATTACAAGTTTATTTTTACGTTATAGGTCAAAAAACAACGAAAACAACAGTCTCATTAAAATTTTTAATTCTGGATATGCCTTTTCGTTTGGCATGTAGCAATTATTGTTATTGTAGCTTAAAAGCTAAAAATCTCTGTAAGATTTATAGATTTAAAATAGAAGAACTCATATGAAAAATTGTTGCAGTTGAATGGGACAATATTTTACTATACTGATAATAAATATATACAAAAAAAAATATCATTGTGTATATCAAATTATGTCACGCGGTAATGATTAAAGTTTTTTACTTGCTTTATTAACAAAAAGCATAAATGCCTTTCTGTTTTCTCTAAAATTATGTTATTCACACTTACGTACATAATACTATGCACCCATTGATTGCATGTTCAGAAACAAGTGCACCCATGTTCAGAAAAATTTCCGCGGTTAGTGCAATTAAACCTAGAGTTAATATTAATACTATTCTAAAAATTAATATTAAACGTATTAGTCTTCCTTGATTTCCATTGCGCCGAGCTTTCGACATCCTCTCTGGTGTCTTCTTCAGGGCTTCCGAAGTCTCAGTCTCCCAACCCTCCAGACACTACTACACTGTTCACTATTCACTTCACTACTGTAGTATACATACTAGTACATAATACGTTCGGTGGACTTTCTTGACGGACTTTTATGATGTCTCTTGGACGTCTATTTTAGCGCTGAGGATGTAAATTATACGTCAACGGCATTGTATAAAGTACTAAAAGTGGCGTCATCCTGTGCATATTAAGAATGTAATGTTTAAAGGAACTTACATTTATTATTACATTATATTTATTTATTAATAACAAATGGAACAAATTCACTGCCCAAATTATACAAAAATGCAACATTATATAAATATACACAAAATTACAGATAAAAATAAAATAGACGTGATTAAAATAAATTAGTACACATTTTTAAAAAGGACCATTTGAATTTTAGTGATTCAAATAGTACCTAAAGCTATTGATACAAAAGTTTCAGACCATACCTATCTTCTTCTTCTAGTTCCATGACCATTATCGATCGTTGAATATCATGTTGGTTACCATATTCGCTATCGTGACTTTATTCACAGCAGCTCTAAATAATGATGTGTTTGATTTTCCATACCATTGCCTTAGACTTTTCAGCCACGATGTTCTTCTTCTATCAGTACCACGATTACTTTGTATTTTTTTTCTGAATGATCAGATGTAAAAGATCATATTTTTCAGGGTGTCTCATAATGTGACCTAATTATTCCAGCTTGCGTTTCTTTATTATATTGACCAGTTGTGTTGTTTAGTACAGCTGTCTAAGGACCTCCTCATTTCTAACTCTGTTGTAATTCAAACTAAGATCGTGACTGCAAAGTACGTTTCTCATTTTTACAAAGGCAGCTTGGGCTTGTTCTATTTGACTTTTAATTTGTGAGGTTGAATCCCAGCTTTTATTGATATTACTGCCGAGATAAACGAGTTTCTCTACTCTGTCCAGTGTGGCATCTCCGACTTTTATACCGTCATCCTGTATATAATTTTGTTTGCTAACTGTCATATATTTAGTTTTCTTAACGTTGAGTTTTAATCCATATTGATCACAAGTCTGTTTTATTTTATTCATTAGATTTTGAAGGTCTTCTTCGCAATTAGCAAGCACTAAGGTATCGTCGGCATATCTAATATTGTTAACGGTTACTCCACTCACAATATTATCTTCGGCTGTCTCCATTATGGCTTCCTTAAATATTCCCTCCGAATATAAGCTAAAAAGTAAAGGCGACAATATACAGCCTTGTCTCACTCCTCTTTTTATATTTATTTCATCCGACAGTTCTCGTTCAATCTTTATTTTTGCCACTTGATGCCAGTATAGGTTTGTAATTATTCGTAGATCTTTATCGTCCAATCCAGTTGTTTTCAATATTTCCAGCATTTTGTCATTTCGGACTTTGTCACAAGCCTTTTTCAAAATCGATTGCACAAATGTACACATTTTGATTTATATCTCTGCATCTCTTTACTAGCCCTGTATACTAAACAAGGCTTCTCTTATACCCAAGCTACTGCTAAACCCAAATTAAGTATTGCTAATTCCGTCCTCTAACAGCGTATAAATTCTGCTGTGTATTACTAGCAGGAATATCTTCAAAACATGACTCATCAGACTTATTTTCGGATAATCACCGCATGTCTTTGGACGATGTTTCGTAGGTATTGTGACAAATACCAGTCAGTTGGTAATATCCCAGTGTCATATATTCTGTTAAAGAGATTATACAGAGCTTTAATTCCATTTTCTCCTAAAAGCTTTAGTATTTCAGCACTTACTTCATCGGGGCCAAGTGCTTTTCCATTTTTTGCCGTTTGTATTGAACGTGTAACCAGACCTATATTTAAATGCAATTCAGGAGATTTTGTAATGCAATTAGAACACAATCAGTGTAAATTAGCAGAATTTGAACGACCAGGCAGGAATTCATGCTGACCAGTGTGAAGCAGATTTTTCTGATTGACTGTCAAAAAATCAGTCAGTAAAGCCTCGAAAATTTTAAGAATAGCAGAAAGAATTATAATGGAACGATAATTAAAAATTATTTAGGTATTAAATCAATAAATAAATTGTAATGGAAAGTGACTCTATGTCTAGTGATAAAAAGAATGCACAATTCCTTAAAAACAATTTAGGATATTCCATCTTGACCAAGACCTTAATTGGTATTAAGACACTGTAAGCATGCTAGAATGTCACAACTTTTAATAGAAGAGTGAATATGGCTGTGACTGATATAGGGTGTTTGACTACGACTTGACGTGTCTAGACAGGAGAAAGAAGGATTGTGAATACTGCTAAAGAAATTGGCAATTTTTGAGTTTTAAAGTGGAAATCATAGGTATAAAAACGATCAATATTTAATATGGAAGTTTGTATATTTTATTTTGATAGTAGATAAATTTTTAGATGCCTATTTTTAATAAATAACAATTTCTCAAAAATTGACTGTCCCTTTTTGTTCACCAACCACACAATTTAATCATCACAAAATAATCATATTTGCTACTGCAATATACTAATTAAATTTTATTATATTTTTATTTCGACAGCACTCTCTTTAACCTCTTCAGATATTTCACTATTAAGTTTTAATATTCTTCCCCACGGCAGCGCTGGTTTTCGAGATTTTCCAAGCAGCATCTGAAAACAAAATTAGTGTACATTCATAAATTAAACAAACTAATTTCAGATTTAATTTATTATGCTTTGCTTATTGTAAATAAATCATCATTCAAAAGCGTAAAATTAAACACATGAATTTCAAGTGCTGCAGTTTTAATGAATCTCGCCTAAACTAGAAGAATATCAACACAACCATTGTTATTTATTTCTAATAAAAAAATGAGCAGTAATTACACTTAAAAAATAAAAATAACAGTGTATAAATAAAATATACGGCCATCAACAAACCTTCATCTCATATCTCTAGCTGTAGTTCTTAAAGCAATCTCATAGCCAGACCTGAACATTTGTAGAGTTGGTAAATTTTGCCACCCAAATTACATATAGGACACAGTTACCGATATGCTTCATCAGTTGTATGTTGCCACTTAAGTTTCTTCTTCTTCTTCTTTTTATATAGACATGATTCTGTCTGTTTTTCAGTGTGCCTCCAGTAAGTTGTCGTTCCATCGTCTTCGTGGTCTTCCTACTGATCGTCTCCCAATAGACCACTTAAGTGATAGTGTAAATTCTTAAAGGTATATTAATTTATGTTTACAAGTTACAAACCTTTTAAAATCATAGCTATATGTGTGTCTTCAAAAACTTTACATTGCTTTTCACTAGCCAACTATATTTTCCTTGAATTTTATTGCGCATCAGTTTTTAAGGCGTCTCATAACAAATTCGTTTAGGGTCTCCTCGCCAATTTTGGAAACCTTAAAATCCTAAAATATAAATCAACATGTACCAGTAATCTAACTATTTCACAAAGTTGATCATCCATGCTTAATTATTTTAGCTTAAACTATCTAATAAAAAACAGCCTCTGTTAAAAAATAAATCAAACCTTCATTTGCATCTTTTGGTTTCTCATAACTATGGTAAATGCCTATTAAACCAATAATTTTTGGATATATAAACAAATTACACAAAATAGGATAAAACTGACTAGTAGAACTCTTTTTCGGTGGGAAAATTTCTATAAAAATGTTTTTTTAAGACCAAAGTGGAAATATTTTCTAGGGAAAAGGTCCTTAAATTTAAGTTCTCTGTGTGAAGCAAGGTTTCTAGGCTGATGGCAAATGAGAAAGATTAGGAACTTTTTTTACGAATTTTTAATAAATCACCTGTATTTTAAAGGACAAACTCTAGTTGCATAATTTATTAGAAAAATAATAATATCTCGCTCAGGTTCTCCAGAATTCTCACCACAACCATGTTCAGACCCTTCTTTAATTTCATTGAAAGAAGAGCTTTGCCAAGGATCTAAACCAGAATGGTCGTCAACGTGCTTCATTTAAATTATTTTGGGTACTTAACATTATGTTGATAAAACGAAACATGTCGATAAAACATTTAAATCGAAAGTATTGTAATCTCAACTATTTGAACTGAAACTCTCATCAAAATGATCAATTAGGGATTCCGAAGAAAGGTTTCATAAAGATAGAATATCGTTGTTATTAATATTTTTAACAACAATTTCTACATTTTTCGTAACCATTTTTTGTTAATGACGCTTAGAAACAAATCGTTTTCTTTTAAACAACAAATTTTAAATAAAATTACACTTACCTTTTTGTAATTAAATAAAAAACCAGACTCAGAATTAACCTAGCAAATAGCATTGCACTGTATATTGCTGAAATAGAATCCTTTTCTTTTTAGTATTAATAATATTATAATTAAAGTGTGCCATTTGTTTAAATAGGTATGACTTGAAAAAGACAATTAATGTCATCATCATCATTCTGCCCAGCCAGAGTATATACCACCACTTGTTTATCTTTGAATATATGACTTCAAGATTCATCTTGTTGATAAAAATCATATTTGTACTCATTAGAATTAGCAAAACATATATCATTGTATAACTAGAATAATAAAACAATTGTAACGAATTATCTAGAAATAAAAGATTTTCACACTTTACCTAAAAACAAAAACATGTTTTGGATATATGTATTAAACTTTACAATTTTTAATTAATCATGATTTAACCTTTCAACTTTTAATTATTTTATTAACGTAAATACTTTTTTATTCTATTGAAATATTTGCTACTTCATCCCATAATTGATAAAAAAAAATAAATATCAAACGTCCAGAAAACGTCCGAGTACGGACGTCCAGATAACGTCTATATTTAGTCCACCCGAAGTACGGTGGAGTTTAATCAGGAACGTCCGGACCAAAACTGGACGTATATTGGACGTCCATAGGACATCGTATGTTACTATACTACGTTCCTCGTTTAGAAAATAACATTGTGGAGATAGGGCCATGTATTTCTTATGGACGATAGCAACGCGGCGTTGCCACGACACGCACAAGCACAATTTAGGGTTCTATAATTTGTATTTTCGTTTCCACAAACATGAATTAAATTAATGTTTTTTAACGTAATTGACCAAAAGTGCCCAATCGAAACAAGAGATGAAAAGTAGGGAAAATGATTTTAATTAGATAAATAGTATATAATTTTATTTTATCTTATTTTAATTAAGTATAGTAACGACAGTTTATTTGTTTTTTCGGTGAGAATACGATACGCCATGAATCATAGAAATCAGTAGAAAATATTGACCGCTTGGGCTTGGAATGCGTATATCTAATAACTTATTGCAACTTAAAATAATACGATGTGCGTATGTCAGCTATTTTATGTCGTTCTCTGACTACATAATGATAATAAGGCTTTTATTTAGTAGTTATTCTGACTTTACAGTTAAATGTTAATTAAAAATGAAAATTCAAAAATTAAGCAAAGAGAATATCTTGGACATCCGTGCAAAAGAGAGTGTCTGAGAGTTTTGGCAACACTGATCTCCATAAGCGTAATGTTATTTTCTTAACTTGAAACAAAGAATAGGAATATATATATATATATATATATATATATATATATATATATATAATATATATATATATATATATATATATATATATATATATATATAATTAACTTAACAACCTGTAGAATACGCAATAATTTGAAATACCCTATAGAAGTTGATATATTATCTATTATCACAACCTGGCAACAGTGTTGTCGTTAGAACTCAAATACTTCTCAAAAATTAGTGGCTACAGTTAATTATAACCAAATTATAAATATACTTTATCTACATGTATGTTTTTAAAATTTTTTTTTTATCATAAGTGGTGCCTTTCGCGCAGAGCCATAAACATAACTTCAATAAAATTGTCCATTTGCTTTGAATTGAAATCATACAACAATCATCCAAATTGTCACATTGTACTCGTCTAAATGGTGTACTGATGTTGAATGAACGCTTAAAATCAGACATACCAAACATTGTAAAGCGTTTAACTGGGAATAATTGTATTATGTAGACATAATTGGGGCATAACTGTAAACATGAACTAATAGTCGATTATTCTGCTTCGACTGAAATCGTCGACTGCGATGAGACAGAAACATTTATTAAACTATTACTTTAATAGCTTTAACTTCTTGCAAGTTTATCCCGCTATACTCCATCGTGTCTATAAAACTGTCGGTAATTTAATATATAGGACAGTTGGAGGTAGTCTGGAAGCTTATACTGTATTATAATGATTTATTTCAGGTATATTATATTAGGTTATCTTATCTCTAACGTAGAGGAGATTAGGCACACGTAATAATAATTAAGAAATAACTAAAAGTTGCTAAGATAATGAATATGTAAGTTTACTTTAGCGAATAGAAAACATGCACCGAGAATATAAGATGAATAGAATACAGATAACCAACGTATCAATAGTAAACAAGGCAAATATACTCCTTTTACCTCATGACAGCCGATATGTAATTAAGATATGATCAGTGGGCCTCAAACTGTGGGGTGTTAATATTTAATTCCGATTGCTTGAAAAGTAAAAATATTTAATTTCCTGTATTTTATGTTCACTAATAATAGTGGATTTTACTGTATCAAAGGCAAATAAAATGAATATAATATGTATATACAGAGCGTGTTAAAAGAAGTGGGACGGAATATTTCGAATACTCGAAATTATTTGTCGACATCAAATGTTGTACCTTAAATACCTTAAATACCTTAAAACAAATTGGTACTAAATCACTTCCGAGTTTTCAGCAAAACAAAATGTTTAAACACGTGTAGTCCAATAATATTGGATTCTACTGTATCAAAGGCAAATAAAATGAATATAATAAGTATATACAGAGCATGTTAAAAGAAGTACCTAGGACAGAATATTTCGAATAATCGAAATTATTTGTCGACATCAAATGTTCATCAAAGTCTCTATTTTGCGTAGAGTGAACATTATACGAATGGTTTTGAATGCAATTAAATTGGAAAATATTTATTGGAAAATGTCGGATGTAAGGCCGACAAAAAACAGTACTATCAAAGTATATGCAAAGAAATTGAGAGACATGGTCAGAATAATTAGCCAAGAGATCTATTTAGAAAAATACGCTACCTGACAAGAGACTTCAGAGCCAGAACTTGGGCCATTGAAGATAACACTGGAACCCTGAGAACAAACAGAGAAGACATAGCAGAGACATGGAGATCGTATTGCAGGGACCTATATAAAGATGATTAACGCCAAGAGCTTGTTAGCCAAATCTCTGACGAGGTGGAAGAAGAACCTGATATACTCGAAAATGAAGTAAGACAGGCTATCAACAAGCCCAAATATAACAAAGCACCAGGTCCAGATATGATAACAGCAGAAATGCTTAAAGCCACAGAAGAAACCGGCGTAAAGTTACTTCATCTACTCTGTAACCAAATATGGCATTCCAAACAATGGCCTGAAGACTGGACAAAATCTATAACGATCATACATAAAAAAAGCAGCTTCCATAAATGCGACAATTATAGAACTATCTCTCTTATATCCCATTCCAGCAAGATAATGCTACATATAATCAATGAGAGACTGAAAACATTCCTTCAAAGAGAAATTCCACAAGAGCAAACTGGATTTACCAAAGGTAGAGGCACTTGAGAACACCTGCTGAATATAATACAGATAATCGAGAAATCTAGGGAATTCAACATCCCACTGTACATCTGTTTTATAGATTACCGTAAAACGTTCGACAGGGTCAAGTGGAGACACTTATGGCGAATACTAAAAGAAGTAGGCGTACCACAACATCTAATTACGCTTATAACCAAACTATATAAACACACTACTGGATCAATTAAAGTACTTGACACACTTTCGAACGAATTTCATCCAGAGCGGGGTGTCAGACAAGGATGTATACTATCTCCACAATTATTCAACATATATGGGGAGTATATTATGCGAAGAGCACTTGAAGGATGGGAAAAGGGCATCTCAATAAATGGTCATAAACTAAACAACCTACGTTTCGCAGATGACACAGCCCTTCTTGCAAATAGTCAAGCAGAGCTGATAGAACTTATACGACTGATCGAAAACGAAAGTCAAATATTTGGTCTGCAATTAAACATATCAAAGACAAAGATCATAATAGTGGATAGACTACACAACAATCATCCACACATAACCACAATTGACCGGTTCTAGGTTGTGAGCTCATACTTATATCTGGGATCATTAATTACAAACACAGGGTCATTACAAGAAGAGATTAAACGTAGATCTGATCTAGCAAAAGTTGCCACAGCAGAAATGACCAAAATATGGAAGGACTGTCAAATTTCAAGAGCGATAAAGATGAGGTTGATCAACTGCTTAATATTCCCAATACTGACCTACGGATGTGAATCTTGGACTCTGAGACAATCGGAGAGAAGAAAGATAGACGCCACTGAAATGTTCTGTTGGAGACGAATGTTACGAATTTCTTGGACCGACCGCAGAACAAATAATTCAATTTTAAGAGAGCTAAAAGTTAGCCAACGACTCTCTAGTAAAGTCCATCTCCAACAATTAAAATATTTTGAGCATGTTATGAGAGCAAACACGGAAAACATGGAAAGGCTCATAATAAAAGGAAAGATAGAAGGCCGAAGATCACGAGGAAGATCCCCAACAAGATGGATAGATCAAATTACAGGAATATGCCAAAGACCTATGCATGAATTAAAAGAAATGACCAGAGACAGAGATCTCCGGAGACGGACCATACACGACATCACGTCGACCACTACACTCCCCCTGGGGGGTCAGGATTGAAGAGAGAGAAATTGGAAAATACTTTCCAAGCTGCTGGTATGTCCAAATTTAAATAAAATACATCCAACTTTACTTTCTGTAGACACTGTATTAAATATAACCTTGAAACACATTGGCACTAAATTACTTCCGAGTTTTCAGCAAAACAAAATGTTTAAACACGTGTAGTCCAGTAAATAGTACCAAAGCTATTGAGAGTATGCAGTCCAGTAATTAGAGCGTAGGTACTTTATAGTTTGACTAAAACACACCACAAACTCCGAATTGAATTCCTGAAACACTTTTTTGCTACTTCGTTTTAGCAAACGATTTGTCCTATTTACTGTCTGATATTTCACTATTAGAGTATTCACTATATGAGTTATCTATCCGAATAATTAGAGGCCGGACCTCATCTATAACTCGCTCCGTTTAAAAAGACCGAACGATTATGTCTTCCATATGTCTAATACAATTTTGCCATTGTTCTGCCTTTATTTGTTCTAGCGATTCTTTCCATAAACTACGAACGCTAGCGTCATCTGTTGTTTTAAATGCATGTTTATCGTAAAAATTTTTGGCTATACCCCAAACTAACTCAATTCCATTATAGTGGCAATGGTAGGGCGGAAGTCAAAGAATTTCATGGCCATATTTAAGAACCATGTGGTCAGTAACAAATTTCTTTTGAAATTTAATCGACTTTGAAGTAAATCGACTTTTAAAAATATGTCACTGTCATAAATTTTCTTTTCTCTCAACCACTAGTTGTTGTCTACTTTTGTCCAGCTGCTTAAGGGAAATATGTCTTCTACTTTTGAGTGGCAGGATACATTATCCAACACTGTTATGGATGGTTGCTCCAATTTATTTAACAAATTTTCTTTAAACCATTCTTCAAAAATATTTGCATCCATATTTCACTGGTAATTAGCTGTATTCTTTGTGGACGAAAAAATTAAACTAGCGTCAGGAATAAAACATTCACACAATACTTGTCTATTATTTGTCTTTTTATATCAAAAACCTAAATGTTTTAGCCTTCTCCACAAACTTGTTAAACTAATATCACATAGTTCCTTGTCTTTTATTTTTTGTAACAAAGCACTAATTGTTACATGTTCTTTGGTTTTATACATATTATATATAATATTTTTAAGTGCACGTTTAATTGACTGGTGCAAATCTAAAGTTTTTGGATGTTGACAATTTCTCTTTCTTACTTTATTCATTTCATCCTCACTCATGTTATTAATTATTCGGAATATCCTCTCTGGGATACTGCAAGCATCCCATGTGCGTTTCTGAACTGCCATAACAGACATCAGTGCACCCATAATATTTTTTTCCAAATTTAAATAACTTTCGATTTTTAGAACTAAACGCCGTTCTTCTGGAGATAAAACTCTACGTTTCGACTGTATTTTATTTTCTTCCAAATTACTCATTTTGCTTTAAAGTACCGCTTTACTACACTACCCTAAAAATGACGAGGGTTGTCTTCTTCTTAGGTGCCTGTCCGTTCCGAACATTGCCGATCATTCTGGCTATTATGATTTTGTTGGTTGCTATACGAAATAGCTGTGTTGAGGTCTTTCCATACCATGTTCTCAAAGCCAGGATATTCTTCTTCATCCTGGGGCTCTTTTTCCTTCAATTTAACCCTGCAAAATGCGTTGGAGTAGCTCGTATCTGCCTTGATTTTTCCTTATATGTACCAAGTTGTAGAAACTAATATTGTAATTTTATGGCCAACTAGACAAAAACTAGATTTTCGAAAAAGTGATAATAGGCAAAAAAGTTTTAAAAATAATGTGTTGAACTAATGATGCCACAAAATTCATTTGATTTAAACGTACTCAAAAGTTTGAGGGATTTAGGGCTGCACACCCTACTTAAAATTTTTCTGTGCGTTTAAATTTAGATTTTGCTTTGAACGAGCACTAGAGCAATCAAGAGAAGGTGTTAAAATTAACGGCAGAGTTCTAAATAATGTACGTTACGCCGACGACACGGTCCTAATTGCAGAGAGCGCACAGGATCTCCAGACACTCTTGGATCGCGTCAGATCGATCAGAGAACAATACGGCCTCAGCATTAACGTCAAGAAAACAAAAACAATGATTGTCTCCAAAACATCCATCCCTCCACCCATGGCTTTAAACGTGAATGGTAACATTATCGAAAATGTCGAGAAATTTCGATATATAGGGTGCTGGATAACGAAAGATATAGATCCAGACATAGAAATAAAATCGCGAATTGAACAAGCAAGAAATGTCTTTTTAAAAATGAAACAAATGTTTACGTCCCAAACACTCAATCTCAAAATCCGATACCGAATGCTGAAATGTTACGTTTACAGCACCTTACTATGTGGAATGGAGGCCTGGACCTTCAAAATCAACTCACTCAGGCGTTTGGAAAGTTTTGAAATGTGGTTATTTCGAAGGATGCTGAAAGTCCCCTGGACAGCGCATATGAGCAACGAGCAGGTCCTACACAAGATGGGTACCGACAGAGAACTCTTAAAAATAATGAAAACACGGAAAACCTCATATTTGGGACACATATACAGAAATGAGAAATACCAGCTACTGCAGCTTCTTATAGAGGGGAAGGTAGAAGGAAAACGTGGTCCTGGTAGACGGCAGGCGTCCTGGTTGAAGAACATTCGTGAGTGGACTGGTTTGGATTCTCAATCTTTAATAAGAAAAGCCAGGGACAGAAATGATTTTGCTGAGGTTATCGCCAACCTTCATTGAAGACGGCACCCAAAGAAGAAGAGTTTAGATTTTGTTGTTTCTTTTGTATGAAACATGCTTTCAGAACAAGGAAGTAACGTGTCCATTTTTATTATTTTTGTCCCCAAAATGCGTAATTTAATTTATGACATAACTTTTTGAATCACCCTGTATATAATATTTATGTGATTACAGACATGTCGTTGTTATATGATAAAACTCATTTAATTTAATAAAGTTTTACATTTTTACATGTATTTACATTTATATTACTTTTATATTGATTAATTATTTGTCTATTTATAAAAATATATTATCGTATTTAAGTTTTGATATTAAGTAATAATTTAAACATAAAAAACTTATTGAAAATTTAGCGACCATACTATAAAAAACAAAATTATTATCGTTTCCTTAACCAATTTCCACGTACCTAAATTGGATTAATTCGAAAATTACTTTTCAGGTATCCGAATACGCCTTCGCAGGACTCGAAGATTCCCTTTCTGAATTAGACATGGCTGAAAACAAACTGAAGACTTTTCCAATTAAATCTTTGAGACGTCTGGAAAGATTGCGACATTTACGTCTAGCATGGAATGAAATTAATGCCATTCAAGATGATTCCTACTCAAGACTCAGTTCCCTCCTCTACTTAGATCTTAGTTTTAATAATTTTGAAAAACTGGAAGAGCATTCGTTTAGAATTTTTCCGGGAATTCGTACGTTATCATTGTATTATAACGCTATTGAGACAATTCACCATGATACATTCTCTGCGTTGATAGATCTTCAATCATTGGATTTGAGCCATAACAAAATCGTTTATCTGGACCAATTATCCTTCCATAATAATAAAAAACTGCGATCGATAGACTTAAGCCACAACCACGTCCATTATATAAGCGGAGTATTCGCTTTTCTGCCAGAACTTAAAGAACTATTCCTTTCAGAAAACAACATACTAGAAATTCCTGCAGATGCCTTTAAGGAGTCGTCTAATTTGTCTGTTATCTACCTACAACAGAACGCTATAAGACGAATAGATCCTGAATCCTTAGCCACATTGGTTAACCTATCGCAACTTCATCTTAGCTCAAATTTCATACCACATATACCAAATAATTTATTTCAACAAAATGTTAATCTGACATCGTTGAGTCTAGATAGTAACTGGTTGTCAAATTTGGATCCCGGTACTTTTGAAAAAACTATAAATTTACGAGAAATAAGGCTACACAACAACAAAATTCATTCTATTCATCGTGGTGTATTCGATCCTTTACCTTCATTGTTAGAGCTTCATTTACAAAACAATGAAATTTCTTCTATTGATTGGGGCGCCTTTCGAACTCTACAAAGCCTACAACATGTTAACCTACAAGGAAATATAATAACAGATCTTGGTGATGTATTTATGCACGAATCGCCGTCTTTGGTATCAATACAGTTAGATTCCAATAGTATAACATCCTTACACAACGACACGTTAAGAGGCCAATCTAGTGTGCAAATTATGTGGCTTGGGCACAATAGACTTAAAAGAATTAGCAGATCTCTCTTTAAGGATTTGCTTATGATTCAAAGGGTATATCTAACTAATAATAGTATTTCACATATTGAGGAAAGGTCTTTTGAACCAATGCAGGCCCTAAAGTTTCTAGAACTCAGCATGAATCAACTTACTCAGATTACACAAACAACATTTTCTGAGTTATTTGAATTGGAAGAGCTGTATTTATCCAAGAATCTTTTAAGGAGTATTGAACCTCAGGCCTTAACCAATTTAAAAAAATTGAGGGTTTTGGACCTCTCCTGTAATCCCTTAATAGTTCTTCATGATAATATTTTGCAAGAAGGCCTGCCTATAAGAAATCTTAATTTGTACAACTGTTCCATACAACGTATTGATTCCGGCGCGTTTCGGGGATTAAACAATCTAAACGAGCTAAATCTTGGTGTAAATGAACTTACTTCTAAAGACTTAACTGCGTTGGATATACCTGGTTTAAGGGTATTGAAGCTGACCAACAATAATTTTAGTACATTACATGGATTTTCACTAAATGGATTGCCGTCTTTACAAACACTTTATTTAGATCAGTGTAGAATTTCGCGAGTGCCGGATGAACTATTTTCTAAAAACAAAAACTTGTTACACATAGACTTGAGTTACAATCATATATCGGACTTAGGATATAAAGTGTTTTTAAATCTAAATGTGTTAAAGGAGTTGAAATTAACGAGCAATCTATTGGTTGACATACCTTATACAGCCCTTTTAAACATATCTACAATGGAGGCCCTAAATTTGGCTTTTAACAAGTTGTCAACACTTGAAATTTCAAGGTTAAACGGTTTACCTAATTTAAGAGAAATTTATTTACAAGGAAATCAAATAACGTCATTGTCTGGATTTGCTTCGGCGAATCTTACACAACTATTTTCATTGGATTTAAGCAACAACTCATTAGTAGGATTGCCTGCAAATTTTTTTCATCATTCTCCTTTGCTAGGCCGAATAGATCTATCGTATAACAGATTTAAACAAATACCCAGTTCGGCCTTATCAGATACAACCTTACCAGGACTTAATTGGTTGAATTTAACTGGCAACCCTTTAATGCGGATTCACGATATTACCTCGACTAACCGGTACCCATCCCTAGAAGAAGTGCATATTAGTTCCACGAATTTAAGCATAGTGACCAGTAAAGATTTTGAATCGTTTCCGGCTCTCCTGCACATATTTCTGGGCCAGAACCGAATTTCTAGAGTGTCACCGGGTGCTTTTGGAAACCTTCCCAATCTACTTACCCTTGATTTAGGTATAAATGAACTCGAATTGTTACCACAGGAACGACTACAAGGTCTTCATCACTTAAGAATTTTAAACCTAACCCACAATCGTTTAAAAGAACTAGAAGATTTTCCCTCCGATCTAAGATCTCTTCAAATTTTAGATATTTCTTTCAATCAAATAGGAAGAATTAGCAAGAGTACTTTTCAGCATCTGGAAAACCTCTCCGAGCTCTATCTCTTTGGCAACTGGATTTCACTAGTATCTAGTGATGCTTTTAAACCGTTGAAGAAACTACGAACTTTAGATCTGAGTAGGAACTATTTAGAGAACATTCCGTTAAATGCGTTTCGACCTTTGGAAACACAGATAAGAAGTCTCAGAACTGAAGGTAAGTTATTTAGCCTGTTTTTGATGCTTTAGTAATAATTAATAAATAAGGGAATCAAAAATTTATAGGGGTTCTAATTTATATAAATATATTTATTTATACGTTTACAGTACGATAGTATCTTAACAACTAACTTAGCTAATATCAGCGCTACTTATATATACAAGTTATTATGTACTAAAATATTCTGGAATAGTCCACCTCTATGCCCTTGCACTAGAGCTTTGATTCCATGTTGGTCGATACATCCGAAAGGTTCTCGAACACATATTATCGTCGTCTCGAGATGCAACCATTATAAGGGCTACGTCGAAATAAGAACGTTCGGTACACTGCTTCTCTCTTATATCTGAGAGTCCCGATCGGTAACTCTATATGTAGGCCCAGGATGGCGAAACCTACAGGACTCTTCAGCTCTGCATGAACCACTCAGAAAGAAATATTAGTCAACTGTTTTTAAAGGACAGGATCTCTTCGAAATATTGCAACACACAGTGATTCGTACGCCGGTTGAGCATGATTCTGATAATCTTCCAATCCAGATCTATCAGTGCATGACCTTTTTTTTCAGGCCAAATTCTTGATGTCATAATTGCACACGATTTTCTTCACATTATTTAGAGCACACCATATATCCTCGTAGCTTGCCCTGTCTGTATACGACTTCCTCGTCACCATATACAGCAAAGATCGAGGACCATCTAATCTCAGTACTCTTCCAACTTTAAGCTGCTAATTTTTTAACTTGTCTAAACGACCGAACTTCTTAGAAAATATGGTCGAGATTCCTTTAGTCATCTCAAGAGCTTGGGCAATACAGTGGGCTAGAAAGACCGTTATGCGGAACACTAAAAAGATTTTGCTGAACTTCTATGGTCATGTCGAATCTAGCACTCTTTTTCTCTGCGTAATTTGACATAAATTCATTAAAGCTTGGTCGCCGGCCATCTTTAATCTTATGTTAAAGGGTTCGTGCTTCGTCTGTTTTATTTACACCATAAATATGGTGTATAATGGGATATAAACAGATTGGAAGCTTTCGAAATGTGGCTTTATCGCCGTATCCTAAAAATACCATGGACAGCGAAAATCACAAACATAGATGCCCTTAAAAGAATAAACCAAGAACGCCAACTTTACGAAACCATCAAGAAAAGGAAAACGGCGTATCTAGGTCACATCATGCGAAATGAAAAATACCAGTTCCTCCAACTTATAATTGAGGGTAAAATTGAAGGCAAGAGAGGAATGGGACGCAAGAAAATGTCCTGGCTCCGAAACATAACGCAATGGACAGGGATTAACGACATACAATCTCTGATACATATTGCAAGAAATAGAGAGTTAATGGAAAATGTGATCGCTAACATCCATTAGTGGATTTGCATCTAAAGAAGAAGAATTTACACCAGCATACGGTGCAAGACGGTTTATTAAACTTCTTTTGGTTTACCTTTCAGCAACTTGGGATAATGGGACCTTCCCATTGTCATTGCTGTTTAGGAGACCAGCTTCGACGACGTTGTGGATTATAAAACCAAAAAGGATCACCTACTTCATAACTTTTATTCTTGCATCGAGAATCATATTGATCTCTCATTCTGTTACTGGCTACTAGATGTATTGTCAGGCAAGTTCATGAATGTTGTTAATTCTTACCTTTAGGAGGTCGATATAATCTTAGCTTGCAACATATTCTTTGTAAGGTCAGCAGTCAAACTCTAGGTCGTAGGGTAAACGAACTTCACGACCTAACATCGGCCAGGTTGGAGTCTGGCCTGTAGTTTTATTTACGGCCGAGGGGTAGGCCAATAGGAATAAATGAAGGTCCTTGTCCCAATCTCCTTGATGTTGTAATACAACTTTGGATATGTGTTTCCCTTTCGTTCGATTCATCTTCTCGGCCATTTTATCTGATTGAGGATGCAGGGGTATCGTTTTGGTTTTATTAACACCAATCACTTTACAATAACTCGAAGTTTCGCCCTTGGTCGGAGTGGATCTTCGAGGGAACACCAAATCGGCTAAAGAATTATTTAGCAAGTACCTCTGCAACGATAGCAACTTCTTGATTTGGTATCACATAGGCCTCAGTCCATTTGTAAAATAATCCATGGCTACCAGGATATATTTATTTCCATCATTCATCTATGGAAGTGAACCTGCAATGTCGATTGCTACTCTTTCCATAGAACTTTTACCAACATTGTACTGTTTCATGGGTGTCCCCTTTTTACCAACTGGACCATTACTGATTGAACACAGTTTACATTTCCTACACCATCTTCTTACATCATCTTTACAGTTTACCCAAAAAAACGTCTTTGTACCATCATCGTTCTTAAAGGTTCTGTACAGAAGATAATCTTTTAGCACAAGGACTTGATTTATAGACTACATGCAGTAATGTCTTGCCAAGTACGTCTCTAATTTTAATGCATCCAATCCAATACTCTTTTTATACATGGATCATCTGCTTCGGCGTCTTGCAGCTGTTGAAGCTGCCGTTGATCATTATTGAAGGTGGTGTGTCTCACGGGGCAAAGTCGTTCTCCAAGTTTAAGACAGTGATTACAATTTTGACTGCATGGCCGTCTTGACTGAGCATTAGCATTTGAATGACTTTCTCCAGCCCGGTGTTTGATCTGTTCCAGCTGTCTGACTGTTGTAATATTTTCTTTCAGTCAACGTCGAATGTGATCTACGTCACCACCATTCCAACAACTGGTTTATAGTCTCTTCGGTATAATGTTACAAACTAATTTCGATTTCCTTCTTAAATACGATATCCTCCAGACATTTATCGTTTTGTTCGTTGATTTCTTCATAGTTTCGTACTTAAAAGCTCTGTAAAACTCGACTAGCTGTTTTGTGTTCCAAGGCAATGGCGAGTGCTTCATCTAAAACTTTCAGTCTTGCTAGCCATAAAACTTTTTGTAGTTCACTGTCTTAATCCATTTACGAAGGCATCTACAGCAATTTCTTTCAAAATAATGTCTGGTACCCCCGAATAAGCCAACTGCACTATACGAGCAACATCTGCTTTAAACTCTTGCTAATTTTCACTTGCTCATTGAATTCTATAAGGTCTCCCAATAAGAATGTCCTGATGTTTTTTTAACGAAACGGTAAAAATTGCTGTAAATCAAAAAAAGGAAAGTTTATTGCAAAATATAATAGATAACAATTATGTTCTGAATAACACATCATTCAAATGTCCCCCTCTACTACGTTTGCAGGAGCGAATCCGATGAACCCAATTTTCGGTCACTTTATGCAAAATATCGCATTAATCTCACGAATGGTGTACTCTCTATTCCTCTTCAAGTCTTTAATGGATTGTGGTTTATTCACATAGACCAATGACCTAAGATAGCCCCATAAAATATAATCCAATGGTGTTAAATCGCAGCTTTTTGGAGGCCAAGCATCTGGTCGAAGTTGCTGAATTCTCCTGGGACCTCTGGCATCAAGAGAAATCAATGTTTCCGGGAACTTTTCCTTCAATAAATCAATGGTTGGGGCAGTAGTGTGACATGTGGCACCGTCCTGTTGAAAAAACATGCCATCCAAATCCATTTCATCCAACTGAGGCCACAAAAAATCCGTTATCATCGTTCGATACCTTTCACCGTTAACTGTTACACCATGTTCGAAAAAATAAGGTCCGATGATGCCATCATGCCATAAACCACACCACACAGTGACTTTTTCTGGATGCAAAGGTTTCTCAAGAATCTCATGTGGATTATTTTCACTCCAAAAGCCGTTTAACCAAAAATGAGCTTCATCGGAAAAGATTATTTTTTTGAAAAAATCTCCATCATTTTCGAGTTTGTCTAGAGCCCAATCAGCGAACAAACGACGCTTATGATGGTCAAGTGGCTTCAGTTCTTGAGTCAGAACAATCTTGTAAGGGTGTAGGCCTAAATCTTTTCTCAGAATTCGCCAAGTTGTCATTCTGGTTAGTCCAAGTTCCTGAGAACGACGATTTACGGACACATTTGCATTCTCCGCTACACTGGCTATTACAGCAGCAATATTGTCCTGAGTTCTTGCATTTCGGCGTCTAGTTGGTGGTTTCGTAACCTGCAAAGTAAATTCACGTTCAAACTTTTCCACGATTCGACGAATTACACGCACATCA
Organism: Diabrotica balteata; assembly: GCA_918026665.1. NCBI lineage: Eukaryota > Metazoa > Arthropoda > Insecta > Coleoptera > Chrysomelidae > Diabrotica > Diabrotica balteata. Next base: position 33,885,616 of record OU898280.1, on the reverse strand, counting down.
GGACGATCATTTGGTCCATAACTTTCACGTAATGCACGATAGGTATTCACAAAAGAACGATTATTAGCATAAAATTTTAGGATAATTTCCAAACGTTGTTCAAGCGTATATCTTGCCATGGTAATTTGTTAGAGTATACTAAATACAAACGTCAAAAAGTGACAGTTCCATCATTTTCAAAATGGCCGCTAAGACATTTCAAAAACAGGACGTCCCTATTGGGAAACCCTGTACTTATTAGTTATGCCTTGTAGATTTGTTGTGAATGGGTATCTCCGTAACGTAAGGGCGAGCGCCCACCAAAGTGGCGTGGCAGTGGCAAGTAGCAAGTAGCACGCGTCTAGCATAATGTAACCAATGAAAACGAATGATTCAGTTTACACCAAAATGACAGTAACGTCATTCATTCTAATCATTCGTTAGGATTGGTTACATTATGCTAGACGCGTGCTACTTGCTACTTGCCACTGCCACGCCACTTTGGTGGGCGCTCGCCCTTAGTCTAGTTGAGTGACCAAGGTGTGGTAACACTTTCTTGGCCTTAGGAATCTAGCTTAGGATATTAGCAGCATCGCCTCGTAAAGCAGCAGTCAAGGAAACAGCTTTTTCTTGTTCTGTCCAATGATTGGCTGTCGCAATAGCTTCAAACTATCTGATTTGTAAGAACCAAAAAGACTTTCCATCAAATGGTGGAAATTTGAATCTCATAGGATGTGTCGTCTTGTCTCTAGGTGATTCTTATTTAACTACAGGATCGAAAACTACTGCATTAACTGATGGTAGCACTTTTGTATTGGTTATTATAGTCCATAATAGTTTGATCTTCTCTTCTAAGTCTTCTATCTTATCGTTTACATTTTTCTGTATCTTATCGAATGTTCTAGAAGCTTCTTCAAATTATTCTGACTACATACTTCGTCGAACATTTTAGAAACATATTTGAATTTCTCTTCGTTTTGTCTGGCTGCTTCTTTAATAATTTAAGACATATCATCAAATCTTTTGGAATCGTCCCCTTATTCATCATCACTTTTTCTAGAAGTTTCTTTGTTCATTTGAGAAACATTTTTAAATATCTCATTCATTTTTGTTAAAACTGTTTCTTTTGCTGAATGAAACTCTAATGTCGATGGGTCATCTTCATTCTTGTTGAGAACATTCTTCAGTCATTCTTGGAGGATCTTGTTATTTCACCTTCAGTCATTCTTCAATCATTCTTGTATTACCAAAAACTATTGCACTACATATTTTAAAACCCTTTCACCTACAAACGCTGCGATTACTACAAATATTATTACCATTTTCCTTATCGCGAAAATGTTTGATCTTAATGAATTCAATTGAGTTTTGAAAAAAATTTAGTCAAGGGTGTTGTATTATTCTTGTCTATTTGTTTTGTTTTATTAGTTTTACGTGTTTTTCGAGCAGTTTTTCTGAAACTAGTATTTCCTACTTCAATTATGTTATACCATATTGCATCGGTCTTTGTAGTTTTTCCATTTTATTAATTTTAATTAACCCTGCGTGGCGCCCCATTGCGGAACACCAATAGTGGCGCCAAGTCTGACAGACCCACAATTCAATAATTTGTTAATTAGAAAATTAAAACCATACTGGAGTATTATCTAGCTTTTCTTCTTTGTGAATATCACTTATACAATAAAATCTAATTTGGGCAAAATAAATAATATAACGTTCCAAAATAATTAATGAATGATGGATATTTATGAATTGTGAAAAATAAAGTAATGGTTCATGCAAATTAACTTTTATTTTATTAAGGGAACAAAACATTAAAATATAAGATTTATTGGTCAAACTTGATCCTATGAGTTGCACTTTTAAACATTTTGTGGGTTCAATGTACAACCAAGGCACTAAAACTGGGCATGTGTTAAACAAATAAATTGTTTGCACATTTGACAAAAATAACGACTTTTACTGTCTTTAACACAAAAACTGCTTGATTTTAAAATATATAAATTTTCGGGATTACCTCTTGGAACTGCACTTGATGTTCCAGCCACTTCTTAGCGTCGGTTGCCAATAGCCGGAAAGATATTTTCCACCATGGAGCGACACTTTAGATGGTGGTCGATTAGCTCTGGACCAAGCGTTTTACATTAAATATACATATATTCTAAGAAGCAAATTATCATTTTGATTACTGGTTAGATATATGATTTTGAAATTTATTCCAGCAACATTCATGTGATTAAAAGTGATTAAAAAATCACCATTTTCCATCTCCGGGTATTTCAAAGTACATTAAACGTGGCACAAAGTTCGTCAACGGTGTCGACCCCACCTTTAGTTGAGTTATAAGACGTTATAATATATTATCTGGCTTATGTTGATCATCTGTTGATTCGTCTATTTGATCAATATTGTGCATACTTGAGGCCAGTTACAGCGTTACCAGACCTAGGGAATTTTCCCTACACCTAGGGAATTTTGAGCCAGCTTAGGGAAAAAGGGATTTTTATTCAATTCTATGAAAAATCTAGGGAATTCTTAATATTTGTAAGAATATTTTAAAAAATCAGTTTTATTTAATAAACTTTCCAAAATTGCACATATTATATTATCTACTTGGAAATCATACTATTCGTGGAATAACTAAATTCTGTTTATGTGATTTCCCGTCGGAAACTAGAGTGGTGAAATTTCACGAACTGCGAATTACGTCGGGGATCTACCTGGGCTAAAGTATGTATTGGCGTCGCCCATCGGGTGATTTTTGGTTTCTAGTTTGTCTTTCTCTAACTGTTTATGTCATTCCCCATCGATGACTAGAGTGGTGGTATTTCACAAAGGGCGAATTACGTCAAGGATCCACCTGGACTAAAATATGTTAATACTTTGATATTCTTACAATTTTTACCATAAATACAACTATAAAACACTTGTGCAGAAGGGGCAAAAATAATTATATTAAAAACATATGTGTACAACTAGAGAAACATGCTAACCGCCAAGAATCTAGAGAACTTTTCTCAAAAGTCAAGTATCTAGCGAGAGAATTCAAACCGCAAAGATCATCAAAGATAATAGTGGAAATATCACAAAAACCCCAGACGGCCTCGCAGAGGTGTGGACACAATATTGCGAGATACTATTTTCTAACAACGACCGAGACAATAATACAGAGAAAATAAGTTATGAAAAAGAACCTTAAATATTAAAATCAGAAAGTGAGGTGGCAATTAAAAAGCTAAAATCCAGAAAAGCAGAAGGAGAAGATGGAATAACAGCTGAAATACTAAAAGAAATGGAAATATTAGGGACGGAAGTAATGCTTAGAATTTGCAATGAGATTTGTAATATCGAAAAGTAGACTTACCGCACAGTGCATTGATATCACACGCGAGCAAAGAACTTCTAACCATCATTAATGAAAGACTAAAATCAATTCCCTTACCACAAATTCCCCAAGAACAATGCGGATTCGTCCCAGGTAGAGAAACAAGAGAACATATTCTTAATATTCGTCAAATTATCGAAAAATCTCGAGATTGCTTTGTTGACTATTCCAAAGCCTTGGATACCGTAAAATGTAATAAAATGTGGCATACACTTAGTGAAATAAGTACTGCAGAACATCTTATCTATTTATTACAAAAACTATAGGTAAATAATACCTGCTAATGTAAGAGTTAATAATGTGATTTCGAAAAACATCAAATTAAAATCTGGAGTTCGACAGGGATGCATAATATGCTCAAGTTGTTGAGGAAAGTGGCAAGGTAAGGTGAAGCAACGATAGGAGGAAAAAAATTAAAAACCTGCGTTATGCTGATGACACTGTTATCGTCATCACCAGAAGAACTGGAACAAATTATGAATAGGCTAGGCACGGTGAGTACGGAATATAGTTTGAAAATAAATATGCAGAAAAGCAAAGTGATAATCATCGATAGAATCAGAAACAACCAAGCAGAGATAAAAAACATGGCAGGTTACGAAGTAGTCAGGCAATTTAATTACTTAGGCTTGTTTATTACCAACAGTGGAGGATGCGAAGACGAGATCCGTCAACGCATCACAATGGCCAGATCGGCAACAGCTAAACTCACAAAAATTTGGAAGAACACTGGCATCACAAAAAATACAAAATTACGCCTTGTTCGAGCATTGATATTTCCTATCGCCACCTATGCTTTAGAAACTTATTACAACAATAACAAAATAACGACATAATATTACGACAATAACAAAAGCCGATTCAAAGCGTACAAAGGCCTTGGAAATGTGGGTATACCGTAGAATGTTACGCATACCATGGACCGCTTATCGCACAAATAACTCAATTCTAGCAAAACTTAACATAAAATTAGACTCATCACAACTATCAACCCAAATATACTGAGATATTTTGGACATATAACTAGAAGAAGAGAAGGCATAGAGCAAATGATACTTGAAGGTAACGTAAGGTGTAAAAGATCCAGAGGAAGATCTCCAGTACGATGGTCGGACCAAATAAAAGAGATGACTGGTTATTCATTTTTCGAAGCAGAACAACACGCACAGGAAAGAGATAATTGGACAAAAATATTTAATAAAATTACATGACGCTACTATATCCTTACGAAGGAGAAAAGATTGAGGAGGATTCTTACCTCACAAATTCACAAACAACAAATAATACCAATCGCACAGAATGAATGTTCATAACCAAAAGTCGTTATTTATTCTACAAACAATTAAAATACCAATATTTCCAACTTCTTATGTGACCAATAAACTCAAATTAGAAATGTTTGGAAAGGTTTTTAAAAATCCCGCTCATTCTGACGTCAGACTTAGGTGGTCCATTCTAATAGGCTAAATATGGTTGTCAAGTTGTTAGGGAAATCTAGGGAAATTTTGACAAAAATTCTAGGAAATTAAAAAAAATCATCTGGCAACCCTGGGCCAGTATGACATTTTTTCCTGCTTTACACTTACATACACTTTAATAGTATCCTACATATATGATAATATTAAAGTAATTTCTTGGAATTTAAACATACTTGAATAAACAGGTCGATGTTTGGTGTTTATAAACTCCAATGGTATAGTCGAGTCCAATGATATTTCGTTCGTCGGCAAAGTCAAACAGATTATATTTCTATGTTATGAAATTCGAGTAACCAATAACCAGGGACGTATCGCGATATTGGTTTTTCACCGACACACATTTTTTGATGCAAGTATTAAATCATAACATGACAATGTATAATGTGTATATTATAGTCAAAGAGCAGAAAATCTAATTTTGAAAAAACTAGCAAAACGTTATATTGTTTTGTTTTTTTTTAAATGGTTAAAAGTGAAACGCAAAAAAAATTATCGCTCTACCACACTGTCGAAAAAAATACTAGGTGATACAACGGCATCTACTATAGGGCTTTTTAACGCTTCCCATTTGTTTCAGGCACTTGTTATATGTCATACAATTTTAAGATATCTATTTCATACGTCTTTTGTATGTACAGTTATTGGTATATACTATATACATATTATCATAAGTGTCTGAAATATATGAGAACCGTTGAAAATCCCTATTAGCGTTTAGTGATGACGTACATAGACGAAATTGTGGAAAAGTATTTTACATTTAAGAAAATATAGTTTTAAACAAAGTTAGCAATTTATAATGAAAAACCGAGTTATTTTAACTGAAATAATTATTATGTTAGCGTACCTTGTCTAAAATATTTCTCCTGCAGGTGAGCTTTCATCATCGTCACTATCCACCAGATTAATAATAAGTTGTTCACTGTTTAAAAATAATTGTCCTAGTCTTCTGTACTCATTTTCTACTTTCACTACACGATTTACTGTTTTTTTCCAGTCGGCACTTGTAATCTCTGATAGTTTATATCGAATTAAATCGACCACGTTCGCGTCAAATTTTGGAAAACTATTTTTACTCCGAATCCGTTTTTTTATTTGTCACCAAATAAGTTTGATAGGATTTTTTTTTTTTTACAAAATTGCTTCAACCACTAGGGGTTATTAGCATGGTAAGTTTGATAGGATTGAATATGCAAAAATAAGGTGGTAACCTCAAAACATTATGGCCATGTTGTATTGCAATAGTGTCCAGTATATATTGTTTCTTACAAGTTTTAGTACGAAGCACTTGAAGTAACTGTTTCCTATTATAGTTGTCTTCAAAATACAAATCATTTTCTGAGAGGAAATCTTTTAGTTCCTGTTTTGAAGACGAACTGTTGGGAATTATTTTGAGAAGCCTTTAGTGGTAACTAGCATTGTCCATAACTATCACATTGCCCGGTGTTATATTGGGAAGTAGTGTATTTTTAAACCACGTTTTGAATATAGTAGAATTCATATTCTGATGATAATCTACACTATATTTTTTTAGTTTTTTTTCCGCAAAGCATTAACCCAATTGGCACCCAACCATTTGCAGATCCACAGTGCACAATAATCATCCGAGAACCTTTATTCGGAGGTACTCCTTTGAACTGGCACCGAAGTGAACCATCAGTCCAACCCTTACTAGCGGTATCATGCTTGTCATACCATGCCTCGTCTAAATAATATATAGTCCGCTGTTGGTCTCGATATTCTTGAATTTTTTTTAAATAATCTAAACATACTATCCTCTTACTTTCCATAATAGCCACCCGTTTATCAACGATTTTATATTTGACCCCAAGTTTTTTCAGCCGCCTACGTAAAGTGGTTTTAGGGCAGCTTCTTTCCATCGCAACAAGCTTGGTGTATATAATATCAATTGTTGGTATTACATTTTTTTGTATTACTCGTAAACCAAATTCCTTAAACATTTAGCAGTCACGATATTAATTTGTTTAGGTTTTCCAGCATCCGATCTTGTTTTTCTCTTTTTAACACCACTTTTCAGGATGTCGCGTATGGTAGAATACGGAATTCCTGTTAGAAAGGCCGTTTTTCTTATAATACTGCCTTTACAACTATTTTCAGGATCATTTTGAAGATTTTGTAAACGTTCATACAAATTCTCTTAGATTGTTCATTCAAAAAAATCCTTTTCATTGGAAGTCTTAAACACTTTTCTACAGTTACGATCTCAGTGTCATTGTTTTTGTATCACTTACACTTAAAAGATTGTTGACTACTATACTTTCTCTACTACTACTTGGATTCTCTTGCTCCAATGCACGAAAAACTGTAGGTGATTTTTCCCATGGTCTAAACATGTTCTTTATACACAAATAAACAGTTTCAAAAAAAAAAAACATCAAAAAAAATACTACAATTACTATAACTAATCACAATGAAATTCAACACAACTCAAAATTAAAGCAATGTACAATGCACATCTATAACAAGCTAGTTGCGAAGATACAACTAAACTAAAAGTTTACAAGTCCAGTCCTTTAGGCAAAGCACATTCCGGTATTTTTACAACCGGATTGCAACGTCCTAAATCAATCAGTTTAAAACTTGAAAATTGATACTTGGGCATTAGTACAGTTAAAATTGTTAGACGGTTATATTTAGACGAAATATTAAACAATATAAGTGAAACTTTTTTCTTCTTTTAGGGACAAAAAGCAAGTTCATTAGCGGAACGTAATTCAAAATTATACTGCACATTATATTTGAAGCATTATTTGGTTAAAACATCTCATTTTTGGTGGTAAAAAATATATTAAATGCATATAATAATTTGTCTGTACTAAAGGTGGTAAAATATGGTCTGGAAATTATATTTTTGTTTGAACTTGCCGACGGGCGATAAAAAGTCGGTGCTAACTTTAATTGTATTTTGTTTTTCTCACTGTATTTTGTACTGTAACCGATTATCACACGTAAGATTTTTTTTCCAGTACCCGATATTGAAACAATTAATCTCTTGACAATACTAACTGGATCATTTGCTAAATGAAAAGGTCTATCTGGTTGTAAATCAACATATGGTTCTAGATTTAATGTAGTTTATGCATCAATTAAGGCAAATATTTTTAATCCATATTTGCTTGGTTTGGAAGGAATATACTGTTTAAAACCGCATCTTCCCCGAAATGTCTCAAGTATTTCATCTATCTATACTCGCTAATTGTTTACACATTTTTGCAATTTTTCACAAAACTGGTTAACAGTTGTATTATAGGTGCTAACTTATTGGACAATTTTCTTTTGTCTCTTAATAATGTCTTAACAAAATAAAAAACGTTGCTGCGATATGGTTAACGAAAACATTTTAACCTGGCTGCCATTTCGCTCCAACATGTCTTCTGTGTTTAACCGATTACTTTTCAAACGCTCAACTAAATAGAGCAATCCTAGTAAAGCTCTTATTTTGATTACATTAGTATTTTTAGCAGATCGGGCTTTGTTATACATATCTTTCATTTGATCTATATATTTTTCGCACTTTCAACAATAATATTTAAAATATGATTGGAAAAAAACAAATTACAACAATCAATTATGGATTTGGTATTCTTGCCATATACTTTTGCACCCGGTAAGTGAAAAACTTTATTAAATTGGCGAGTTCTTACCGTTTGCACCGGGCAGTGTTTTTTCCAGACTGCTTAATCTTTGCCTATAAAAGTAGCAATTTGTGAAACTTTTGATGGTATTTCAGCCACTTAGCAATCATCGTCATCACCCTCTTGTTCATTATCTGAATATGAAAGATGTTCCTCTATGTTATCTATTGCATCCTCTGATTTAATGTCATCAAAATGTTGTTTTGTGTCAGTTTCTACTTCCTCAAGCAATTGAAGTAGACGACTTTGCTCCTTTTCATAACTAATTATTATGCTAAAAATAATAAACATGACTAAGCAAAATATAAAATAATACATGTTTACATAATAGAATACATAATATCAGCAAAATTACTCACAACTTGTAAAATAAACTCCAAGGAACGAAAATTAAACAACAGTCAGTTGAGTTACTTAAAGGGTGGCGCCAAGTCTAATGAACCCAAATAGGCTATAACAACAAAGATAAAAATCTAGCAAAAGTTCTCGTCTCGAGAGTCGATGCAATAATAAATATTAGTAATGTACCAAAAACATGAAGTTTATATTTTATACCCCACTCTTTTTATTCCGTCTAGTACAATGCTTGGGTCCATCGAGCAATAAGACAAAAGAGGGAATGTAAAGGTAGTGGGGGTAAACATATTGATAGACAGGAAGTGCCATCTTGAGAGGCCACTTTAGACAAGGATAGACAGTCTCTTTCCTTGTTTAAGAAGTCAAATTTAGTTAGGTTATGTTATTGTTTGTCCCAACTGTCACATGAAATTTTATTTATATTGAAATCTTTTACCAATTGTGTCACTTTTTAGACATTTATAGTTAATATTTAATTAAAACTTTCTCGTCTGAAAAATATTTTATAGCTATTGTTAATAAGTGTTGGAAAATTTAAATTTAGCGCCTTTGCATTTCCGGATATGTCCGCCATCAGAGGCCACTTTTTTGGTCTCCTTTTCATAACGATTAGATTCCCTCTTTTATCTTTTTGCTCGATGCTTGGGTCTGAGGGACTTAACGCCACCGCTGTAGGGTTAAACATTTTTCTACGATTTTATACTAATATATGATCTAATAAAATCATAGATATTAAACTCCTATTTCATTATTAAATGTTCACCTAGTTAATGATTAAGAAAAGCATTAAAAATATTCTTTATATCATTTATATTTTACAGAGAATCCTCTATCCTGTAACTGCGATTCCCAAGAACTATGGGAATGGCTACGAGATCACCAAAAATTAGTCGAACATTCGGACAAGTTGGAATTGCGTTGCGAACACCCGCCAGAACTTCGGGGAAGAATATTTTTGGAATTGGATCCAGAGCAATTCTGTGACCAACCTATGGTAGTAAAGCTTGGAATCCAGGATATTCAGCCGTTTTCGGTTCTAGTTTCTTGGCAAAGCAGAAATCATTCTGGGCTTAATGGCTACCAAGTGGCGTATTACTCAATGGATAGGGTAGAAGAAATGGAGGTAAGTCACAGTGTAATAATAACTTATAGTATACATAAATATTTTAAGAAAGAACATGAATTTAAACCTGCGATACCCTTTCGTAGTTACGGAAATTTATTTTTAAGTTTGAAACCAAGAATAGGGTTATTATATTTGTGCATTTATCTTTTATACTCGGTTCGCTATTCCTAGTCCGAACTGTTTAGTGATTTTAGTAATTACGTTTTTACGAAGTTAGTTACTTTTTGACAGACTAAAAGTGGCTGGAAATTACTATAGATACAACCAAGCATACGTGCTCCTAGCGTAATTCATTTGCGCTTTCATAGCGCTTCCACTCTGCGGGTATTTGCCACCCCTTTTCGAGGATGGAAATTTTTTTCACTCAAAATAACCACGCTATTCGATAGAAGGACAAATTTCAAATAAAAAATATAATAAACATTTTATTCGCTCGATCAATAGTTTTTGAGTTGTTCGCTGTTGAAAAGTGTCATTTTTCGTTAAAAAAAAACATGTTTTTTAAGAATAGCTCTGAAACTAAGAGTTTTGTCAAAAAAAGTGTAACAACTAAAACTAAAGCTCATAAAAAACAAAAGGATTTTTAATGAATGAAAGAAGGATTTTTAATTAATATTTTCAGTTCAATATTAACTGTTATGGCTGTTCAAAGAAGGTTTGTTTTTGTTTTTGTCTTTCAATACGAGTATTTAACGTTAAATAACGGAAAACGGGTACATTTTTCGACAAAAACTCATATAATATTTTTAAAAGAGCTTGAAAAGGTATTTAAAATGAGTGGTGGTAAAAGTCCTTTGCACCAACAGTACGTGAGATACGATAAAAAAAAAGATGGGTTGCTCAAATTTTTGTAAAAAAAAACGCAATAAAACTAACGTCATATTCACTAGGATTGAAATAAATTGTTTTCCTAATAAAATTCACTATATTGTAGTGTTTTTTGTATGATCCAAAAGTTAAACCACTTTAGAATACCCAGTTTTTGAAAAAGTATTATTAATTTTTTTTTTGTAAATAATAAAAAAATCTTTTTTTTTATAATAACTTCAAAACTACGTAAAAGATGACAGAATACAAAAAAATAGGTTTTTTTTTTCGACACAAATTTTTTTTTAGTTTTTTTTGTAGCTTAAAAAATAACGGATATATAGTTGGTTGAAGTTTGCTTTATAGCGCATGAACCACTGGTCTCCGACCCTTTGACCCTCCACCCTTTAAACATGAAGGACTTTAGATTGTTTTAACATTCCTATACTTATAGCCCGTTAAATTACCTGTAAAACCGTTTACCAAAATTAACCGAGTTATTGTAAAAAAACCTATAGTACTTTTTAGCATAAATTTTGGAGCATGGAAGAATTTTATAATTTGGAGCATTTCGAGCGCATCTCTCTCTCTCTCTCTTCCTATTATATATATATATATATATATATATATATATATATATATATAATATATATATATATATATATATATATATATCGGAAAAGGAGTACAACTGTCAATCCAATATAAATTAAGGATCACTCAGACGAGTAATGGGTTCTTTTATCGGTCAAAAGGTGGAGAAAAAAAGACAAAGTTGATGGCTACTTTATCGATTTATTAAAAACGTTTCCATTGTTTCCATTGTTTGGCGCCATTTGCTTCAATCTAACGCCATTTTAGCGGCAGGAGTCGTGAAGCCAACAGTGGTAAATTCATTATACACTACATTATTAAATTTCAATATTATTCACTTTAATAATGCTACCTAAGGTTAAAATCAAATCATAACTATTAATATATTTGTTGGAAGTGAATCTATGATATTCTTAGTTCTTTAATCACTATTTAATGTTTTATTACGTTTACATATAGGAATAGACCACATGTTCTTTTGTTGTGCTAAGTTTTAACAAATTGCTAATTGTTGTTAGTTTAATTGATTATCTATATAATATTATCATATAATGTTCATTTACTTAGGCTTCTTTACATTTTTAATATCTTTGACTGCTATATCTTTTTATATATATATAAGGTTCTTGAACTCCTAAGTGGAGCATAGAGCTTCAGTGAAAACGCGCCATCGGGTTCTATTTTGCGCTAAGGCCTTCACCTCATTCCAAGACTTTCCTTGTTTTCTTATCTCGTCCATGATGGATCTTCTCCAAGTTTGTACTGGGCGACCTTTTTTTCGTTTTCCTTGGGGATTCCACTCTAGGGCAGTCTTTGCAATACTGGAGTTATTTTTTCGGAGTGTGTGACCGATCCAACCCCACTTTCTGGACTTTATTTCATTTACTACCCTCTTTTGTTTGGTCAGGTGTAGTAAGTCTTCGTTTCTGATGATGTTAGGCCAGAAAATACGAACAATTCTTCGTAGACATTTATTAACAAAGACCTGCAGTTTGTCTGTAAGGGTTTTTGTCGCTTTCCAGGTTTCACATCCGTAAAGTAGTACAGACATGACATTTGACTGGAATATGCGGATCTTTGTCCTCGTAGTGTATTCTCCAGACCTCCAAGCAGGGTTGAGCATGCTGAAAGCTTGTTGCGCTTTTCGTATCCTCATACGAATATCGTCTTCTGTACCTCCGCTTTCTGTTATGACACTTCCAAGATACGTAAAGTTTTCCACATTTTCAATCTGCATGTTATTAATGGTGAATAGCGTGTTGTTTCTTGCATTTATTCTCATGGAATATCTTTTTAAGGTAACACATATAACAACTTTCCCATGCTTGTCTGGTTTTTTTTCATATTGTTCTTTTTAGATGAACTGATGATGCTTTCTGAATATGAAAGCGAGACGTCTTCAATAAATAGATAAAGTAGCCATCAACTTTGTCTTTTTTCTCCACCTTTTTACCGATAAAAGAACCTACCACTCATCTGAGTGATCCTTAATTTATATATATATATATATATATATATATATATATATATATATATATATATATATATATATATATATATATAGAGTGTGTGTAACGACGCTAAGAATACAATTCTTTGGAGGGTAACTTTCGGGAAAGCGTCAAAACAAGGATCAGCTAGAGATGGTATAAGCCAGCTTGGTGTAGAACTTTATTCTATATGTGAAATTTTCGGTGATATGTTGTCACCTTCATCAGCACCTAAATGGAAAACCTATTATAGTACAGTGGTGGAAATCAACATTTAAAAACCTACATTGAAAATGTTCAGTTGGTCCTAGTTGTAAAAAACACTGTCACAAACATGTTAAAAATATTAAAAAATACATTTAAAATTTTGAATAAAAACATTACAAACAACAGGGTAGTTTTTCAAATACAAATGCAAAAGTGCTGATGAAGGTGACAACATATCACCGAAAATTTCACATATAGAATAAAGTTCTACACCAAGCTGGCTTATACCATCTCTAGCTGATCCTTGTTTTGACGCTTTCCCGAAAGTTACCCTCCAAAGAATTATATATATATATATATATATATATATATATATATATATATATATATGGCATTTTTTGTCATATAAATAGAGAAAACTATGCAGTAAATTACAAGGCAGACACACGGGACAGTTGAGCAATATCTACTGTAATATTCTTAGTATGTCCAAATAATTTTTCTGTTAACAATTATATTTTAAATCACCCTATATATTTTTATTGTGTAATTTTATTGTGTTTTAATAATTGCTTCTTGGTTGTTTTTGTTTGCTTTGTTTTTATATTTAATTAGTAGTGACCTAGGTGCTTTTAACCAATACTGTCAGTACTGTTTTGAAAAAATTATGTTCAACAACTTGTTTAAATACTTTCCACTCTAAATCTGTAAGTGAGTCACTGTTTATTCTAAACTGATTTTTATATAACTTTTAAACATATTTTAGTTGTCTCCTGATGAAGCTGACAAAAAATCAGCGAAATATAGAGGATCAAAAGAAAAAACTTTTTTTTTTTTAAATAATAACAGATCGCATACCCGATATTCCAACACAATAAATTATAATATATAGGGATCGTTTTCATATTAGAGAACACATTTCAATATTTACCTTATGCGAATAAACAAGATTTAAGTGCATAAAATAATTAAATCCGTGTTTTTCCCAGTGTCTTCAATAAGGGGTAGTTTTCACCCCTTAAAAACAAAAAGCGTACCTAGAGCGTATATAAATTTTGAAGTGGAGGGTAAGATACGCTTAATTTGAAATTTTCAAAGAAATCAATGCAGTTATAAAAAATTCGGAGGTATTACCATATTTTAAGCCTCAATAACTGGACTAAAATAGCTATTTTTATTTACTTTTTTGGAAATGAAGAGTTTTGGAAATAAAAATACTTTTAATTTTTTATATATTTATTTTATTTTTTCAATTAAAAATTAAAAATTAAAAATTATAAATATATATATGAAAATGCCACAACAACCATAAGTCTATATTCTGCAACTAATAAAATAAAGATAAAAAGGGGAGTCAGGCAAGGTGATACCATGTCTCCAAAGCTGTTCATTAACGTTCTTGAGTATACATTTAAAAGACTAACATGGCAACAGAAAGGAATATCCATCGATGGAGGAAGATTAAACCATCTACGTTTTGCGGACGATATCGTGCTTCTGTCAGATAATCTGGGAGAGATCAAAGACATGCTCCAAGAACTGAATGACATACTACAAGAAACTGGGCTGGAGATAAATTTCGAGAAAACCAAAATGATGACCAATATGGTTCCCAGCGAAGAGATACAGATCAATAACAACAAGGTAGAATTAATCCATAAATACACATACTTGGGTCATCAAATTAAAATAACCAGAGACAACCAAACCTGCGAGCTAAATAGACGAATCACGTTGGGATGGGCGGCATATGGACGGATGAGAGACGTTTTTAAAACAAACATGCCAATACACCTGAAAAGGAAGGCATTTAACCAATGCATCTTACCAGTCTTGACCTACGGAGCAGAGACCTTAACTTTAACGAAAGCTACTGCCGAAAAACTAAGGGTAACACAAAGGCGAATGGAGAGATCAATGCTGGGCCTGACCTTGAAAGATCGCGTAAGAAATGAGGAGATACGCCGACGAACTGACGTAGACGATATTATACTGCGAATCAATGAACAAAAGTGGCGGTGGGCTGGGCATGTTGCTAGAATGGAAGACGGAAGATGGACGAAGAGATTATTGGAGTGGAGACCAAGAGCCGACAAGCGAAGTCGAGGCAGACCACCCACCCGATGGACCGACGACCTAAAGAGAATAGAAACAAACTGGATTGCAGCAGCTAGAGATAGAGAGAACTGGAGACGTTTGGAGGAGGCCTATATCCAACAATGGATGTGAAAATTCGGCTGAATATATATATATATATATATATATATATATATATATATATATATATATATATATATTATATATATATATATATGTATATATTTATATATATATATATATATATATATATATATATATATATATATACTAAGAACAAAAAATTATTAAGTACTTACCGATTTATGTATAAAGTACACACAAAATTAAGAAAGCAAAGTCGTGTGCACAGTAACATACATGAATAAACGTTTTATGGCCCATTACGTCGTTACAAATTTGTGGTCCACTTAAAGACCACAGAACTATAAAGGGTTATATTAGTCTTTGCGTACTAAAATTAATATGTCACGAGTCGCCACTGATATTTTATTATCCTGTAAATCGCCTTTGTTGCTTAAATACGTTAATAACAACATTGGTGTTGGGATTGTCAAAGGTGACTTAATGGAAAAAACAGTGTCGGGCGCTCCATATTTTATATGCAAATTATGTTTTTATTTCATGAGAAACGGTTTTTAAAAAACAATTTTATTAAACTATAACAATAAGTATAAAGCTTACTAAATAATAACTGTAACAAGAGTATTTTAATTTTGAACAAAAGCTTCTGTGTGTATAATCTTCTATTGCGTCACTACTAGTAGTTCAAATGTGCAGATCTCGCGGACGCCATTTATTGACGGATTTAGGTGACATGTGTGTGTATTGGGTAATAATTATTTAAAAGTTTTATGGCTTTCCGTTAACTTTTTAGCGTTTTATTAGATCAAAAATATGTTTCAAAAGTTTGGGGTCACGTGACTAACCCTAGTCTCTCTAGGTAAGGGTTTTTACTTTTTTTTTTATGATAATATTAATAATTACGAAAAGTATTAATTGTACACGCACACACAATAGGCATATTTAAATAAACAAATAAATATACATATTAAACCCCATTTTTAAACGCTCTGGTTACACAAGCCAGTTGCTCTATGCATTAGATTTTTACTTTTTTAATAAATATTTAAGACATTCCTTTACATAATAACTAGATCTTGGTATTAACCAAGATCTATTATCAAACTCTTGTTAAAGTGGTCTTTAATCACTTTAACAATTCCAGTTTTTTAAATAGCTCCAACTTGAGATTCTAATCAAATACAGGTATAGACATTCAATGAAGGCAAGGGCCACTAAAATCTCCATTCTACTTTGACCATCAAAGAGAGAAGAAGATTATAGAGGTGTTTTCAAACCTGCAAATTAACCACATTGTCCACATTACATGAGATAAAGTTCAGGTTATGAATTAAATAAAAAAGATGTAAAACTCTCTAGAGGACTTTCTGTCCAATACATAAAAGTAACACTTTTGCGTTGTCTTCTACCAGTCTTTGTAAATTTACAATACATGTATTTTGTAAAAACAAGTTGAAGGGGTACCGATGGGTTCACCGCTATCTCCCATGATAGCAAATCTTTTTATGCAAGACATAGAGGAACGGGCAATAAGAACAGCAGAATATAAACCCAAACTATAGCTTAGATTTGTGGACGACACTTTCATCATATGGACACATGGAGTAAACAAACTTACTGCATTTCTAGAATACATTAACAGTATCCATCCCAAGATCAAGTTTACGATGGAATTAGAAAGTAATCAACAACTACCTTTCCTAGACGTCTTAATAATAAAGAAAGAAAACGGCAACATTGGATATACAGTGTATCGAAAACCAACTTACACTGACAGATACCTACATGCAGATTCACACCACCATTCTACACAATTGAATTCAGTCATAAAACCTCTGACTATAAGATCTGAACGACTAACAGACGAAAACCACAAGAAAGGAGAAATGCAGAAAGTTACAAAAGCGTTAAAAAACAACGGCTTTTCCACACACAGAATCGAAAAGGCACGAAGACCACAAAAAACAACAAAAGAAATAAAAGAAGACGAAAAACCGATTGCCACAACCACTCTACCGTATATTAAAGGCACAACAGAGAAGATAAGCAGGGTCCTGAGAAAACACAAAATAGAGACTGTCTTCAACACCGACAGAAAAATCGCAAACATATTACCATCTGCCAAGACAAAGATTCCCCTAGAAAATCAAGGAGTATACAAAATTCCCTGTGGAGAATGCGATAGAGCCTATATTGGACAGACAAATAGAAGGATCCAAGTAAGACAAGAAGAACATCGCAATGCCATCGAACGAAAAGAAACGACGTCATCCCTAGCCCAGCATTCTTTAGCTACAGGACACCAAATTGACCTCAAACATACGGTAATGTTAGCGAATGTTGAAAACAAGAGGAAACGAATTATCAGAGAAGCCATTGA
Source organism: Diabrotica balteata (assembly GCA_918026665.1). Taxonomy (NCBI): domain Eukaryota; kingdom Metazoa; phylum Arthropoda; class Insecta; order Coleoptera; family Chrysomelidae; genus Diabrotica; species Diabrotica balteata. The sequence continues at coordinate 33,867,976 of OU898280.1, read as the reverse complement.
AATAGAAAAACAAGAAAATAATTTAAATTCTCGAGACGATGCCCAAAGATTGCCAAAAATATGGAAACCAATTATCCCGAAGAATAACGCAAGAACGGAATCGACCAAGACCCCGCCCACTGACCTGCGCACTGGACCAATTACAAGAGCGCGCGCAACGCACAGTAACTACAAAAGCCAGCTGCCTAACACCCGTATCGTCACTTCCACTCGAACATCGACAAGAAGCAGACCATCCAGAGAGACTTGAAAATGGCAAGTGAGATCTTGCCGAAACGTCGTCAAAATGGTTTTTATCAAAACCAACAACATTTAACGCGGAGTCAAACCCGGAATACCACTGATATAACATACAGCTCCCGCGGAAATATCAAAACTAACATATAGCTCCCGCGAAAATATCAAAACTAACGTTGTGTTGTAATGTTTTTATTCAAAATTTTAAATGTATTTTTTAATATTTTTAACATGTTTGTGACAGTGTTCTTCACCACTAGGTCCAACTGAACATTTTCAATGTAGGTTTTAAATGTTGATTTCCACCACTTGTACCTACATTAAGATTTTATTTTGACTTTAGTTAGCATTATTGTAATGATTAATTAAGAATTTTGTAATTTAAAAGTATAATGAAGTTACCACTCTGAGTTTTTTTGACTGCTACCGTTGAAATGATGGTAAAACAGGTGTTATAGCACCACAACGTGAAAAGACAGATGTCTTGAGGTCAACGCGTGACAGAACAGCAAGGCGTATTAATACCTACTCTAATACAATAGGGCGGTTTATTTGAAAAATATGATAAATTTGGTCGACTACCTGCTTGTATAAACCAAAAAATGAAAGGAAAAGGTGGTTGAGAAAACCATTTTCCCTCCATTGATCGGTTGTGATGAACAAAGAACAAACAAGAGAGGTCAATCAAAAAATCATAATATAAATAGTATACGTTGTGACTGGTTAGCCAGCCACAGGCGAAGGATGATTAAACTTCCAACAGTCCAAGATTCATAAATTTGGAACTGGACATTAATAGGGATTCTATGAATCCTTTATAGTAATAAATTTGTATTAAACTATTTGAATAAAAACAATTAATATAATTATCCGCAAGCAACATTGACATTAGTCATGCAATGTAAGTTGCATAAATCTGAGATAATGTAGATTAAGAAATTAATATTTTAGTTTATTTTATTTATTTGAATTTGAAAAAAAAAATTATGTAAAAAAAACACCTTAGGTGACAATTTTTTTTTTTATTTTTTAAAGTAAATAACATGGTAAGCCTAATTCTGCAATATTAGAGCATGATAAATTTGGCTTAAGTTACTAATGTCAGTTCTCTTATTAAGAGTGTTAGGGTATTTAAGTATATAACACATTTCTAAAAACTATCTTTTAACGAGATTGCATTTAGAACCAAGAATCTTAACTTCATTATAATCTTCCCTGTGTTTTGTGTTTATTGCATGCTGTGCAAGGAGACAAGTATGCTTGGATAAGTTGATATCACTGCGGTGCGTTGTAAGACGCCCTCTCAGTGATATCCCAGTCTGACCGATGTAACACGAGTCACACTCAGCACAAGGTATATGGTAAATGACATTCACTTGTTCCAGAAGGGACAAGGGTGTTTTTGTTTTTGAAAATAAATTTCTAACCGGCTTGGCATTCTTAACTGCAATTTTAACAGGTATGTTCTTCTGTTTATAAAGTTATAAGTTTGTCAGTAACTTTAGGAAAATAAGGTAAAGATGAGTAATGGGTGGTAGGAGTCCCAAGTGCAGTACTAGGCAGAACAGTGTCATTCATGGAATTATTCGATATACACCTGTTTTACCACCATTTCAATGGCAGCAGTCGAGAAACTCAGAGTGGTAACTTCATTATACTTTTAAATTACCAAAATTCTTAATAAATGATTACAATAATGCTACCTAAAGTCAAAATAAAATCTTAATTATTGATTTACTGTTGGAAGTGCATCTTTGATCTCTTAGTTTTTCTACACATTAATTGTTTGCTACACATTAACTGTTTTTAAATATAAAAATTTTTTACATGAATTTTTTATATACTTGTATAAGTACCGCATATCTTTTGCTGGGTTAAGTTTATGAAAATTGTTAACTATATTTAGTTCAATTTATTGTTTATACAACATAATTTTACAATGTCCATTGTCGTAAGCTTCTTTACAATTTTTATATCATTGACAGCTACATATCTTTTTGAGGTAACACACTTAATAACTTTCCATTGGATGTTAGGTTTTTCATATTGTTCTCTTTAGATGAACTGATAATGTTATCAAATTGGATAGCGAAACGTTTCCAATAAATAGATGAAGTAGCCATCATCTTTGTCTTTTTTTTCTCCAACTTCTGACTGAAAATCCCGCCACTCTTCGTGATCCACACTTAAGTGATCCTTAATATATATATATATATATATATATATATATATATATATATATATATATATATATATATATATATATATATATATATATATATATATATATATATATATATATACTTCTAGCGGTTAATGTAGGCTCCGTACTAAAACGGTATTATACTAACTCCAGGAGAATATACGCCGTGTATATTATTATCTGAGTAGCGCTTTATGTAGACTCCGACCAACACGTCGGATCAAGTGGACTCCGTAACTGGATAAAACATTTTTGGGATCCGTATACAGCTTTTAGCGTACACAACTAAGCTCCTGCGATGTTGCCAGTAGTTGTATTAGTCGTAGATTTTCAAATTTTAGAGCAGGTACATTTTAGAACTTAAAATTTATTTAAATATCCACCAGGTTAGTCATCGAGGAATTCCAAGAATATTTGGCTACTGTTTTTAAATATATTATAATATAAATTGTTAATATAATTTTATTTTATTTTTATGTTTAATAAGCACTTTGGATAATTTAAATTACTTGCTCTAATTATTTTCAAACTTTAGTATCCATTATAAACTTATTAATGCTAATATATAGCATTATTTTATAGCATTCTAATATTTTAGCTATGGATTAAATCCGAATAGCTTTTTGATATTACTTTACTTTCTCGGAGACATTATATTGTAATACAAGGATCTTATTAAATTACCAAAACCTTCCTTTCATATTTTATTCACTTATAAGGGGCAGCACTAACATCAGTAACATAATAAGGCGTGCCTATAGTTCTGGGCAGCTTAATAGAAAACTTGAATGTAGCAATTTTATTGGTTTCGGGACTGCTAACTGGATTGGGGAAGCAGGATATCAGCATTAAGTTAATGCATATAGGAATTGTTGCTTGACGGTTGAAATATCAAATACCAGAAGGTACGACGGTACCAGTCTGAGAAAGCAAAGCAAAACAACTTAACTATTATTAGACAATATCATATTTCCTAATAAACTAATATTCACTTTATAACGAGACAAAAAGATATCGAAACAGTATGTACATACCAACGGGTTTCCTATGTCGGCATCCAGCAAAATTGTTGTAATATTGATACGGGAAACAAAACCTTGAGAGAGAAATTGGCTCCCAGAAACTCTGCCTTAATAAACAGTCGAATAAAATACAGATTCTCGATTTAAATAGTCAAAAAATTAAAGAACAATTTATTAAAATAGAAACAGCGCCAATTTACGATGTAATCCATTAACGGCCCAAGGTACAAAGCAGCTCCTAGTTATGCTGATGATTACATCTATAAATATGTAAACGACATACTGAACAAAGTCCAGAGAGCATGAAAAAAGTTTCAAGTAAAATCAACGAAGTGAAAACCAAATACCAGCGCATAAACATAAGAGACCGTCAGTAAATCTAGATACTACGTTAAAGTCAACAATTTCAATTTCGAAAGTATGGAAGACATTAAATATTTTAGAACAATAATCGCAGTTGGTAATACTACCACTGAAGGAGTTTATAGCATAATACAAGCTTTAGACATATTTTTATGTATGGATGCGAATCATTACAATGACTAAAACAAATAAAAAAGACTTCAAATATTGATAGTTAATTGATAGGGAATAAGCACATCTATAGATAAGAATGAACAGATCATACAAGGTGGATAGCAAGGATTTCGGATTGGAGCCCAATAGGAAGGAGAAAAAGAGGTAGACCCCGAAGATCATGGAGGGATGAAGTGGACGAGGCCATGGAAAAACGAGACCTTAGAGATGGAGAATGGCAGAACAGAGAGGACTGGAAACGTTGGCTGAAAGAAGAAAGGCGGCGACAGCTGTAAAAATCCTTATATAGATAGATAAATCATCATCATCATCAACTAGCCTCTAACGTCCACTGCTGAACATAGGCCTCTCGCATGCTCTTCCACTTAGTCCGATTTTGCGCCATCTGAATCCAATTTGTAGTCACTCTTTTTATGTCATCTGTCCATCTCGTTGGGGGTCGACCTCTATTTCTGTATGCTTGTATTCGGGGTCTCCATTCCAAAATTCTTTTTGTCCACCGGTCATCAACTGATCTTGCTACATGACCTGCCCAGTTCCACTTTAGTGTTGTTATCCTTTCAATAACGTCAGACACATTGGAATCTTAGACCTAAAAATATCCTTCATCCTTCCAAATGCAGCCCAAGCGAGGTTTATTCTTCTTTTCAGCTCGATTGTTTGGTTGTCTCGACTTATTCTGATCTCATGGCCTAAGTATTTATAGGAGTCAACTGGCTCAATATCTTTGTCTTCTACTGAGATGTTTTTGTTGTGGACTAAATTTGTCATAAATTGTATTTTTGAAAAATTTATTTTAAGACCAACTCTTTTTGTGGCAGTATGAAGTTCTTGGAGCATTATCTGTGCCTGATCAAAGCTGTCTGCAATAAGAACGATATCATCTGCACATTTAAGGTTATTTAAAAATTTTCCGTCTACATTGATGCCCTTTTCGTTCCAATCTATTGTTTTACAAGCGTATTCTAGCAAAGTTGTAAATAATTTAGGAGACATGTTGTCTCCTTGCCGAACGCCTCTTTCAATACGAAAAGTCCCAGTATCTTCATTAAGTCTTACACAGGCTGTAGCATGTTGATAGATGTATCTGATGAGAGATATGTATCGGTGATCTATTCTACATTGTGTTAGAGCTTGGAGCATTTCACTTTGATTGACCGTATCAAATGCTTTTTCAAAGTCGACAAAGATAAGTATCAGGGGTCTATTATATTCAATGGTTTTTTCAATCAACGACTTAATGGTTTGCAAATGATCATTTGTTCCGTATCCAGCTCTAAATCCTGCTTGCTCGCAAGGTTGATAGAAGTCTAGTTTTGATGTCAACCTATTAGTTATTATCTTCATAAACAACTTATAAACGTGAGATAACAAGCTAATAGGTCTATAGTTCTTTAGCTCTGTTATATCTCCCTTTTTGTGCATGACTACTATAACAGCTTTATTCCACTGAGATGGTGTAACCTCGTTTGAAAGGCATAAGTTATATAATTGCGTCAATGCTTTCAATACTGTCTTTCCTCCTGCTTTAACTGCCTCAATAACGATTTGATCATCACCAGCTGCTTTATTGTTTTTCATTCTATTTAATGACTTTAAAACTTCTTCGGTTGTTATTTCTGGGATATCCTCTGAACCCACATTCTGGACTTTTCTCTCAACTTGGTGCCGTCTTTCTTCCCCCTTTCTCTATATAATTCTGTGTAAAATTCTTCAACTACCTTAATTATCTTATCTTTATCTGTTACCACTTTTCCATTTCGATCTGCGAGCTTAACAATGTTCTTCTTACCTAGAGCTTGACATCTCTTCAGCACCTTTAAACTTTTATTTTTCTCGACAACCGTTGTAATCTTTTTTGTGTTATATTGTCGTACGTCCTTTCTCACTGCTTTATTAATATCTTTATTAAGTTGTTGTAGTACGCGTGCATTCGTATCGTTTTTGTTCTTAAGTTCTCTTCGTGCCTCCATAAGTCTTTTTGTTTCTTGACTGAGCTTTTCCTCCTTATCTCTCCTAGAATTTGTATTGCGCTTTTTCTCTGCGTTCTTAATAGCTTTTATTAAGTTATCATTTAAGGTTTCGATATCCATAACTTCTATATTTGTTGTTTTAAGACATCTCAGAATTTCCTCTTCGAAGGACGTGGTGTTTTCCATTGGATTCCATTGTATTGGGTGTGTTTTTGTTATCATTTTGTATCTTTGTTTTTGGACATTTAGCACGATCTTCGCTCTTACCATTCTATGATCACTTCCCACTGAACAGCTATTAAGAACTGTTACATCATGGATCATGTCTTTGTTGTTGGTTAGTTGGATAGATAAATAGATAAGAATGAATAACATATCTTAGATAAATAAGCGAAACAAAAGAAACTGTGTATAAACTTGAAATTTCAGAAATAATAATTAAATGAATTAATGTAAATCGTAGGAAAAGAAATAAGAGGAGCCACGACACAGTAAAAAACTAGAAATCTTATGGAAAAATACAATAAACTATTACATTTGCTCTTTAGCACCGTGAGAAGATCAAAATACAAATCTGCATACATAATTATATTAAAGAAAAGTTAATAAAAACTTCTGTTCGTCAGCAGCCAGAGAAATTACACATTATAATATATTGAATAATGCTTTTAGCTTAAAAAAAAACGGTGTTATAGTCAATAACAAGAAAACCAAATAAAAGTTCATTAACAGACAAAATTTATTCTTTTAACCAAAATGTTTACACCAAGTTTTAATGTATTTAAATATCCGGTAGCTCAAACTACTTGTATGCTATAATAGTATTCAGTAATCCATCTCAATATGTCTGACTTTATTTTTTTTTAATTTTTTGGATAGAATGAAAGAAATATGCCACAATATTTATTATGTACTACATATTTTATTTGACGCTTCAATGTTCAAATAGGAGTTCGTTCTTAAAAATGTACAATATTATTTTTACAAGGTATTACGTATAAGATGTTATTTATGTTTTTACTTTATCTAGTTGGTCATAATAATCAATTAGTTCGCGGTTGTTTCGCACTCTGTATTGATTTGTAATATTATCGATAACAGGTTTATATATTTCTCTAATAATTCTTCTTTCTGCGATGCTCAATCGGCTCTTATTTTGTTTTTTCGTCGTCCATGTTTCATGTTTTAATTCTCCCCGTATAATTAGCCCATTAACAGAGAGTCATTCCATCCAATAAGAGTGGAGGCTGCTCAGTCATCAAAGACAATAATTCCATCCAGTAAGGATGAAGACTGCTTAGTCATCAAAGACTGTCGTTCTATCCAGTAGGGGTGAAGGCTGCCTAGTCGTCGAAGAGACAAGTGCTATCTGCCAAACAAGAGAGTCGTGTCTTGGTTAAGGGGTAGCTGCCCTTTGCGCTATCGCCGATTCTTTTGTGGTTGCTGTATGTCAAGGGGTAAGGTCAGCCTACATATCTGTTGCTAAAATTACTTCGCTGCTGTAACGAGTACCATTTACTGGTATATGAATTTTGTTACGAATTTATCTTATGTGCTAAATAAACTCTAATAAATCTTTTACCGCGAATTAAAAAACATGTTTTAACCTTTCCGTTTATTATGTTTGTTTTATTATTTATATCTATTATTTATAGGTATAATTTAGAATATAATATTATTTGTCTTATATACAAAATCATACGATTTGCGTTACATTGATATTTATGTGGCAATTAGCTATAGAGTCATTAGTCTTTCCTGTCATATCATATTTTCCTTAATCAACAAACCATAATCAAGCGGTTTAATTTGTGTAATACAATATCCCAATTCGTCTCATAATATTTAGTTTTCAAAACAGCTGTTACGCTAATAATTCGTTCACCTTTGTTAAAGCACTTTGGGTTATGATTACTTTTTCTTGGCTACGCAATTTTAGTTTTTAAATTACAGTATTTATTGATATGTTATTGATAGGTTATGCAAGTGTTGAGGAATAGTTTGGGATTGATATATGAGGTTGTGAAATATTAGGTATTGTTGATAACTGGGTAGTTGTTATATTTTTATCTGTGTATGTAGTTTGAGAACTTGGGAATAATGTTAAGGGTGATATTTGAGATGGAGTTAATATTGGTATAATTAATTAAGTAGATATAGTCGAGGATTGTAAGGAAAAGGACTTCGCTGAAGATGCTGATGTGATCAGGACGTCATGTGTGGAAGAGTATTAACTACTGTATTTATAGTAGTAATTGGCACTGTTGTTGTAAAGTTCTGATTTGGATTTGTACAGAATGACCAATTTGCCACAAAATGGTCAGATTTTTTACAATAGTAACACATCTGTTTTCTAAAGATAAGAAAATACGATTAGATGTTTGATCGTGGTTTCTGACAATTGAGGGAGGAATTAATGTAGCTTTCAAAGGAAAGATAAATGTATGTCTTGGAAAGCTCAATATATATCTATATACTGGGTTTGTTGTACCTCTTCGTAAAAAATTAATTGGAGGTAATAAATTGAGGCCTAATTTTTTAAGTTCATATTCTATGAAAGTGTGATAAATACTAGGAAAAACATTAGAGATCAGTAATCTTTCATTTGGTGTAATTAAGCGTCGAGCATAAATTATTTGATGATTGATAGTTATTCTTTCGTTGTCAGCCTTCATGACAGTTTTTTCTAATTCTTCACTAGCTAGGTAAATACAAATACGGTGATTTGAAATTCATGATGAAAAAATGTATATATCTTGGTTCTATAATTTTTCACAGTGCAAGTAGATATTGGAATTTTGGAATTGAATTGATTAACGCTACAGAATATGAAGAAGTTTTATATGATGTCAATAACGTTTGGGGCCTCGACGCCACTGGACTATTAACATCATTTATTTTCGTTGTTTAATGACATCAGGTTATATAAATAATATGAACTTGTTTTGAAGTAAGTATCTAATTAGATTAAAATTCCTTACCGATTTTCTCCATTGTTATTCTCCATTGTTATTTACAGTATCACAACAATTTATTACACTTTTAATATTAACTGGATATAAATAAAAGCACAAAAACTAGGTGCGATTAGACTGGTAATTAAATAAATCTAGCTTCGACGAAGGTTCAAATCGTTGTCTCTTATTATTTTCTTTTCAAATATTCGGAGTTCTTCCTCACTTGCTTTAGTCATTTGCTATTACTCGTATCCATGTATTAAAATAGGTTTGAAATTAGTAGCAATATTATTTCTCCGAGAAAGTGAAGAATATCTATCTGCTATCCAGATTTAATCCATAGAATAAATATTGGAATGCTATAAAATAATGCTATTAGCACCAAAAAAAATTGCTGATAATCAGTAAAAAACTAAATAAATGTCCTTTAACATGCAAAAAAAGATGATATAGAGTAGAGCATAATGTTACAATAAACCCATATCATTTTAAAACATTGCAGTATTTAGTATATCGTAGATAACGTTCTCACATAAGAAATAAAAATGAATATTTAGGTAGCTAACTGATGTATATATTATAACCCTTATAACACTTTTAAATCCAGAAGTCTAATAGGAATCTATAAAATCAGGATATATAAGAAGATAATTAAATCAGTGCTACTGTGTGGATATGTGACGAGAACACTGTCAAAACAATGTAAGTAAAACTCAAGTAGTAATTAGATCAGGATTGCTAGAAATGTCATCGGAAGTATTTTCCAACTTATATAGGTCCGAGTACTAACCAATATTAAACGGAACTAATGCCAAGGTCAAACACATATACAAAGGTAGCAACGTCGTACAAGAAACTAAATCTCAACGCCAAAGTTGCGCCAAGCTTGCGCTGGCTATATCCAAAGGCTCTCTAATAACTGCATTGTCAAGCTAAATTGGGAGGATCGAGAAAAAAAAATGCCCTTAGGACGTCCACGAATGAAGGAGGGAAGTAACATATGGTCAGATTTAGGAATAATGAGACTACCTACATCTTATCAACACATCCCTGTTCAATCACATGCTATCCTACCTACAATCAACAACTTATTTGTTAGGGATTATCAAATCAATTACAAGTAATCAAATGAACTAGACTTGAAAAAGTTATCCCAGGAAAGGCACTTCAGAAATAGGGAAATAAATTTTTACAACGTCATTTACGTGGCTGAGTTTTCAATACTAATAAGGAGACAAAAAAAGAAAAGGTAATAGAACATTGTTGCGTTCTGACTATATGATGACGATGACCTTTATATAACATATAGGAAGAAAGAGAGACGAATGTCTATGTCTATGAATCTAGAACTCGCTGGTTTTTCTCCATTTCGAATTGGGTTTGTATATGTATTACTATATAAAATAAACGGAAGAGAACTATAATTATGAAATTTTATCTAAAATGTAAAATCAATAAACAAATTATATATACAAAAAGATTATATAAATCCCTAATATTCACACATTAAAATATGCCCGATAGAAGTATGTCTTCTAAAAATACAAAAAAGTAGTTATTCATAACTCAGGTGGCTTTACAAAAGGTAAACGAATGAGCATAAAAGCACAGCTGTTTTTAAAACTTAATATTATTAGACAAATTGTGGATATCCATTACCGCTTGTCTATAAAATGAATCAGAAGACTATGCTAAAATATGATACGGCAGGAAAAACGGCAATGTAAAGCAAATATGATGATTTTGTCACAGCATAAGAATATTGCCTCGTACTGTTATATAGCAATTTGTTGTCACAAGTTTATAGTTTTTCGAAAAATGAACTCAGATTTAAATATTTAAACGTCAAATAAAATATAAAAACCTATTTAACCTTGTATTAAATGGCCAACTATATGGCTTAGGAGACAAATTCGTTAAACTTCCCGTGCTCGAATTGGTATCACTAAAGTGTTATGATCATTTCGGCCTATCCCAGCCATCGTCAGACACTTGGGCTGATACAAATTCAAACTCGGAAAGTAAAACGAATGTCTCCCAATCTTCACTACCGTGTAGTTAGCTTATAAAGGCGCCCTCTATTTTGAAGGCCGTGAACGAAACGATATGAATAATCGTTTTCTGTATCCTTTATGCTATGCGAAATGTGTAAAGAATCAAATCTTTTAGCGAAAGCCGCTATCGCTGTATGTATTAAATGGCCAACTACATGGCTTAGGAGACAAATTCGTTAAACTTCCCGGGAAGTTTAACGAATTTGTCTCCTAAGCCATATAGTTGGCCATTTAATACATACAGCGATAGCGGCTTTCGCTAAAAGATTTGATTCTTTACCTATTTAACCTTATTCCCAGCATTATTCTTAAACACTGACATAACGTCACAAGAAAATAATTTTAAAAAATCATTGCGAAATTCAAAATTTATATTTTTACCGGTATCTCAGAAAATAATAATATTTGTATAAAGTACAGTCATATTTTGAGATAAAATCTTCAATTCAGAGCAAAAAACTGAGCACACAAATATTTATTATTTTATGTACTATGTTGTAAAATAAGTATACTCAAAACAAATAAATATTATCTACCAAGTGCTCTACTCCAGTTTAATATCTTCTTCTTCTTTCTTCTTTATAAATAGGCTTAGTGCCTGTTTTACTTCGGTTTTGAGCCTCAATTGACGTTGTCTGACCATCTTTTCCTCGGTCGTCCCAATGATCTCCTTCCATTTGGCGATTTGTCTCTTGCTATTCGTACTATTCTATTTTCTGTCATTCTTTCGAAGTGTTGATTCCATTCCGCTTTTTTCTTTTGGTCCACGCGTTTATTTCCTCTAAATCACATCTCGCTCGTATTTCTTCACTTCTTACTCTTTCTCTTAGAGTTTAGTTTGTTATTTTTCGTAAGACTTTCATTTCTGTTGTTTCTAGCAGTCTTTGTGTTTTCGCCGTATCTGCTCTTGATTCCGCTATGTACGTCATTATCGGTCTTATTGTTGATTTTTATATCCTCAGTTTAATATCAGTTTAATATCAATGCATAAAATATTATAAAAATTTCGTCATAGTTGTAAATTTATATTAGATAAAACCAAATGTAGAGCATATAGTGAAATCTGAATATCTTAGAATAACTATAACGAACGAGAACATTATTGATAAGAAAAAGCCAGGCCCATCGCTAAGAAAGTGAGAAAGCAATTGGCAAAAGCAAAGGGTACTTTGTACTAAAGTAGCCGTACTCTAAAGCATAAGCATGTCATTTTCTACTCTTTTAGTAAGTGATGGATCCGACCGTTACTTGATAAAAATTCATTTTATCTAACAATAAAAGATGTATGCGTTTACACGTTATAGTTTGTAACTGAATAAGTTAAGGACGGGAGAATTGTTTGTCTCAAGTTGGCCATTTAGAATTATGTCTTTATTTTTTAATTTGCTAATTTCCATAGATTCTACTTTTCATAGAATCTAAAGGTAGCTTCAGGGCTTTATTATAAATATACTTTTTTAGGAATGAAAATACGTAAATAGAACCTGGAATATGCATGTAACGTAACCTTTGATCTCTGAGATAAACCCAACTCCTGAACAATGGCGCCGATATATGTAGTTAAAATTTTGTACACCTATTTTAACCGTTTATTTCCTTATTATCCATATATGAGTTGTAACCGATATTACAAACTCATTTATTTTTCACAAAGAGACGGTATATTAACTACATTTATTACTATACAAATCTGATCGAAATATTGTCTAAAAGTAACAGTATGTAAAATTAAAATTTTTAATGAAAAGTAAAAGATTAGCCATATTTTATAGGGTTTAAAGATCGGCCAAATCGGCCTTTTTAATGCCAACTATCCTAATTATGTATATAAACATTAGAGAAGGGAATATCCAGAGATAAAGATAGGTACTTTACTTTACTTAACTTTATCAGACATATGCGGTTAACACAAATGTGACGTATTTCTAGTGCAGGAAACACATTGAGGGCCAAACATAGGCAAACAAGAAAAGAAAAACTTAAAATGAGAGGGGACAAAACCAGTCAGCTAAGGGAATCTTTCAACGGTGTTGAGCTTGGATCTGCTATCTACGTATATACCTAATGAACAATATTACGGCTCCTGACTAAAGATCTGAGCACAAAACTAATTCTAAAATTTGGATCAAAAATACAACAATGGCTTGTATTGTCCGGGTATGCCTACACAACAGAAGATTTTTCGTATCATTCAATGGTAAAAATAACAGATGGAAAACGCAGAAGAACGGTCTCCTTTGAAATAGCGTAATGGTACCTACACTGTATAATATTTACACAACCCATACCAGTAAATACTAGGACTTTTATTATGTAGACGATACATCGATATTGTTGCACAACCAAAAACTTTTGTTGCTGAAATATAGAAAAATCTAAATCATACTTTAAACACAATAAAAATAGACTATGAATCAATTTCGTTAGTATTATAGTTGTTTTTACAAATTTTCATAAACTTTTCATCAACTATAATACTAACGAAATCTTGATAGTAGAGGGCCAGCAGATCGAAAGAGTAAAAAAGTACACTTACCTAGGAACACTTATAACAGAAAATAATGACTACACGGCAGAAATCAAAGCCAGAATCGAAAAAGCACGTTCTAATTTTATAAAAATGAAAAAGGTCCTATGTGGCAAAGATCTAACATTAGCTCTTAAAGTACGCCTAACAAAATGTTACGTATACAGTGTACTATATTATGGAGTGGAATCATGGACATTAAATCTAGATACCATGAGACGACTTAACGCCTTTGAGATGTGGACCTATAGAAGAATTATGAGGGTTTCCTGGGTAGATAGAGTTACAAACAATGAAATACTGAGAAGAATAGGCAAAGAGAAGGAAATTGAACTTACAATTAAAGAAAGAAAGCTACAGTATCTCGGACATGTGATGCGGGGCGAGAAGTATGGCATCCTGCGATTCATAATGCAAGGAAAAATAGATGGCAGAAGAAGCATCGGAAGAAGACGAATTTCATGGCTGAAGAACCTGAGAGAATGGTTTGGATGCAGCTCAAAACAACTATTTAGAGCTACTGCCTCAAAAATTAAGATAGCTATGATGATTGCCAACCTCCGTAGCGGAGATGGCACCTGAAGAAGAAGAAGATGAATCAATTTTAAGCCAAACCTCAGAAAAAGTCAGATGTCCTGCTTTAGTGTCCCTAACAGAATTGCTTTTAAAAATCTAAACACCCAATAGTGTCATGAAATTTTTAAACTCTGGACTTGCTATAAATACCTTGAAGATAGTTTGTATCACACTTTGTCATTCATAGAACATTGTTTAAAACTAAAAGGCAAACTGAGGACCAGAAAAATAATCTCTGCAAACTTGTCAGCTAAAAATGAGAAGCATCCTTTCATCCTTAAAACGTAGACGCTTGCACTCTATGCTTCTGCTACCGAATATACCTTGCAAGTATGGATGACACCAACACATATTTAACACGTAGATTTAGCTATAAATTAGACAGCCAAATTCAGCGAATATTAAGACACACACACACATCCATACATAAGCTCTACAATATCGTAGCTATCAATTCACCTAATATCCGAAGATAAGTAGCTAGACTGCTAGAGAATAAAAGATACAGAGTCTAGAATCGCAACATCCACTCAACGAATACCAGCTGAATTTATGACTAAAATCGAGAAAAAACTGACCAAAGATTATTGCAAATTTGACACTAACTCCACGTTTATTGATTACATATTACCCCTAAATAGCAGATAAAACATTTAGAAGTATGTAATATTGGTGAACTGGTACATTCTTCTTATATAAATTAAGCATTCTTCCCTCTTTTGTGCACTACTACCAATTTTTACATAAAAATATCTATTTTTGCACTTAAATATTTATTTTAAGATAACCTATCCAAAATTATATGTAGTACACAGATAAAACCAGAAATAAAATAATAAAGAAGCTGTATACAAGATATCGTAAAACAATGGATTAACTAAAAGTTCTTATTAATCGTATTCCTAAATAAAACGTATAAAGACATATTCATGTTAACAAAATACATTAGGAAATATTCGCATATGAAAAAACACGTCCAACTTGGTAATGAAATCCTTTTGTATTTATAAAGCTATTTTTAGAATAGCAGGTACCTACCAAAAACAGGTATTTGGTATTATACATATCTATTACATATTGTCAATATGATCGCCAACATTCATAACGGATAGGCACATCAAGAAGAAGAAGAAGATTACATATTGTAATGCGTATGAAAAGGAGTCCGTATGAACCGTTTAAAATATATAAAATATATATATCAAGAACGCTGGCCTAAGTGCATAGTTGCCAAACTATCAGAGCTTACTTAAACCGATATTCCTATGGTTCCAATATACAGTGAAAAAGATCTGAACGACCCCTATAATATATACACGTGAACTAAGCGAAATACATTTATGATACAGGGGTACTTATGAGCTCCAAAATTTTATTAAGAATTATGAAACTATACATCTTAACGAATCGACAGAGCCAATATTATGGAATGGACAAGTGAGCTCCGTATATCGGTGTCCACTTGACCACGGAGCTCACTTGAACCTGAATTTTAACATGGGCGGAGTTCACTTTATGCCGTAAATATATATATATATATATAATATATATATATATATATATATATATATATATATTGTTATGATTGTTTATTTTGAGTTCAAACTTAGTTTATTGAGCCAATAAAAAAGAATTATAACTTATTTGTTATCAAAAGTAAAATAATCCTTATATTACCTGTGTTCGATGGATTCAAAAGATTTTCTAGATGTCTTTTATCGGGATAGAGAAGAAAAGGATAAGAATACAAATATATTATATTACAAAGATTTACGTTTCTTTATTTTATATGAACGAATAAAACAATTATTAAATTCTGTCGTTATCTTATCAATCAGCATAGAAGAAAATAAATCAAATTATTATGATAATAAGATTATAAAGCTTCATACATTTATATTACGTGAAAAACCAATTTTACTTAAAATTTTCTTTACTTGAAAAAAGAAACCACAAAACTTTAAACTTTTGATTAGCCTAACAAAACCTCAGTTCTTAAATTTTAATGATAATGACCATGATGTCGAAACGATTCTTCACAGATATAAAATTCAATTGTGCAAACACTTACAGTTTATTTTCTTCTTGAGTTGTATGTTGGAACATACCCAGAAAAGTCCAGTCTCCCCAAATATGTGATCTCCCCTCTTTGGCACCTCGGCTCCTTCTTTACGTCTCTGCAAACCTCCTTCAGGCTACACAAAAAACACCTGATTCACTTCTCCAAACTCCGCTACTTATTTATGACAACAGGACCTCCTTTTGTCAACTTGCTGCCGTATGAATACTTTCACATATACTTTATAAAATGCCCACGGTAGATACAAGGACCTCTTTTAATCCACTTGTTATCTCCTTCTTCAAACTATTCACTTCTTTTCGTTACGCCGGTATCCAAACTCACGAACCATACCCTATCTTGAGACAAACGACTGTTTCCTTTCGATGACCAAAATATGACTAACTTCTCCTCTCTCATGATCGACTCACCAAATTCCCATTTTAAAACGACCGTCCAATTAAAAAGCTTAAATTGTGTTTACCATGATTTTGGAAAAGCCTAATTTCGGTTTCAGAGAAAACTAAATAGCTTACTTTAAAATTGGTTTTTTTTTCAATACATCATTTATACATATTTCAAAAGATTAAAATATGGTCATTTAATACTCGACTATACAAACAATGAAAAGATTAACTTACAGGTAAAATGTCTTCTAATTCTAAACAAAGGTTTTTTGATAATTTTGTTTGAAACGGAAAAAGGTCGTTTGCCAAACAAATTTCTATTCTTATCTGCACTAAATCTTATCTTAAATTACTATATACAATTTGTTTATATTAATATCTTGAAATTTTATTTCGATGGATTTTTTTATTTATTTTTCTTTGGCTGGAAAAGAAAAAGTATGACAATATATATATATATATATATATATATATATATATATATAATATATATATATATATATATATATATATATATATATATATATGTATATATATATAAACCAAGAAATCACAAGCTTGTGCATTAGCTGAACACTCCATCAATCTAAATCACACATTTAATTTTTCACAAGCTTCAATTCTAGAGAGACAGAAACATGAACAGAAACGGTTATTTTTAGAAATGACACAGATACAAAAAAATAAAAAATGTGTAAATAGAAGATCAGATATTGACAAATTATGTAACATTTATTGTTACATATTAACATATCAATAAATACCGTCAAGATCTCATTTTCTATTGACATCCTAACATTAAAAATTCATATGTGCTTAAGCCAAACTGCTGACTGGATTAATTTATATTTTTTATAGACAATTAAATAAATTATAATAAAAACTATTGTTACTGGTTTTGCTTTTCACATAAAGTAACTGTATTTTCATTCATATATGTCCATTAATCAAACCATGACAATGACATATATAGTGACAATATAGTTATTTTTAATAAAAAAATTTTTTAATATATTTATAATGGTTTGTTTTGTAAAGTATAATAATAGTAACAACTGTAATCTCACGACTAGTAAGTAAGACAATTAACAATTTTAACTAGGTAATTTATATTTCTTTTTATAGATGTTTTGAAAAAGAATTAAATAAAATTCGAAAGCTTGACAGTAAGTCAAAGAGTTTTCTTTGTCTTGTGGGCCAAATAAACTGACAGCATCCTCAAAAATCATAATTTATATTTAAAATCAACAGTCAAGAATACCACCATCTTATATATATATATATATATATATATATATATATATATATATATATATATATATATAAACATATAAACTAAGTTAAAAATACAACTTTAAAAATGTATTTACAATCACCGTATACTGTGATACCGGCGAAAGCGATCAACTTGTACCTCTACACTTCCAAACTCCCTAGTACTTTTAAAATATTAAAAAATCTAATGCACACAGCAACTGACCTGTGTAATCAGAGCGTTTAAAAATAGTGTTTAATATTGTACCTGCCAATGAACCAATTTTGTTTGTCACATGAAAGTTGTGTGCGTTGTAGGTTAAAACATGTTATTTTCTTCATAAAGAAGGCTTTAGAAGGCTTTAGGCGTTTTGGAAATAATTGGGGAAATTTTCGGACTCCTCTATCCGTGTACCGAGTATAACAGGTAATAGGAATTAGTAACCGGCAACATTTATCCATACTTTTATTTCAGTAGCGTTCATCGTGGTCAACGAAAAATGTTTCTTTACCACTACCATCGGTTATCAACGTGATTCGTAAGGATTACTAAATCCATATCTGTTAAAACTGCAAATTAAGTAGTTTAGAGGTGTAGATTGTCGTTACTTGCGAGTTTATACTTGTTACTTTTGATACGATTTTGTATATAATCAGTTACAGTATAAGTGATTATAGTATCTTCAACATCTCTAGATACTGCAAATGAATTGATCACGCGTCCCTAGTGTTTATATTCTACTTTTCTGTTAGGCGAATATAATATATTAATCCCAATATTGCCCGGATTAATTTTTTTGAAAATTGTAAATTTTTTGCTAAAGTTAATCCCCAATGAATTAAATTAAACCAAAATACTTATTATTTTCAAAAAAAGTTTTGCAGTTTTTTTTTAAATGTATGTCGCCATATGGTGACGCTAGTTATTCAGGTTTGTTACTCATTTTTTATAAAATATAAAATTACATTCCAAATATAACCCGACATGACAATTTTTGCACAGTGTACGAATAATTAACGAACATCCCTTAAATGCACACCTCGTCTTTTTTCTCTCTGAAGTAGGTATTAAAATATGATCTCTTCATGATCATTATTGACGTAGATAGGCTTCTATCCCCTTGAGGTGCAGCTATCTATCGAAAAAGATATATTTTTGTACTTTAACGTTTGAAGTTTAGTTGTGACATTTTTGTACTCACATATATGGTCGATGATTTATTCAAGCATTTAAAATCGATACGTTAATCAACCATGTAAATAACTTCTTCTTCTTCTAGTTCCATAACCGTTATCGATCGTTGGATATCATGTTGACTACCATATTCGGTATCGTGACTTTATTGACAGCAGCTCTAACTAATGATGTGGTTGATTTTCCGTACCATTGCCAGATTTTTAGCCATGATGTTCTTCTACCAGGACCACGATTACCTTGGATCTTTCCCTAAATGATCAAATCTAAAAGGTCATATTTTTCAGGGTGTCTCATAATGTGAACGAAGTATTCAAGCTTGCCTTTCTTTATTATATTGACCAGCTGTGTTGTTTGGTTCAGCCGTCTAAGAACCTGCTTATTTCTACCTGTGTAGACCCAGCTTATTTTTAGTAGTCGTCTGTATACCCATACACATCTGAAAGGCTTTCAAGCGTTTAAGGATAGCCTCAGTTAGAGTTCACGCTTCCACACCATACAGCAGGACAGGAAAGCTGTAGCAAGATGTCATTCAAACCCTAAGGTCAATGCTAAGATCGTGACTGCAAAGTACTTTTTTTATTTTTACAAAGGCAGCTCGGGCTTGTTCTATTCGGCTTTTAATTTCTGCGGTTGGATCCCAGCTCTCATTGATATTACTGCCGATATACACGAGTTTCTCTACTCTGTCCACTGTGGCATCACTGACTTTTATACCGTCATCCTGTATATAATTTTGTTTACTTACTATCATATATTTAGTTTTCTTAACGTCGAGTTTTAATCCATACTGATCAGTTTTAATCCAAGTCTGTTTTATTTCGTTCAATAAATTTTGAAGGTCTTCTCCGCAATTAGCAAGCACTAAGGTATTGTCGGCATATCTAATATTGTTGACGGTTACTCCATTCACAATAATACCTTCGGTTGTCTCCATTAAGGCTTCCTTAAATATTTCCTCCGAATATAAGTTAAAAAGTAAAGGTGACAATATACAGCCTTGTTTCACTCCTCTTTTTATATTTATTTCATCTGACAGTTCTTGTTCAACCTTTATTCTTGCCACTTAATGCCAGTATAGATTTGTAATTATTCTTAGATTTTTACGGTCCAATCCAGCTGTTTCCAATATTTCTAGCATTTTGTTATGTCGGACTTTGTCAAAAGCCTTTTCATAATCAATTGCACAAATGTACACATTTTAATTTATATCTCTTCATCTTTGTACTAGCCCTCTATACTAAACAAGGCTTCTCCTAAACCCAAATTGAGTATTGCTAATTCTGTCCTCTAACAGCGTGTAAATTCTGCTGTGTATTACTCGCAGGAAGATCGTCAAAACGTGACTCATTAGACTTATTGTCCGATACTCACCGCATGTTTTTGGACGATGTTTCTTAGATATTGTGAGAAATGTCGACTGTCCAATCAGTTGGTAATATCCCAGTATCATAAATTCTGTTAAAGAGATTACACAGAGCTTTAATTCCATTTTCTCCCAAAAACTTCAGTATTTCAGCACTTATTTCATTGGGGCCAAGTGCTTTTCCATTTTTTGCCATTTGTATTAAACGTGTAACCTCACATTCTGTTATAGATGGACCTGATATAGCAATCGGTGTACAGGGTTCTACTCCCTCATCTTCAAATAATTCAGAAAGGTAGTTTTTCCATTATTTTAACTGTTCATTGATGTCTAATATTCTGTGTCCGTTTCTGTCTTCTAAACATTGGGATACTTGTTTCCGTTTGTTTCCAGCGACCTCTTTTAATTTCTTGTGCAGCTGAAACGTATCGTGTTTCTTTTCACATTGTTTAATTTCGTTACATTCTTTACTATGAAATTGTATTTTCGCGTGTCTTATCTTCTGTCGGATTATTGCGTGGATCCTCTTGTATTCGTTTTTATCTTTATTTCTGACTTCTCTTAATTGATCCATAAGTCTCAGTATTTCTTCTGTCATCCACCCTTGTTTTTTTCTTGCTTTTTTAGCCCACTCAATTTTGTTTATTATTGAACAGTCTTTAAGATGTCTTTAATTATGTCTAGTTTTCTTCAGTACTTTTCTCTTTGCTTGATGTTAACTTCATTTTTTGTTCTAATATACCAGTTATTTCTTGTTTTACAGTACCATTTAACATATTTTCTCTATCAGTAGTGACTGTTTGCTTATTCGTCCTTGCAACTCTTTTTAATCTTAGTCTTATTTTTCCTACTAAAATATTGTGATCTGTTGGTACATCTGCACCTGGATATGTTTTTACTGCTAATACTGAATTTCTATATCTCTTATTTATACATATCAAGTCTATTTGGTTACGAACAACTTGTTCAGGTGTATCTGCTGGTGATTTCCAGGTATAATGACGACGTTTTGGAAGTTTAAAAATTGTGTTTATTATTACTAATTGCTTTTCTCCAAAAGCAGGAGGAGATGAAATAGGAGGAGATACGAAAAGAAAGAGGAGATATGCCAACATATCTCCTCTTTCATTTCGTATTCCCAGACCATATTTTCCTATGATATCTTCCTGTTTACCTTCACCAATCCTTGCATTAAAATCTTCCACGATAATATTGAGATCGTGTTTCTTTGTAGGTGCTAATTACTTTTTCCAAATCATGATAGAATTTTTCAATTTCTTCTTGTTCATGTAAATATCACCCACCTCAATATTTTCGAACGTATTGCAATCCTATATCGACTGACATATCCGTCCACTAGGTCAGTTTCACTCATTTCACTATTATACTGAATATTGGCAAAAGGTCTTGGTACTTAACTACGTTTGTGTTCGGCGTTAGAATATCTTTTTGCTTGAGACAAAGGCGTCAGACCATAGGTATTCGAAGCAATTTTTACTGTATTATTGTCTAACCACCTTATGAATATAATGCCACTATTTGTTTCAATCGAATAAAAATAATTTCTTTTGCGTCCCGTTTTACGTGAAACTATTGAAGATGTACAAGGGCAGGTCTTTGGTACTCTATTCTCTCTTTTTTTTTTTAATTTCATCCAGCATAGAGATACAAGGTGCAAGTGCTCTTTCCAAACATTTGTTTGTGTACATTCCTAGACTAAGGATCTTTGCTTTGATATAATATCAAAATTGAGTGAATACTCTGAAGCAGCATTTATGCAACACTGTACCACTGTACATATTTGTTACCAAATTAAACGAACAATGTTTACTTAACCAAATAATCTTACCCACTTAAATTGAATATTCATTTGAAATGTCCTTTTCTTCTTCTTTTTCCTCTGTTAAGCAATTCTGCTTGTTGATTGGTGTACTAATAATGCTGTGGAAGGTTGTCACTCCATATTTTGCGTGGTCGTCCAATACTTCTGCGATTGGTGACTTATCCTTACTATTTTGCCAACACGGGTTCCTCCATTCTTCTTATGTGGTTATTCCATTATATTTTCTATTTTGAGTTCATTTATTTATACACTGTACGTTACATTTTATTTTAACGTCTTCACTTATCTTTCCATCTTTGGGGGAAATTTGACTGTCACAGAGCTTGTAGATTCTCTTATGAATTACCTTTAGGAACAATTTTAGAAGATGACTCATGAGGCTTATAGTCTTATAGGCTTATATTCTTAATAGTTCTGCATAATTATTATAAATCAGGCTTTTCTGTTTTACTTTAAAGTCATTTTTAAAACTAAATTGTATGTGGCTTATTAGTTGTCAGTCTTGTAAGTTTTATAATATGATAATCATGATATCTTTACGACACATCTTATTACACTTATCATACGGAATTGATTACACTTTCATACGATTTTATGCAATTTTGATTGTATTTTTTATATTTAATGTATTTTTTATTTAAAACACTTCAATTAAAATATCTGTTTATTTGTTTTGCTGATAATATTGTTTTTAATATCTTAGTCGGTAGTGCCTCTTACATTCTATTATTTATGGAAAATTTTTATATTGTTTATCAACGAAACGATATTAAAATATCTCAGGCGATGACCTTCCAGAGAAAATTATTAATAATTTTCAATATCAGATGCAGACAGCAGTGACATAATGTATAGAGATGTATTTTAGATTGTATGAAGAAAATATACGTTCTTCATTACCGTAAATAACTGTTTTATTCTTGATGAATTATGGTACAAAAAAATATCTTATTATGATATAATTTATGACTATGATTAATGCAATTACAATTATTGTAATTGGGAATAAGCTACAATTTAAGTTTTGTCACTTTAAAAATCGTTTTCAAAATACAACAAATTAAAAAATGAAACATTTTTTTTTTGTGTAATTCTTTGATTTTATGTTTAAATTACTATCACCAAATTTATATTTAAACACCAAATTCTGATTTTGTATGTATGTATGTTATTTAAAAAACCTAAATAGAGAATTTGATATATCTCAAATATGTAAACACGCATGAGAAAATAAACAGTTCACTGGAAAGATTCAAGTATAGTCCTAAAAGAAACAGATGGTAAAAAGAGCAAAATCAAAGAAGTGGCTCTATTATTATTATGCGAAATGGGACCAACTGTGTCGCAAACTCCTTGGTAGAATGCAGTAGAATCTGGTTACCCATATTAAAAGAAGAAGTTACTTAAAGAAAAATACCACTATTACTAAGTCAGTAACATATCGAGGATACATCGTTTATGCTTTTTAACAATTTAATGCATACAACAGCCTTTAGGCTTTACATTATTAAATGCAATATGGTAGGTTTGTAGCGCAGATAAGCGTTTTTAACAAAACCACTTTCACCTCCAGCATGTACTATCACAAGCATCTGTCTTTTAGATACTAGTTTTTGAAGGCCCTTCTTTGAACTATCAGACCAGCTCTTTCGGTAGGTATGAGATGAATGAAGGTATGTTTCATTCATATATATATTTGGGCGATTCGCGTTCCTGTAACGTTTCATACTACGTAAGAAATTCAGTATAAGATGTTGAATATTGGGCTTTTTGATTAATAATTTTTTATTAGTTCTAGTTTTTCGCCAACGAAATTCCATCTTTCTAATTACTGTTCGTAGGCTTTCTAGGGAACCTGAGTAGTTGTAGTCCTCTGCAAATGTTTTGTGTATGCGTTTCACAGTTGGCACTTGTTTTTGTGTTATACAAAAATCTATTAAATAATGTCGAAGACGCCTTATATCAAAATCGTCGAAACACGTTTTTGAAGCGCTTTTTTTTTCTCTTTTTGTTTGGAGTCACAAATGAGGAACATTCGCCGTCTTTAATTAATTGAATTTTCCGAGCAATTTTTTTAACGCTGCTTAAACTAACACCTGTTGCCAATACCACGCGCTCCTGCACATTTTTCAAATGTCTACACGGTTTATTGTCTTTGACTTCCTTTTTTCTTATAAAATAATTAATTACATTTGCTATCACTTCCCGTGTCTGATTATTTAAAACTTTTCCCATCAGATTCAATTTAAACTATATGTTTAATATAGGTACACAACACAGATTTGCAAATTTGGAAATAACTCTCTTTGCGGTTCGTAATTACAAAAAATGTTTCGAAGACTCGCGATTATTCAAGCCTAGGTTACACGAGCCCCTCGGTTAACAGATTCAAAATTTTGCCATGGTTTTACGTTTTATAGTCGTACTTGTTGAATCACAATATCGAGTAATAAAAAAAGAAAAAAGAGGTTAATCTTCGTAAATGAGTATATTTAAAAAACATTTTAAAGGGCTACATAAAAAAAAAAACGTTTTCGGAATAAAACATTCCATTATCAGGTTTAAAATTGCAAGGTTAACATGCCTGAGCCACCAAAATATCAAGGTAAAAACCATTTAAATTACATGTAGTTGTAAAAGAGTGTACATAATGTTGTTATAAATCTGTGATGTTAAATCATCATCATCAATGGTACTACAGCCCTATGAAAGAGCCTCGACCTTCTCAAGTCTATTACGCTAGGCAGTCCTATCCATTGCCAACCGTTGCCAGTTTGCTGCGCCTATCTTTCTACCATCCTCATCTACACCATCCTTTCATCTGAGTTTTGGCCTACCCCTTTTTCTACTTCCCACAGGTTGTGACATCAGGATTTTTTTAGGAGGGTTGTTCTGCTGTGATCTTGCTAGATGTCCTGCCCATCTTAGTCTTCCTATTCTTATAAGAGATACTACGTCTTTACCACCAAATATTAGTTTATATCTGTGGTATACCTCGTAGTTGTATCTCCTACTCTAAAAACAATTTTCACAGATGCCACCAAATATTCCTCTCAGGATCCTTCCTTCAAATATAAGCAGAAGGTCTTCGTCTGCCTTGGAGATGGTCCATGTCTCTGATCCATATGTCAATACTGGCTGTATAAGGGTTTTGTGTATGGTTATTTTTGTTTTTTGGCTTAAGTTTCTACTTCTCATATGTCTACTCAGTCCAAAATAGCATCTGTTTGCCATTATTATCCTTCGCTTGATTTCTTTCATTATGGCGTTCTCTTTGGTGATCAGGGAGCCTAAGTATGTGAATTTGTCCACCACTTCAAAGGTAGAGTTATCAACTGTAAATTGGGGACCGATGTTCCTGACTCTATTGTTGGGTGTTGATGCCATCATCTTAGTTTTCTCCTCATTTACTTGCAGGCCCATAGATTTTGAGGCATTTGAGAAGGTGGTATACATTTCTTCTAGCTTGCGTGTTGTGAGGGCAACTAGGTCCACATCATCTGCATATGCC
The DNA here is from genome assembly GCA_918026665.1 of Diabrotica balteata. Taxonomy (NCBI): domain Eukaryota; kingdom Metazoa; phylum Arthropoda; class Insecta; order Coleoptera; family Chrysomelidae; genus Diabrotica; species Diabrotica balteata. The sequence goes on along the minus strand of OU898280.1, from coordinate 33,842,255 downwards.
AAAATTTGGGATGATTTATTAAAAATATTTCCTCTGTTGTCTATTCGGGCATCTCTGATCGCCTTTTCTAGTGCTATGTTGAAAAGGAGACACGCCAGCGCGTCTCCCTGTCGCAGCCCAACATGCTTTCCAAACGCCTGTGATTGTTCGCCCTGTATTTCGACTATGCAAACCACATTACGCATTGTAGCCTTAATCAATCTTATCAGTTTTTCGGGGATGAGGAATTCATTCATGGCTTCATACAATTTATTTCTTGACACTATCATAGGCAGATTTGAAGTCTACAAAAGGATGGTATGTATCGATATTGAATTCATTGGTTTTTTCCAGTATTTGCCTTAGCACAAAGATCTGATCTGTTGTTGATCGACCAGGCCTAAAACCACTTTGATATTCCCCGAGAAGTTCCTCTGAATATGCACTTAGGCGACCATATAAGATCCTCGAAAATATTTTGTATGCTGTATTAAGGAGGGTTATTCCCTATAGTTTCTACATTCCAATTGGTCACCCTTTTTGTGTAGCGGGCAAACTATTCCAATACACCACTCTTCCGGGATTTGTTCCTCATTCCAGGCTCTCAGTATTATTTTATATATTTGATTAGTCACAGTAGCACCTCCACATTTAATAAGTTCCGCGGGTATACCATCACTTCCTGGAGATTTATTGTTTTTTAGGTGTTTTATTGCATTTCGTACTTCTTGAATTGACGGAGGCTCTAATGGTACATTGTTGCTTGCTCCTGCGAGTGGTTGATTTGGATCTGGATCTTCTGCTTCTATAGTAAGTAGTTCTTTAAAGTGTTCCACCCACCTTTTTAGTACTTTTTCTTTTGTATTTAGTATATGCCCCTCCTTATCCTTACATAGTCTGAGCCATGGTTTGAATTCTTTTCTTGCATTATTCAGAGTTTTGTAGAATTTTCTTGTTTGCTTTTTCTTTTTTAATACCTCAAGTTCTTCCAATATTCTATTCTCGTGAGTTCGCTTTTTTCTTTATGAATGCACTTCTCTTCTTTTCTGAGATCTTTTTATTTTTGCTGTTTTTCTTGGGTTCTTCTTTGCTGCATCAGTTTATATGCATCGTTCTTTCTTCTTGTAATGTCCTCACACTCAGCATCAAACCAGTCATTACGTGGTGGTGGTCTTTCTGGCCATAGGATATCAGTTTCTGCATCTTTAATATTATTTTTACACATTTCCCATTGTTCAATAATTGTTAGGTCCTCATGAATTATGTGTTTAGTTTCGATATAGTTTTGAAACCTTTCTACTGTTTGCGGATTTTTGGGGAGTTCAATATTGGGACGCGTTGTTTTGGTACTTCTCTCCTTCTTCGCATTTGAGATTCTAGTTCGAATTCGTGCCAACTAGGAAGTGATCTGAATCAATATTGGCGCCTCGATAGGTGCGGACATCCATTAGGTTTGAGAAGTGTCTAGCATCTATGATCACATGATCAATTTGGTTGTTGGTTAGTTCATCAGGTGAGGTCCAAGTCCACATATGTATTTTTTTGTGTAGAAAACATGTGCTTCCTATGATCATGTTCTTTGCGGCTGCGAAGGTGACTGCTCGGTGTCCATTCAAATTGGTATCATTATGGAGACTATATCTACCGATGTGCGGTAGATATATTTCTTCCCTTTCGATTTTTGCGTTCAGATCACCGATTACTATTTTAATGTCATTTTTGGGACAACTGTCATATGTTCTTTCTAATTCCTCATAGAAATTGTCCTTTTCTTCGTCTTCCTTGTCCTCTGTTGGGGCATGTACATTAATAAGACTAATATTAAAAAACTTACCCCTGATCCTTAAGCAGCTCATTCGCGGATTTATTGGCTTAAAATCTATAACCAAGTGCTTGACTTTATTACTGACTATAAAGGCTGTCCCAAACTCATGTCTAGTTCTATGGCAACTATAGTATATATTGTAGTTTGTTTTTTCGAGTATGCCATGACCTATCCATCGTACTTCTTGTATTGCAGTAATATCAGCGTTATATTGTGATAATATGTCACACATTTTTTGGATGTTTCCAGGTTCGTTGAGTGTGCGAATATTCCAGGTAAATACTTTAAGATCGTTGTCCCTATTTCGTTGCATAGGTCGTCGTCGAGATTTCCGTCCAGCATTTTTAACTTTAGATTTCGTAACTATGGGTTTTTACATGGTTGGGTAGTTAACTCAATGCCAAACCCCCTTTTCGAAGGGCCATTTTAACCGCTCCCGTGAGGTCCTGACCCAACTTTCCACCCGGGGTAGGATACCGGATCTCCAGCTGGGTTGCTCGGTTAACAGGGAACACCATCGTGAAGGCGAGAGTCGGATTTGACTAGAAGAGGCTAATTGGAGTAAACGGGAATCCACTCCATATATTCGCATTCTACCCTTTATCCCCCCTTTATATTTTACTCTATAACTTATCCTAGTTTATTATTTAACTCCAGCTGTAACTGTAACTAGTAAGAGTCACCAGCTGTAGTCCGTTGAAAGAGGTTTACTCTCCGGATACTGAAACTCACTTTAACCATGGGTGTTTTCCCCTTCCAGTCACCCCTTCCTTTCCAAGTTCCGGTTTTCCCCTTTCCAGTCGTGAAGTATACGATGTACAATATCAGCAGGTTTATTTGATTTGTTGTAGGTCCTTGTGGCTGATTACCACAATACACCTCTAAATTTGAAACATAACATGTCTGGGCATCACACAATACAAATACTTTTAACCCATACTTTGCAGGCTTGGACGGGATATATTGAATAAAACTGCATCTACCGTTAAAAGGTATTAACATTTCGTCAATTGTTACTTCTTCTCCTAAACAGTAGTTATTGTTGCAGTTCTCCACAAAACGATCCAGTAGAACTCGAATAGCAGCAAGCTTATCAGTTTCTTTGCGTATTCCTCTACTATTTTTGCCATCAAATCTTAGAGCAGCAAGCAAAAATAAAAATCGATCAGCACTCATGCACGCTCTAAATATTTCTGAGCCGGTTCCGTCTGTAGTCCACAATTCAAGAAAACGTGTATGGTTTTGCTTTTTAGTGCCTGCAAGAAGTAGAAGTCCGATAAACGCCATAATTTCTGTTTTTGTTGTGTCTTTAGCCCATCTCGGCTGGTTATACTTTATTCGCATACCTGCAATTTTTAAGTTTGTACACTCAAATATAAGTTCAATATTGTCGTCACTAAAATTTTTTTCGAAATAGTAAAATAAAAATAAAAACATTTATTGCCTTAATAAAATGTATACATGTCAAAAATAATATTGTTGCCTTCTTTCTTCTTCTGCGTACCGCCTTTGCACCGTCAGCGTTTGTTTCTTCTTCCTCTCGGTTCCTGGATTTTTCTGGGTGGTGTCCTCGTCTGCTTCTGTAGGTACTGTATCGGCAAACGTACCTACTTCCCTGCATGCCTGGCTTCTAGACCCTGATCAGGTGGTCGATCAGTCTATGGGTGGATCTGTATATCCTCTGGATCCTGTTCTTCTCGAGGATATCCCTGGTCTTACGTACGTAGTATCGAGTCGAGGTGGACTCCTAAGTATTTGACCGTCTCTGATTCCTGAATTCTGTTGAATCCTACTGTGATCTCGTTCAGTGGTGGTCGTTTTTCCTGGGTGAATATGATGAACTGTGTCTTTTCTGCGTTGATCTTGATTTCCCATTTTTCCGTGAAGTCCGTGATTCTTTCCAGGTGGTACTCCATGTCATCTATGATTCTTCTTTTATCTTTTCCGGATGCATACACTGCTGTGTCGTCTGCATACAGGGCTGTAGAAGTCCTTGGATCTGTTGGAAGGTCTGAAACAAAAATGTTATATAATATAGGTGATAAAATGCTGCCCTGAGGCATTCCTTCCTGGATTTCTTGAATCTTTTGGTCAGCTGAAACTTGAAAAGTTCTATTAGATAAATAAATATCACAAATATTAATGAAATAGTGCGGAAGTCTAGCTTTGTCCATCTGGTAGATTAGTGCCTTCTTCCAAACCGTGTCGTATGCTTTTTCTATGTTCAGTATGCCTAATCCTGTCTTGTGTTTCCTGTTGAATTTTATCTTCACATCGTTGATTATCCTTGCTAGTTGAAGTTCGCAGTTTCTTCCTTTTCTGAATCCGAACTGGTCTTCTTGGATCATTCTTCTTCTTTCTGTGTGCTTCACCAGTCTCTTGTAGATAATTTTTTCCAAAATTTTTCCCATCGATTCCAGGAGTGATATGGGTCTGTAGCTTTCTGGTCTTCTTCCATCTTTCCTTTGCTTCAGAAGAGGTATGATTTTGGCGTGTTTCCAGTTGTTCGGAAAATGTCCTTTTTCCTGGCAGTATTTGAAGATATAGTACAGCTGTACTATGATCTTCTTCGGAAGTTCTTTGATGTTGATGTTGTGGATTTCTTCTTGTCCTGGTGCTCTGCTTCCTTTCAGCTTCCTGATGATTTTTTTTTTCGAAAGCACTTTTCTCATTGATAATATTTATAGCACTCAGTTTTGGCCCAGGAAGTATTTTTACAATATTTTTGCTGCAAGTTTTGCTAAATTTTCTCACCACTGAATATGTATACCACTTTGTTTGTTTAGCTTTCGCTATAAAATACTCATCTTCATCGCTTTCTAAACTCTTACCATCGCTCTTGTTATCTGAATCAGAAGAGTCTGTATCAATTAATTCTATCTCTGACTCAGTGTTATAATCGTTGTCTTCCGTAATTTCTTCCTCTTCTTCTGACGAACTGGCATTCTCTTCTCCCCTAACTTCTTCCTCAGATTCTTCTTCGAACAATACTTTAGCCATAGCTCTAAGCTCATCTTGTGTGAGACTTTTAGGGTTTCTAACATGCACTCGATCCCTATAAAAAATATTTGCAGTTTCCATTTCACATTTTTGTGCAGAAGTAAGTTTTTTGTGTAGAAAGTACAATGTAACATTTACTACACAGAAAATAACCCGTTTGCAGGTAATTTAAAGTTTAACTCGTTAAATTTACGTACATAACTATGTGCGTGGTGACTGAAGGCACCGTTCGGAAACTCACTTTGATATTTTTTATCACAACTCAACTATTCGATCAAAAATCACGTATCGACTGTAACAGACAATGGTTGATACTAAAGTGATAGGTTACGTCGAGCGTCGTAAACGCAGAAAATAGTTTTAAGAAACGGCCTTAACACGCATGGTGTACTGTGTACACGAGAGTTTTTTCGGTATCTGAGGTAGTCACGGTCCCAATTACTACGGATAATCGCGAGTCTACTGTATTCACTTCAAAAATCGCCGATTACGTCATTCTGCTAACACTGATTATTTAATGTCTAACACAGTGGTTCTCAACCTTTTTGTGGCGACGGAACACTTTTAATTACCGAAAAAAATTGCGGAACACCAAAGCAATAACATGCATATATTGATAAACAAATTAGGATTAGCACACAAATTCTGTAATAAACTTTATTATACGTACTCAAATTTGTAAAATTTTACTTAAAATATGAAAACAAAAAACATTTTTAAAATTAACAAAAGCGTAATTCTCAAAATACATTATATGAGTAAATACTTCAAATTAGTGAGACACTTGTGCCTGGTGTCGTTTGCAAATTTGCTCAATATCAGGCCTGATGTGGGAAAGAGCTACTCTCATTTCTTGTTCTAAGTTTAGCAGCCTTTCCCGTTTCTTATTTTTATTGTTTGTTAAAGATGAGAACCCAAATTCACATAAATAGGACGTTGAAAACTGTATTAAAATACTAATCGCTTTTTTGGCAAGAAGTGGATATTCCTCTTGGACCAAGATCCAAAATTCCTGAACATTCACTTCTGAAAACTTAATTTTCAGAGTACGATCAGATGACAACGAAATAAATTCTTCTTCTTAGTTCAGAGAATACTGGAAATTGGCTGTATTACTTGTGCTAAAAGGACTTCTTATCCTGTCATATTTTTCTACGTTCAGAGATGGAAAATACCTGGCAATTGTCTCCTCTAATAGTGATAAGTGTTCTGTAACTATATGCGTGATTTCTTGTTCTTTATCTTCATTACCTTCATTCTGAAGCAGTGGAAACATATCCATTTTATTTGTCGCTAAAATGCGCTTCTTCCAAAATGACAATTTTTTCTGGAAAGCTGACAGCTTGTCCGTGGATGTTAAAATATTTTCATTTTTGCCTTGCATACTTGAGTTAACGCCATTTAAATAATTAAAAATATCGGCCAAATATGCCACTTTAGTGCACCATGCATCATTTTCAAAATATGTGGTAAATGTGTCATTACCTTCTTCTTGGAAAAAAGTTAACAGCTCCGTTCTAAGTTCATAAATTCGACATAATACTTTGCCCCTTGACAACCATCTAACTTCGGTGTGCAGCAACAAACATTCATACTTTGATTCCATTGAGATGCAGAGTTGTTTAAAAAGACGGGTTTTTAGTGGTCTTGATTTGATGTAATTCACGACATTAACCACTTGGTCTAATACAGATTTCAAAGTAGCTGGTAGCGTTTTTGAAATTAGAGATTCTCTATGCAAGAAACAGTGCGTAGATATGATATTTTCATTTCGATTTTTTGCAAGGGTACAAAAACCTTTTATGGAGCCTACCATGGAAGGGGCACCATCCGTACAAATTCTTACGCCAAAGTCCCATGATATATTTTTTTTTCTCTAAATATGACGTTATGGAATCAAATACATCCTGGCCTGTTGTATGTGCTGTAAGTTCTCTGCTGCATAAAAACTGATTGACTATTTCACCTTCGTCGACAAATCGAATAAATCCTAATAAATGAGCTTTGCCTCTAATATCAGTGGATTTGTCCACCTGCAATGCGAAGTTTTTTTTGTAAAGTTTATTTGTAACTTTTTCCTCAATATCTGCAGATAAATCAACAATCCTCCTTCTTATTGTATCATCCGACATAGGAATTTTCCATATTTCGTTTTGTGCATCGTTGCCAAACATAATTTTGACCATCTCACAACATGCTGGTAATAAGAGATTCTTCAACAGTGTGTGGTTTCTGTTTCAAAGCAATTAATTCGGCGACCTTATATGAAGCTATTTGTGCTTTGTCGTAAATTGTTAGCGACCTTTCAAATTGTTTCGCTTGTTTAGCTTGTGTCTCCAAAAGTCGCTTGAAATAATCTTTATTTTTTGAAGCTACACTAGCGTGTTTGGTAGTAAAATGGCGTTTTAATTTAGCCGGAGCCATTGCGCTATTAGCGAGTGTTTGCCCACAAACAATACACTTGGGAATTGGACAGTCTGCTTCCCCAGTCCAAATGAAGCCATAATCCAAATATTGCCGGTTCAACATTTTTTTGCTGTGCTTCGATTTGTCATCAACCCCACTTCGTAAAGTTCCAGTATCTCCGCTGGTGCTCGCTTCATTATCATTAATTATGAGTTGTTCCACAGTAGTTTTCCTTTTAAGTTTGAGGAACTTATCCATTTTAATTTATTCGTCTCTAAGCAAAATAATGCGAATGAATGCTTCACATTTTGTATAAAATATGCAATTACTTACCTTTGATAGATAAGCCGTACGTAAACGTTATCATAAAAGACTGACACAGCGATTTTCACGTATTACGTTTGTGAAATGTAACAAATTCAACATTCAGTTGCAGACTGTGGCGTGGGTGACTCAGATTGGCTGTGGACACTGCGGAGCTCAGCACTCAGCGCTTATAAAATCCAACGTCTGCACTGTGCCGACGCGGTGTTGTCACGTTGGGCAAATGAACATTTACGCTGCAGAATTTTATTAAATTAAAATGTACGTAAGTGGCTATTTTAAAATTTGAAAATATTTATTTGAAAAGAGTAATTTAGCAAAATGGTATGTAGGATTGCGAGTATTTCGAGGAACACTTGGAAGAAATTCGCGGAACACTAGTGTTCCGCGGAACACCGGTTGAGAACCACTGGTCTAACAAATGGGTATAGCCATTGATGGCTATTTAAAAATGATTTTTTTTTTAGTTTCTGAAATAATAAATGTATTTTATAGATTTGCAATATATTGTATATTATTAATCAGTATTTATTTTCACTTGACTGGTATACGCTCTTTTTATTTTTATTTCTGAAAAGTTGTACAATATATAATTTTCATGACAAACGGAAGACAAGATATGTGTGCTACGAACTAGTTATTTCGATCAAATATGTCCGCCCGTCCCATCTCTTACCGGTAACATCCATCATCACCAGTCTACTTTAACTTTTACTTCTCGGTCTCGGTTTAGTTAGCTTTGGGTTTGAATCAGATATACACCTGTGGGCAGTTTCAAGTCCTTTTGTTATAAATACAAGTTCGCGCTTGCTACTACGACATAAAGGTAATGTGTACTTTAATGTTAGTAAATCAACATTCATTTGCATTTAAATCGATTACATTTAATTATGTGGAAATATTGGAGTGTTTGTTGCCTGTGATTGCGATACTATGTTCTGTACAATGAAAAGTAAACAATATCTTTACACAGGACCACAAATTACATGCTTCGCTTGAGTTTAAATATTGCGAATATGGCAGTACATGATTAAAAAAATTAAACTGGGTTTTATTTGTAGTTAACCCTTATTTTACACCTCAGAGTATTTAATTTGTTATAAATATTTATCCATTGTTGACCGTAGTTGTTTAATAAATAAAAACCAATCTACCATAAACTAAAATTACAAATTCTACGTTCTCCCTAATGATTAACCGTCGAACGCTGAACATATTTTTTATCCAGAATGCTGAGTATATTTTTTATCCAATAAATCCAAACATTCGAAATGTTATACTAATTCGAATAACCAAAACTATTAAATAATTAAATCTTTAAAAACGTAGTTTCAAGTAAAAACTTCTTTTGTAAAATGGTATAAAATATGTTAAAATTTTCCAGCCTCACACACACACACACACACGCGAGGCGTTTAACCCAACCCCTAGTGACATGTGTATACCACTGCTAGTCAGTGGGATCCACATGTCCGAAGATCAAACCGGTCTCGCTCCAGAAGAATAAATCATTCTGGATCGGTACCTATCTGATGGAAGGCTTATGAACTTTACGTCGGGCGATTTGGGTAATGAAGAACACCCTCCATATCTACAGGGTTGTGGTTAGGCCACCTAAAATCAAGGGGTTGCTATAAGCTTTTCTCCCTAATTACTTTACTGAATTTACTTTGGCGTTAGCAAATTTTTTGGACCTGATGTCCCTAAGAAAGTGTGTGCCCTGCACGAAGAGGCACCAACCTAGGTTGGTGCCCCTTCGCGCAGGGAAAGTGTGTGTTCGGTCACTCAGCTGCCGATTTGGAAAAATTTAATTTGTTCTCCTCTCCAGCTGAGCACCCGACTGATCTGGCCACCGAGCCCATGCTTGTCGCACATGGCTTCGATGCTCAGGAGAACTTAAGGTTCTCTTTGTATTTTTATTCAGATTGTTGTTATCACTCTTGCTGATATGTACCATTTCTAAGAATGTTCTCTTAAATTTATTTTTCTCTCTGGCTAATATTTTTACATTGTTGAAATCTATCTTATGGTTTAGATCGATAGTATGTTCTGCCAAAGCACAAGTGGGTTTATTTAGTCTACAGTCACTCTTATGAGAAATGATACGACTAAACAGATTTCTTCCAGTTTCACCAATGTACGTGGATGGACATTCAGTACATTGAATGCAATAAACAACATCTCGTGACTCTAAAGTAGTTAGGGGTTATTTTATTTTGCTATACAGCTGACGTATGGATTTCATGTTCTTGTTAGCTATTTTGATGTTCTTAAATTCTTTGAAAATTTTAGTAAGTTCTACGGTTAGTTTTGGAATGTACGGAAGGGCATAAAAATACACACTTGTTTGAGAAAAATTGTTTTGTGCTGAGGGCACTGATTGTGAATTAGTGAGAATGTTATTTCTGTTAACAAATGGAACATTAAAAATTAATTTATTAATCAGTCTTAGAGGATATGAATTTTCAACAAAAATATTCCGTAAGAGGTTAAGATCATGTTGGAGATAATCTGGATGTGATAACCTTTTCACATGTTCTTTCAATGCTAGGACTAGGTTGGTTTTCATTCTAGGAGGATGGTGGGAATGGTAGCTTATGAATCTATTGCTACATATACGTTTTCTATACCATTGTGTTTTCACAACATTAACCTCACATCTATGCAAACTCATGCCCATGCCCTCCCTTGGCACTCAATTTAAAGTTGGTAATATGGTTGCTAGTACTTAAAATCACAAAGGGTATATTGTTAGACATCAGTTTGAAAGTTTGTTTTTTGGAGTTACATCGAACAATTTAAACAACAATAGTTCCTCCTACTGCCTCTTTCTGTTCGTGAGATGTGACTGAATTCAAACCTGCAAAGACGACTGTTTTTTTATCAAACATGTCATCTTACTTTTTACATTTTAAACTTTGTAACGTATTCATTAACTTTTAAGTTATTTTTAAATTTTTAACAGTTTTAATGCCTTCAGCAATTCATGTCATATTATGTTATTTAACGTTGTGTTTTATATGCTATGAATCTTACTTTCTGGTAAGTTTTTATAACTTTTATATTGCATCAGTCAAAGTTTATAACACAGTAATTTTCATATATTCATTGTAGACCTTGATAAAGGTGGCAAACAACCACCGAAAGCTCGGATTCAGAATTAATAGTACGCCTTTTTATTGACTACCACACCCAAAAAGAAAAAAGTATTTACATATATATATATATATATATATATATATAAATATATATATATATATAATATATATATATATATATAGTTTTTAACTATAACATCAATGCAGTTTCCAAACATATGCGTCCAGCATTCAATGGGAGATAATGCGTGTTACGCTTCACCAACAACCCCAGGTAAATGGGTCACTATATTTTCGTTCTGTGTTCTAATATTTCTAATTGGGACAAATTTTCTCCATGTAGTTCCATCTTTACCAAAAAAAAACATAAGCCTCTGTCATGACCCATTTGTTCCTCATTTTCTTTATTATAGACTTCATTCTCATTTAGAATTTCCTCATCTTCATTTTCCTGCTCGGTGTCTGTATCATGACTACTGATCACTAATCCCTAGAAAATCTGGATCCGCGATCGAATCGTCGTCTATTTTACTTTCAGTTTCCCCATACAGATTCATTAGCCCCCCTATTTCCAGTTCATAAGGATCCATTTTACAATGCTAAAATACAATATTTTGTCAAATAAATCAGATTAGTAAATTATGCAGCTACTTCGTACCTTTATAATGTTTGTACAACCGAATCTCGATATGAAATTATTCTTATATTGATATTTTACAAAAATTTGTAACACTTTTCATATACTTTACTATTTTCTTTGTGAGATTTCGAGATTTCAATCGTAAAGCACTTCAAACAAGTTTTTTTATACAGACACAGTAGTGGTGGGTAGTTCCGGAACGAACTAATTCCTGGAACTAGTTCATTTTATATTATAAATGAAATAGTTCCGAAAATTAAATGGAACTAGTTCCGAAGAACTATTAACGTCACTCTTGATCTTCTATTTGATACCGTCATTTGTGCGCGAACTGCATCTCTAAGTATTTCTTCGATCGACGAAAACGAAAAAGGAACTAGTTCCGAGCCGGAGCCGATTAGTGGATAAAATAACATAGTTCCGAGGAACGAGGAACTGTATGATAATCGTGATCGGTCCGGTATGCGATGCTTGATCGTTGGCTATAACTTCAGCTTGTAGGTACATACATACGTGTACGTGTATACATTATACTGTGCTTAGATTAATTTAATATAATTGTGTGTAGTAGCCGTGTTATATTTATGTTATAGTTATTGTTAAATTATTTACTGGTCATGATATTTTTAGAGTTTAGTTTAATTGTGATTTAATGATTAAATTTTAAGAAATTCTTACGCTTATAGTTTCAAAAGTAAATATTTTTAAAAATCATATGATACACATCAGTATGATCCTGTTTGGCTTTCACGTGCTTGTATTGACAATTGGGAATATGTAAAATGAATGTAGTTCTTACACCCAACGATATAATTAAATTTTACGACTTCCTGTCTTCTATGTCGAAAAAAATTGCTATGTAAGTAAAGTATATAAATATATACAATGTGTTTAACATCGCTTCGAATTTAGTTTCCCATCGTTTACAATATTTTACTTTTATTTTATTTGTGATGTCGAATATCGAACCTAAACACTCGATCCGATTCATATCAAGATTGATCATACCGATCTGATCGCAAAGTTAGTCATAGTTCCAAAGAACTAGTTCCAGGAACTAGTTCCTTTTTAGGAACTGGATCTAAGGAACTAGTTCCTACAAAGGAACTATGAAGCCCACCACTAAGACACAGACCACAGACAAAAAATGTTTATCGGTGAACTGACGTATTTTCTTGGAACAACCGAATAATCCAGTTCACAAAAATGCACAGGGTTGCCAAGTGAAACAAGCTTGCAAGAAAAATAAAACTAAGAAGCAGTGTAAATATTGTTACACATTTTGTTATGCAGCAGCTATTTAGAAATTTCAAAAATAGTTTTTTGTATAAAAAAACGAATGGTATTTAGTTTCTAGGAAGGTACTGAAAAGGTAGAAATTTAAAAAAATAAAATGAGAAAATTATCCGAAATTTTTATTTTGTCGTATACTCACAGACCACACCCGATGAACGGAGGGTTAAATATAATAATTTTGACGTTGGGATTTATAATTCGGAAACCATTCTTAAAATACAAATTAAATAAATCATTTCGTTATGATGCTTGGTACTATAAAAAGACTCTTTTATCTGCATCATTAAATTTTAGTGACTTAACTTTGACATTATATTATACATTTTAAAGTAGGACAAAATGATAATGGTTGTTATGTTTAGTAAGCGTTCTGGGACAAATTTATTGACCAATAGTTCATTTGATTATATGAATTTAACCTGAATTTGAAAATACCTATTAAACAAATATTAGCGGAGATTTGATTTAAGAGGAAAAATCGAGAAACCTATCCCGACATAATGGGTTACTTGGTAATGCATTTAGTTTAATTTTCAATATTAATAACACATAAACTCTTGAAATTACTTTGGAACATTTATGCCGGATAATTGTTCAGTCATTGACAATGTGTTCTCATAGCTTTTTCTTTCGGGAGAGGATCTCTTATTCACCAGGTATAGCAACATTTTCCATGTTTTAAGGCTGTTTTCGCAGTTATAGCATACTGCGATTTGAAGTGGGCGTATCACTTACTTTTCTACATGTCAGACCCTACGTGACTTCCTAATAGTTTGGATGTTTATTCAGTGGCGCCGGCCCTCGGGTTGTTTAAAATAAATGCATTATTCTCCATTCAAATTAGTTTTGTCGGAATACTTTTTTTTAGATTAATTATCGTAAATAATGTTTTAAAAAGAATTAATCACATTTTTAATTTATATGTCTTAGCTAAACATAGTATTAAATAAAAATTTGTGAAACGTGACTGCAAAAAACACCATGGTGTTTATTTATAATAAATTTAAATTTTGTTATATTAATATTAATATTAATATTAATATATAATTAATATTTTGTTAATATTTGTTAGAGAAAACTGATATTAGCGTACTAAAAATTAAACAAAAAATATTTTTATTTATCTATAAAAAATTGGTACCTGCGAAACCATCATAATAGTAAATGTATTTAGTATATATAATAGTAAATAGTACATATCTGGCAAGTAGTTCGAGGCGACGCACTGCGAGGAAAAAGCTCTCTGAATGGAATATACATTATTTTAATATATTTATAGGTTGCAGTTACATAAGAAAAATATCCAATTGATGAATAAAACACAAATCGTGGATAGTTATTTCATCATATCAGTGGCATTTCAGCTCGTCATGAGCCAAAGGCTTCTTCAGAACAATCTTCCATTCGCCCCTGCCTCTGGCAACTTTCTCCATGCTTTAACTCCGATGGATTTTAGATCATCCTCTATGTTATCTTGATACCTAAGTTTTGGTCTTCCTCTGGATCGTCTTCCCACTGGTCCTCTTCGGTCGAAATTTTTTCTGATCGTTTCATCTTCATCTCGCCTAATTACATGTCCTATCATATCAATCAAAGGCGTACTAATTTAATAAATTTTCCAACGTCAGGTACTACACCTGAAGAAGCATCGTAGTTTACTTTATACGATCTTTTTGACCAAGCACCATCAGCTATAACGGTTATTAACCCATTTCCGTCGGAATCTACTTCACCAATTTCTTTGGCTAAAGCTAATTCCTCCCGTCCAGCCTCTTCTAAGGAATCACAAAGTGTTTGGCCGATGATATCTGCAACTGTTTCCGTATGTTTTGCATACTGCCTGTAGGAAATCACAGGTATATTTATTGCAGCGTGCTGCTGCTGTATGTCTGAATAACCAGAACCATTCAAGTTCAGTGAATTGTTACCAGAATCCTATGTTGCTATCTTCTTTTCAATATTCCACATTTGACATTTAAAAGTCAATGTACTTATCAATCCGTCCATTTTTTCTTTGATAATCTCCATATTAGAAAAGTTGCATGAAAATGGAGAATGATTATTCAAACCTTGAATATATATATATATATATATATATATATATATATATATATATATATATATACATATACATATATATATATATATATATATATATATATATATATATATACTTCTAGCGGTTAATGTGGGCTCCGTACTAAAACGGTATTATACTAACTCCAGGAGAATATACGCCGTGTATATTATTATCTGAGTAGCGCTTTATGTAGACTCCGACCAACACGTCGGATCAAGTGGACTCCGTAACTGGATAAAACATTTTTGGGATCCGTATACAGCTTTTAGCGTACACAACTAAGCTCCTGCGATGTTGCCAGTAGTTGTATTAGTCGTAGATTTTCAAATTTTAGAGCAGGTACATTTTAGAACTTAAAATTTATTTAAATATCCACCAGGTTAGTCATCGAGGAATTCCAAGAATATTTGGCTACTGTTTTTAAATATATTATAATATAAATTGTTAATATAATTTTATTTTATTTGTATGTTTAATAAGCACTTTGATAATTTAAATTACTTACTCTAATTATTTTCAAACTTTAGTATCCATTATAAACTTATTAATGCTAATATATAGCATTATTTTATAGCATTCTAATATTTTAGCTATGGATTAAATCCGAATAGCGTTTTGATATTACTTTACTTTCTCGGAGACATTATATTGTAACACAAGGATCTTATTAAATTACCAAAACCTTCCTTTCATATTTTATTCACTTATAAGGGGCAGCACTAACATCAGTACGATAATAAGGCGTACCTATAGTTCTGAGCAGCTTAATAGAAAACTTGAATGTAGCAATTTTATTGGTTTCGGGACTGCTAACTGGATTGGGGAAGCAGGATATCAGCATTAAGTTAATGCATATAGGAATTGTTGCTTGACGGTTGAAATATCAAATACCAGAAGGCACGACGGTAGCAGTCTGAGAAAGCAAAGCAAAACGACTTAACTATTATTAGACAATATCATATTTCCTAATAAACTAATATTCACTTTATAACGAGACAAAAAGATATCGAAACAGTATGTACATACCAACGGGTTTCCTATGTCGGCATCCAGCAAAATTGTTGTAATATTGATAAGGGAAACAAAAACCTTGAGAGAGAAATTCTCTCAAGGTACAAAGCAGCTCCTAGTTATGCTGATGATTACATCTATAAATATGTAAACGACATACTGAACAAAGTCCAGAGAGCACGAAAAAAGTTTCAAGTAAAATCAACGAAGTGAAAACCAAATACCAGCGCATAAACATAAGAGACCGTCAGTAAATCTAGATACAACGTTAAAGTCAACAATTTCAATTTCGAAAGTATGGAAGACATTAAATATCTTAGAACAATAATCGCAGTTGGTAATACTACCACTGAAGGAGTTTAGAGCATAATACAAGCTTTAGACCTATTTTTATGTACGTTTGCGAATCATACACTAAAACAAATAAAAAAAGACTTCAAATATTGATAGATAATTGATAGGGAATAAGCACATCTATAGATAAGAATGAACAGATCATACAAGGTGGATAGCAAGGATTTCGGATTGGAGCCCAATAGGAAGGAGAAAATAGGTAGACCCCGAAGATCATGGAGGGATAAAGTGGACGAGGTCATGGAAAAACGAGAACTTGGAGATGGAGAATGGCAGAACAGAGAGGACTGGAGACGTTGGCTGAAAGAAGGAAGGCGGCGACAGCTGTAAAAATCCTTATATAGATAGATAGATAGATAAGAATGAATAACATATCTTAGATAAATAAGTGGAACAAAAGAAACTGTGTATAAACTTGAAATTTCAGAAATAATAATTAAATGAATTAATGTAAATCGTAGGAAAAGAAATAAGAGGAGCCATGACACAGTGAAAAACTAGAAATCTTATGGAAAAATACAATAAACTATTACATTTGCTCTTTAGCACCGTGAGAAGATCAAAATACAAATCTGCATACATAATTATATTAAAGAAAAGTTAATAAAAACTTCTGTTCGTCAGCAGCCAGAGAAATTACACATTATAATATATTGAATAATGCTTTTAGCATAAAAAACGGTGTTATAGTCAATAACAAGAAAACCAAATAAAAGTTCATTAACAGACAAAAGGTATGATATAGAATGGAGCATTAATGTAACAATAAAACCATATACTTTTGAAGGATTGGAGCTATTTAGATATCGCTGATAACTTGGTCACATAAAAGATAAAAGCGAAAATGCATGTAGCAAACCATAGACATATAGTACAAATAGACTGAATACTGCCATACATTCACGTTTCCGCAATGCGACAGAGAAAACTGACGAAAAGCAATATCTGTATCTTTTTCTAATGGGACGGTTTTATCGACCACGTGACCTTCTCATTGGTCATTTAGGTCACGCGTTCAATAAACCTGGCAAATTAGAAAGAGATGCAGGGACTGCTTTTCGCCAGTTTTCTCTGTCGCACTGGGGAAACGGACCTGTATTGCAACAGTCAGTCTATTTGTATTTTATGTATATGTAGCAAACTGATATCCTCATATCACTATTAAATCTACAAAAAGAAGAAACTGCAATATAAACAAAATTTGTTTAGTACGTGTCTAGAAAAGAACTCTAAAAAAGAATTTGTAGATAGAAACGTCAACTACATGTGTAATATAAAAATCAAGTTTATTCTTTTAACCAAAATGTTTACACCAAGTTTTAATGTATTTAAATATCCGGTAGCTCACACTACTTGTATGCTATAATAATAGTATTCAGTAATCCATCTCAATATGCTGACTTTCTTTTTTTTTTAATTTTTTGGATAGAATGAAAGAAATATGCCACAATATTTATTATGTACTACATATTTTATTTGCCGCTTCATTGTTCAAATATGAGTTCGTTCTTAAAAATGTACAATGTTATTTTTACAAGGTATTACGTATAAGATGTTATTTATGTTTTTACTTTATCTAGTTGGTCATAATAATCAATTAATTCGCGGTTGTTTCGCACTCTGTATTGATTTGTAATATTATCGATAACAGGTTTATATATTTCTCTAATAATTCTTCTTTCTGCGATGCTCAATCGGCTCTTATTTTGTTTTTTCGTCATCCATGTTTCATGTTTTAATTCTCCCCGTATAATTAGCCCATTAAAAGAGAGTCATTCCATCCAATAAGAGTGGAGGCTGCTCAGTCATCAAAGACAATTATTCCATCCAGTAAGGATGAAGACTGCTTAGTTATCAAAGACAGTCGTTCTATCCAGTAGGGGTGAAGGCTGCCTAGTCGTCGAAGAGACAAGTGCTATCTGCCAAACAAGAGAGTCGTGTCTTGGTTAAGGGGTAGCTGCCCTTTGCGCTATCGCCGATTCTTTTGTGGTTGCTGTATGTCAAGGGGTAAGGTCAGCCTACATATTTGTTGCTAAAATTACTTCGCTGCTGTAAAGAGTACCATTTACTGGTATATGAATTTTGTTACGAATTTATCTTATGTGCTAAACTCTAATAAATCTTTTACCGCGAATTAAAAAACATGTTTTAACCTTTACGTTTATCTAAATAAATATTACTTCTGCTGTATGGAGTAGAAGCGTGGATCCTAACTGAGGCTATGCTTAAACGCTTGACAGCCTTTGAGATGTGGGTATACAGACGACTACTGAAAATAAGCTGGGTCGACAGAGTTAGAAATGAGGAGGTCCTTAGACGGCTGAACCAAACAACACAACTGGTCAATATAATAAAGAAACGCAAGCTGGAATACTTCGGTCATATTATGAGACACCCTGAAAAATATGATCTTTTACATCTGATCATTCAGGGAAAGATCCAAGGTAATCGTGGTCCTGGTAGAAGAAGAACATCATGGCTGAAAAATCTAAGGCAATGGTATGGAAAATCAACTACATCGTTATTTAGAGCTGCTGTCAATAAAGTCACGGTAGCGAATATGGTAGCCAACATGATATCCAACGATCGATAACGGTCATGGAACTAGAAGTAGAAATAAATATTTACTATATTGTATAATAGTTGTTTATTATGTTTGTTTTACTGTTTGTATCTCTATAGGTATAATTTAGAATATAATATTATTTGTCTTATATACAAAATCATACGATTTGCGTTACATTGATATTTATGTGGCAATTAGCTATAGAGTCATTAGTCTTTCCTGTCATATCATATTTTCCTTAATCAACAAACCATAATCAAGCGGTTAAGTTTGTGTAATACAATATCCCAATTCGTCTCATAATATTTAGTTTTCAAAACAGCTGTTACGCTAATAATTCGGTCACCTTTGTTAAAGCACTTTGGGTTATGACTACTTTTTCTTGGCTACGCAATTTTAGTTTTTAAATTACAGTATTTATTGATATGTTATTTATAGGGTATGCAAGTGTTGAGGAATAGTTTGGGATTGATATATGAGGTTGTGAAATATTAGGTATTGTTGATAACTGGGTAGTTGTTATATTTTTATCTGTGTATGTAGTTTGAGAACTTGGAATAATGTTAAGGGTGATATTTGAGATGGAGTTAATATTGGTATAGTTAATTAAGTAGGTATAGTCGAGGATTGTAAGGAAAAGGACTTCGCTGAAGATGCTGATGTGATCAGGACGTCATGTGTGGAAGAGTATTAACTACTGTATTTATAGTAGTAGTTGGCACTGTTGTTGTAAAGTTCTGATTTGGATTTGTACAGAATGACCAATTTGCTACAAAATGGTCAGATTTTTTACAATAGTAACACATCTGTTTTCTAAAGATAAGAAAATACGATTAGATGTTTGATCGTGGTTTCTGACGATTGAGGGAGGAATTAATGTAGCTTTCAAGGGAAAGATAAATGTATGTCTTGGAAAGCTCAATATATATCTATATACTGGGTTTGTTGTACCTCTTCGTAAAAAATTAATTGGAGGTAATAAATTGAGGCCTAATTTTTTAAGTTCATATTCTATGAATGTGTGATAAATACTAGGACAAACATTAGAGATCAGTAATCTTTCATTTGGTGTAATTAAGCGTCGAGCATAAATTATTTGATGATTGATAGTTATTCTTTCGTTGTCAGCCTTCATGACAGTTTTTTCTAATTCTTCACTAGCTAGGTAAATACAAATGCGGTGATTTGAAATTCGTGATGAAAAAATGTATATATCTTGGTTCTATAATTTTTCACAGTGCAAGTAAATATTGGAATTTTGTAATTGAATTGATTAACGCTACAGAATATGAAGAAGTTTTATATGATGTCAATAACGTTTGGGGCCTCGACGCGACTGGACTATTAACATCATCCATTTTCGTTGTTTAATGACATCAGGTGATATAAATAATATGAACTTGTTTTGAAGTAAGTATCTAATTAGATTAAAATTCCTTACCGATTTTCTCCATTGTTATTCTCCATTGTTATTTACGGTATCACAACAATTTATGACACTTTTAATATTAACTGGATATAAATAAAAGCACGAAAACTAGGTGCGATTAGACTGGTAATTAAATAAATCTAGCTTCGACGAAGGTTCAAATCGTTGTCTCTTATTATTTTCTTTTCAAATATTCAGAGTTCTTCCTCACTTGCTTAAGTCATTTGCTATTACTCGTATCCATGTATTAAAATAGGTTTGAAATTAGTAGCAATATTATTTCTCCGAGAAAGTGAAGAATATCTATTTGCTATCCAGATTTAATCCATAGAATAAATATTGGAATGCTATAAAATAATGCTATTAGCACCAAAAAAATTTGCTGATAATCAGTAAAAAACTAAATAAATGTCCTTTAACATGCAAAAAAAGATGATATAGAGTAGAGCATAATGTTACAATAAACTCATATCATTTTAAAACATTGCAGTATTTAGTATATCGTAGATAACGTTCTCACATAAGAAATAAAAATGAATATTTAGGTAGCTAACTGATGTATATATTATAACCCTTATAACACTTTTAAATCCAGAAGTCTAATAGGAATCTATAAAATCAGGATATATAAGAAGATAATTAAATCAGTGCTACTGTGTGGATATGTGACGAGAACACTGTCAAAACAATGTAAGTAAAACTCAAGTAGTAATTAGATCAGGATTGCTAGAAATGTCATCAGAAGTATTTTCCAACCTATATAGGTCCGAGTACTAACCAGTACCAAACGGAACTAATGCCAAGGTCAAACACATATACAAAGGTAGCAACGTCGTACAAGAAACTAAATCTCAACGCCAAAGCTGCGCTGGCTATATGCAAAGGCTCTCTAATAACTGCATTGTCAAGCTAAATTGGGAGGATCGAGAAAAAAAAAATGCCCTTAGGACGTCCACGAATGAAGGAGGGAAGTAACATATGATCAGATTTAGGAATAATGAGACTACCTACATCTTATCAACACATCCCTGTTCAATCACATGCTATCCTCCCTACAATCAACAACTTATTTGTTAGGGATTATCAAATCAATTACAAGTAATCAAATGAACTAGACTTAAAAAGTTATCCAGGAAAGGCACTTCAGAAATAGGGAAATAAATTTTTACAACGTCATTTACGTGGCTGAGTTTTCAATAGTAATGAGAAGACAAAAAGAAGAAAAGGAAATAGAACCTTGTTGCGTTCTGACTATATGATGACGATGACCTTTATATAACATATAGGGAGAAAGAGAGACGAATGTCTATGTTCAATCTAGAACTCGCTGGTTTTTCTCCATTTCGAATTGGGTTTGTATATGTATTACTATAGTAAATAAACGGAAGAGAACTATAATTATGAAATTTTATCTAAAATGTAAAATCAATAAACAAATTATATATACAAAAAGATTATATAAATCCCTAATATTCACACATTAAAATATGCCCGATAGAAGTATGTCTTCTAAAAATACAAAAAAGTAGTTATTCATAACTCAGGTGGCTTTACAAAAGGTAAACGAATGAGCATAAAAGCACAGCTGTTTTTAAAACTTAATATTATTAGACAAATTGTGGATATCCATTACCGCTTGTCTATAAAATGAATCAGAAGACTATGCTAAAATATGATACGGCAGGAGAAACGGCAATGTAAAGCAAATATGATGATTTTGTCACAGCATAAGAATATTGCCTCGTACTGTTATATAGCAATTTGTTGTCACAGGTTTATAGTTTTTCGAAAAATGAACTCAGATTTAAATATTTAAACGTCAAATAAAATATAAAAACCTATTTAACCTTATTCCCAGCATTATTCTTAAACGCTGACATAACGTCACAAGAAAATAATTTTAAAAAATCATTGCGAAATTCAAAATTTATATTTATACCGGTATCTCAGAAAATAATGATATTTGTATAAAGTACAGTCATATTTTGAGATAAAATCTTCAATTCAGAGCAAAAAACTGAGCACACAAATATTTATTATTTTATGTACTATGTTGTAAAATAAGTATACTCAAAACAAATAAATATTATCTACCAAGTGCTCTACTTCAGTTTAATATCTTCTTCTTCCTTCTTTATAAATAGGC
Organism: Diabrotica balteata; assembly: GCA_918026665.1. Taxonomy (NCBI): domain Eukaryota; kingdom Metazoa; phylum Arthropoda; class Insecta; order Coleoptera; family Chrysomelidae; genus Diabrotica; species Diabrotica balteata. Next base: position 33,820,101 of record OU898280.1, on the reverse strand, counting down.
TTAATGCCTGTTTTACTTCGGTTTTGAGCCTCAATTGACGTTGTCTGACCATCTTTTCCTCGGTCGTCCCAATGATCTCCTTCCATTTGGCGATTTGTCTCTTGCTATTCGTACTATTCTATTTTCTGTCATTCTTTCGAAGTGTTGATTCCATTCCGCTTTTTTCTTTTGGTCCACGCGTTTATTTCCTCTAAACCACATCTCGCTCGTATTTCTTCACTTCTTGCTCTTTCTCTTAGAGTTTAGTTTGTTATTTTTCGTAAGACTTTCATTTCTTTTGTTTCTAGCAGTCTTTGTGTTTTCGCCGTATCTGCTCTTGTTTCCGCTATGTACGTCATTATCGGTCTTATTTTTGATTTTTATATCCTCAGTTTCATATCAGTTTAATATCAATGCATAAAATATTATAAAAATTTCGTCATAGTTGTAAATTTATATTAGATAAAACCAAATGTAGAGCATATAGTGAAATCTGAATATCTTAGAATAACTATAACGAACGAGAACATTATTGATAAGGAAAAGCCAGGCCCATCGCTAAGAAAGTGAGAAAGCAATTGTCAAAAGCAAAGGGTACTTTGTACTAAAGTAGCCGTACTCTAAAGCATAAGCATGTCATTTTCTACTCTTTTAGTAAGTGATAGATCCGACCGTTACTTGATAAAAATTTATTTTATCTAACAATAAAAGATGTATGCGTTTACACGTTATAGTTTGTAACTGAATAAGTTAAGGACGGGAGATTTGTTTGTCTCAAGTTGGCCATTCAGAATTATGTCTTTATTTTTTTAATTTGCTAATTTCCATAGATTCTATTTTTCATAGAATCTAAAGGTAGCTTCAGGGCTTTATTATAAATATACTTTTTTAGGAATGAAAATACCTGGAATATGCATGTAACGTAACCTTTGATCTCTGAGATAAACCCAACTCCTGAACAATCGCGTCGATATATGTAGTTAAAATTTTGTACACCTATTTTAACCGTTTATTTCCTTATTATCCATATATGAGTTGTGACCGATATTACAAACTCATTTATTTTTCACAAAAAGACTCTATGTATATTAACTACATTTATTACTATACAAATCTGATCGAAATATTGTCTAAAAGTAACAGTATGTAAAATTAAAATTTTTAATGAAAAGTAAAAGATTAGCCATATTTTATAGGGTTTAAAGATCGGCCAAATCGGCCTTTTTAATGCCAACTATCCTAATTCCGTCTATAAATATTAGAGAAGGGAATATCCAGAGATAAAGATAGGTACTTTACTTTACTTAACTTTATCAGACATATGCGGTTAACACAAATGTGACGTATTTCTAGTGCAGAAAACACATTGAGGGCCAAACATAGGCAAACAAGAAAAGAAAAACTTAAAATGAGAGGGGACAAAACCAGTCAGCTAAGGGAATCTTTCAACGGTGTTGAGCTTGGATCTGCTATCTACGTATATAATGAACAATATTACGGCTCCTGACTAAAGATCTGAGCACAAAACTAATTCTAAAATTTGGATCAAAAATACAACAATGGCTTGTATTGTCCGGGTATGCCTACACAACAGAAGATTTTTCGTATCATTCAATGGTAAAAATAACAGATGGAAAACGCAGAAGAACGGTCTCCTTTGGGGTAGCGTAATGGTACCTACACTGTATAATATTTACACAACCCATACCAGTAAATACTAGGACTTTTATTATGTAGACGATACATCTATATTGTTGCACAACCAAAAACTTTTGTTGCTGAAGTATAGAAAAATCTAAATCATACTTTAAACACAATAAAAATAGACTATGAATCAATTTTAAGCCAAACCTCAGAAAAAGTCAGATGTCCTGCTTTAACGTCCCTAACAGAGATGCTTTTAAAAATCTAAACATCCAATAGTGTCATGAAATTTTTAAACTCTGGACTTGCTATAAATACCTTGAAGATAGTTTGTATCACACTTTGTCATTCATAGAACATTGTTTAAAACTAAAAGGCAAACTAAGGACCAGAAAAATAATCTCTGCAAACTTGTCAACTAAAAATGAGAAGCATTCTTTCATCCTTAAAACGTAGACGCTTGCACTCTATGCTTCTGCTACCGAATATACCTTACAAGTATGGATGACACCAACACATATTTAACACGTAGATTTAGCTATAAATTAGACAGCCAAATTCAGCGAATATTAAGACATACACACACACATCCATACATAAGCTCTACAATATCGTAGCTATCAATTCACCTAATATCCGAAGATAAGTAGCTAGACTGCTAGAGAGTAAAAGATACAAAGTCTAGAATCGCAACATCCACTCAACGAATACCAGCTCAATTTATGACTAAAATCGAGAAAAAACTGACCAAAGATTATTGCAAATTTGACACTAACTCCACGTTTATTGATTACATATTACCCCTAAATAGCAGATAAAACATTTAGAAGTATGTAATATTGGTGAACTGGTACATTCTTCTTATATAAATTAAGCATTCTTCCCTCTTTTGTGCACTACTACCAATTTTTACATAAAAATATCTATTTTTGCACTTAAATATTTATTTTAAGATAACCTATCCAGAATTATATATATATAATATATCTATATATATATATATATATATATATATATATATATATATATATATATATATATATATATATATATATATATATATAAGTTAAATAAAAGCTTTTAAAAACGGTTGTAATATAAATAATAAATACTAAAGCAGTGCAATTGCTCTCCTTTTCCTTGACATAGGACGTTTACTGGGACTCATTTTTTATCTTGTCTCTTATAACTTATATCACTAACCTAATGTAATACTTAAAAATACGCGTAAACTAAAGAACTTTTAACTTATACCACTAAACTAATAATATATTACTTAACATACACGTAAACTAAATAATTTCAATGTTTTCAAAATAAATAAGAATACTGTAAACTGTAAAAACTAAGCAAGTTGATAAAGAAAATACAAGAATGAAAGAACTAAAATGGATTCTAATTCAAGCGAACTAACTGACCGTACCCATAGAGAAATAAAAATAAGACCGTACCGTACGCTCATGTGATTTGACGTCACTAATGCGATAACGATCAAGCTCAGCGACAATGATGAGTAACACGTTTCACTATTAGATTTCAGTATTTTTTAGCGATTTTCTTCAAAGTTTGAATACGCTTTTCTGGATTATTACTGGACACAGAAAGGTGAAAAAAGAATCAACGATTACAGAAAAAAAAACTCTTTCAACTGATGGGCGTGAAAAGTTTGGTTATAATAGAACGTTAAACAGTATAATCCAATTTTTCAACAGAAAATTCAAAAAAATAAAAAAAGTAAAACCATCAGTTTAAAGGCAACATAATTTCGTATAACATGTCCAAATTTCGAGACATTTCGTCGGTAAATAACAGAGAAAAAATTTTGGTGCACCGATAAAACAGCCTTAAGTTAACATTTTTCCAATTTTACGCTACAACTTTTTAAACTCGTCCAATCGATCAAACTTCTGTTAAATTCTAACGATAATATTAAGGTCCTAGAAGACATAGTGAGCAATGGAGACATATTCCGAAAAGGTCAGAAGATCTCGTTGCACTTCGATGGTCACGCCGAATCCAGTCTTTTTGTTGTCTGTATAATTCGACATATAACTATACAGATGGAACAAGGTGACTAAAAAAAGAGGCAAGATAACAATGATTGTGGGTAATTTTAACGCCAAAATTGGTCGTGATGCTGAAGGAGACAACATAAGACAATACAGTGTAGGTAATAGAAACTATAGTAAAGATAGACTTGTACTATGTCTAGATAATTATAAGTAAGGAACAGACATTTAATAGCCAACACCTTTTTTAAACAATAACCCAGAAGACAGACAAGATAAAATTGTTATGGAATAAATTAATTTCATGCTGCATGGTCACAACTTTATGAAGTACATAAGATCTAATAAAATATATCCTGGCCTGTAGCTAACATTCATGGAGATCACAATCTAGTTTTGACGGATTTTAGACAAAAAGGATCATCTTCAAGTTAGAAGCGAAAAAGACAAGACAATAGACATCTCACAAACAAAGAACCCTGAGAGGAAAAATAAAATACCTATCAACTTCGAAAAAGAAATCTTATATAGATAGACGTTAAAGTAACATGGATTGCTAAAACGCTAACTGCGAGTGATGTGAGTTCGATCTCCAGCTCGGTGTACAGAAAAACAAAAAGGCTAACGCATCAGTTTAAAATTCTAAATGAATCTGCGGCTTAGACTAGAATATGCTGGTGTCTATTAAAACTATTAAAAATTGGTTAGTGCGACAAGAATTGCACATATGAACGGAAAGCTATGATGATGAGATTTTAGACATTTCGATATCTTACGAGAAGCTCTGACCATACAATCAAAATTTTCTGGTCAAACCAGCATAAAAACCATGCCGTACCATGAAATGTGCTTGCTTCAAGAAAAAAGTTGTTTGTTGATCTAAATCTCATAGCAGTTTAAGTTGTGTGAATAAATGATTTAAATTTAACATGTAACAATGAAAATTATTAATAACCTTATCTCTGAAGTAAATGACACTATTTTATAACCAAGATATCAGAACGCGTTGATCAATCAAATGAAATGACTAGCCATGTAACTAGATGACTGTTTCAATTATTTGTTTGATTACACACCTGATCGTCGTCTAGCTGACCTGTTAAACGTTATCTTCGTGGTCGTCAGCCACTTGGCTAATCGGCATTCAGACATGTGATTGAATAGGGTTGTTCAAAAACTTAACAGTCTTCTGGTTTGAATCCCGTCGATTATCATTGCGCCGAGCTTTCGACATCCTCTTCGATGTCTTCTTAAGGGCTTCGAAGGTCTCAGTCTCTAGAGCTCCCAGACAATACTATACTGATAAGTATCATATATATCATCATCCTCATTCTCAGCATGTTCTACCGATTATGGTGTAGCTTTCCTTACATATTCATTTTTCATATCTGCACACAATTGTTTAAAATTCGCTTTTCTGTGCTATGATGTACTGCCTTGTTTCCTTATATCATAGTCTCATTTTAAATTTGGACGTCTACTTGATCTCTTTACGCCTCTTGGATAAGTGTGATTCTAGTTGTAATTCTTTCTACCAAACGATGTCGAAGCTAGTTTCATTCTTTTGTTGATATCTTGAAGTAAGAAGCCAGATTTATGTATTAATTGTCCCAGGTATACATACTCGTCTATTGTTACAAGTGCAGTGTTGTTCATTAGTACATCTTAAACATCCAATAGCTCGTTGTACATGGTTTTGTTTTTGTTAAGTTCATTTTTAAGCCAACTTGATTGCTGGCTGCATTTAGGTCGCTTATAAGTTCTTGTAGTTCGGCAGGATTATAAGCAATCAGAACAATGTCGTTTGCAAAACTTGATGGCTGAGGTATTCTCCATCAATGGATATTCCTTAGCTCTGCTAGCTCATTTTGCTGAATATATTTTCCAGAGTTGCAGTGAAGAGCTTTGGTGATATTGCGTCGTCATGTCGGACGCCTCTGGTAGTGGTAAATTCTGGAGTATTTTTACAAATTTTTACCTTAGCTTTTGCTTGTCTATATATATTTGCTCAAGTTTCTATGTACGATTTGTCAATGCCTTGGTTGGTTAAAGTTTTTATTACTGCCTTCAGATATATAGAATCGAAAGCCTTCTCAAAATCTATGAAGGTTAATGCTAAAGGTATTTTATATTCTTTAGCTCTACTCATTAGTTCTCAAAATTTATGAATATGATCTACGGTACTGAATCTACTTTTAAAGCCAGTTTGTTCTCTCGGCTGTGCAGCATCTAATGCGAATGTTAATCTGTTGTTGATGATCTTTGTGAATATCTTGTATACAATTGGTAGTAGACTTATAGCTCTGTAGTTTTTGATATCCTCTTTGCTACCTTTCTTATGAATAAGAATTATGTTTGCTGTATTTCAGTGGTCCGGTATGCATCTCGATATTAGATAGTTCGTAAATATGCCTACTTAATGTTTCAGGTTTTATTGCCAGCGTATTTAAACAGTTTCACTGTTAGTGAGAGAGCCTACCAAAGTGGCGTGGCACGTAGCAAGTGGCAAGTAGCACGCGTCTAGCATGTTACTTAAAATGTAACCAATGAAAACGAATGATTCAGCGTACACCAAAATTACAGTGACGTCGTTCATTCTAATCATTCGTTCTCATTGGTTACAGTTTAAGAAACATGTTAGACGCGTGCTACTTGCTACGTGCTACTTGCCACGCCACTTTGGTGGGCGCTCGCCCTTACACCATCTATTTCATCTGCTTTACTGCTTTTTATTTTTGCAATATTGTCGATTCGACTTATTCCGGAAGGACTTCTGACACATCTTTTTAGTTACTAATTACTTGTTTAAGTGTGCAAGAGGCATTTTCTAGTTCGCTGTAGAATTTAGTTACGAGTTATTTCATTTATGTCTGTAATTCTGGTGTTTTTGTTTGTTAGGGCGAGCGCCCACCAAAGTGGCGTGGCAGTAGCAAGTAGCTAGTAGCACGCGTCTAGCATAATGTAACCAATGAAAACGAATGATTCAGTTTACATCAAAAAGGCAGTAACGTCATTCATTCTAATCATTCGTTAGGATTGGTTACATTATGCTAGACGCGTGCTACTAGCTACTTGCCACTGCCACGCCACTTTGGTGGGCGCTCTCACTTAGAGCAACGATTTGTTTCTTTCCAATGATTAATGCTTTTCTTGTTTTCTTATTGTTTTTCTGTTTTCGATTGCATTTTCACCAGTCTTTCATTGTCTTTTCTTATGTCTTCCTTAATACTTTTCCGTATTCTCTCACAATATTCTGTGTATTGCATTCTTTATATGTTGCTACTTACTTTCATTTCCTTCTTGGTTTTAGCATTATTTCAGTTTTATGAGACAGTTTATCATGTTTATTTTGTTGTTACGGGCCTCCGATTTCTTTAGCATTATTAAGGATGATTTACATTAATTAAGAGCTGTCGATTTGGTCATGCATTCTTTCATCGATTGTCCTTTGGTAGCGATCTGAATTTTTTTTAGATAGTTAATATTTATACTGGTTACTCTTGGTTTCGTGATTAATTTTATTCTTTCTAGTTTCAGATATAGAACAATTTTTGCTCTGATTATTTTATGGTCGTTGACTGTTGGAAATTTATTTATTAGGGGAGAGTGTTGTACCTCGGACCGGGTTGTACCTCGGGTCAGTTGACTTTCTTTCTTACCCACTGCAGATTTCTCTTCGATTTGGTTGAATTAGTGGTTTAATAATATCAGCGGTAGATGGCATCTAATTACACTTATCAAAAAATTGCAGCGTGGTGACTTGCAGAGCGTTTTGTGTTTTGTTTGATCGTAAGTAAATTATTTACCTATTTGTTATATGTTAAAATCCGCTTCAAATGTAAATATATATATTTTATTATTATCTGTAATGGACAATATATATTTACGCTTGATAATCATGAATGTATTTTTTATCTAAACGCATAACCTAATGTTAGAAAACAAAAAACAGTTGAAATTAATACGTTGTGTACCTTGAGTCACCGGTAGGTCGTGTACCTTGGATTGGACCAAGGTACAATCTTATTGGGAATTAACATTATTTTGACTTTTATTTAAATTAATTGGTGTGTCTGTTACCAAAAAATCCTTTGATTGGCTGAGGCAGTTTCTTAGAAGACATGAAGATTTATCTCTTCGTAAACCAGAACCTACAAGTTTGGCCAGATCAACATCCTTCAATAAAACAAATATATCTTCCTTTTTTAAGAACTACAAAGAAGCTTTGTCTCGTGGAGATTTTTCCCTAGAAAAAATTTGGAATTGTGACGAGACAGGGTTAATGACTGTCCATGTACCACCAAAAATTGTAGGACCTAAGGGAATAAAACAATTAGGTCAAATGACAAGTGGAGAGCGAGGTCAAAATGTAACCTTGATAGCCTCAATAAATGCAATCGGAAATCATATTCCGCCAATGATGATATTTTCGAGGGTTAATTTTAAGCCTCACATGCTAAAACGTTGTCCAGTTGGAACTATAGGAGGTGCAAATCCGTCCGGCTGGTCAAACGAAATATTGTTTTTGGAATACCTACAACACTTTAAAAATCATGTGAAACCAACAGTTGAAAATCCAGTTATATTACTTTTGGATAATCACGATAGCCACGTAAATGTAAGTGTCATTAATTTCTGTAAGAAGAATGGAATTCTACCGATAACGTTTCATCCCCACACCAGCCACAAAATGCAACCGCTCGATCGAACAGTTTTTGGACCGAAGAAAACTTACTATAATACCGCCTGTAGTGAGTGGATGATTATGCACCCTGGACAACCTATTACGATTTACGATATAGCCGAACTTGCAGGTAAGGCATTTCCAAAAGCATTTACTACATCTAATATCCAGAAGGGATTTGAGGTGAGCGGTCTCTATCCCGTCAATGAAAACATTTTTAAAGATAATGAGTTTCTGTCTTCGTATGTAACTGATCGTCCTTTAAACCAGCTTACTAACAGTCGCGAGCAAGTCAATGTTGAACAGGACGGAGAAAAAACTAAAACTACAGTTAATGAAATGGAAGTCTCTACTCCTTCAACCTCAAATATTCGTCAAGCAGGAACTTCAGGAAGTTCTATTACACCTGAAATGTTGCGACCCTATCCAAAGGCACCTGTTCGCAAAAAGAAGTTAGGAAGAGCAAGAGGAAAGTCACGAATACTTACCGACACTCCAGAGAAAGATGAAATAGCTACGCTTAAAAAGGGAAAGACGGTATCATTTAAGAAAGTGCAGGCAATTACAAAGCAAATAGCGACAGAAGATATACAAAATGTGCCAAAGAGAGCTGCTAATTATGATAGTGAATCAAGTTCAAGTGATGGAGGTACATTTGAGGACTTGGTAACTAGAGAAGAAGAATTATTAAATGACCAAAAAATATATGACTTATCTGAAAATAACGAGATTAAAAAAGGAGACTTTGTTTTAGTGAAAGTGGCAGGAAAGAAATCTTTTGTTTATTATGTTGCCGAGATGCTGAACAGTGGAATTAATAATGAACTTAGATATTTACGTAGAATTCTAGATTCCAATAAGTTTATAAACGACTCAACCGAGACTTATGATTTTTTACGCAATGATATTGTACGTAAACTTCCACAACCGCACAAAATAAGCGGAACTGCACGTCACGATGCGCACCTGAAATTTAATGTTAAATTTAGCGGATATAATGTCAAATAAGTTTTTATTTACTAAATTAATCATTAGTTAATCATAATGTTCTGATTATTTTGAGATATTCAATAAAACATTTCAAGATTTGTTCTATTTTTTTTTATAACTGACCCAAGGTACAATATAATGCTGGTCCAAGGTACAATGCTGGTCCAAGGTACATTACCAGTTTGTACCTTGGGTCAACATGTAAGGGCCTGCTAAAATATATTTTTTTACTAACTACTAAGCTTAAAATGTGTCAATAAATAGAAAGCATGTAGCCAAATAGACAAAGTAACTAATGCATTGGATAAACTCTGCAAATATATAATTTTAGGATTTAGAAAAAAATAAAAACTAAAAATTGACCCAAGGTACAACACTCTCCCCTACACTAACGTCTTTTATTGTAGCACTCTTGGTTAGCGTGAAGTCAATTTTGCTCGTAGTGATTCCATTTGGTGCTGCCCAAGTCCTTTTACTGTTCGATTTTTTCTTAAAGAATGTATTTGCAATTGGCATGTTTTAGTAGTAAGCAAACTGAACCAGTCTTTCTTTCCTCTCATTTTGATTACCAACTCAATACTTTCCCACGACTTGTTCCTTGTCGTTTCTCTTTCTCACGTTGGCATTAAAGTCACCAATTAACTACTTAAAATGACTTTTATTGTTATTTATTGCTTCATTTTTGCATTGTATTGCATTTTTTGGCCAGCAGTATATAAATCATTCACGATAAATTTCACTTTATTACATTAATCTTAGTCCAAAATATGGTAACAGAAAATAAATTTTCAGTTTTACTTACTGTTTAATATTCAACTGGTTTTCTATTTATATCTACGAAAAACAAACACTTCAATATTTTTAGATTTATTTAATTTATTTGACATCTAATTTTATTTTTAGGATAAATAAAATGTCAGTACCTGATATAACTCTAAACAATGGAGTTCGGTGTCCAAGCTTTGGCCTTGGTACATGGTTGGCCGCTCCTGGTGAAGTTAAAGAAACTGTAAAAACCTCGATTGATGTTGGCTATCGACTGTTCGATTGTGCGTGGCTTTATGGAAACGAAAAAGAAATAGGTGAAGGATTAAGAGCAAAAATTCAAGATAAAACTGTTAAAAGAGAAGATTTGTTTGTTGTGACAAAATTGTGGAATATTTTTCACGAAGAAGAAAAAGTAGTTCCAGCATGCAAAGAATCATTAAAGAATTTTGGGCTTGAGTACGTTGATTTGTATTTGATACACTGGCCTTGCGCCACCAAGAACAAAGATTTTAACATTCAACTCCCATTTAAAGATTCCGAAAATATAGAATATGATTTTTGTAAGACCTGGAAAGGAATGGAAGAATGTGTCCGACTTGGTCTGGCTAAGAGCATTGGTTTGTCAAATTTTAATTCAAAACAAGTGCAGAGAATATTAGATGTATGTACTATAAAGCCAGTTATGAATCAAATTGAGGTTACTCCATTCCTTAACCAAAAAAAGCTTATTCATTTTTGCAAGAGTCGTGGAATAGAAATAATGGCATATTCACCACTAGGTTCGCCTGCAAGGCCGTGGGCTAAACCAGGCGATATAATGCTGTCTTTACAAGATCCAAGATTGATTGCCATTGGCGACAAATACAAGAAGAGTAGTGCTCAAGTTGTTTTGCGATATGTTTATCAGCAGGGTACCATACCTATTCCGAAATCTTCTAATGTTAATAGACTTAAGCAAAATATTGACATCTTTAACTTTAAATTAACAGATAAAGAAATGGCTGTTATTGATGAGTTCAACTGTAATATTAGAGTCTGCCATGCTGAAGAATTAAAGGATAATCCCGAATATCCATTTACTCTGGAGGAGTAAATCTTCATTCTAAATTTTTATAAGTAATTTATAACTTATCCTGCACCTTTACACTTGGTATTACTATAAAATATGTACCTAAATGAAAATAAATAGTATTTAATACACGAATTGCTATTAATTTACTTGGTAATTATTCTAATGGATGGGTTTAAACAATATCAACTACCCAATAACGACCTAAACAATAAACTATTAGTCATATCTAAAGATTTTTTACTGGATACGCTAAATGAGGCTATGAGAGCAAGAGTGGGCTAACACCAAATATTAAATGATGGATTTACATGAAGCAAGAATATACCTTTGCGTTTTTTTGAAATTTTATAAAATTAAAATATGATGCCAAAAGGTAGTCATTGTTTACAAATCATTAACTAATATCAAAAAACTCGAAGATCTTGCAGTACATTTAACAAAAATATAAAAATTTAAGCTTTTTGGTGGATTAAACCGCTTTTGCATCAGTGTACCCTTAAAAATTTTAATATGAATGTGGATTAGACCTGGAGTACAATACAATTAAACAATATCAATGTTGAAAATATGCTTTATTAAATAACAAAGTAACAAACATACTTAATCTTCATCGTTAATCAACTCTTCTTCTTGCTGTATAGTGGATCTTATTGTTCTGGTACTTGTGTAAAATCGATGATGTATTGGAGATATTGTAGTGTTTTTATTAGTCCTAATTTATAGTTCTTTATTCTAATTTATTGTCTATATTCTAATTTATTAAAACTCACGATAACTAATTACTAATTTATTAATTAACTTTACAACTATTTATGTTGCGTTCGATACAATTTAAAAACCCGATATATCGCGATCTTCTTTTCTTCATTGACTAACTCCTTACATAAAATTTCTATGTATTAATATCCAAATACCGTTATCTAGAAGCGGGTAGTCACCTTCCGGAATAAACCCGATCGCCGTGCGGTCAGACTGGGTTTTTTATAGCAGCCTCGAAAGTTTGACTCGTCGGAGAATGAAGGGTGACCCATTGATGCGTCAGGTAGATTTCGATCGTCAAATCTAGAACATAATATTAAGTAAACAACACAACTACAGGTTTTATTTTAATATGACTCATTTTGTAACAATATAAATGAAAGTAATTCCAATTGACCCTTTTTTGCTTCGGTTATTGGGCTTCCATCGGGATAAAGATAATCTAGCTAAAGTATTCCCCTGGATGTCCTCTTTTTGACATCTACTGAGTAAAAAAAGACTGCATTATTGCTGTATTTGTAGTAAATTGTAAATGGGTTTGTTTTCTTGTATTGCCACCACTGAATCTGTAACCATTGGACTTTTGATTTTTGTGTATCAAGTTTGCGATTTGTTATATTTCTTTCTAACTAACTTCTTAGTAGTATAAAAATCGTTTTCTGTCATCTTTATTACCTTAAAATGTGCTTTCTTTCGTGTATGTACTATTATCTTTATCCAGTCGTCAGGTACGTAGATCTCTTTAAAAAAATGTTTGCTTACTCCGAAATCTTGGTTACAGGCAAGGTAAGAATTTCCGCTAACTAAAAACGTATGATCAATATTTTCCACCACAATATCAGAATGTGACACAATAAAATCGCAAAGAACAGCCATTTTAATGCTACGGTTCTGCCTTCTGCATTGATCGGAATATAGTATTACATTTTTTGTTTTAACAACTGGCGTTTATAGTAAGAAATTCCAGTGCTGATAACTGGTGTGGGCAACGTTCTCATCAAGTCAAATGCAAACAGTGTAATGTCTTCAGGATTTTGTTTTGCATACTCTGCATCTTGTTTCATACCACATTTAGCACGGTCTGTTTTTCGTTGGTGAACCTCTAGTGTTACTTCAAATTCACGTTTTTTTGCTTGAACTGTTGAGAACTTTATTTTATTGTTATACACATCACATTTTTTGCACGAATCCGTAATTGGTGCATGGAATCAATTATTAAATTGGGTATTAAATATTTTTCGAAATATGTGGAATGAGACAGGATTACGTATGTTCTCCTTTGTCAAAGTTATAAAGGATTCCTAAAAACCGGTCTATCCTACAAAGAGGATGGTTAGCCCACTCTTGCATTCTTTTACGTATTTATGTATTGAACAATTTTGGTTTATTCCACAACTTCGTGGGTTAACTCATTCGTGTTTTCAAATTTTTGCTATTTTCTTTAATGCAAAATTACCTTACTGGACAGATTTATGTTATTGTGACGTAGATATTTTGCCTACCACATGGGTTATTAATACAAGGGATAGAAAATTGGGGACTGAAACTAAGGGGCTGGAGATAAGGCAGGCAAAATAATCGCTACTTGTGCGAACGGCACTCAGGGTTTTTTAGGAGAACTGGTGTCGTGTACAAGCAAAAGATAAGGGGGCTGGATTGGGGCAACTACAGAAAAAAGAAACAAAAGGGGTACTAACATAATCTCTTGGGACAAACAAAATAAAAATATACAGGAATCACCTCTAGTAATTTAATATAGGGCGCCACTTTGAGGTGCCTAATTATACCTATTACAACCACTAGTTGTAACTAGAGAAATAATTATAAAAAAATCAAAACATATCTTTTTCAGATAAAACTCAAAAATGGGGTTAGTTAAAAAAAATAAACAAAATGTTAAGAAAACAAAATTTAACATTTATTTTTACTTCATACTACAAACAGTTACAAAACAAATAATAATAACAAAACAATGTTGCTATCGGTCTACAACTCTAGACGGTGGGGACACTATAAGAACTTACATTAGGTATTAATAAATTGAAATCATCTAGATCTTTCAATGCAGTTTACAATAAGGTGAACATTTTTAAAACAAAACAATACAAATTCAAAATTTATGGTTAGTTATATGTATAAGAATAATTATTATGACAGTTAGCTAATCCCTGATTTTTATAATTTTACTTATTACAATTTTTTAAATTGTCATGAAAGCAATTATTGATGAAAAATGTCTATTTTTACAAAAAAAAATTAACAAAAAAAATACCTGATTTTACTAAACATTATATCTCCTTTAAAGGTTTTGGGGCTGAAACTGGTTCTCTAAACACTGCAAAATAACTCAAATGCGTCTCACAAACTTCAAAATAGTCTGGAATGACCAGGGACAAACAAATAGAAGAAGGAAGTTGAAGTTGGGCTGGATCATCGGGCTTCGGGTTAAAAAAATTGCAATCTTCTAAGCTTGGCTTTTCAAAACTTCATTAAAAATACGATGGCCTTTTGTATCGTTGTAACACCTTACAAATCTTCCATTTAGGACATAATACAATACATATAACTTTCCACAAACAAGATCTGTCAGCTTTCTAAAGATTACACGCCGAGCTCTTAGCTGTCACCACACTACACATTTTCCCATGACAATAGACAAAAAACGAAAAAACATTACGAATTTGAAGAAAAATTCGGACTTCAATAAAACTATAAACGCTTTTAACAGCAGTTTTACCGAGAGTAATGAAATTATCCTCAAAAATTGATCGCATAACTTAAAATAACAAAACACTTAAAAATGGTTGAAACGCAAATCCTTTATGAGAAAACGCAATTCAAGCAGTTCGAATAAAACATTAAAAGAAATACCGAAGAAATAACATCTGTAAAATATAAACAAACTATTAAATGGTTTATATTCTCGAGCCGACGGCTCGAGAATATAATAAAAAATATATTAAGATTAAAAAATAAATATATTAAGAAGGAATTGAAAACATATTTGGGTTTTAATACGTACGAATAGGAAACTGAAATGCATTAAAATACTCTTCGATTTTTTAAACATATATGAGGGAATTTCAATATATTACATATACAAGGGGTTTCCAATATACACCAAAAAAATCAAGGAATTGCACACGCTACATTATAATATACGGAAATGTTGGTTAGACCGGTTTTGCTTTAAAACTTTAGGTCGTTAGAAGTGATTGCAATTTATAACTCAATTCTCAACAAAATGTTGCTTAGCCCACTCTTGCTATCATAGCCTCAAATATAAACTACTAGATTACAAGCCTATGGAACATTTTTAACGTACCATTTGACCCAGCATGAATCAGATAACATGATACTACAATATGTAATAACAACTGTAGAAACTATACCGCCAATTCTTATCGGTACACAAAGCATGGAGGTTCAACTTACGGGTTGTGCTTTATACTTCATATCCCTGTCCCAGCCAAAATGTACTGCGTTGCAAAAAAATTAATCTACTTATATACCGATTTAACAGTTTTTGTATGAATGCCGAACTGTATCAAATTATCGAAAATGGGGAAAAAGTATTTCGAAAATAAAACATTTTCCCTACTCCTGTTAACAATATTTTTGTACACATTAGATCGCAGGTGATTATTTTTGTATTACCTACATGTTTGGCCAAAAAAAAAACTTTGCCAGCTTACCACTTTGTCAGCTTACCACTTTGAATGGTAAGCTAACTTGTGACACATTAAGCGATAAGAATTGGCGAGATAGTTTCGAAAGTTGTTATTAGATATTGTAGTACTGTTATATATGTGATTCATGCTGGGTCAAATGACCCATTAACCCGTGAATGCTCACCGTATTTTATTCGCGAAACACTGCTACATAGTTCGACATTTACTATGGTTTGTTTTTTAACCAGGAGGAGTAAACGTAAAAGATATTCACACCCAAGAAAGTTACTAGAAAAGTCAATAAATACATCTTTTGTGGTTGATTATCTCGACCTTGCGTTAATCTAGTAATCAGTATCGGAGAACCTCACACGTCGATTCTAACCTAACTTTGTTTGTTTATGTTTGAATAACAAGTTTTTATAATTCACTTTCAATATATATATTTTTTTGTTTTTCTAATTACAATGATAGGTATACATCTGAATGGGTCATAATAATTCAGTTGAACGCGAAACCCAGAAATATAAATTTAATACAAGTGTATGCACCGACAGCGGAAAGTGAGCTAGACGAACTTGAAAAGTTCTACGCAAATGTAAAGACTGTTACGGACCAACTCAAGACTAGAGATCTTACCATTCTGATGGGTGACCTTAATGCTAAGATAGGAAAAAGCAGACAAACTAACATTATTGGATGTTATGGACTGGGCGATAGAAATAAAAGAGGAGCTTATTTCGCAGATTTTTGCAAAGAACATAACCTATATATAATGAACACCTTTTTCAAACTACCTAAACGGAGATTATATACATGGAAATCTCCAGCGGACACTCCCCGTAATATCGTCAGAAACCAAATTCACACATAACTATCAGCGAGCGTTACAGAAATGCAGTAAAGTCTGTAAAAACTTTTCCTGTTGCCGATGTTCCATCTGATCACAATTTGAAAAATTCTAGCATAACAATACACACACAACTAAGGCTGTTAAGGGCGCTCATTTTTCCTATAGCCACAAATGCAGCCGAAACGTGGACCTTAAAGAAACCGGATAAAAATAAACTGGACGCTTTTGAAATGTGGGTATACCGCCGCATGTTGAAAATATCCTGGATTTATCATCGCACTAACGTATCGATATTAGAACAACTTAAAGTAAAGGATAGATTGCTTAAACAAATACAACAGAGATATTTGGAATAGGCACGATGGAAAAACTGATAGTCGAGGATAAAGTTGAAGAAAAGAGACCTAAGGGAAGATCTCCAAGCCGTTAGGTAGATTAAACAAAAATATTGATTAACCAAGGGTTACATGAAGCCGAACAACTAGCCCAGGACAGAGAAGGATGGAGGGATGGAGGGTAAAAAAACTGTGAAGGCCTGATGGTGTCACCACATCCCAAAAGTGATAGGACTGAGGAGGAGGAGGCTTATACTTTAAAGGGGTGCTGGACGTGATAATATTTTTATACTGTAAATTGTCAATTTAAGGATAAAAATCGACCTGTTTCAGCTTGTTTCACATAGTACTTAATAACGCTAAAAATGAGTTTATTCCATACATATGGACCGAATAGTATATCTGTACCTTAATAAGAGTATGAGTTGTGTTCAGGAGTGTAGTAATATTGTAGACATTGAATTATCTTTGAACAGATCTCCAAAAGGGAGGTTATAAACGTTATTAGAACGCAGATTTCAGTATTGGAATACTTCCTGTTTCATTCATTCATTGGATTTAAGTGTGTGCTCAAACATACAGGAAAAATCAGGTAAGTAGGTAATCTGTCTGATAAGTCTGAAAAATCAGTGTAAATTTACCAGAATTTCGAATATTGCTATTCATTACTCGTAGTGTATTGTACAAAAGGAATTATTTGTTAACGCAGTTAATATTTTATGAAGATACATGAGTAAATAATTAAAGAACATTTGAATTCAATCTCACATTATTTGATACTATCATGCAATGACTTATTGCGTCATATTGGACTTTTGACAACAAATTCAGAATTGTTTTATTTTTGTCACAATAAATATTAGTTTAGTTTATGTTTATAGTTAAAAGTGAATCATTTAAACTGTGTCTTTGTTTAATATTACTATTTTTTTATCTTCTTGGCACTATTACACTAGAGGATTTCATTATTGATGCGATATTGTAAATTTGAGGAAAATTGCTGAATATAAGTTTTGTTTCAGTAAGTCAGTTAAACGAAGTCAAAAAACGCCGTCAAATCAAAGAAAGTGAATGTTGTCCTTAAAATGAAGAGGGGTCAAGTACTTCAACTTCAGGAAGTATTACTTCCGACAAAATCAGTTTTGGTCCTAATGTTAATATGTCATTTTCATTATGTAATGAGTATATAACATGAATAATGGGCAGTCTGACAATAAAGTACAGGGGAAATCAAAAGGACTTAAATCACGAAAACGTGTCAAAAGTAAAAAAATAATAATAATAAATATCAAAAAACGAGCTGAAGCTGAGGGCAAAGAATTTGTTTATGGCATAGGAAATTATGTTCCGACCAAATGTCTAGAGCAATCCTGTAAACAAGCATGTAAAAAAAATGTTACGAAAAATTTTCAGAAAATAATCGTAAAATATTATGTGTAAATTTTTATGACGCATCAGTTAAAAGACAGAATCATTATTTTGATTACCAAATGAAAGACATGTCAAAAAAACTGAACGAATAAAGACAGATAGTTTAACCTGGGAAATGTCCCGTTAAGTTACGTTACGCTATAAGTCCCGTGTAGACTTATTTGTATTTTTTCTAAAGTTGTAGAAAAAATTACAGTCAGCATAAAAATAATATTTTTAGGTCTAATTAAATATATTCTTTTTTTATATTACAAATTGTCTGATTACAAAATGTAAACCATACAGCTAATTTGAACCACGTTTGCCAGACAAATAAGTGTAAGTATAAAATAAAATAAGTATAAAATCAATAATGGCCTTATAAAATTGAACTATGTAGGCTAGTTTTCGAAGGTTAAGTCAAAAGTAATCAATATTATATTAAGGATTTGTAATATAAGTAACATAGATTTTTGCAGTAATTTAGATTTTACAAATTTATTATTCATTCAGATGCATCACTCTCAGGAATCAGAATGCAATCACTACACACCAATGTTGTTTTTCCAGTGTGTTCTTTGCATATTGCTTTTGTCCTAGAACTACAAAAGTGTTGTGTGTATCTATTTTTTTGCAGGACAATATGAGCACTTTATTTTGTTCTTTGAAGTTATCGGTTGTGGAACTGGATTGATCCTGATCTGTAGAATATCCCGAATTATTTGCTTTAGGCTAATGGAAAAAGTTAAAATTGAACACCGTTTTTTTAAATGCGGTTTGCTAAGTTTGAAGTAAAAGTGTTCTTTTTAATAAGGTGTTAGTATGACTTCTATAAATTATTTGGCAGAGTATATCTGTCTTGCCAGTTAAATTTTATTTTTTTATTATAAAAGTTGATTGGATCTGATACTGTGTAAATATGTTCTTGTATACTTGAATGAGTAGAATCCTTAGCGATAGAGATAAAGATAAAATATCTAAACTTTTTACTTCTACAATTGATAACATCAAAATTTCCTTTAAGTCACACAACACTTTAGGTTCCTTCTTGATCAACACGAAAGATAGATCCTTCTTAATACACACTTGCTAAAAGTGGTATTTATAAATTAAAATGTGATGATTGTGATGCCTCTTATGCAGGTAGAACTATCAGAAAGTTATCCACTAGAGTTTCTGAACATTTGAAAAGACCAAACTCTTCAAGTTTTGGTCAACACTTATTATCCAGCAACCACAATTTTAACAAAAATTCTGGTTCATCTATCTTACATGACATTAGTAGAAAGAAAAACTATCTGGAGTTGGATTTATTGGAAGATTTGGAGATTACAAAGGAAACAAATGAAAACTCTCAGTGTCTTAATACTCAAATTATTTTAAATTGTACTAAATTTAAATCTATTTTTAAGAACTTTATTACAGTTTCACCTCGTAGAGGGCCCATCTCGACGGTTTAGACTTCCTGCACTGAGTATTTCCATATTAATTTTATAGTTTTCCATTAACTGTGGATTCAACTGAACTACTTGGATTATAACCCATTTATATATTTTGCTTTCAATTTTGATTTTAGTTTTAGTAATTTAATTGCATATTCAGTATTCTTCTTTTCTACAGTAATAATAGTGCTTGGTAGACCATTTTATCGTGGTCAACTACCCACTCTAATATATTGTTTAGTCTATTTCTTGCATTCATACTTTTTGTCCACTTAAGTTGCTCTCAAACTAGCACCCTAATTATTATAGACAGGTTTGAGTGTGAGATCTGGATTATTCAATCTACTTAAAAAAATATTCTATATAATTTTATATTTCATTAGTTGATTTCCTATAGTGGTGTCAGTTGGACCTTTGGTCAATACTTAGTTTCATAGAATTTTGAAAGGTGCAGATCACATATCTATGATTGTAACTGCCCTTTGAGAAAAGTACGGTAATAATAATAAGTGCGAATCGGTGTAATATTAAAGATGGTGTTCTATTAAAAACTACCTAAATCATGCCACGTGCAACATCTCGTATAGCCTAAAATAATTTTTGGTGATTGACCACTTAATTCTATAGGACTTCGGCTATTTTTCTTACTAGACACAATTTCCATTATAATTAGTTTCCATTAGAAACCATCGCCTTGGGACAAAAATACTGGTGATGAGTTTACCTACCTGCGGTGATGAATTTACCTATCTCCAAAGGATGCCGGTGATCAGTTTACTATATCTCGGTAGGTCTAATAATTTTATAGGGGGCTATAAAGTGATGAGTTCGTAACGTCCATAAATATATGGTATTTTATGTTTTATAATATTTGGGTTTCTTTTATTTATTTTACTTGTTTATCCAGGATAAAGCACGCAACTAGGAAATGCTAGAAGCCACGAAATAAAAGAAATCAATATGACAAATTAGCCCTGAGAAATTAATCTATTTCATAATTTTATTTATTTTTGATTTTCCTTGTAATAAATAATTAAAATAATTAATTAATTAAGTTAATTAATAAAAATCAGCTTCATAATAGCATAAGCATGGAAACCAGAATTGGTATTATTTTCTTATAATTATAACGGATTATAAACAATTTCACAATGACATGACATAAAAAATATGACACCAGGTATTTTTAGCTAATTAGTTAAGTACAAAAAGTAAAAGAATTTAAATAAAACAAAAGCCCCATCTCTCCAAATTTGCGATCACATTACACTTTTCTTTCACTCAAAGCCCTAAACGTTTACCAAACCCCAATTTTTATGATAAAATTAAACGTTTTTAACACCACTTTCTCGAAAAGAAGCCTCTTGGCTTGATGAAATATTTAATAAAGAAATGTATTCTTCGCTCCTTAAATTAATCCAAATTATGGGATACAAAACGTCCCGGACAGTAAGAATATATTGCTCAACTGTGGCCCTTCTTTGATGCAGGGGCGTAGGTGCCTTACCTTAAAAATCGTTTTTGTAATTACGGGAATGATTATTATACATTTAATAAAATTTTAATTTAAGAGTTTTGGTAAAGAAAATTAAAACGTATTATTGAATTCATTATTACCAAATTAGGGTTAAATGACTCGAGTTTGATGTTAGGTGTTCTAAATAGGAACACTGAATACATACCATTTAAGATGATAATAAATATTATGCTTTAAAATGGGGCAAAAGGCTTTGCTCAAAAACAAGCAGGAAAGACCAATAAAGGTCATGGTAAAAAATTTTACATTCTGCATGTAGTACAGAGAAGATAGTTAAGGACCTGCACAAAAAAGGCTTCAAAATAGTTTAAGCTGTAAGCTTTCTAAAGTGGAGTCCAAAGTGTTCAAAAATTAGTCTCCATTCTCCCCTATCTTTCGCCCTGTCTTTTCAATTTCTGAGCCCTAGATTCCTTAAGTCATCTTCGGCTTGAGTTTTGAATCTAGATCTTGGCCTGCCTCTCTTCCTGGTTCCTACTGGCTCTTGATAGAATATCTGTCTTTGTGGGTCTCCAGTGTCCATTCTTTCAAGGTATCCTAGCCACCTTAGTCTATTAATTTTAATAGACCGGACGATGTTACATTTTTTATAGCATTGATACAATGCAAAATTGTAGGGCCTACGCCATATCCCGCTTTTTTGTACTCGTCCGTATATGTGTCTAAGTATTCGCCTTTCAAAGTGGCCTAACAGTTGTTCTTCGTCGCTTTTTATTATAGTCCATTACACTGACGCGTATGTCGGGACAGGTTTAATAAGAGTTTCATATATTAGTATCTTGGTTTTTCTGCTAATAGGGAACTTGCACATTTTTTTTATTATATAATAACGTTCAGTTTCATTTAAAAATAAGATTTCCAAAATTTCACGCTTCAAAAACTCTTAATGACTTAGCAATACAAATTTAAAATCTTCCGTGTATAAAAATCATTTCAAACGATCGAAAAAGCGCGCGAACCCTTGTGACGTCACTTGGTAGTATTTTCTGTATGTCAGGTCTCCTGTTTTGTATAAAAGTATAAACTATTTTGTTTATATTGGTGTTTGATACAGTTTTTAAAGAGAGAGTGTTGAATTGTGTGTGTTTTTACTATGGAAAGTAAAAGTAAATACTACAAGTGTTGTTTAGTACCATTGTGTAAAAGTACAACCATTAAAACCCCCAACAAAATATTTATTAGATTACCAGTCGATAAAAAACGGCGTTTAAACTGGTTACGTGCCTGTAGAAGGGAGATTTCAGTTACTGCTCAAGCTCTTCATTTATGTGAAGATCATTTTAATGTAAGTATTTAATATCATGATCATGTGTTTTTTTGATAGAACTCTTGGTACCTATATTTGGTAGATGTACATTACATATTGAATGATATTTACCTAGACAGTATTTTTCTAGAACTGTATATATATATATATATATATATATATATATATATATATATATATATATATATATATATATATATATATATATATATATATATATTATATATATATATATATAAGATAAAAATAATAATTTAATATATAATATTCTGTTTCAGTTGGAAAATGATATGGAAAACTATATTAAATTCAAACTTATGGGTGGCCAAAAGAAGATGAAATTAAATGTTGTCCCTCACATATTTAATTGTCAACCAGATAGGAAAAGGGCACATTCTCATTATCCTAGAATAACAGCACTTAAGAGGGTTAAACATCATTTAATTGAGGATGCAGTTGCTTCAACTTCTTCACAGCCTTCAGAATGTTTTGGGAGTATTCTGCAAAATGATATAGACACTCTAAAAATTGATAGTGTCATTAAAACCAATCAAAAAAGTGATATTTCAACTCAGACTCACATAAAATTCAGAAGTAAAAGTGTACAATGCAAGTTAGATTGTAGTGATTCTGTTAGTAATTTATCATTAAACATAGTTTTTAGTAGAGATATTGGGACATCACCACTGAAACTCAATGTACCAACCTTTTGTCCACAAAATGAATCTGGATCTGATGCCTCTAAAACTGAGTCTGAAAGTTTAGTTATCTGCTTTAACTCCCCGAACTTCTCCCAGGGAAAAATTTTCACCGTTTTGAAAATATGTGGCTACCATAAACATATTTACAATGGGCAAGTAATCAGACTGGCCTTTGGAAAAACCCTCTTCGGTCATTTTAAAAAATATATCTGAACAAAAACACTCAAATATTATTAAATATATAGTTCACAGCAACTATCTAAAGATTTATAAAACTGAAATACACCATAAAATTACTATAACAAGTAAACGAATGTCAAACGTAATGAATTAATGTGCCAATCTTTGAACATTCTGACTATATGACGTCACGACCAATGAGGCCGCGTTTTGGACTGGCTGCTATAATTTGAATTTTCTTTCGATTTTAATCGTGTTTAGGGGCCAAACTAAAGACAAAAACAACTTTTTTTTGTTTGATATATATTTTAAATTATGTTTTGTTATGATTTAAGGCATTTTTTTCGAATTTAAAATTTTATGCAAGTTCCCTATTATGTGTGATTTTAAGAACTGCTTTAGTCCAAGGTAAGCTCTGTTCGCAGGTATATTCTTCTCTTAATTTTTACGCTTACTAGGTTCCTGTTATTTATTTGTGTTCCAAGATATATAAACTTCGAGACCCCTTCGAATGTGTGTGCTTCTGTCACCAGATCTTGTGGTGCCGCTATTTGTGTGCTGTTTATGACCTTCACGTATTTTGTTTTGGATACGTTAACCTGTAGTCCCATTATCTTCGCGGCTTTTTCTAATGTTTCAAAAGCCTGTATCATGTCTCGTTTTGTCCGTGTTACTATGTCAATGTCATCTGCGTAGGCCAACATTTGTACACTTCTATTGATGATCGTACCTCTGGTGATTATGCCCGATTTCCCTATGGCTCTTTTTAGCGCGATGTTAAACAATATACACGATAGACTGTCTCCCTAGCGTAATCCAGTTTGTGTTTGAAAATACCTTGACACTCTGTTTTGTACCTTGACTTTGCACTCAACTTTCGAAAGAGTTGCCTTTACCAATGTTATTAGATGCGACGGAATATCTAGTTCTGCCATGACATTATAAAGTGCGCTTCTGTCTACACTGTCATAAGCACTTTTAAAATATATGAAGAGGTGATGGGTATCAATTCCATATTCATATGTCTTTTTTAAGGTTTGTCTGAGAAGAAAAATCTGATCAATTGCTGACCTTTCTTTTCGGAATACACATTGGTATTTGCCTATTTTTTTTTTCAGTATATACTAGTAATCGATTATCAAGTATATAAGCCAGTACTTTATAAGCCGTATTTAGGAGGGTAATACCTCGATAGTTGTCACATATTAGTGGATCCCCTTTCTTGTAAATAGGTATTATAATACCTATATTCCAACTATCTGGCAGTTTTCCTTTTCTCCAAATGGATGCAACAAGTTTTATTATGTATTTTTTTATTACGTTTGCTCCATACCTGAACAGCTCAGGGGGTATACCATATTCTACCAGGGGATTTGTTGGTTTTACACCTTTTTATTACCTTGGCAACTTCCTTCTTCTGTTGGTATATTATTTTTCTCCCTCTCATCGTTTACGTCTCCACTGTGATCATTTATGTCAGTCACTTCTTGGTTGCCTATATTTTATTTCTCAGCAAAATTCTCCGCCCGTCTTTCCACTAATTGATCCGGCTTATTGATAATTTCGGCTTCCTTACCTTTTATTATGGTTAGTCTAGCTTTAAACTCTTTTCTATTTGGGTTAACATTTTTATAAAATTTTCGCGCTTTGCTTTGTGAATTGAACCTTTCTAGTTCTGTAGCTGGTTTTCTAAATGTCATTTTTTCTTTTGTTTTAGTATCTTTTTCTCTGCTTGTCTCATCTGTTTGTTCTCCTTTTGATTTTGTCTTGTCCTTCTGTTGTGGAGTTTTCCATACGGCTGATTCTTTTTTTGAGTTGCCTGTGCGCATTCCGCATAATACCATTCTGTCCCCTTTCTTTCTTGTTTCTTCTTTACTACAACTGTTGTGGCTACTTCTTTTAGGATATTTTCGCACTCATTGTAGTAATTATCTATGTTTTTAACAGTATATGTTTACGCTCGAAGCATGTGCTGGCTATTACCATGTTCACTGAAGCTGCAAGGTGTATTAAGTGTGTTCCATTGTTGTTCGACTCATTATGGAGGCTATATTTTCCAATGGTTGGTAGGTAATCATCTTTTTTTCCTATTTTTCCTATTTTTACGTTGAAATCTCTAAGTACTATTTTTATATCATTTCTAGGGCAGTTCCGTATTATTTTTTCCAGTTTTTCGTAAAATTCATCCTTTTCTTCGTCTAGCTTATTTTCTGTGGGTGCATGGGCATTAACTACTAAATATTTGAAAAATTTTCCCCAAATTCTTATTTTGCATATTCTGTTACTTATGGCTTTAAAGTCTATTATTAAGTGCTTCACTTTGCTGCTGACTATGAATCCTGTTCCAAATTTATGCTCTGTTGGGTGGCAGCTATAGTTCATTGTATATTTCTTTTTCTCGAATATTTTTTTCCCAATCACCTAACCTCTTGAAGCGCTGTGATATCTATGTTATATTTATCCAGGAAGTCGAGGAGCTTCCGCAATGCTTCAGTTCTATATAAGGATCTCACATTCCACGTGCTTAATTGTAACTCTTTTTCCTTTTTCTGGCCAAGTCGTCGTCTAGATTTTAGTCCGGAAACTTTTTCCTGAATTTTCGTAACATGATGGTTTTTACGGTGTCGAGTGTTAACCCTACGCCCAAGCCCCAACCTGGAGGACCAGTTCACCCACTCTCGTCAGTTTCCGACCCAACTTTCCACCCGGGTTGGATACTGGATCTCCAGTTGGGTGGCTCGGTTTAACAGGGAGCACCAGCGGGAAGGTGAGAGTCGGATTTCAGTAGGAGAGGCTAAGTGGAGTAAACTGGAAGCAACTCCATGTTTTCGCATTCTACCTCTTTTCCTCCCAATAAGGAACTATACTTCATCTAATTTACTTACCGTTGCACGTCATTATCATTGACAGAGATCGAAGTTGACATAGTTGCCAAAGTATAAAAAAAACTGAATCCCTTTTAAATCAAATAGGTCACATAATTATTCCAAAAGTGGATAATACAACAAAACAAATTAATATTACACACACTAATATTAATAGTATTAATAATACACACTAATTTTGTTCTAAAAAGAACAGATTTTATCAAATAGGTATAAATATAAACCAAGAGGTATTCACTTTAAAATTCAAAATAATAAAGTACAAAAAGTGTCAACACCGCAACTGTCAAATAAGTGTTATAAATTTATGCGAATATATCACCTTGGTTCGATTAAAGTTACAGTGTGTTCCGGCCAAATGTTCTTCATAAAAACGCTTTATATTGCATTTATACAAATTAAATGAAACATACTCTTGTGTATGTCTTTAAATTAACATTAATAGAAATCTTTAAATATTATTTCTACGCGTATATAATAAAATATGTCTAGTGGCTGTAATGCCAGTGTACTCGGCAAAGCGATACTAAAAACAAACACACCTACCGCCTAAATATTTCGTGTTGGTATCATGTGACCTCACGAGCTATGATGCGGATGACGTGCAACGATAAGTAAAATAGATGAAAGTATACTAAACATGTTGATGCTGTAATTTGAAAATAAAAATAGCATTAACAGAATATTTAAGATTACCACTATCTTAGGAATTAAAGTTATCATTGATGCAATTAAGAACTCAAAATTGATTTGTCATTGCAAAAAAATGCCAAGGCCACTTATATGCAAATTGGTCAGAAGTGACCAGGGAACACAAATAGATAATTCTTTAGAAGTTGGACACTGGATTCGGGCCTCGAATTGGAAAATTTCCATTAATCTACTAAAAATAGTTCCATTCATTCTAATATGTAATTGTCTAATTGCCTTTTTCATGGCATTATTAAAGAGGAGACACGCCAGCACGTTCCCCTGTCTTAGACCATTGATAATGTTAAAGAAAGTAGAGGTTTCTCCTTTAATTCTATGGCATAAGCTTAGGTTTTGCTATGTTAGTTAGGTCAATTTAACTGACTGTGATGAGATCCCTGTTTGCCTTTTCAACATTGGACCTGCGGTTTGCTCAATGTCATCTTTGCATCTCATTTGCGGTCGACCTCTTGACCTTTTTGGAGTATATGGTCTCCAGCGGCCAATTTCTTTATTCCATCTTCCATCCTGATATCATTCGTTATGCCCAGCCCATTTCCATTTTAATTTTAATGTATGTTCGACAGCGTCTGTTGTTTCGGTTTTGCATCTTATCCACTCGTTCCTCTTTTTATCTCTCAACGATATTCCCAACATTTGTCTTTCCATAGCTTTTTGAGTTTTCTTTATTCTATCTAAGTTGCTCTTGCTACGCGTCCCCGTCTGGGCACCATATGTCAGAACAGGTAGGACGCATGCATTAAATACCTTCTTCTTCTTCTTTTTCTTCGGCTTTTTCCATTACGAGTTCGCCGTTCTCGTCCTCCACAGCACTCTATTCTCCCAGTCACCTTTTCTAAGGTCTCTATCTATCATAGCATTTCCGACGTATGTTTTCCATCTTGTACCAGGTCTTCCTCTCCGTCTTCTTCCCGGCAGGTCCAAGTTTAATATTCTTTTTGGCCACCTATGCTCTGGCATTCTTTGTACATGTCGGTACCACTGCAGGGCTCTGTTTCCAACTTTTCTGTAATTGAGCATTCTACTTCCATTCTGTTCCATATTTCCTAAGTTCTTATTCTATCTGCTCTTGTGATTTGTAGACATCTTCTCATAAAGTCCAGTTCAACTGTTCTTATTTTATTTCATATTGTTAAGTAAGTACTTTCGTAAGTCTTACAACACTTATTAATTAGTCTCTTCTTCTAAACTTAAGTTCAAATCTGCAACCTTGGGTCCAATACATAAGTATTCGGTCTTGCACATATTTATCTTGAGTCCCCAAAGTTCATATTCTTTCTTTAATTTCCTTATTATATATTCCATATCCTCCCTGTCTTGTGCAAAAATGACTTGGTCATCTGCGAAAATTAGTGAATGTAATATATTCTCTTGTACTGGTATGCCCATTATTCCGCATTTTCTATACCATCTTTTTAAAGCCTGATCTATATATATATATATATATATATATATATATATATATATATATATATATATATATATTATATATATATATATATATATATATATATATATATATATATATATATAGATGTTATGTTAAAAAGTGTAGGTGAGAGACCACATCCCTGTTTGAGGCCTTTTGTTGCGGTGATTGTGTTTGTTATTTCATTACCTAACTTTATTTGCACTTGTGTTTCTTTATACAGTCTTTGTGTTATATTAACCCATTTCTCTCTAACGCGCATTTTTCTCATTGCTTCCCATAGTTGTTTCCTGAGCACGCTATCGTATGCTTTCTCTAAGCTTTCTCTATGCTAAGTCGATAAAGGTCATATGTGTTTCAATGTTTTTTTCTTTGTTCTTTTCATCACCTGTCTCATAATAAATATATTATCTAAACATGATGTTGCTTTTCGGAATCCGACTTGTTCTTTGCTTTAATGGTCCATGTGTTGTTCTAGTTTTTCTTTTATAACTGATGAAAAGATTCTTGCTAATAAAAGCACTACACTGATCCCTCTGTAGTTATTTGGTGATCTTTTGTCACCTTTTTTAAAAATGGAGGACATGTATGATAAATTCCACTCATCGGGAACCTTCTCTCCTGCTTCGATTTTATTGAACAACATTCGTATAAAGGATACTATCCTTGCGCCTCCATATTTCAACGGTTCCATTTTTATGTTTCTTGGTCCTGGTTCTTTATTGTTTTTGGATTTCTTTAGTGCTTTATTTATATCTTCCTCTGTGATTTCTAAATACCTTCGTTCTTAACTTTAAGGTTATTTTTGGTTTTTGATAATATATGAGAGTTTTCCGAATGCAGCCCATCCTATTCTTATTCTTCTGGTTTCTGGTAGAATCTGCCTATGTGCTTTATATTGATATATTTTATGTGATTGACTTTTCAGCAGTTAATCCACATTGATATTGATCAACAATATCCTTTGTAAAATGTTTAAGTCTTTCGAACAATACATTGCCAAATATTTAGTAAGCAGATGCTAACAAAGTAATGCCTGTATAGTTCTTACCCTTCAGTTAATCACCCTTTTTATACAACGGACATATTTTTCCCTTTAGCCTCTCTTCTGATACCAATTTATTCTGCCATATTAATACTATTAGTTTATGGGATGCTGCAAAAAGTTGATCACTCCTTTTTTACACATAGATTTCATCGATTCCTTGTGCTTTGTTGTCTTTAAGTTTTAGGATAGCATTTGACACTTCTTCTCTTGTTAGGTCTTCACTGTGTAGTTGACGTTGTAGTTTTTGTTGATTGTCTATGTTGTTTCTCGTTCCATTTTGATCGAATAAACTTTTAGCTCATTTAGGGTGTTCTGTTCGTATTCCCTCTTCTTACGTCGATAGATATGTTTTCGCTCTCTTCTAGGACGTGTATACTATCCTCTTGTCACATACATTTATTTAAAAAGATTTTACCTATGTCCTCTCTTTGCGATGTGTTTAGTAGTAAAAAAGTTTAAATCAATAATAAAATCAATAATTTCCCATTCTTAGTCTTTTTTAAAAGCCATATTATAACTATAATATTTCATACTACTCTTAATTTTTTTAATAGTAAGTATTACCTTTACTTCGTTCTGATAACTTTTGAATTATAATAGTAAATATTACTAAAATATCTTAACATTATTTACATATCTATATAAATTAAGTTATATTGCTATATTTTCTGTCCTATAACCCCAAATCTTTTAACCTTGTACAAATATTAGCGTTATGACTTGTGAGATATGGATTTTTTCCGACTATAATAAAATTTTAAACCTTCCTACCTGCATAATATTGTCCGCCCCTGGCCCTAACCCCGGCAATGACAAATTATTATACTGCAAGATGTAATCTTTCAACCATAACTCAATGTCGCACACTTTCGGCCTCAAAAAATTCCGCAGTGGTTTGAACTTTCCAACTTTCTCTTTCGTTACAAAACATTTCACTCAAAAGTCGACCCTTAAGCCCTCTAACACTCTTTAGGGATTCTCTCGATGCTTCTAATTGTCCCACTGTGTAAGATGACGAATCAGAAATTGCTACGGAAAAAATGTTTAAATGACGTTTCTGGATTACGGTCGTCTTTCCGTTTATTTTATGATTTAGTTGTCTGTTACACACCACCAGTTTGATATCCATACTTTTCAAGAAAAACATTTCTAAGACTAAAACCTTATATTCTCATTTCTTTTTTTGTTGGTTTTCAATAGGATTAATATAGAGTATTTACTTTGAGAATGTAGTTATGTTATTTTTTTATATCCATTCGCCAAGATAACTTTTGTTTTATGAAATTTTTATGCATTTAATTAACACAAAACCAAACTTATATGGAATCATGTAATATTTCTTATTATTTTAATCGAATTTAAAAATAACAACATACGAAGTCAAAGAATGTTTATTTTAAAGCAATTTAATCACCAGTACATAAAAATTTAAAAAACCCATAAATTCATAAATAATAAAATTAAAATTATTTCAAATAGGTAAAAGAAATCATAAATAAGACTTTCTCACAATGAGTTTAACTATCTAGGCGACCGGTTTCGCTTTCTACAATATGCAAAGCATCTTCAGGTCTGTCGATACAAAGTTAAATAAATGCTAAAATAATAAAACCCATATTAGGGTGTTGTCTTACAAAGATAAACAAAGATGAATGATATAAATTACAGTAATTATGCCAATATTACATGTCTGTGGTTTTTCTAAAAGTTAGACAAATAAGACCCACAAATAAGTATAAAAATAGTCTATTGAATTGTAATAAATTAGTACTGCCCTTGTCAAGATTCTAAAATGTGTATATAGGGTTTCCTGCCGAAACGTTGATTGATTGCAATGGAAAATAAAATCTAGTTCCACGTGTAACATATCTTTATTGAACCTAAACCCAAGAAACATTAATTTTATATTAAATATAATACGGTTCAAGAAACTCAAAACTACTATATATATATATATATATATATATATATATATATATATATATATATTATATATATATATATATATATATTCTAGTTATATACTGAATAATAAAAGGTCATAGCCACAGAACGTGCTGATTTTTAAACACATTTGTTTTTCTATTGGCTTCAGTTTTATTCATTTTGTAAATGTGAAATATATTTCCAATCATGTAGAAAGCATGCTTTGCATACTTCGAACAATGATTATGCTTTTTTAATAGAGTTTTAAAAACATTACATAGGACGATTTAATTCTATGGAGCTTATGTCAATACAATAGCGCATAGTAGTTTATAGTATTATCCACTCAAAAAACAGACATCTATTATCTGCTAAAACTCAGACTCATTTAAAAATGGTAACAAGCCATCAAACAATTGACGTTTAAATTATACATAGTCAACCCCAGTTGACCTCCCCTTTCAATTATTTGGCGGTATTTTTCCGTGACACAAATACACACACTATGCATATAAAAACCTCGCCTGTGTGGAAAAATAACCTGCATACATAATTTCCTTCCATTATAATAATACTATGTCCACTCCTGTGACATATTATAACAGTACGTGACTGCTGACCTAGAACAGTGGCGTATTAAAGGGTGTTAGTCGCATTATTAACTTTTCTCTTCAATTTGTATAATTTAAATGAAACGATAAACAGAGAAAAGAATATAGACAACAAGGTTAAAACATTGAAAGTTTTGAAGTAAGTCTTATTGTTATTTCTTTTTACTTACCGTAAAATGGGGTTACTTTTCACCATAGTTTTTAGTTTCGTTTTCTTAGAGTGGATATAACGAAAAAAGATCTGAACGTTTTATTATAAATAACTATTCAACAGGTCGTAATATAGCTCTTATCATAGCTGTTTTTTAGTTATATTGCATAATTAAGAGATTATGCTAATTTTATTAGTGGTGCAAAGTATACCCTAGAAGAGTCATATCATCGTTATGACTCCAGGGTAAATATGATCTACATGGACAAATAAAACGTACTCACCAATATCTTGTTTAACATGATCTAATGCAGAGTTTTTAACTTTTTTGGCAATATTTGTTTCAAGAGAGCCTGAGGTGAGTTTTTCATTCAATTCAATTTTTTCTTCTATCTCTTGCGGCTCATTTATTTCACCATCTGATAAATCCCTGCCTAGTAATAGACAGGGATTTACTACAAAGTAATATCGTTCACTGAATCATCTACGACTTCTGGCTCTACAGATTGATGAAGTGTGGAAGTAGATGCTTTAGTTAGATCTTCTAAACTAATGTTAGAATGGGCAATACTTTGTCCTGCTGGAACATTCATTTTCGTTTTTATCTCCACGTGTCTTAAACTGGGTGGCTTTCTTTCTTTTATCTTCTAAATATCGAATGAAAGTGTTTCCGATATCTGACAAACTTGATTTATTATTATTTGTTGTATGACTATCAGTTATCGCACTAGATTGCTAAGCTGTTTTTAACCGGTCCAAGAGCGATGTTATATCACAAGGAACGATACCACATTTTCAATATCCCTACTTTAATATCTCATCGCTATTCTTTTGTATTTTTTCGATTAATGATCGTAAGTGTTGGAAAATGCTGTTTCTCAAGTACATTTGATCTACTTCCCACATGAGTTTCTTTATATTAAGATAAAATTTCCCTCCGGGCCTTTTTCATTTGGACAAATAATGCAACATCTAATGGTTGTGTAATGTGGGTGCTATTTAGAAGCAAACATATAAAATGAATGTCGTGTTTTCGACACAAATTCAGGACTTCAACATTAATATGAGAAGACAAATTGTCTCCTAAAACGAACTTCTTTCCCTGAATTTTTTTAAGCCTGGGAAATAAAATAGTGTTAAACCAATTTGCAAATGTCTGCGATTCGAACCAACAAGATGCAGTATTTGCATAACGCATACCAGAGGGGCCATTTTCAATCCAGGTGTCCCACAAATGCTTGGATTTGTACACCACATAAGGAAGTAGTAGCTCCCAGTTGTATTTTCACACATCATAAGAAAAATGCTACTTTTTGAAGAGTTACAAATTCATTTAGGATATTTAACCCCACGTTTAGTTAATACCTTTTTTTTTGTCCGGGATCATTTGTTAAGTTCGTCTTGTCATAATTAAAAATAGCATATGGCTCCACACCAGTTAATGTTTATTTTAAATTTTGTATGTATTCAGCCATTTGGTCTGCATTGAGAGCTGCTCTACTTCTTTTAATGTTTGAGGCTATCCTTGCAGTAAGGTCCTTATGACGACTTGAAAATGATTTGACCTAATCCATACCAGGAGTATTAAGCTTAAAGGGAGTTATTATTTTTCCTTGGCTGTTTAAATGAGTCTTGATTATTTGTCGTAATTCCATTCCAGTAATAGAAAATCTAGCATAACTAAGGATATGAATAGATTGTACGAAGCACATTTCCTTTTCATAAGAGAATATTGATGGTTATCCAGATTTTCCAGCGTATACTCCTTTTAGTTTGTAAAAGATAGTTCTTCTTGGAATGTTAAAGATTCAGCGGCAACTCTTATACTCATACCATCTTTTACTACTGACAGACATGCTTTTAAATCTTCTTTTGAGTAGTCTGCATATTTGCGAGATCCCAGTTTTCTTTTATAACTCTTTTTTACTCTTGGGGTTACTTTGCACCACTTGCAAATTGGTAGTGCAAAGTATACATAATTTTACGTGTTAAGTGCACATGTAAACAATGTTTTTTTTTGTTATTGATATCCTGGTTTAAAACCGTTATTTTAACAACTAAAAATCGCAATCGATTGTGGTATATGCCATTAGACGTATACTTACCAATTTGTGTCTCTCTGTACAGTATGATTTTGCAAAGTTAGAAAATATAAGATTTTCGAGGTTAATATTCCAACCGTTGCTAAACTGCCGTTGCCTATGTGCTCTAGAGGTAGTACACATATATAAACAAAATTGAGCGTTGGTTTAAAGAAAATATACTTTTACACATTTGGTTTAAAGTTACCCTGCTCAGTGCAAAGTAACCCCGTTTTACGGTATTCGAAATGGACACACATAGGCAATATATTCAAGATTTCAACATCTTCCAGTCTCTCCATGCTGCCACAATACAAAGTAAGGCGTTAGCAATCGTTATGGACTTCTCCAGTTTAGCCGTAGATAAAGAACATTCCATAATAACATTGCTCTTATTAAAAACTTTTTATACAGGGATTTAAAAATTTTAATTATTCCTTGGTCTAACGGTTGACAATGTGCTGTAGTATTAGGTAGCAAAAATATTGTCGATTTGTTAGATAACTAAATTTTCGGATGGGATGTTGCGTTATCTAGGAATAAGAGAGTCTTTCTTTTTTGAAGTTGCATTTTTCTGTCAGATTTGTGTAGAAAATCTGTTATGATATCTCTGGTCATCCAGACCTTCGTGTTGTAGTACCAGTCGACTTGGAGTTTATCAACATCAAAATTTTTAAAACATCGAGGACTTTTACTTTTACCAATCGCCAAAGGTTTTTCTTTTTCCCCATTTAAATTTGCACACAATAATACGGTCAAACTTTCCTTACTAGATTTGCCCCCACTCATCATCATCATTTGGCTTTTCAACTCTATGAGTGAGTCATGGGCGCGTTTACTTTTTCCCTCCATTGTTGTCGGTCCTGAGCAGCTATTTCTCATTGCTATATTCCCATTTTGCATAGATCACTCGCTACTGCGTCCTTTCATCTCTTTCTTGGGAGACCAACTGACCTTTTTCCATCGGGAATTTCCCAGAATGTGGCGTTCAGGATTCTTTCGTCATTCGATCTTAGTACGTAGCCCGCCCATATTATTCGGTTTGCTTTAAATGTAGCGTACTATGTTTTCATCTCCATAGTCTGGAGTTTATCATTGTGTCTTCTTCTCCATTTTCCTGTTGTCTCTTGTCTGCAAGACCCACATATAGGTCGTAGTATCTTTCTTTTCAGTACCAGCAATTTTGTCGTTTCCCGCTGGTTCAGAGTCCATGTCTATCTACCATACGTTATTGTGGGACGAATTATTGTCTTATAAACACTTATTTTTGCTGGTATTGGAAGTATTTTTGATTTAAGTAGGGTCATTAATAAGTAATATACCCTGTTGCCTGCCATGATTCTGGTTGCCACGTCCTTTTCATATTTATTTTCAGATGTTATGATCGCTTCCAGGTACTTAAATTCTTTGACGACTTCAAAGTTGTATTCACTGATGGTTACGTTTTATATAACCCTTGGTCTTGGGTTCTTCATAACCACTATGTACTTGGTCTTGTCCTCGTTGACCTACAGACCAACTTCCTTGGCTCCGTTTTCGAATAGGCTTAAAATTTCTTTTGTATCTCTGGTGGATTGTGCAATTGTGTCCACGTTATCCGCAAACGCCAATGGTATTTGATCCTTGGGCGGCAAATCCGTTTGCCAGTTGTGGTTGAGCTTTCCTTGTCGCATGTTTCAGTGCAAAATTAAATAGTAGGGGAGTGAGAGGATCTCCTTGTCTAAGCTCGGTGTCAATAAGGAATTCCTTTGACGTGGTGCTACCAATTCTGATTGTGCGGAAGCCAAAGTTTAAGTACAGTGTAATAATTGCAGCTAGCAGAGTAAAATAGTGGTTGAGCCCATTGGTGAGTAGAAAACTAATGTCGGCATCGTTTGCGTCTCCGATAAACTGGAGATGTTTACACTCCGATATCTCGTTTCGATCTGTCTTTGTTAGGATTTGTAAGAATAAAAATCCTTACCTAGAAATTTTAAGGGGTGGCCACAGCAAGCAAACTCTCATTAATCAGTTTTAAAACGGTCGTCCAGCCTTGATTTGCTTATACCATTCCTTTGAAATTTGATATTCTAACACGTGTTTCTTCAAAGAATTTCTTCGAACTTAAAAGCAGATTATCACATGTTAGCCAGTTTGCTAATGAGAGTTTACTGAATCTTTTAGAGTAAATAAGTAATTAGAATATATAATTAAATAAGATCATATTATAATACAGTATTAAAACTAATAAATTTAAAGGATGTAAGTAAATACTAAATACTTTCTCAAACAACAGTTATAATTAAAAATAACCAAGTACTATACGCAAATATGGCAAAAGATCTAGGTATATTATTAGACACACCACTACGCTGGAGAGTACATGCTAAAAAGAAGGGAAGAACAAATGCATTGGATGTTTGGAAGAAAGTCCTCTCTATCCAACAAGCTTTGATTTTCTAAACAAATACTACGACCTATTCGAACATATGGCAACATATGGTAGTATATGGTAGCAAAGTCTTGGGGTGTACCAAGAAAAAAAGTAATATAGAAATAATTAAGAAATTTTGCAATAAATTTTTAGGAAACATTGTGAATACACCTTGGTACAACAACATGGGTACGTAAAGACCTGGGTATGGAAATTGTGGCTACAATTACCAAGAGATGGCTACTTACTTGCTTTCCTTGTCCGGAACACCAACAGCTTTAAATTTTGTGTTTCCAATGGTTGGCCACATAGATGGCCCTGTCATTCGCTAAGAATAGGTCTTCTTCTGTGTAGGTCTCGCTCATCTCTGTGCATGATAGTAGATGGTAATTATTCTGAACCGCGCCACAGTCGCAGGTATCGTTCTCCTGGTATCCCCATTTCTTCAGGTTACTAGCACAACGTGAAACGCCAGTTCTTAGTCTGTTTAGCGCTTTCCATGTGGGATACGGCAAATTGTGTCCAGCAGACATTTCCTCTAAGGGAGCAAAATGTGTTGTAGTTGACGATTGCCATAGGTGTATTCGGCCAGTCTTTGGCTCTTCAGGAAGGGATCGTGATATTTTCAGAAAGCTTTTCCGAGATCTTAATCTACTTGGCTGAACTTGGTAATGATACAAGGAATGTCTTCGATCCGTCTCCTGCTTCTTTCGTTCTATCTCTA
Source organism: Diabrotica balteata (assembly GCA_918026665.1). NCBI lineage: Eukaryota > Metazoa > Arthropoda > Insecta > Coleoptera > Chrysomelidae > Diabrotica > Diabrotica balteata. Next base: position 33,782,824 of record OU898280.1, on the reverse strand, counting down.
ACGTGACCTGTCTTCTAATAGCAGATAGAGCGATTCCAACTATAGGGTAGACCTTTTCGATAGGTGTCGGTTTCAGGCAACCAGATATTATACAAACCGTTTCATTTAACGTAACATCGACGTTTTTAGCGTAAGCAGAGTTTTTTTACACTGGTGCTCCAAACTCGGCGGCAGAAAAACATAATGCTAAGGCAGAAGTACGATGAGTGTGTGGTTGTGCTCTTCATTTTGTGTTTGTAAGTTTGCGGATGATATTATTTCTGGCGCTTACTTTTTTCTTGATATCTTGACAGTGATATCGATAAGACAGAGTTCTATCCAGACGTGTGTCGAGGTATTTTGGCGTCTTATTGTGTTCCAGCATCTGACCACGCCATTTCACCTCCAGTGTCCTTTGGGCATGCTTGTTTCTAAGGTGAAAAGCACACACCTGAGGTTTTGTGGTTTCAGATTGGGTTTCAGATGGTTTTTATCATAGTATAGTGCTAATTCTTCTAGGGCATCTGTCAGTTTTACTTCGACTTCATTGAAAGTACTTCCCTAGGCTGCCATAGCTGTATCATCCCCGTAAATAAACTGTCTTGTTTGTTGGTTTTTGGGTTGGTCGTTGGTGTAAATGTTGTATAACAATGGCGCGAGGACACTTCCCAGTGGTAGTTCATTTTTTTGATTCCTCCACCGACTGTTCTTGGACTGGAGTGTTACTTAGAAGCGTCTATTGTGGAGAAGACATTTCATTAATCTTGTTAGTCAGAAATCCTTTGTAATTTTCATCAGCAGCCGTTAATGGTTAACTGTGTCATAAGCGGCAGTCAGGTATATGAACGCTACTCCTGTTATTTCCTTCAGTTCAAACCCATCTTCAATCTGTTGGGTGAGATAAAGAGTTAGACTGTAGCAGCATTTTCCGGGTCTAAACCCTGCTTGTTCAGGAATAATTTTAGTGTCCACAGATTCAGCTATCCAGTTCAGTATCATTCTTTCGAACGCCTTGAAAAGGTGACACAAAAGAAAAACAGGTCTAAAACTTTTTGTATCCGCTGGATCCTTTCCTGATTTAAAGAGAGCCACTACTGTAGGTTTCCTCCAGATTTAGCGGATTTGGAATGTACGGATGCAACAGTTCATCAGTTTTACGAGCCACTATAGGGTTTTTGGTCCAAAGTGCTTTGTTTGTTCTGTTCGTATATCGTCTAGGCAAGCCGCTTTCTTATCTTTCATTTGGTGGATCGCACCTCTGATTTCCTCCAGGCAAAAGGAAGTACCTTGAACATCCTCTTCTTCGTCGATATTTCGTTGTATTCTCACTTTTTTCTTCCTTGATGTCGTCTTACCATTTGTCAGCAGACGATGGGCTATCTGATTGAGCGTGAGTTTTGTCAGATTGGGTGCCGGATTGTTCCCAAGATTCCAAATTAATTTCCAAGCGCATCTGCTGTTTTGTTTCATGTCTAGGCTCGTAACCAGCTTACAACACCTGTCCGTTCTGTTGGCGGATATCGCATGTAGCACTTCCTCCGCGGCCTGTATTGTTGCTTCCGAAAAGGGATCGTCTTCATATAGCCGCTCGTATTTTTTAAGTAGGGGTTTAGATTCTTTATTTAGCCCCGCTATGTATTCGGTTCGGCAACCTCTAGAGATATACTTTCATGATATTTGTTTTACGATTTGTACAAATTTATAGTATGAATTATCGCACGGTTATAGCTGAAAAACTTCTTGATCTAAAGCTTCAGCGAATTTTTCCCATTTTGCTTTAGTAAAATTTAACCTTTTCTTGAAAGGAACAATTTTTTATCTGATTGCCGCGTTCAAAAAGCAAGTTATTGGTCTGTGCTGTGTTTTTGGGAGGGCGCTTCCAACAATTTTTGTCACCTGATCTCCAATCCTCTCGCCAGACAAATATATTGTCTGGGTTGTAACCTCTGCGCCATCTTCCGCTGTTGAAAGACGCGGGCTATTTTGGATCGTGAATAAGTTTGAGGTTCATGTTTTCAGCGCAATTTTCTAGTTCTTGACCATTGGAGTCTGTTTCGTTATACCCCCACGCGATACTGTGACATTTAAAGTCACCCAGTATAAATTTTATTTGCTGTGATTGGAAGTTATCCGGTTCCTCAAAAACAAAGTCAGCGTTTGGCGGTTTGTAGATGGACGTAACTAAACAAGATGTGGAAAGTATATCGGTGTCTGGTCTGACGAAGACTGCGCTACCATACTGGTCGTGTGGTCTCTCCAGTACAAGTCTCATACCTCGAATCTATGATCTGCGGCTTGCAGTAGCTCGATGGGTTTCTTGAACCAGTAGGACATCGACACCGTGTTCTCTGCACACATTAGACAGTGGATCTTCTTTATTTTCTGATAGTCCTTCAATATTAATTGAAGTAGTCGTTAAAAAATGGCCTTGATAAAGACCGTTTTGGTTGCGTTTGTATCTGTTTTGGTACTGAAGACGGCTGAAAATCATGTAAAATGACTTCATAGCCATCTGAATGTTAACCCTGCTGTCCTGTTCGGGTCTATTTGACCCAAAGAAAAATTTATGTCTTATTTTGCAAATTATTACTCGGCGTAACGTTTTGGTGTTTCGTAAATTTATTACGTAATATGAGATCTTTAAATTGCATACGAGATAAAAAATACACTTCCTGATTTTTTTGATAAAAATTCAATTGTTACCTATAGTACGTTTGGGAAAATATGACGTATTAACGTATTTACACCGTTAAAACTTACCTGTATACGTATGTTTAGTTTGCAGTATTTTATATATTCTCTATTAGTTTGTCAGTCAGGTACATCTATAAATAGAAACAAGTTTCTGCAAGCTAGAACTGGTAAAAAATGTCTAGTGTAATGTAGAAGGGTATGTCACGTAGAAGGAAGTGGGGGTCATAGACAAGTGGTAGGCTGGTAGAACACTGATATGCCAACCAACACAACCGAAGATGAGCTTCGTGAGCTCGCGAACGTGTCAGAGAGTGATGACTGCATATCAGAAACAGAAAACAATACAAGTAATGAGAGTGAGAAAGAAAGTAGTGATGATTCTGCTGTTCCATTCTACATACAACGTCCTGTAGAACCTTTTGTAACAGTTCCTTCAGAAGACGGTAATATCCAGTGGTCTCTCGATACTCCTTATTAACGCGGTCATTTTTCCAGGGCCAATATTATAAATAAAGCTCCAGAAGTTACAAGCTACGCATGTACACGAATTTTCGATATTAAAAATTCATTTGACGAACTCTATTCCGACATAGTTGCAAACCAAATTATAAATATGACCAAAATGGAAGGACAGCGTGTTTTTGGAATCAACTGGAAAGACTTAGATAAAATTAGTTTTCAAGCATTTTAACTAGTCTTTTCATTATTAAACGTACTGATAAACTTGCTACAATACGTGAAATTTGGGAAAAATGGGTAGAAAATCTACCAAAATTTTTTAACCCTGATGAGAATGTTACCGTCGACGAGCAATTAGTTGCCTTTAGAGGCCGATGTCCCTTCAAAAAGAACAATCCAAGCAAATCAGCAAAATATGGCATAAAAATTGGTGCTTTATGTGACAATAAAAGTTTATATGCTGTAAAATTGCAGATCTATACAGGAAAGGAAGCAGGTGCCGCGCCGGAACGAAATCAGGGAATGCGTGTAGTGATTTGAAAGGCCACAATATTACTTGTGATAACTTTCTTACATCATAAAATTTAGGACAACTTCTTATTTAATGAAAAATACAATGCTGGAGACTATAAGAAATAATAAGACAGAGATTTTGCTCTACATCGATAACAAGACTAATATTTTATATTGAATATGTCACAAACATATCTGTAAAACCCATTCTTTTTATTACTGTCCCAGTTGTGAACTAAGCTAAATTTTGTAGGTATTTGTTCATTAGTCCTATTAAGCGTGAACTAAAAAAAATCCAAAACAAAAATAAACCCCCCTTAAACCAAACCCAACACCCCCCAAAAAAACACCCCCCCCACCACCACCACCCCCCCCCCCCCCCACCCCCCCCACCCCCCCCACCCCCCAACCAACCCCAACCAAACCCCCATAAAACCAAACCAACAAACAACCAAACACACCCCCCCCCACCTCCCCCCCCCCCCCACCCACCACAACAACCCCCCCACCACACACCAACCCCCACCCACCCACACCCACACCCCCCACCACCCCCCCCCTCACCACCCTCTAACAAAACCCTCCACCCCTACCTACCACCAAACACAACAACCCCAATCCCACCCCCACCACCCCCCAACCCACACCCCCCACCCCCCCCCCCCCACAACCCCAACCCCCCCCCCCCCCCCCCCCCCCCCCCCCCCCACCCCCCCACACCACAAAACCCACCACAACCCACCAACACCACCACCCCCCCCCCCCCCCACCCCACCCACACCCCCCCACCACCCACCCCAAACAACCACATAACCCACCACACCCCCCCCCCCCACACCACCCCCATAACCTCTACACACCACACCCCCCCACCCCCCCCCCCCCCCCCCACACCCCCCCCCCCACAAAACCAACAAAACACATACAAACACCCCACAAAAAAACAAACCCAACACAACAATCAACAACCCCAACCCCCCACTTACAACACCCCCCACACCAAAAAAAAAAAACACACCCAAACAAACCCCACCTAACCCCTCCACTATATTACCACTAATTATATAATATATATTATATATATTGTTTATTATATATATATAATAAAATTGTAAGATTGTAATCGGAAATAAACAGAAAAATAATATAAAGTACTAAACTGTTTTTGTAGGTTATTCCTAGTCACAAAAGCTATTGCACTCGTAGCCTTAATTGTTTTCAATAGCATGACGTCATACTGTTATTAATTACACCACGAAGAAGAATGGGGAGGCCATGGAATCATAAACGTGTAAAAGGAAGACAATTAAACTTAAATATACTTCATCTAATTTACTTACCGTTGGACTTCATTATCATTGAGAGATATTGAAGTTATCATAGTTGCCAAAGTATAAAAAAAATCCTGATTACATTTTAAATCAAATAGGTCACATAGTTATTGCAAAAGTATTACCATCTCTTTACAACGACTATTTAAATTCTTACGTTCCATTTTTTAAATAAAACACACTAATTTTGTTATAAAAAGACAGATTTTATTAAATAGGGAAAAATATAAAACAAGAGTCACTTTAAAATTCAAAATAATAAAGTACAAAAAGTGTCAACACCGCAACTGTCAAATAAGTGTTACCAATTTATGCCAAAATATCACCTTCGTTCGATTACAGTTACAGTGTGTTCCGAACAAATGTTCTTCATAAAAACGCTTTATAATGCATTTATACAAAATAAATGATACATATTATTGTGTGTTTCTTTTAAGTTAACATTAATAGAAATCTTTAAATATTATTTCTACGCGTATATAATAAAATATGTCTAGTGGCTGTAATGCCAGTGTACTCAGCAAAGTAATTCTAAAAAAGAACACACCTACCGCCTAAATATTTCGTGTTGGTATCATGTGACCTCACGGACTATGACGCGAATGACGTGCAACGGTAAGTAAATTAGATGAAGTATACTTTAAACAACATGTTCCCCTATACGAATTCGAATAATTTAGAATAGAAACAACTTAAAAATAAAAATGTTATTTTATTTCTAGTTTCTTCTTTATAGTATTTATTTTATTTTTAGATAATATAAGAGCAAAACACTTATATACAAAAATGGATATAAATTATGTATTTATAAAAACCGCAAAACTAAACCCAAAAGGAAATGCCACATAAGTAATATGTAAACCGTTATGAATATTTAATTAAAGTATATTTTTAGAACATAATGTATAGCTTCTATACAGCCCTACGACTAGAGGGTAGTGACACAACGTGCTTGACCCTTTTGAATATTTAATCATAGTTTTCCATATCATATGTTAGAATGTTTTAGCTTTTCAGATAAAAATATGATATACAGACCATAAATTTACGTTGAAAAACAAGGTTACGTGCCGCGTTTCGTTACGTTAGATGAATGTAACTATTTTCACAAACAGTTTGGAACAACACGGGAAATGCAGGAATGTTCATGTAGCCATAACGCGGAGTTAACGATATGATTTAGGACAATGCTATATGTTAGCATTATTAAATACATTTGTTTCTTTATTGTGAACCGGCGAGACTAAATGCAACAACACCTTTTAATATTCAGAAAGTTGTAACAACACAAAATAGTTAGTGTTAATCAATATATTTTTCTTTTAATAAATAAATATATGTGTAATTGTAAATAGGGTAAGGAAAGGTACTTATATTGGTGATAAAAATAAAAAATACTTATAATATAGGAATTCGAAAACTAAGCAAGAAATAATTTTTGCTTTATTAGGTTACTTATTATTTGAAGTAAATATTTAGAAGAGTTAATTTAACAAAAAATGATTATTAATGATAGTAAATGTCAAATTATATGCAAACTTATGTTAGGTGACACGGTAAGGTATATGGCGATAGTCGTTAGGAAATTTGGTGACATTATGGAAATTGTATATTTAATTAGATATTTAAAAATTTTATTTCATAAAACGATCACATCTATAATAAAGTTTTTCATCGGCGTCAGTACAAACAAGATGAGCACTGAATCCATTGGGCGCCATTTCCTTTCTTAACATCAGTTGAATACAGGACACATCAAATAAAAGTCGAATACAGCCCATCCAGATAGATACATGGAAAGATCATTACGCAAGGGAACTGAATGAAGACAGAGATATTTATAATACTGACTCACCTCAACGAATACGAGTACAAGGTGAATATGTAAACGTGGAAGAAGAAGAAATACAACAAGTGCTTAAATCGATGAGAATAACAAAGCATCGGCCTGGAGAACATACCAGCAGAACTTCTAAAAAACGTAACACCAAAACTAATAAGCTATCTTAAAGTGCTATTCACAAGATACTGTACACAAGATATTAAATGGGAAGAAATCCCGAATAGTTGGAAAGAAGCATGGATTACTCCAATTCACAAAAAAGGTCCAAAAATATTTGCGGAAACTACAGATGTATCTCTGTCACCAGTACCTTTAGCAGGCTGTTTGGAAAAATCTTAAAGAAACATGATTGAGAAAGAATACGAACCTCATGAAATTGAACAGCAAGCAGGATTTAAGAGCTGGAAGATCTTCGGTAGACCACATATTTACCCTAACACAACTGAATGAAAAGAAAGTTGCAAGAAACCAGGATATACATCTTTTATTTGTGGATCTCACAAAAGCATATGATACGATTCCTGTGAGAAAGCTGTGGCAGTCTCTATGAATAATCTTCATTAAATAGCACGATCATCGTCGCAAGTCAAACAAATTATAAATAAAGCTAAATATATTTGCAATAAAGCATTATCAAAAATCAAAACTAAACATCACCTTATCAAAAGAATTTCCAGTAACAAAGTCTTATGACAGGATGCTGCTCATCTCCAATACATTTAAGATCTATTTAAATGAAGCACAAAACACTGGAGAAGATCTGTTGAGGAATGGGGATCCAACTTGACGACGATACAACATTATACACTCTAGATTTTGTGGACGACAAGTAGTAGTGGCAGCAGATAAGGAAGATTTAGAATTCATGATGAGACGGTTGTTTAAAACATATGAAGAATGGGGCCTCTCTGTAAATAGAAACAAAACGCAATACTTATGCATCGGGAATGAAGTAGAAGATCTAATGTTCAACGAACATAAAACAATCAAGAACTGTGAGGAATATATATATATATATCTATATATATATATATTATATATATATATATATATATATATATAATATTTGGGAACAACAATCAACAAGAGTGGGCGCACCGAAAAAGAGATAAAGTAAACAATCTTGAAAGAAAAAAGGGTGAAAGGATGCCTAAACCCGATGCTATGGTCAAAAAGAACTATCAAATCAAAGAAAACATCTCCTCTTTAACTCCATCTCTTTAAAAGTATAGTGCTTGTGGATGCGAAACATGTAACTTACTAAATCCTTGAGCGACACCTACTTGCATTGAAATGGACTTCTGGAGAAGATCAGCTAGAAAATTAAGGCTTGATAGAATACAAAATGACCATATCAGAAATATAATGGGAGTCATGTCAACCATTATTGACGAAATTTAAAGAGACGAACTGATCTGGTATGGTCATGTGAAAAGAATGGACGACGACAGGCTGCCAAACCAAAGTTTAAAATGGACGCCAAGGGAAAGAAGGAAGAGATGAAGGCCAAAACAAGCCTGGCTAGGCGGCATTCATAAGGCAATGTCGGAAAGAAACCTTCACCTGGCGAATGGAATGACACGAACGTAGCGGAGAACGCTATAAAAAACCGGGATAAAAAAAAGTCACACTCCCAATACATCTATGTTACTTTTTTTCGTTTTTGGACAGGTTTGTATGAAGTCGAGGGCTGTTGCTAAAGATTTTCTGTTACTGAAGTGTTTTCATTTGTTCGGTGTTAAGCATTTCGCACTTAAGTCCCTTTTTCTTGACCTCTCTGGACGTTTTGAAGCTGTTGGTGTTTTCAAAATATGATCGACTGTGGCTTTAGGATTTAAAGTACAAGTTTCAAGTGCTGCGTCATTGAAACTGGAGAAGCAGGAGCTATGTTATTTAAGAGAGAAGGACGTAATGCTTCTTGCATATACAGCATTCTCAAATGTTTTTCTTTGTAAAAGCGCTTATTTAAGTGGATTCAAAATGGAATGCAGTTGCTAAGATTTGGAGCATCCGTAGGGTTATTGCTTATGTAACGATTCATGCTATCGCGCCAGTAAGTCTCAAGTGGCTGAATAGTTCCACGTCAGTGGTTGCAATAGATGAGTGAAATGAGCTGAGAAAGTAAATAGGTAAACTTGATGTTTAATAGACGAATAGGTACGTGCGTTAGTGAAAAAAAATTTAACCATTCCAAAACAATTCAGAATTGATTCATCCTTTAGGAGATAATTTTATTAATGCGTTGGGAAAGGCAACATTTTTAAGTGTATCATTCCATCTAACACCTTTAAAGATTACCATAGGAAGAATCCATGTTCCATCAGCACAAATGCATAGTAACATAGTTTGAGTTTGACCTCAAAGTAGGATTCAGCGTAGGATCTTTTATAAACATACTTTTTACCAACGGTAACAACTTTGTAAGGTTTCACTACATACGATAATCCAGTCTCATCCCAATTCCAAATTAAATTCGGTTTGTTTTTTTATATGAGTTTCGTCAGAACATCATCAGTTTCGAAAAGAAATCTTTGATCATAAATTTATTAGCCATGGAAGCTCTGTAGGCCGAAAGATTTTCTGGCACACGAAGGCACAAGTTGTACCTACTTTTAAAACTATTCCACCACCATTTGCTTGCAATGCAGTTAGTTGACGGCAAGAATTTATCCCAACTATCCACTTTAGCAAGATCATAAGCATATTTTCTAATTTGATACACGGTTAGTCCAAAACCCAATTCTTGCATTTGTATAATATAATTGTAAAGCCTAACTCTAAATCACATAACAATGTCAACAGCCTCCCAAGTTTTCTTACCGAATCCTCTTCATTCGCTAGGTAACGTTTCTAAAGTGCTCCATTGGACTTCTACTTCCTTTGCAGCTTTATATATAGTCTTACCTTCATTTCTTACTAATCTGACAGCATTTTGAAGTTGCTGTATTTATACCCTCTTTTTCCATTGTATAGGTAATTTGGTGTTATAGGCCAAGCAAGTTAGGTTTTTACTCATCACAAGTGTATAGAGGGTTTGACAGTTGAAATAAGTAGTATGAGGTATTACAAAAAGACTCTCATCTAGGGATTCATAAATTTTTTATTGGAAATATTTTTAAATAAACAATTAAAACGTCCAATATCATTATTTTGCTCATAACTTATAAACTTGTCTATTTAGAGATTTGACGTCCACAGACGAGTTGTTGAGAAAGAAAAAATACACAAAACGAGATATACTAATATAAAATCGGTTAATAAACAAAAAAGTTATTGCATAATAACCAAGCAAACGGCTGTTTTTGATTATTGTTAATAACTCTTTAAGTAATTAATAAAATTTATTTAAATGTATCTGAACTTAAAGATCTCATCGTGTTCAAAGTGTGTGCGAAAGATAGGCTAGATCCGTCAAATAGTTTTTGCACAATTTAATTTGTTTATAAGATTTTTTGAAAAATGCACAAATTTCTAAAGCCGGTCCAGATAATTTGACTGAATGAATATTAATAATCGGGGCTTATTTTCTTCGATGAGACATATACTAATATCCTGTGGAAAAAAAAGTTAAAAAACATTGCGTTTATGTACATAAAATGATTTATTAATAAATAGCACTTTTAAGTTTATAAACATTTACAATAATCCGTACTATTTAGTTTAAATTAAATGGCAATAAAATATTCGGAAGGCGGGTTAAAAAACACAACTTAAAAAAAAAAAGGTCCTGCGACCATTAGGAGCCGAGTTAGTCTTTTTTTTTTTTTAAATCACTGTTACGTCAATTAACAACATTAAGGGCTGAAATTAACCAATCTTTTAGAAGAAAAGTCAAAGTTTTTAACAAAATATTTAGCAACAAAATAATTGAAAATTGATTAAACAGGAGTGTTGTAAACCAAGAGTACTTTGCGTTTCGACTCAAATGGAAGGAGTGGGGATTGCCGATTGCACTCAAGCGCGCTCTAAAAAAGTCGAGCGCCCGTCGAAAGCAGATGCTGTTAGTTTTTACAACTCATTTTCCTGTGACTATACAACCGGTTTGTTGTATTGAAATATTTAGTGTTTTGTTTTATTTAATAATTGTTACAAATAATTAATGGTAAGTAAAATTCATCTGAATATTAAACAAAAACTACGTGTTGTGATATATATTAATATAAACACATGGTTGTATCACGTTGTCTGAATAATATACGGTTAACTTTGAATATAATATTATTTTACTATTATTATAAGTATACGTGAAAATGAAACTATGATATTATTTATATGGAAAAATTATTAAATATTTCTATTTTTATTTTAAATTTTAAAATAAATTAATAAAATTACTTGCTGACAGAAAAGATCTGCAAATATTAGCTTCCAAATTTTACCAACCACATACATCTGCAGAAATAATTGGACCAAGTGAAGTGCAAATAAATTGCATGTTTATATGGCGCAAAAGAAAACAGTGACTTGGGTGAAATACGATTTTACCACTTCAAGAATGCTGCTTTGAATACAAGCGTTAAGTTGGAAAAGTTGCCACCTACAAAGGGTAGTGCAGAGCAGCATAGTTATAGAGTATACCTTCAAGTACAGGAATGGTTGGGCGTGAAGAAAGACCCTACAAAATGGGGATGGAAAATAATTGATCAGAACTTCACACCTACATATTAATCTGATCCCATGGTTCCTGAAGAATTGGCTAATTCAATCAAATGCAATTGCAAAAAGGATACAAAACTAAAACATGTACCTGTCGCAAAAATGGCTTCAAATGTACAGAATGTGCGGTACATGCATAGAAATTCAATGTACTAATATTTATGAAATTATTAATGTAGAAGAAAACGATACAACAGATGAACAAGAGATAATTGATGAAATGTATTTAAACTGGGTTTGATGAGAATAGCGACAATGAAAATGAAATGATTTATGAAAGTTATAATACAAGTGAAATTGAAGATGAAAGTGAAGATGAATGTTTACATAGTAGTAGCAGTGACGATATAGAAATAAAGCGTAGAAAATTACAGTAAATTAAATTATTTTAAAAAATCACTACACAAAATTTCAACTTCTGTAATAACATAAAATTAATTTATTATTTCATTAACAAATTTTTAGTAAACATTATTTAAAATGTTCATTTACTTATAACATTTATTTAATATAATCATCTTTGAAATAAATAAATAGAAAAATAACAATAAAAAGACGACTTAAGAAAAAGTTTGTACATTCGTAGTCATTAGCTGCTTTGTTTTGAATAATTTTGCAATGAAAGTACGTTAAATGTTATTATTTTAACGTTGTACCCAGTTTAAAAAAAAAAGAACAAATTTGGTCCACTAGAACCCGAGATATGTCTTTTTTTTCCAAGCACTCTATTTTGAAACCCTGCGCTCGACTTTTTTGGAGAGCGCGGCTTGTGTGCAATCGCAATCCCCACTCCTTCCATTCTAGTCGGAACGCAAAGTACGCTTCGTTTACAACACTCCTGTTTAAACAATTTTCAATTATTTTTTTTGCTAAACATTTTGTGAATAACTTTGACTTTATTCTAAAAGATTGGTTAATTTCAGCCTTAATGTTGTTAATTGACGTAACAGTGATTTTTAAAAAAAAAGGACTAACTCGGCTCTAATGGTCGCAGGACCTTTATTTTTTTTTAAAGTTGTGTTTTTTAACCCGCCTTCCGAATATTTTATTGCCATTTAATTTAAACTAAATAGTACGGAGTTATTGTAAATGTTTATAAACTTAAAAAGTGCTATTTATTAATAAATCATTTTGTGTACATAAACGTAATTTTTTTTAACTTTTTTTTCCACAGGATATTAGTATATGTCTCATCGAAGAAAATAAGCCCGGATTATTAAGATCCATTCAGTCAAATTATCTGGACCGGCTTTAGAAATTTGTGCATTTTTCAAAAAATCTTATAAACAAATTAAATTGTGCAAAAACTATTTGACGGATCTAGCCTATCTTTCGCACACACTTTGAACACGATGAGATCTTTAAGTTCAGATACATTTAAATAAATTTTATTGATTACTTAAAGAGTTATTAACAATAATCAAAAACAGCCGTTTTGCTTGGTTATTATGCAATAACTTTTTTGTTTATAACCGATTTTAATTTAGTATATCTCGTTTTGTGTATTTTTTCTTTCTCAACAACTCGTCTGTGGACGTCAAATCTCTAAATAGACAAGTTTATAAGTTATGAGCAAAATAATGATATTGACGTTTTAATTGTTTATTTAAAAATATATTCCAATAAAAAATTTATGAATCCCTAGATGAGAGTCTTTTTGTAATATCTCATACTATCCATTTCAACTGTCAAACCCGTCTATACACTTGTGACGAAAAAACGCTTATTTTCTACTAACTTGACTCGTCTATTAAAAAAGTTAACAGCTTTTAAAAATAAAATACATTTGCGGATTCCCCAAAACAATACCTTTTGCATAGTATACTACCACTTCTCTATTTTATTTTAAATAAAAAGAACAAAATATATCCAAAGTTGACGTCTCAAAAGTTCTTGAAAAATGTGTTTAAAAACACGAAGAAACAACAACGGCAATTTAAGGAATAAAATTTACCTTGACTAAATCACGAAGTCAATGCAACTTTTTTTTTATTGATAATTAGTTTATTGAATGGTTTCATAAAGTTTTATATTGACTCCACTATCGCACAATGGTCAAAACAGTCTGTTTACTAACACGCAGGTGCGCCGCATCGCTAAATAGGAATATATTTTATGTTTGTCCTGCTTACACTCGTAGCAACTTACTAGCGCTGTATCATGAATGTACTTGCATAGGGAACTGTGTGGTTGTTCTTCTTCTTAGGGTGCCTGTCCGTTCCTAACGTTGGCGATCATTCTGGCTATGATGATTTTTTGGTTGCTATACGAAATAGCTGTGTTGAGGTCTTTCTATACCATGCTCTCAGGTTAGCAAGCCAGGATATTCTTCTTCGTCCTAGGGCTCTCCTTCCTTCAATTTTACCCTGCAAAAACGCATTGGAGTAGCTCGTATCTGCCTTGATTTCTCATAATATGTCCCAAGTACTCCAGCTTACGGCTCTTTACAATGTTGACCAAATTTGCGGTTGTGTTCATCCTCCGCAGTACTTCTTCATTGGTGACTTTGTCTGTCCATTGTATCTTCAGGATTCTTCTGTATAACCATAATTCAAACGCCTGAAGTTTTGATAGAGTTTCCGCATTCAATGTCCACGTTTCTACTCCATGCAGAAGTACTGAGTATATGTAACATTTAAGGAGCCTTATTTTTGTTTTCAGGGTGAGGTCATGGCTTTTAAACACAGAGCTCATAGCCAAGAGTGTGGTAAACTGATTAAAAATGATCACCAAATTACTTGTATCACCAATATACCTTTCCTTACCCTACGTGTTGTTGTATCATAACCCTTTCGATACGGCTCCGGTTTACGAGAACGTGATCCTAACTGGCGCGGACACCGCTTCCGACTTCGGTCGTTTTCCATCCTGAAATAGTAAACCTACAAATTCTTATAAGAGTGTTACAAAATTTAGTTATGATTTTCAAAATTTCACAACTACGCGGTATCTTAAAACATATTGGCGCACAACGTCACGTCATATTGCTTATATAAACGTGGTAGCTCTTCTGTTTTTTATCATTTAATAAAATATAGGTTATTCCACGAATATACCACTGTTTTAGATTATTACGACAACGAATATTTTACTGTGCAAGTAGAAGTATGAAAGTAAATTGGTTAATCATTATTCCAATAAAAAGGATCTACTGTTAGTATGATACCTAAATTAAAATTATTTCAGTTAATAGATGTTCAAATAGACAAAAAATTTATTGTGAAATTTAATCCGACATAACAAAAATTTTAACGCAAACGCTCCTACAAATAAATACAATCACGTCTATAAAGTCAAATGTGTTCATCAGACATTTGGGTTGGATTTCGGTGAAATGTAAACACCAAAGAGGCGTGCTGGGTTTCTTTGACACTATTTTATTACTTTATTAGGTGCTACAACTGTAATACAAAGAAATATACTATTTTTAATATAAATGAAAAGAAATTGGCAGAACGATGGTTCAGAAACCAGAAAAAGAATCTAATATGTCACTTCGTTAGTTTTAAATATTTGTTTGCTTTGAGTGTATGTACTTTTAAAAGTTCCGAAAGTAAAGGGTATAACGTAGTGGCTATTGATATTTAAAGTACCGAGTCGATACAAATATTAAAAAGGTAACAAAAACTTGCATACATTTTCATATATCGCCGACTGATTTAAGTTTTAAAATCCGTCCGTATAGAGGTGTCCGGTAAAGAGAGGTGTCCGTTAAAAGAGAGTTTAGTGGCACCAGGCACTAGTAGATGTGCACCAGTGGTATTTTGTTTTCTTAGTCCTGTCAGTTCTTTAACTTTCTTGTATAGGTTAAACATATCATATTTATTTTGAAGGTCTTCAATCTCTTTGCTTTTCTCTATAAAGTATTTTTCTTTTGTTTGCTTTATCATCTTCTCAATCTCGTGGTTATTTCTCTGTATTTATTGTTGTCTTTGTTTTTAAATTATCTCCGCTGTTCCATCATACCGAGTATCTCGTCATTTCTTCTTCAAGTGCCCTTGACCTGCCCGTCAACGTTGAGAACGTTGGCTATTAACATGGCAATTTTGATCTTGTTGCGGCGCTTCTGAATAGTTTGACTGATGTGAGCCCGAACCACTTCGCAGATTTTGGAGCCACGAGTGTCTTCTCCTGCCTGGCCTCGCTTACTGTCTATTTTTCCTGGACAATCAATTGTAGCAGACGGTACTTATCGTGTCTCAATATGTGGCCTAGATATTCAAGCTTTCTTTGTTTAATTGTATTCACGATTTCTTTCTCCTTTCCGATTCTTTGAAGTACCTCTATGTTGGTGACATGTTCGGTCCAGGATATACGAAGAATGCGTCGGTACACCCACATTTCGAATGCTTCTAGTTTTCTCGTTAGCGTCTCCGTCAGCGTCCAGGCCTCCACGCCATACAGCAAGATCGGAAAAATGTAGCATTTAACTATACGTAGTTTTAGGGGAAGAGACAAATCCTTGCTTATGAGGAGCTTTTTCATATTGCTAAATGCTGCTCTAGCTCGTTGTATTCTCGCCTTAATTCTATGGTCTGTTCCCATTTTGCATTTACGTTGGTGCCAAGGTACACATAAGATTCTATATGGTCAATTAATATGTTACTTATCGTAATTGTCGAGCAGGTTGTTGCTTTTTGCTTATCAGCATCCACTTTGTCTTCTTGAAGTTGAGGCTCAGGCCGTATTCCTCACTAACTGAATAAAGTCTTTCCATTACTTGTTGTAATTCGTCTATGGTACTGGCAAGGATCACCGTGTCGTCGGCGTATCTTATATTGTTCGTTAACTCGCCGTTTATTTTAATGCCCTCATTTGCATTTTCCATACATTTGTTAAATATTTCCTCGGAATACATATTGAATAGGAGTGGGGATAATATACACCCCTGACGGACAGCCCTTTTGATCTGCACGCTTTCAGTGAGTTCGTTGCCAATTTTTGCTCTTGCTGTTTGACCCCAGTATAGGTTTGCCACAATTCGAATGTCCTTGTCGTCAATACCTGTCTTTCGCAGAATACCTATCAATTGTTCATGATTGACATTGTCAAATGCTTTTCTAAAATCTACAAAGCACAGATACACGTCTTTATCAACGTCTCTACACCGTTGTATAAGCACCTGGAGAGCGAAATTGCTTCTCTAGTTCCAAGTGCTTTCCGAAAACCAAACTGCGATCTATCAATATTTGACTCACATTTATCATATATTCTTCTGTGAATGATCTTAGTGAACGCTTTAGTGACATGATTGATCAAGCTTATGAGCGGTAGTCATCACAAATCTGGGCATTTGGTTTCTTCGGGATTGTAATAAATGTTGACTGTAGCCAGTTCTCCGGGATTTTACCGCTATATATATGTTGTTAAAAAGTACAACTAGATTGTCAAGGAACTGTTTGTCTGATTTACATAGGATCTTTAATATTTCGCAGGGTACATTGTCCGGACCTGCTGACTTATTGTTTTTTAGTGCTGCAATGGCATCTTCTATCTCCGATTTAAGATTGAAGGTCCTGTTTCTCCTTCTCCATATAGGTGATCATCAGTCCTGTTAGATGCAAATAATTGTTCTATGTATGATTTCCATGTTTTTAAGATCGTTGATGGCTCCGAGATAAGATTTCCATCGCTATCTTTTATGCTGTTGGGTGACTTATTGAATTTCTCTTGTTTGTCATCGATTTTATTTTTTTGTGCATATTGTAACTGTCGTATTTTCGTTCGTATTGTTCTATTTCCCTGCATTCGTTGGAAAACCATTTTTCTTTGGCTTCTCGAATTTTCGTTCTTATGGTTTTGTGGATCTGCTGGTATTTTCTGCATTTTTATATTGAATTACGTCTTATCCATATATCCATTATCTATCAGACATCCATTCTTTCTTTTTTCGTCGGTCTCGCTTTAATAGAGTCGCGCATGTTGTTTGGATTGCTTCCCTCGATTTATCCCATCTCTCTATTATGTCCGACGTGTTCTCGTTAATGTCCTTTATTTTCTTTCCTATTGTTCTCGTACTTTTATTTCGGTTTCTGGGTTAGTGAGTTTTTTAATATCGATTGTGTTTAAATTAGATCTTTTCTCGAGCCGTTTTACTCTCATGACCATTCTGCATACCAACACATTGTGGTCCGTAGGAACATCGGCACCTGGGTACGTTTTTGATGATTTTATCATGTTTTTATATCTTGTTGGTACTGCTATATAATCTATCTGATTTCTAATGATGTTGTCAGGTGAGTCAGCGGGGGATTTCCATGTGTAAAGTCGACGTTTGGGGAGCTTGAAGAGTGTATTACTTAACAGCAGGTTATATTCCTGGCAGAAGCATATAAGTCTATCACCTCTATCGTTTCTCTCCCCTAGGCCGAAGTTTCCCACGATCTCATTCACCTTGCCTCTGCCAACCTTTGCATTGAAATCTCCCATCACTATTGTTACTTCATGTTTTTTTGTCATTTTCATCAGGCTTCCAGTTGTTCGTAGAATTCTTCGTGGTTGCCTCATCTTTATCTGCCGTTGGCGCGTATACCTGTAATATATTATATCCACGGTGTTGCTCGAATTTGTAAAAGCATCATTCTATCTGAATGGGGAGTGAAAGATTTTACTGCCGAATTAATATGTGGGGCAACTACTATTGCAGTGCCGTTTCTGTGATGTTTTGTGTTGTTTCCAGCATAGTAAACTTTATATCCAAGTATATCGCATTGTCCAGAGTTTTGCCAGTGTGTTTCACTAATTCCAATATATCAATTTTTAATTCTTTCATTTCTTTTACAATTTATGAGTTTTGCCGCTCTCGTACATACTTCGTACATTCCAAGTTCCAATCCTTAGGTGTTGAGAACTTGCTTCCTTTTTTAGGGCCGTAGGGATTTCGCTGGGCTGACGACCAGGAGGCCCTACTATTTGTTTGTGTGCATCCTCCCTGCCGGATCTTGGGATCCGATCACCATGATCAGTAATGTTTTTGTATCGTAGTGTATTGCCTGATAACTATTTCTAGGAATTCTTATGAGGTGGTTTTCCGTTGCCTTCCCCATCGCAGTACCAAACCATTCAAACTGCTCCAGTCATGCTTGTGGTAGTCCAGTTTCAAGCCGATCCAGGATCATTTCCTTTGCGCCTTGAGCTGGTACTGATGATCGCTGCTGCCCTTCATCAGGTATCACTCGGTAATCACTCGGTGAAATTTTCGCCATATCTGGCTACCCTCACTTAGTTTAGCCTGCAGACCAATGCAGTTGCCCGGGGTGTGGCACGTGGAGCCATAAGTGAGAGTTAGGTGTCTTATGAAGACCAGTTATCTAGAACCATCTATACTACCTCTATAATACAACCCTACACCCCTCATCTCGTACACATCATCGTCATTTATCCATTATTATTTTTCTCCTTGCGGAAGTCTTTAGTTTTTCTTTACAGGGTTTCAGTAGAAAATGTTTTCGATCCCAGTACTCGTCAATATCATTGGTGTCTGTGTTCAGTTTGCTGCAGTTCACATGCAGTTCATGTTGGAGTCATTCTTTTACGTTATGGTTTTTAAGTTTTCTTGTAACTATTGTAGAGATTCTGTGATCTCTTTTAATATGCATAAGAGTGAGTGTAATCTTGGCGATAAGTGGATTGTGATCTAAGGCTGCGTCTGATTCAGAATATGCTTTCACAGCCTTAACAGCATTACGGTATCTTTAATTGATCATAATGTAGTCTATATACACTACATATTTTGCTATGCCGGAGAAGATTTTACTGTGTTCTGAAGTTCTGAAAAAGCTGGTTGTTTTGTTGCTCCATAGCCTGCAGTAAAAGTGAGCAGAGTTGCTTGTAAATAAAAATTGTGTATATTGCTTGATATGTCTGTGTAAACAAGCCAAAGGAGGGGTAGCAGCGCAAAGCGGAATTTACATCCTGTAGTAATGAAAACAGATGTAGCATATATGTAGTGCTAATCGGTGAAGTGAAAATCATTTCGATTAGCAAGAAAGTCTGTACCTGTGGGATGGGTTTTTATCTAGGAGGTGTTTTGGAGAAACTGTGAGCGGCGTTAGTGCGTGTGAGAGACTTTTACCAACTGAGGAGAACGGAGATGTGTGAAGCATCTAAGAATATAAGCAATAGATGATCAGAGCACAGTCGGAAGGGAAAAGGAGCCAATAGAAAATTGTGTAAATAAAAAGTCTGATATATAAATGAAAAAAGAACTTTCAACTACATTCGTAACTACATCATAACTAATTTGATTTTGTCAACATTTTGTTCAGTTATTCGCTTTCATAATAAACATAAAATTTAATCAAGAGATCTTCTTTTTGAATACAACTCATAATAAGTATTGATAATTTGTGTATGAACATTAGAGAATTTTTAGATTAATTAAATGTATTAAATATGTTTATACATTTGGTTTAATTATAAATTTATTTGATTTAATAATTTAAAGTAATTTTTAAAATTGTTTAATAAATTTATTATCCAAATTTATTTATATTCATTTATTTTTCCATTGTCCATCTTTCCTTCCAAGGCAATAGTATAGATATTACTTTGAAGTCACGTAGGAAAATTAACGATAAAAATTGTATGTATATATACAGGTATATAATAACAGGATCAGATCAAAAAAATATTTGTTAATAAAGAAGGCAAGGAAAAACATTAAGTAAAGAATATAAAAAACTAAAAGTTCAAAAAATTTATTGCTGTTACAACCATCTTTAAATAACGCAGGACAGAGACATTACAATAAGATATTATTTATAGCTACTCCTGGTTCTAGAAAATTTTTAAATGAATACGAGTTACTCAGGTGAGAGTATATTTATATCAAAACGTAATTATCATGTTTCAAAACAAACGCGATCGCCGTGGAAAAATACGTTTTAAAAATAATGACAAAAATTCAGCCTTAATCACACGAAATAAAGAGAATAAATCTTAGTTTCTTAAGACATGAAAGAATAAGAGCCTCAAGCAAAATATAATTTCAAAGATGCAACATTTGTACACTGACAGTGATATATTATAGCTTGTATTTAGCAAAGAAGAAAAAGATTTAGTTCTTTTGTAAGTGCAGTCTAGTATACTTAATTTAAAAGGAAAATTGTTTTTAAAAGACACGATGCATATTGTTGAAGTTTATTAAATGCATTCAGGAAAGACGTTTTTTAAATTATCTTTTTTGTACTCCAATAACTCGCGTGAGCCTTGAATTATTATCGTCAATATAAACAATTAATCATGAAAAATATAAAAGTGAAATATAAAGTATGATATGAAAATATAAAATGCAAATTGAAGATTGTTCTGAATCTGTTTACTTGTAACATTTTAGATTTTATCATACATATTTGGTGAATAAACCATAACTACGAATATTGAGTGGAGGTCGTGATCTAATAGTATTTCTAGTAATTTTTTCATCTCATCATCATCATCATCCAGCCTCTATTTTATCACGTCCACTGCTGGACATAGGCCTCCCTAAACTCCCATTCCTCACGATTTTGTGCTCTTTGTTGCCAATTTTTAGTGATACGCCCTGATGTCGTCGGTCCCAACGTGTAGGTGGTCTTCCTCTACTGCGTTTGTCTGCTCTTGGCCTCCAATTTGTAATTTTTTTGTCTAAAACTATGGAAAACGTTGTCAAAGACAATGCGACATTAAAATTGATTTAAGTTTGTTAAAATTTCTATAGTTTCGCTAAACAGACTGATATTCTACTAAGTACACGCTTTTCTTTAAATGCCAGTACTTACTTTCCGCGTTCAGATCACTAACAACTTAAATTCTGTATGTCCAATTGTTGGTGATATAGAGAGTCCTGGAATTTGCTAAACATCTTCTTCTTCTTCTTACTTTATCATCATCATCATCCAGCCTCAAGAGTCCACTGCTGAACATAGGCGTCTTCCTCATGTTTCAACCCCGTCTATCTGCGCCACAGAGCACAATACAGAGCATTATGTTTTTAAATATATGATCCTTTTTAACAGGATAACAACAAATTTTAGTCATACAGTTTGACCTTACCCTTCCGAACGTTTTCAAAATTATTTGAGATTTATGGCACACAATTTACTAAACGTCAAAGACTTAAAAGTGAGTTCTGCCTTCTTTATGCGACGAAAATTACAAAAATGTGAATTTGCAAGAATTGGTTATAAAGTTACAACCCATTAAAGACGTTGTTGCAGAAGCCTATAATTTGTTTTTTTTTAATTCTGACAATTCCATCGACAAGCGTTTCCGTAGAAAGAAGTTTTTCGTGCTTAAAAAGGTTAAAGACTTTTATCAAGAAACACTATTTTACAAGATGGACTATCCATTTTGACTGTTATCACACTTCATAAAGGACTGTTGAATAAACTTATGCAGAAACAACTTTTTAACGAGGATATTATTGATAGATTTGCCTCCTTAAAAGACCGAAGGATCGACTTGATTTATAAAAACTACATAAGTCAGTTCTATTAGTCTATCTAATACTGCTTTTTTTGTTTAAGTATCTCTACACACTCGGTTCTAGTATCATCACCATCATCATTCCGCAACCTCCTGCATCCAATTTTGGATATAGGTCTACTCCATATTCTTGCATTGTTCTCTATCTTGTGCCATCTGTATCGAATTTCCCACTGTTTTTCTCAAGTATCCATCCATCTTTTTGGTGGTCTACCTCGGTGTCTTTTATCTTCTCTAGGTCTCCATTCTATGAGTATTTTGGTCCACCTATTATCATTTAAACGTGCTACATGTCAAGCCTATCTCCATATTGGCTTGTGCAATTTTTCTATGACATCCTGTCACTTTAGTCCCTCTCTCTCTCTCTCTGTCCTCTCGCTCTGTCATCGCGTGAGAGGTTGTTGGACCTCCATCGGGCGCCTCCCCAGGTGGCTGGTAGGGTAACGCCTCCTAGATATAGGTGGTACCGGGGAAATGAAATACTCGGGGCGGACCAAACCAGTAAACACTGCAGTGTCTTGAGTGTCTGATCCAGAGTGATCGGCTGCAATCAGCATCTGAGCCAGAGTGGGCGGCTGAATCGAAACTCAATAAACTTGTTTTACCAGGCGTGGTGTTTTAATCCCCAAAAAACCCTCAATGAAATGTCGAAGGTTCAGAATTAAAATACTCCAGGCAAGCAGAACGAATCGTATCTAGTATAAGTGCTCTAAAAAACTGTTTTCAAGTTATTAGAGCCCTAAACTCTACATTTTTTAACGAATTTTTAATGAGGTTTGGGCGCGACGTAGGTACTAAAACTCCTTTTGGCTCCAGCAAGGTTTCCTCATCTTCACCACGTTTTTAGGCCACGAACCGCCGCTGATTTGACGACCATAAACAATTGAATATTAAAGATCAACTTCAAAAACCTTCCATAGAGGTGTTAATCCGCCAATGAACAAGCAGAATTGCTTATCAAGAGGAAGAAGAAGACATATTGTAGGATTGATTTATATGTAATTCATGCTGGGTCATACTACCCCTTAAAAATGTCTTATGAGCTTTTTTATGAGTGAGTCTATAAGTAATTTCATGGCATTTTTATTCTACAATTGTTTTAAAGACTCTGTATAACACGCTTAGTACAATACCACAAAACCCTAAAACTTTGTCTAGTTATTACTGCCCTGGCTCCCTTTAACAAACATAACATAGTAAAAACCAATACACGTGAAAAGTTGATAAGGCACAAAACTTTTCGGTCGTTTATTTCTTTTATTCTTGATTACTAACACAAATAACGAAACAAAGAGAAACTCTCAATAAACCGATTGACACAGCATTAAGTTTATCGAAATCAACACAAAAGTATTTCAGTGAAAAGATAAGTTACGCAAACCCACTAAAGACATTTTTTCTTTACCAAACAAAAGAAACAAAAGACTGACAGTGAATTGTGGCTAACGATTATTTTGGCTGTGTATTAATGCCTAACTTCCCAATTCCCAAAAGTTTTATATCTTCATCGTACTTTTTTATTTTTGACAGACGGAAAGATGAATATTTTTCACGAGAATTTAAAAAGAATATTTTTAATGGGATTATTTTTTGCCTCAAAGGAATCCTGGTTTACGACACATATAAGGATCCCCTGAATTACAGGAAAAATGAAAATGTGTTAAAATAGAGGTAACGAGAAAAAAATTTTTAATATGAAATATTCCAAATACAACCAGAATAACTATTTATATTAATTTTTTAAATATTGTTCTTTAAAATCTAAGCCGATTATCTTCTTCTTTCAGTACTCTGCCCCAGTATCGCACATTGGTGATCACATTGGCAATAATAACTTTGTGTACGGCGGCTCAAGTCGTTACAGGTCTTCTTCAGTGGAGACAATAAGTAATGTGTCGTCTGCATATCTGAGATTGTTGACATTAAATCCCGTTGATTTTAATGCCTGTATCTTCAACTAAGGATTATTTGAAAATAAATTCGGAGTAGATAAGTAGAGGCGATAGAATACATCCTTGCCTCACTCCACGTCGTATTTCCACTGCTTCTGCCGTGTTGTGTCCAGCTCGTTTGCACATTAATGCCAATACAAATTTTTGATAATACGGAGGTTGCTGTCATTAATTCCCACCTGTTGCAAGACACCTATAAGTTTGTCATGATTTACTCAGTCAAAGGCCTTTTCGAAGTCGATAAAACACATATATACTAATTCCCTACATCTTTGAAGCATGACCTGCAAACTGAAGAGTGCTTCTCTGATTCCAAGGTTGTTTCTGAAACCAAATTGTGTTTCACTTAGTTGTACTTATATTTTGTTGTAAATTCTCGAGTGCAGTAGTTTTAGGAAAATTTTCAGTACATGACTCATCAGACTGATAGTGCGATGATCGCTACACTGTTTGGCATTTATTTTTTTCGGTATCATAACAAATCTTGACAGTAGCCAGTCTGTTGGTATGTGTCCTGTTTCGTATATTTTATTAAAGAGGTTTAGAAGAGAATGTTTGCCTTATCGTCGAGCAGTTTGATTAACTATTTCTCTTGGAATTTCATCTAACCGGTTGCTCTTCTATTCTTTGATAGCTTTATAGCTCTTTCCATTTCATGAGTGTTATGTTTGGACCAGTCGATATATTATTATTATATATAAGCCGATTATAGGAAAAGTAATTTCCTCAATAATTATTGTAAATAGGGAGATTAAGCTGGTAATAGAAGAACATAAGTTATCTGGATATTTCTGGATTTAATATCTTTAGTGTGTACATTGACTTGTTCAGAGTTCGATCTTTAACTGAGACTAAGGTTTACTAAGTGCTACGTATGGTCAGTGTTGCAATATGCGTAGAGGGCTGGACACTCAAAACGAGGGATATAAACAGATTAGAAGCTTTCGAAATGTGGCTTATCGCCGTATCCTAAAAATACGGATGGACAGCGAAAATCACAAATATAGATGTCCTTAAAAGAATAAACCAAGAACGCCAACTTTTCGAAACCATTAAAAAAAAACGGCGTATCTAGGTCACATCATGCGAATGAAAAAATACCAGTTTCCTTCAACTTATAATCGAGGGTAAAATTGAAGGCAAGAGAGGAATGGGACGCAAGAAAATGTCCTGGCTACGAAACATAAGGCAAATGGACAGGGATTAAGGACATACAATATCTGATACATATTGCAAGAAATAGAGAATTAATGAGAAAATGTGATCGCTTACATCCATTAGTGGATGAAGAAGAAGGTGTGTACACAAATATACATTACAAAAGCTGGCATATCTAAAATCTTCTATACTGGTGTTATATTACTTTTTGTTTATAGTAAAATGCTAAGGTGAGCGCCACGAAAGCAGCCTCAGGAAATAGTTGGTAGTAGTACAATATGTAAACTTTTTCAATTTTATTAAAATATATAACGAGTATATTAACTAAGAGCGGTTTGATGTACTTTCGATGTATCAAAACGTTTTTTAAAATAAAAATAAAAACTTAAATAGATCTACCACTTTAGCTGTAAGCAACTACTACTGTGAAAAGGATCAATCAGAAGCAATTTTACCAATTGTGGTAATATTTTCAGAAGACCCTACGTTCTAGAGTACTGATACAATTGGTCGCATGGCTCCTATAGATCTTTTTAAGTTAATTTGCTCCTTTTATAACTTGTGTACACCGTACCGATGACGATCAAATAGAACAATAATGGTAAGAAAGAATAATGAGTAATTGTCGAAGTCAAAGGAGTTCCATATGTTATAGTTCGTAGAATTGTATTATTAGCCTAATTTATAACAACTCGAGAATAACTGGATCCATTTGTCTACCTTTGGTTAATTAATTTAAGTGTTATTTATACAACAGTATTCATAGTTCAGTTAAATTGTATTTTTGCTAGGAAAGTTTTGGGGTAGTTCTGATTTTTTTCATTAAATATGCTTTATTGAGGTGCTTAATCCGAATCTGGGGTTTGCGGACAAAATTCGTGACGCAACATTAAAAAAAAACAAGAACATAAACCGCTTTTTTTTCTTCTTTTTCGGGTTTTTTGCTCAAAACTCGAAAACTATCAACTTTGGTAAATGGTCTGTGTACGAATTAAAGTACTTAAAATTTCTACAAAACATATTAGTTTTTGTAGACAAAACGTTCGGTTTTAGTGCGAGTTGAAAATTGTAAATTTTTAACATTTTATGCAAAACCCCCCTTTTTACATTTCAATATTTAATTTTAATTGATGCTGACATTTGATAATTGTACACCTAGTTATCAACAAGTAATTGAACAAAAAAAGAATTATGCAAATTCAGAGTAGGTGTAACCGAAACAAATAAACTTAAAATCCGTTACTTATGTCATATATCATTATGATAAATATTATAATAGCAAAATTTATATGAGCCGTTGTCTTTTGGAAGGCCCTGGCCAAGATTCTTCGATAACGATGAGTCCTGGTTCTACTTGTTCTGGAAAATAAAAGTTTAAAGTTAAGTCATTTATCAAGAAGAGATGAAGACTGCAAAATAGATTGTGAGATTAAATATACTCCCATCGAGAGGTTCCTTCGGCTCGGTCTGCTCATCGTCCACGCGGGGTCGTTCTCCTGGAAAATAAAAAGAGGAGAGACACATATCATATATCAAGGAGAGATGAATGACTACAAAATAACTTGTCAGATCCAACATACCTCTCCCTCTTTCTTCAGTTTCTTCTACGTCTATGCCAAAGCTGTCTTCTGGGGGCTCAACATTGTTACACAGTCCTTCGCATGATGCGCATATTGGGGAACAATGAAGTCCCGCCTTCCTGCATCCACAATTGCGTTGACAGCCCTTTTTACATTTACATGAAATGTACCGGAGTATTGAGTTTGGTGCAGGGTCCAAAGTAGTTGGTACTGGCATAAGACCACACTAGTTTGATGCCATCCCCTCACTTGGGTCTTTTTGTTGCTCGTTAGGTGTGGCTTGACCGGAATAACCACTGCTGACCTATAGTAAACTCTCAGTGAATGTTCGTGCAGCAGCTTCAGTTGGGGGCAATGAGGAAATGTTGGTCTTATTTTTGAATGATGAAGATACGTATTGTTTATATTTTAAATCGTTTAGTTTTGTCTCTTTTTTTTCATATAAAGCCGTGAGAAACATGTTTCCTGCTGTGGCAATCTCATCTTGACTTGAATTAGGGTATTTGAAAGATTCAATTACATTGCAAATTTTGTTCTTCTGCAGGACTTTAAGAAATTTTAGTTTCCCTTGATTAAACAATGCAGAAGTAGTATCATAACCACTCATCGCATGCAGGAATAAAATATGATTAAATAGGATTTTCTCAGCAGCCAGATGAAGGTTATAGTGGCTTTGCGAAACCTTTCCTTTTCCTGGCTTAAAAAATACATTTTTTATATCAGGGCTACAAACGCCAATCAAAATGAACAGTAGGTCGATATCTTCACCACCACTGTCACATGTTCATTTGACGGGGCCATCTCAAGAGCTGTTGAGATAATTAGGATGTCAGCATCTTCCACAGCTTGCTTTGAATGAATTTTTGCATCATGAAGTTTCTCCATTAACATAGATATAAACCGGCTCTTGTTTTTTTGGGTTTGCAAGAAAACTATACTGCGACACAGTGGGCACCATCATTTCTATTAATGATATTGCAGCAGATTGTTTTCTTTGTGCTCTTCTCAATCGTTCTAAACGCTTGGTGCTACCACAAGCCTCGTCAGGGTAGCCATCAAAAACGACAATAGCACTTGATTTGTAGTTTGATTTGACATATGATACATAACTGCTGCATATGTCTGACCTTGGCGCCATTTTACTTGGTGTAACATAAAACCTCCGTCGATGACATATTTTTTATCGTTAAACTCAGTTTGTTCAGTAGGTGTAAAAGCCTTGTACAAACTGGATTTTGTTCCTTTCCTCATCCCATGCTCATCAAAAAGAGCAAGAGTATAGGAGTTAAGTTCGTAACGTAAAAATTCTTGCAGCTCTTTATCTGAATGTTTCGCGATGGTCATTCGTTGAAAAAGTGTGATGGGATTGATAACTACAGCCCTGTCTTGTATTTGAATGGAGCTGTTCATGATCGCAAGAGGCAGCACTCTTTCGCTTCTTTTAAATTTTACAGCTTGAAAATCACAATCAACAATGCTCTGTATACCTTTCATGCCCACCTCCTTGGACAAATGGCATGTAATCCTCTCATCTGCGACAATACCAGTACTTAAACTTCTGTAAACAGACCATTTACTAAAAGTTAACAGTTTTCGAGTTTTAAGCAAAAAACCGGAAAAAAGCAAAAAAAAACGATTTCTTCTCGTTTTTTAAATGTTGTGTCACGAAATTTTGTCCGCAAACCTCAGATTCAGATTTAGCACCCCAAAACACATATGGAATGAAAAAATCAGAACTTCCCCAAAACTTTCCTACTAGTATCACTTTACAATACAAATTTACTGAATCATCAATCATTATAATAAACATCAGATATAATAAAGGATTTAAAAAAAAATACAAGTACATATAAACTGACCGAATGACTAACCCAAGCCATAAAAATTTTTTCTACTTCAGAAAATATGTTTGTATATAGGGAAGAGAAAACTCACGCTATATTTACCAAGTACTATATTTTTAACAACATTGTTAAACAAAATTTGTTTCTTATTGATATAATAACAATTTGTAGAGTGTAGTTTAGGTTTGAAAGAATTAAGAAGTTTTGTTTTTGTTTCAGATCAAAGGCAGAAAGTTGGATCGCTTCTCCCGTTCCATGAAACTATCAAAGCTTTTCCCCGACACCAAGTATCTCATCTGTGTTTTAGCCTTAGGAAATTGGGCTTTTAACTTTAAAGAAGCTCCCCAATATCTAAGACGTCCAGAAAATGACACAAACGATATGGAACTATTTTCTGATATTATACGTCCATTACTAGTTGACTCTCCCACCAGTCGCTGTGCAGAAGTAAACACTTTGGGAGCACCCGACAGCATGCACGTAGGTATGGGTATGTTACCAGACCATTCTATGGGTGCCCAATCTATCTTAACTCGCCGACTAGGACTTATTATTGGCTGTTGTATGGGCTTTGTTGTGTTTGTTGGACTTGTTTCTATCCTCGGGTACCTCAAAATTAAGAAACAAAGAAGAGCAGTCAAGAGGGACCAACCTTTACCGCCCGAATATCTTTCTTACAGACACTTTTCTATACAAAGCGGTGAAGCCGGAGGTCATCCGCATTTTATAACCAATATGAACACAACTGTTTTGAACTAGAATCAATTGGTCTGAGTTAGATCCTAAGAATATCATTAACTAATATACTGACAGACTGGTAGTAGGGATGTCATTTTCTAGATTTAACCATCCACGTTGGTAGAATTTAGAAAAGCCAAAATGTCCACCGGAATTTGAAAAAGATACAAAAATATTTAGTGTTAAATGACTTAGCTTGACAGATTTTAGTAAAAACAAGAATTATTACAGGTATTTGATTCAAATTACCGAAGACAGCTATGTTATATGATCATTACTAGAGCGCGGAATATACGCAACATTGTTTTGACAAAATGTGCGCATACATATGTATCTTTTTTCATGAAAATATGCACAAATATTGACTTTTATTACAAAATATGTAATCCAATATGCAATAAAATTTAATAATGTAATAAAACAAATTGGGTGCAAAAAGTACTATGTCCAAAAATTGGTTTTTATTTGAAAAATACACATAGTAAGTAAGAAAAACATAGTCAGATACAATTATTCACTATTTTAAAATGATACAAAAATGTTTTACAATAATATACGATTTCTCGTTTGGAAATACTATAAAAGGCATTTAAAAATAATTTTTGAAGTTTTCCAGTAAAAATGATTGTCTTCTATCAGTAAAAATGTATTTGGACATAGAAAAGGTTCTTTCAACGTCTACTGACGTAATTGGACAATATTGAAGTTTTGCAGTATACTATAAAGCCATGGTACATGTTCGTCAGAAGACTTATTTTCGTAGAAATTTTTAACTATTTTTAAAAATTTAAACCCTTCAATCTTTGTTAAAGTCACTTCGGCTTTGTGCCTTCATTTGATCTCCAACTTTACCCGAACGTTGCATTACTTAGCATAAAACTTTCAATTTTACTATGGACTCTCTTTTAAAATTAATTGTCCACTCTCTAACGATGTGATCATATCTGGTATAACGCAAGAATTAACTTTAATAAAAAGTAAATCTCCAGTTACACTTACACTTTGTAAGTAAGCTCCTTACCTTAAGCGTCGTCCTCAATGTTCAAAATTTAGTCATTACCGGCATCAAAATGTCGGTAATCTGAAAATTAAATCTAATTTATATTGGAATCAAACTGCCAAAGTAAGAGTTGACAGCCAGTACAACCGAAAATATCAAAATACAGAGAGGAATCCGCCATTGTTTGCGTGCTGTCCCCACTACTTTTCAATGTCTACAGTGAATTACGGATAAACAACAATGATTTACAGAACGTAATGCAACGCCTTAATGAACGCTGTTATGAATACGGACTGAAGATAAATTTAAAGAAAAACTAAATGCATGATCATGACTAAATCTTCACATGCAAATATCCAATTGACTATTGAAGATACTGCAATTGAGAGTGTTAATAATATAAATAACTAGGAACATGGATAACATCAGATGTAGACCAAACCAAAGAAATTTAGACACGTATTGAAATAGCACGTACATCATTTATTAAACTTAAAAAGTTTCTTTGTTGTCGGGATATAAGGTTAGACAGCTACGCCTGATGTTACGTGTTCTCTACTCTTCTTTATGGTTTGGAAGCTTGGACACTAAAACTATCTATGGCCGCCTTTAAATTTTGGTGTTACAGAAGAATCCTAACGAAGATCATGGATTCAAAGAATGTCAAACATGGAAGGAACTAGAAGGATAAGAAATGAGGCGGAAATAATATTAACTATTAAAAGACGAAAACTTGAGTACTTGCGACATGTGATTAGAGGGAAAAAATTAGCATTATTACAACTTATTATGCAGGGAAAAATCCGAGGAAAGCGAAATGTGGGAAGACGAAGAATATCCTGGCTTAAGAACTTAAGGGAATGGTTTTAATGCAGTAGTGCAGAACTTTTTAGAGCGGAAGTCAACAGAGTCCGCATAGACTTGATGATTTCCAACCTTTGATAGAAGATGGAACTTAAAGAAGAAGAAGAAGTAATCAAAATGTTCAGCATAGTATATAGCCGCGTTAATCCACGTTCTCTATCTGATAATTACAGGTTCTGGTGATAAACTAATTCCAGGCAGTCTATTCCTATACATCTTCACTCTAAGAGGGGCTTTGATCAATACTTTCTTAATATTTGAAATTAGCTTATTCACTATCGAAAATTATTTTCTGATGGTTTCTGATATTCTTTTTATTTCGTGCAGAAGACTTGTAACAGGCACCAAATTGGGATAAAATACTTTAAGGTTCTGTTCCTACTTTTATCATATAGTGTGCGGCATCAGATAGAAGCACCAACAACTTTTTTCTTTTGGCACTTTGTTTGTAAGAAAGAAGCTTGATAGAGTATGAAGCTGGATACCGTCACATTATTGGTTTTGTCCAACTTCTTCGAAGCTATTAAGTATGCGTCTGTATAATTATTTTCTTAAGATGCTCCAATCATCAGATATGCGATGTATCTGCCACAAGTATCGGTACTTTTATCCACAACGATGTAGAAGTTTCTATCGCCAATTGAAAATTTTATTTCCTGAAGAACTGTCTCTTAGACCGAATGAACATTTTTCTTTCTGATGGTCGACTCATCAGGAATGGTTTGGTTGCAATGCCTTTGAAAAAAACTTCTAAATTGGGATGCTGAAGTTTAGTTAGTAGTATGTTAGCTGCCATAATAGCTTTACATTCCTTATCCGACTTAGATTTTGCACCCACATTTTGAAAGGCGTTTTTAACATTCTGTTGAATAGGTGCACATTTCATTTTTGCAATTTTTCCGATAGGTAGCACTGTTTTTAAATGCTGATTTACTTGAAACTTTTTCTCACAAACAATTATTTTTGACCAGGCTTTGCAAAACACTTTTTTTCCACTAAATTCTAACTCGGAAATACCCTTAATCCACGTCGCAGATTTTATTTTTTCGCCATTTTTAAAACCAATCTCTCTTTCTTTCTTCTCCTCCCCTTCCTTTTACCCTATTAGGGTGTCGGATTAGGGCTAGCTATTTTAATTTCCCATTTACTTACCTCCTCCATTCTTTTCTGTTTCCTTCCATTATTTTCAATTCCTCGAGTGATTTTTGTTTAAGTTTTCCCGCCTCTACTACTTGCTGTATCCATTTTTTTCTTGGTCTGCCTCTCTTTTCGTTTTGCGATGTTTTTTGCTTTATAAACTTTTCTTGTTATTCAATTGGATTGCATCCTCATCAGATGCCCATACCAGTTCATTTGTCTCTTTGCTATTTTGTTCATTGTCAGTTCCTGGTTGGCCATTGTCCTAATAGTCTCGTTGCTTAATATATCCCATTTTGTCTTTCCAACCATCCTTCTTAGATGTCTCATCTCCCTTGCGTTTATTCTGCTCTTATATTTTTCCAGAATTGTCCAGTTTTCACTTGCATAGAACATAGTCGGTATCACTATTGTGTTATATATTTTTTATTCTTGTTTCTCGTGTAAGTTCTCTTTTTTGCCATTATTGGGGCTAACGCATAGTATAACTTGTTTGATTTTTATGCTCTATTTGTTATTTCCCAGTCCATTTTTCCGTCATTAGTTATTATACTTCCCAGGTATTCGTAAGTTGTTACTATTTCCAATTCTGAGTTTTTACATTTTATCTTTATTTGATTATCTTTCTGATCTCCTTTGCCGCTGATTATCATTATCTTACTTTTTTATCGTTTATCTCCATTTTTAGTTCTTCTATTTTGATCTTCCCATCTTTCCATTAGTTTCTGCATTTTATTCTCGGAATCTGCTATTAGTACTATGTCATCTGCATACATTAAGGATTCTATTGTTAGTAACTCCTAACTAAGACTAGTTAGTCTTTATTATTACCGGTTGTAATCTGTGGTAACCTATTATTGTCTGTAGTTGATTGGTTCTGACTCTAGTATTTCTTATCAACTCGTTCATTACTATTATGAATAGCAAAGGGCTGAGACTATCTCCTTGTAATACGTCTCTTCCAATTAAATGCTTCCGATCTTTCCCCTGTTATTTGTACCCTTCCTTTTACCTCTTTGTAAGTACTTACTATAATTTTTATCAATGTATTAGGTACCTTTATTTTTCTTAAGCATTTCCCTATAATATGTCTTTCTATCGTCTCAAATGCTGCTCTTAGGTACCTATATGAATGCTTATACTAGTTTTTCCCACGTATCTATGTTTCTTTCTATTAGGTTTCTAATGATACATATGTTGTCACTTGTCTGTCTTCCCGGTCTAAATGCCGTTTGTTCTTCTCCCAATACCATTTCTACTTCTTGTCTCAGTCTCTTCTCTATTAACTTTGAAAAATAAGGCTAGCATCGAGCACAAGTTTAATTAAATCTTGCCCAAGTAATTTCGCTTAAAATAGCATCTTCAGGAGCCATCTGAAATAAGCCAAGAAAGAGTTTTTTAGATGAAGGAAACTAGTTAACTTCGATAAAAACCTCGAAGTTAATGGATGAAAAAAGTTTTTTGTGATTAACGTTTTAGACTTACTTCGTCAAATATGAGCTATCCAGCAAGCGTAGAATGTGATAAACATGTATAAAAACATAAAATTGTACAAATTATTTTTGTATATATTTTAAACCATACCGATGACAGGCATATTGCTCTATAGTTGTCGCAGTTTACATGTTCTCCTTTTTTGTATATTGGCACGATGATATTCTTCTGCCAGTCTTTAGGGATTGTTTGTTTTTCCCACGCCTCTTTATATCCTTTCCATAGCCAATTTATTTCTTCTTCTCCATGTATTTTACCATTTTCGGTTCAATTTCATCATCTCCACTTGAACCAATCAAAACTCGCTATATATGTGTCAACACAATAAAGCTTTTCGACAAATTAAAAATACTAACCTGAGCCTAGTTATGCCCACAATACACTTACAAGTGTATCGTGGTTATGCCTAACCAATATTCATTGTGCAAACCAATAAGGGATTGTCCATTTTCTAACAATATTAGAATTATTCACAAATACAGTGTCTCATTCATTATTATAAAATTCATTTAGATAACAGTAATCAAAGTATTGGATTGGACGATAAAGATCTACGAATAATTACAAATCTATACTGGCATCAAGTGGCAAGAATAAAGGTTGAACAAAAACTGTCGGATGAAATAAATATAAAAAGAGGAGTGAGACAAGGCTGTATATTGTCGCCTTTACTTTTTAACTTATATTCGGAGGAAATATTTAAGGAAGCCTTAATGGAGACAACCGAAGGTATTATTGTGAATGGAGTAACCGTCAACAATATTAGATATGCCGACGATACCTTAGTCCTTGCCAATTGCGGAGAAGACCTTCAAAATCTAATGAACAAAATAAAACAGACTTGTGATCAGTATGGATTAAAACTCAACGTTAAGAAAACTAAATATATAATAGTTAGCAAACAAAATTATATACATGATGACGGTATAAAAGTCGGAGATGCCACACTGGACAGAGTAGAGAAACTCGTGTATCTCGGCAGTAATATCAATGAGAGCTGGGATCCAACCGCAGAAATTAAAAGCCGAATAGAACAAGCCCGAGCTGCCTTTGTAAAAATGAGAAACGTACTTTGCAGTCATGATCTTAGCATTGACCTTAGAGTTCGTATGATATCTTGCTACATCTTTCCTGTCCTGCTGTATGGAGTAGAAGCGTGGACCCTAACTGAAGCTATGCTTAAACGCTTGACAGCCTTTGAGATGTGGGTATACAGACGACTACTGAAAATAAGCTGGGTCGACAGAGTTAGAAATGAGGAGGTCCTTAGACGGCTGAACCAAACAACACAACTGGTCAATATAATAAAGAAACGCAAGCTGGAATACTTCGGTCAAATTATGAGACACCCTGAAAAATATGATCTTTTACATCTGATCATTCAGGGAAAGATCCAAGGTAATCGTGGTCCTGGTAGAAGAAGAACATCATGGCTAAAAAATCTAAGGCAATGGTATGGAAAATCAACTACATCGTTATTTAGAGCTGCTGTCAATAAAGTCACGATAGCGAATATGGTAGCCAACATGATATCCAATGATCGATAACGGTCATGGAACTAGAAGAAGAAGAATCAAAGTAAATAATCCTTTGCAAATACTCTATTATTGTCTAATGACCACAGATCATTAGACAACAGATGTTGTCTAAGATCGGGTTGAAAAAAAAATAACCTGAATACGGCCATTCAACTTGGTTGGAAATTCCCTAAATTCTTTTACCTTATCAGAGGAAACATTAAATATAATTTTATAGAAGATTATAGAAGAAAATAGAAACTTAAGATCTATCAAGTCCCACCTAGAAAGAAATAAAATCATAGAGATGGAAAATAAACAAGGTGTAATAAAAAAAGCAGAACCCAAATATCTAAGATAACAAGTGAATATTATAGTGACCTAAACTCTGAAATATTACCCTCCATAACCGGAGAAGAAATAGAAAAAGCAATTAGAGATATGAAAAGAAATAAGGCTCTGGGAGACGATGAAATTCTAATTGAGATGTTAAAAGAAGGAGGGGAAAAGATAAAAGACTACCTAAAGACACTTTTCAATAAATGTTTATTTGAAGGACAAATACCGCAAGAGTGGAACAAGGCAAATACAATTCTGATATATAAGAAAGGAAATAGATCAAAATTAGCTAACTATAGACCAATACCTCTCTTGTCACAAATCTATAAAACTTTCACTAAGGTGATCACAACTAGACTAAACAAAAAATTTGATGCATACCAATCACTTGAACAGGCAGGATTTAGAAAGGCGTACAGCACAACCGACCACCTTCACACTCTTAAAATATTGACAGAAAAGACCAACGATTACAAAAAAGATGACATTGAGCAAAGCGCAGGTCCAATGTGGAAAAGACAAACAGAAGACAGAGACAAATGGGAGAGGCCTATATTCAACACATGAATAGATTTTGGGCTATAGATTGATAAATAGATAGATAGATAAATAGATTGGTGGTAAGTCACATACTTATGACATGTCTCCAGTTAACAGCGGACTCTAAAGATATTAAGAATGGATTTCCCCCCTTTCTAAATTTTCCTATCTATTTAATTACTCCTCTTAATATAAAGATTGTTATAATTTGTTCTTTAGAAATGCGAGGCAAGTATTACATTTTAAAATCCACTTTCATTAAAATAACTTGGTTTCTCCTTAATGTAATTGTGTCAAATCGAACACTTTTTGATGCCAGAGAGATTTAAGGTACGCTGCACAATTTAATTAGATCTCTGAGTCTACTCAATTCTCGACACCAGTTTTAAACGAATCTTGGATTTTATTTTTATTAGAATTAGTTTAATTTCAAGCCACCGCGTTCGTAGTGCAAAGATAATACTTCGTTTTGCCAGCTTGTTTGTCTTAAATAAGATTAAACCTTACAACATTATTGGAGAGTAGTAAAATTAAATTGATGGTAACTTGAAAGGTTTTCGGAATACTCTTAGTAATAAAAACGATTTTAAATGACCGAATTGTATGATTAAATTGGTTTTCTAATGTACAGTATTTAAATTTTTTTTATTTAAACAAAAGTAACCCTGCATCGACTACCGAAAATAATTATCAGAAGGTACAAGACAATTTTTAGACAATAGATCATTTACTAATAGAAGCCAAACATATGAGAGCCATAAGAGATAGCCGAAGTTACAGAGGTGCTGATGCAAATGCGGACCACTTTTTGGTCAAAGTTAAAATGGAGCAAATAATACCCACAATTAATAACACTAGTTATAAAAAAATGAAAAGATATAAGGGTGCACTACTTCAGGAGGGAGAAGTACAACAGTAAATGATATAGAAAGCAGATGGGTACAAGTGGAAGAAAAAATTCAAGAAGCAGCCGACTCAGTATTATCAAGAAACAGACAATGTAAACAAACGGATTGGTATGATGAGGATTATAAGAAAGCCATTAGTGACCGAAATAAAGCTAGAATAAATAGCATAATAAGAAATAATGAAGAGAGTAAAAAAGCTTATGCCGCAAAAAGACGGGAAGCAAAGAAGATATGTAGAAGAAAGAAGCGGTCAAGTTTAGAGTAGAAACTAGTTCGTATTGAAGAAGATTTTTTACATAAATAAGTCAGGAATTTCCACCAAGAAATAAAACGAGACCGACCCCAGTACAAAACCACATCCACTGTTAGATGGAACATCATTTTGCTTTTCCGTTTCATTAGTCGTCTTTGTTTTGATCTATACTCTGTATTCCGAGGGTTTTTGTCGAAATTGTGAGCATTTATTACTCTTGACAAAGGATGAGTTGCTAGCCGAACTCCTCAACCCTTCTCCTTTATTCTTGCATGGGGCCAGCGCCGACATTTACTAAGCTACTCAATCCACCCAGCACTTACCAGGGGCAGAGTTTTATTTATATTTTACCTCCTCATATGTGTCTTCTAAATCGTAACAAATCTATAAAGCAATGCGGACTACGACGTATAAGGCGGGCGGAGGTTACATTGGATAAGAATTCGTATGAAAATGTATCCATACGAATTCGTTGGAATCAGTTCTTACGAATTTAACATGAGTGTGTGGCTACCCTAGATGAATTCATTTTATTACTATCTACAGTGAGTATGGAGTATATCTCAGAATTGTATGTTATTGAAATATCACCATTAGTGAAATATTTGTTATTAAAAAAATAGAAGCAAATGGGTAGATAACTATTTTTTATACAGAAATAAAAAAGGAGAGTTTAGAAGGTCATACGAAGAATTGAGAAGAAACGATGAAAACATTTTCGAATACACGAGAATGACACAGTCCACATTCGACTATATATTAAAGAATTTATATTAGAATATTAGATATATAGTCACATTTCGAAGTACTCGAATTTTCGAGAGTGCATATCCCCAAAGCATAAACTGATAATGACAGTAAGGTAAGTAAAAATTAATTGTTTTAGAAACGTATATTTTTTATTCACAAGTTGTGTAAAACCATTTGGCAGAAAGCATCGGCGTAGCTAGCCTCAGTTTTCAAGCGGGGGCCTGGGCCCCAGTGTATGATTGATTAAAAATTTAATTTTTTTTATTTGCCGTGCAATGAAAAAATAAATAGAAGAAATGCGTTATAATAGTATACTGGTTTTATTTTTTTAATATACCTAATACATAATATAATATATACACTGCGATAAATATTTATAAAAACAAATTATTAACAAAATATTACTTACAAGAGAAACTTCCTACTCTGTTCACTAAAAGAATTTACAACACTCTCTAAGTCTATGTCTACATCTTTTTCTATATACAACAAAGCCAAATCTGAATGTCTATCTTGAGTCATTGTCGTTCTTAACCAGTTAAAAATCCGCCTCATGGCAGAAAAAGACCTCTCGCACGTTGAGCTTGAAATAGGCAAAATAATCGATACTTTAAAAAGTTGGTAGAGGTTGGGATATGTTTTTTCTGAATCAATTAAGTTTTTTTTTATATATTCATAACAAACAGTTTCTTTAGATTGTAAAATACAATTTTTTAAAAACGGTCATTTCTGCACTTAAGGCAAAAGTGTTGATATTTAAAATTTTGCGATATTGTTCAATGAATTTCTCTGAACCCTCAAAATCTAACTGAAAAAAATGATCTACTGAATTGGCAAGCGCCATACTTTCTGGTGAGAACCTTTTGTTCAGAAATTCTCTTACAGTATCAATAATCCGGTAAAAAATGTTTGCCCTCCAATACTCAATGACTCCTACGTTAGCTCTGGAGCAGTTGGCGTCTATCAAACCCATGAAGATGGGTATAATATTGTTCATTTCTCATTCCATCTAACGAAGTCATAACACTTTTAATAATCTTAACCGCTTTCGCCAGAGTTTCACCTTTTTCCTGGACGCTCTTTGATAATATATTTAAAATGTTTAACACCTCATTCAATACAAAAAGATGAATTATAAATGATGGTTGTTTAATGCTGGATAATATCCCAACTGCTGTAATTGACTGTTTATTATTTGTATGAGCAACTTCGTTTTCCAGTGTTGTGACGATTCCCTCGAAACATGTTTTAACAGCGTGGCAAGTCGTATATCGACACACCCAACGAGTATCTGACAGAGTTTTTAAATCCCTGGGAACAATATTCATGTCCTTCAATATTTGTTTGTATTTTTTATGGTTTTGAAGATCTGAAAAATGTTCGTAAAGTGCTTCTAAAGTACAAAAAAATGTCGATATTGAGGGAACATTTTTACAGAAGTCTACCAGAGCCAAGTTAAGTCTATGAGCTAAGCAGTGCGTGTAAATTGCAGCTGGAAATTTCTCTCGCATTTGTGTTTGAAGACCACTTGTATTGCCTGACATCACCGCAGCTCCGTCATAGGATTGCCCACCATCTGCAAGTCGCTAAGATTAAGCTATTCCAATTTTTTGTAAATTGAAATGAATAAATCCGTAGCCGATCTATCTTCTGAACAATCAAGAAATGCAAGGAATCTTTCACGAATTTCTAAATCTTTCGATGCATAGCGAACACATAAAGACAATTGTTCCTTTTTGAAAGAACGAGCTTCATGACACATGATTGAAAAAGTTCCGGATTGTCTAATGTCATCAAGTATATATCTTAAAGACGCCCGTGACAAGAGGGCAATAATTTCATTTTGTATTTGGGGACTGTATAGTTTTTATAGGAATTATGTAGAATGTCAAAGTCCTTGTTATACTTTGCTATTAGGCCACATATTTCCTTAAAGTTTCCTTTATTTAATGAACTTTCGCTTTCGACATGACCTCTGAAAGCCATGCCTTGACGAGCCATTGTTAAGGTTATATCTGCCAACATTCTCAAGTAATTCCTATTTTTCTCTATCTGGGTGCTATATGCTTGTGAAAGATGAGATAAAACATTTCCGCTTTTTATTGTCTTTTTATAATTATGCCATTTACTGAAACTTTCAATGTGATGCAAAGATGCACCATGTTTTTTTAATTTTTCGCCAGTTTTTTTCCAGTTGCGGAATCCCACTATTCTAAAAGCTTCTTTATCCATAGCAGCTCCAAAATAACGACAAGCATAGCACGAAATGGAATCTGTTTTGACGCTGTATTGCAACCAATCAAAATATTTATAATAGTTTGCGCTGAACGACCTTTTTTTATTTCCAAACATAGTTTGTGGAAACCTTTTAAGAATAGGTTTTGATGCGTTTTCACCTAGATGGCCCAAGTCAGAAGCGTCTATTTTCACATGGTGCGTGGTTGATTTTGGTTGAATATTCTGATCCAGATCCTTGCTTGTACCGGGCTGCTGTTCAGACTGACTATTCTCATCCTCTTCCACTGTAGTTAATTGTATAGACGGTAAAGATAGTGAAGACGTTTGTCTTTTGAAAAATTTTCTTATGTCCATTACCTGCAACAAAACGAAATTGAAAGACTAAAGATAATTGCTTACAAAATTTCGTTCAATTTGAGTTGATAGTTTTTGAGTTATTCGCATTTGGAAACACCGGCAGACAGACAGACAGGGAAACAAAAAACGTTCAGAATCGTCTGAAATGCAAAGATCTATAAAAAAATTTGGAATGGAACATTTTTTTCCCAATTTTAAAACGATCACATACTCCTCCATACTATTGTATGTACATAATATGGTGGAGTCAAAAAGTTTAAAATCATCGAAATGAAATACAGTCCAAGAGTCTGAGTAGATACAGTCCAATTTTTGATAGAGTTGATGGGTTGGCAATACCTTTTACAATCATTAATGAAAAAGGCAAACTGACACATAACCTTGACGAAAAAAGCTATAGATACTGAATAAATTGTTAAAAATAAGCGGTAAAAAGAATAAAGTAAACTTACTAACTACTACACTTACTTGTTACTTCTGTATTAATACGCCAACAATTCTTAAATACAGTTCACTAATACTTCTCTATTGTGTTACTACTCTATTCTATTATCGCTCGCCGTTTTATTGTTTGCTGTACACCACGCTGTACACTGTCAAGCCATGTCAAAGTATCTAACTGAAACTGACTGATCTTTGTACCTTGAACCCGTGTTGGTGAAACACGAAACGCACAGTATTGTATTCCGATAGCTATAGTACAGGCGGTTGGTACGTTAATTTTTTTATTGTTTCTTATTTACATTGTATTTGCAATTTTTTCTATAAGAATATTTCAAGGGGGCCGCAGGGCCATCAGAGGGGGCCTGCCCCCCTGGCCCCCTCCTAGCTACACCAATGGCAGAAAGTTGATTACATATCCTGCTTCAGTACTATCAGTACAATTATTTAAAAAATTTGAAGCTGTATGGAAGTTAGACTCCTTTGGTTCCTGTGCAGGCGTCAGTGACTGAATATTCTGTTAACGTATCACTATGTACCGGTGATGGAGTTGGGATCGAAATAAATTGACGATAAGTTGATTGGTGATGACTTGTAGGTAAAGAAACGGTTAAAGACACGGAAAGTTCTTAGATAGTACAATCTTTAACAGTTTTTGCTTTTTTGTGGAGGAATAATTGCGTTTGATTTTTCCTGATCTATTGCTGACCTCTTCCTATCATTAAAGGAGAATGGATTATTGGGAGTTTCTCTTTATCGATTCCCTTTAGTCGTTTTATTGGAGGATGATAGAGTAATTAAAGTTTCGCTTTGTTAGCCCATTTCACTTTGATTTCCTAGTTGGGAATGATCGATAACCATCATTTGACTCATTATACGTAAAAGCTTCTGGTACAGTATTTTCAATGTTACCGCTTGTTTTCCTGGGTGTAAACTAATCTTTTAAAAATGTCATATTTTGGAAACAGTGCCACTTTGACTCTGGTTCATCATCAGAACCATCTCCACTCCATTTTTAGTTAAGTTTAGAAATTTCCTTTCTAAAGGTGTCGCGCAATCCATGCCATTTTTGACGCACAACATGATCTGGAAAAAAATTATGAGTTTTTACCTTTTACCAACTGCGTGATTTTGTTTTAGGTATTTTGCAACTGGCGCTTCTTTTAAATTATTGGCCTTTTCATTCCGAATGTTACATACAACTATTCGAAAAGTGGTTTATGAAACCTGTGAGGTAAATTAACGTTTTCGTCGATTGCTAACAGTTTTATAGAAAATGGAAATTTCCTAATTGTGTAGGAGCCATTGACGGAAAGCATATTAGAATTAAATGTCCTGCGAAATCCGGATCATTCTATTTCAATTATAAAAAATATTTTTCGATTGTGCTTCAAGGTTTGATAGATGCGCAATACAAGTTTACATGTGTTGAAGTTGGAAGCTATGGAAAGCAGAGCAGATGGAAAGAAAGCTTTAATTACTGCCTTTCTAGAGCAAAGCGCCTTGTCGCTTAAAATAACTTAAAAGTGGAGAATTCTAAAAACAAAAATTGAAATTTCTTCCGGCAAAGTCCATTTAATTGTAAAATGTATTTGCTTAATACACATTTGCTTATAGTTATTGATTTAGAGGGAAGCCCTGAGATCATTAAAAATATTGTGAACCTCTAAACAACAATTCATAGAAACGTTGGAACACGAAATTTTAACAGGGCTACTACTACTGCTTACGACATTAGAAACAAATTTATGCAATATTTCAATACTCGTTAAAAACAATTTGGAAAATACGACGGTTATTTTGTTTTAAAACATAAAAAACAAAATAATATTACCTATATCATAAAATAATTCTTAAATAAATATTAAAATTAATATACGTACCTTCTCGTTTCATTTGACTGGCTATTTCTTTCCATAATTTCTTGTTTAACTCTCTGTTGTGATACTGTTTGCTTTTTTGGTCCCATAGGGATCTTTTTTCGTGCACTAAAGTTATTAGTACTTCGCAGTCCATCCCAAAACACAAGAAAACGCGAGTTTGTCGTATAATTTATCTCGTTTAACGCGAGGTTTATTCAATTTAATTTTTGCATAAAGTTCTGGTTTTGTATCAGTCACTACAAAATAAATGCATCTTTCTGTTAGCCATCGCAGCATGTCCTTTTTTTTCCATGAATATGTAGGGGCAACTTCACAGGCTACGTTATGATAGGATGCGTTATCCAATACAAGCACGGTTTTCTGCTGCAAGTTGGGAATTAACTTTTCTTGAAGCCATTTTATAAAGTTTTCGTGGTTCATATCATTATGATAATCTCCAGTACGCTGACCAGATTTGAAAATTAATAGGCCATTTGGAACGAAACCTTTTTCCCCTCCTGCATATACGATACTTAACCGCTGACCTTTGGCAACAGGAGACTTTAAACACTTGCTTGAACCATGATCCCATGATTTAGATGTTGTATGGCTGCTGTGGAGATACGTTTCATCAGTGTAGATAAGATTATAACCCTTAGCTCTATATTTTTTTATTTTTTTTTTGGTATTCGGTTCGTTTTGCTCGAATATCCGTTTTTTCCATAAGTATTTTTCGGTTGTCATTTGTTTTTTGCCATTTAAAACCTAATTTATTCAACACTTTTCTGAACGACGATAGTTTACCTTGATAATTAATCTCATTCTTAACAGCGTTGTAAACAGCTGACGTTGTAGGTCTGCTGTCATGAATCATTGCAAAGGTATGCACTGCTTTTCTTATAATTTCTCCCTCATAACCATCGACATTGGTTTTCGGTTTTGGCTGATTAATTTTTTTTTCTGGGAGAATTAAAGACATTTCCCAGAAAAAGCTACCTGAAGGAGATGAAAAATCGGAAACTCTCTCTCCTTTTTTAATAATTATTCTTTGGACGCTACTTTTAGAAACTCCAGTGGCTTCAACAACCATATTTAAAACCGAAGATTTTGTGTTGTGTTTTTCTTGTTCCTTTTTTAAAAACTTATACACATTGTAAGCAATATGTCGGCCCTGACTGTGAATAACACGGCTGTCATTCATTATGATGGCTTCGTGAAGGAAATAATAATATAAAAATATTTTGATTAAACAATTATGATTGATCTAAATATAAATTTAAAAAAATATCACTTCTATGTTCGGTAGGTGTTATAAAATGTTTATTTTTTCTATAAAAAAAATCACCAAAAGAATATAATTTTATTATTATCCGACAACGAATTAAAAAAATGTTAAGATTACATAACTACGTATCTATAAAATAAGTATTGAAATTGCCTATTTTTATCAACAAAAATTATTTTTTATGTTAAAAAAGTTTTAAAAATGTAAAATTTTATGTTAAAAAGAACACGATATATAAAACAAAGATTAAAAAAAATGTAAACTCAAATCAACGTAAATCGTAACATATGAAGTAGTTAAAAAAAAAGATTTTCCAATATCAAATATTAACCAATTAATTGAAACAGACTGCAAGTAATTTTTGTTTTGCACCAGTCTCAACACACAAAAGAAATGAAAAAATCTTATTAAAATTTCCTTAATGCACCCCTATGTATTTTAATTTATGATAAAGTACCTACCTACCTTTTGACCGCTTTTAATAAATTTGAATACGCAACAGGTAAACGGGAGAAAATACACAAACTTATTGAAGTTAACAACTCAAAGTCAAAAACACAACTAAAAATTTTCAAGTCGATATTTTCACGTTGC
Organism: Diabrotica balteata; assembly: GCA_918026665.1. Taxonomy (NCBI): domain Eukaryota; kingdom Metazoa; phylum Arthropoda; class Insecta; order Coleoptera; family Chrysomelidae; genus Diabrotica; species Diabrotica balteata. Next base: position 33,738,031 of record OU898280.1, on the reverse strand, counting down.
ATAGTACAGTGCGTTTCGCGTGGAGGTGGGGACTAAACCAAATTTCGTCTACTGCGCCGTGGTCAAGAGTGCTTGCCAGCACTATACGAACAAATATTAACAAACAAAATATTTTGGTCGTATTGAAAACACGTAGGAACTAGTACAAATTCTTAACATATGGTCGTAAGCAATATAACCACAAGCATTTCAATATACTGATTTATTTTATTTCTGACGATTTCTTACGATTTCGTACGAATGCGTACAAACAAATTTCCGTACGAATTCTTATCCAATGTAACCGCCGCCTTAAGTGCTTCGAAAAGTATGCAAAATATCAATATTTCATAAAGGTTATTTGAATACTTTTAAATTCATTTTAATAACACATATTTGCTATTTTATGGAACGTTATTTATTTTGTAAACCTAGTTATTGTATAGTGCGTGTTATTTTCAGGTAAAAACATTAATCTCCGCCCATGGTTCTAATATAATACCTTCACAAGGGCGAGAGTTAATGAGTTTTCCAACAGAAAAACCAAAACACCAGATGCCGAAAAATTTGATTATTTCCATTCCCACATTCGCCACGTTCAATTGTTTTTGTTAAGAAGTTTACTTTTACAAAGGAACAACAAAAACAGTCATAGATAATCATATCAGTGTTAATAAAAAACGGAAAGGACGAGGCGAAAACTGCTATTTTAAGAAAAAGTTTTTTTATCACAGTAGGTCTCGTCAATTAAGGACGCATATAAAGTTCCTTATGTAATAAAGAAAGACGGTTTTTATACAATAAAAGCGACAGTGACAGAAAATATGGGCTCTTCCAATTTAGACTTTATGAAAAAGTTGTTTGCTAACATTCTTTATACTCTTTCTTTTGAAAGCCATTGATTTACGTCGTTTGGTAGGTTTTCAGGAAAACTTTTAAGCGAAAAACTGTTTCAAAGAGGAAAGTTAGTAGAAATTGAAGGCAATAGTATTTTAAACAGTTTTTAAATATAAGGTGTATATATTAAAACTACACCAATAATTCTTAAAGAAATAAAAAGTAATTTTTTTTATGAAAGAATTACCGTCAAAGGGCTATAAAAAAATGTTCTCGAATTTCAAAAGTATTTAATTATCTGCGCGACTTTAAAACTTATTACAAAGAATGTAATAAATAAAATAAAATCAGCAGCCTTATTTCTCTAGAATACCAATGATTTGGGTCAGTATGATCCTATACCAATCTTTTATTCATATATATAACATTTTTTAAGCCCTTTTCTCTATTCGGATTGCCGAATGTAGGCCTCGCCTAATTCTCGCCATTCATCTCTCTTGTTTGTAAGATGTTTTCACATTGGTCCTACAGTTCTTTTAATATCGTCGTTCCATTGCATTTACGGTCTTCCTCGTGGTCTTTTGGCTTTATATGGCCGGCAATTCCCGATTTCTTTATTACATCGGCCATCCGTAAGACGTTCGTTATATCTAGCCCATTTCCATTTCAGTTTAGTTGCCTGTTCCACAGCATCTTTTATTATTGTTCCATTACGAATGTCTTCATTGGTTTTATTGGTTATATAAATATTATACAGGTTATATCTTCTTCTAAAGCTGCCTTCTCAATTACTGACGATTGGTCATAACTACAGGAAATTGCTCTCTATCTTGAGCTGTTCTTAGTATCGAATGTGTGTCCATACCTGTCCAGTGTCTTACATGCTTCAACCAGGAGCATTTTCTTCTTCCTGGACCTCTTCTTCCTTTCACTTTCTCTTTCATTATAAGTCGTAGGGAGTGTTATTTTACTCCTCTGTAAATATGTCCTAGATAACTTGTTTTCCTGTCCTTTTTTACAATATTTAGGAGTTATCTTTTAGTACCCATTCTTCTTAGCACCTCGTTGTGGGTCACGTGCTCTGACCAAGAGATCTTCAGCATCCTTCGAAAAACCCACATTTCAAAGGCTTCCATACGCCTCATGCTTGTAATTCCGAGAGTCCATGTTTCCACTCCGTATAGCAATATGGAATAAATAAACGTTTTTACAAATTGGTATCGGATATTCAACGATAACGTAGAGTTTGTTAGGAATTTTTTCATTCGTTGAAATGCGTACCTAGCATATTCTATACGAGCACCTATTTCGACTTCGTGGTCAAGATCGTTTGTTATCCAGCAACCAAGATACTGGAATCTTTGTACTGGTTCTATATGTTTGTTATAGATACGAATATTAATGTCGATATTAGGTGTACGTGTAAAAGTGATTACTTTAGTTTTATTTGTGTTTATATTTAGTTCCAAGCTATCTCCCTCTCTGGTTATGAAATTCAAAAGTCGTTGTAAACCCTCAACACTGTCTGCAATAATAACGGTGTCGTCTGCGTATCTTAAGTTGTTTACGTATTCTCCGTTGATTTTTATTCTTTCTTCAATATTTTTGAGGGCATTTTAAAAGATCTTTTCGGAATATATATTAAATAACAGTGGAGAAAGTACACAGCCCTGACGAACTTCTCTTTTTATTGGCAATTCTGCTGTCAGACGATTGTCAATTTTGATCGACGCCATTTGATCCCAATATAGTTTTTTAATAAGTGCTACAGTGTTATGGTCTATACCATGTTGTGTTAGGGTTTTTATGGGTTCTGTGTATTTTACTCTATCAAACATTTTTTCGTAGTCGATAGAACAGAGAAACACGTCTTTTCGCTGATCTCGGCATTTTTGTAATAATAATATCTGGAGGCCAAATAATGCCTCTCTTGTACCAAGCCTTATCCAAAATCCAAATTGATTGTCGCTCAGGTTTCTTTCGCATTCTCTGTATATTCGTTATTGTACAATTTTAAGTAAAATTTTCAGACAATGGCTCATTAGGCTAATTAATCTGAGCTGGGAGCATCTATTTGCTTTATTTTTCTTGGGTATAGGTATAAATGTCGATCTAAGCCAGTCTTCTGGGAAGATTCCAGTAGTATATATTTTGTTAAATAATATTGTTAACGTCTTTAACCATTTTCATTCTAAAGATTTTCTTCATTGATAAGTTTTATCATCTCTACGTATATTTCATGTGGACCTAAGGCTTTTCGTGGCTTTGCCGTATTGATCGATTTTGTAACTTCCGATGTTAATATATCAAGTATTGCTTCTTGTACTATATTCATTTGTGGTTCTGTTCTTTTGTCATTAAACAGATTTTCGATTATTTTTCCCACATATTTAATAGATTTTCTGGACTAGATACTATTTCGTTGTTATCATCTACTAAAGTTGTTGTAGCTTCTGTGACTTCCTTAATCTTTTTGTATGCATTTTTTGTATGCTTTTTAAGTAATCTTCCAGTTCCTTACGCTTGCTGCTCATCCATACTTCTTTGGCTTTCCTAATTTTGTTTCGGAAGATTCTCTGGGTTTCTTTATATTTTTCTTTATTACAATTTTTGTACGATCTCCTTATGTCCATCAGTTCTAGGACTACTTCGGTCATTCATGTATTCTTTGTTTTTTTTTTATGTTGTCTTGTAGGTGTTCTCTTTGTATAGTTGTGAGAAGGTGTGCCAAATACTTTCTATTGTTTCTTCTGCTTCCGCTGGTGCTTCACTAAACTTTTTTTTGAGTGTATCATTGAGTGTTTTCTCTATTTCCGCCTATACTATTGGATCTTTAAGTTTTTCGACCCTAGGTTTTATATTCTCTCTGTATTTAATTTTCTTCAGTTTAATTGAAATATTACCAACAACATGATTGTGGTCGGAACCGATGTCCGCCCCAGGATATGTTTTAACTCCCCTGATTCCATTTCTATAACGTTTGTCAATAAATATATAATCAATCTTGGTTCTTATTATGCGGTTTTGATTATCGCCAGGTGCTTTCCATGTATATAATCTTCTTTTGGGTTGTTTAAACCAGGTGTTTTCGATCATTAGATTTTCTTCTTGGCAAAATTGGACCAGTATTTCTCCTCTATCATTTCTTTGGCCCAAACCAAAGTTATATAAATAACCCAAACCAGGTTATATAAATAACAGTAATGCCTGTTATATTGACATGGTAAACATTTTTTCACCTCATTGCCTTCACTTCTGAATCTTCTTTGGCAATATCCCATCCCACAATGGGTCTGCATCTCGACTTAAGCTTTGTAATGCGTTCGAAAACATCATCCACCTTTGAAATTCGACGTATCTCCTTGTTCTTACCCTGTCCCTCAATACACCAATTTTATTTTAATCTGGGTTATTTCTAACTGTCTGGCTATTTTTTTTTTAATAAAACTGCCTACACACGCCCCATGACAGACAACGTTGGGCCCGACGTTTGGTGGTGTATAGGCTTGTTGGCCGATAAAAATAATTGAACGCGACTGTCGGGTGTACCAATTTAATTATACAACCGCGACATGTGAACTGGGACGTGACAACTATTTTTGTCGGTCAACAAGTCTACACAGACACATCAACCGTCGAGCCCAATGTTGTCGATCAAGACAGTTGGGCAGAATGTACTTTTGATTTTTAAATCAGGAGCCAAAACAGAAGATTATGAAGCTATAAATCTAGAAAATTACTAGAAATAGATAAAAGAACAGTTAATCCCCAATTTGCTTGTAGGATCTGTCATTGTTACTGATAATGCATTACATAGGACGTAAATCTGTCACAGCTGGACATAGGTAATATCTTCTTCTTTAAGTGCCATCTCCCAATCGGAGGTTGGATATCATCATCACCTATCTTTACTTTATCTACTGCTGCTCTGAAGAGTTCTATAGAACTGCATTTAAACCAGTCCCTTAAATTATTCAACCATGACACTCTTCTTCTTTCTATACCCCTTCTTCCTCTTATCTTTTCCTGTATTATCAGCCTTAGCAGTTCATATTACTGTCCCCTCATTACATGTCCCATATATTGTAACTTTTTTATTTTTATTGTGTTTATTATTTCGCATTCTTTTCCCATTTCTCGCAATACTTCCGTGTTAGTTTTCTTCTGTGTCCATACTATTCTGAGCATCCTCCTGTAACACCACATTTCAAAGGACTGTAACTTATTTATGTGTTCTTGCTTCAATGTCCAGCTTTCAAGTCCCTATTGCAGTATCGAAAACACGTAGCATCTCAATGCTCTTACTCTCAGTTCTAATCTAAGATCTTTGTTGCAGACAATTGTTTTCATTTTTACAAACGCATTTCTTGCTATTTATTTCCTAGCTCTTATTTTGGTTGTTCATGGATGAAGAGGAAGAGTAAGAGCAGAAAAGGCTGAAACAAAGAAAATGAAGTGTGCATCCTATGTGGAAAAAAGACGAACCAAACAAGAATTTAAAATATACAGAGAATTTTTGGACGATGACAAAAAAATCTCACAAATATTATTGAACATCCAGTACTCTTTTTTTCATTTTCTTTTTTCTATAATTCATATGAAAAACCAGAACACACTAACTGCACTCTGTTTACCAGCACTCGCGTTTACAAAACTATAAAATCGCATTTACATAAGTCCGTTGGGTATGTGTCATTTTCGTGCATCGCCAGTACCTAAAACAAAAAGACCGTTTGCGATTCACTTCAGGCCGGGCACGGACGGGCGCCGTCCGGAAAACGTCAACGTGTAAATATAATTATAAGACTACATTTTTTTGGCTGGGCACTGTCATCACATTTAACGGACACTTCACGGATATGTATTTATCGACCTTTAATTTTATATAAAAATATGCATATACGTCACCAGCAGCTTATTTCTTTTTAATAAATAAACCAAATAAAATTTTCGTTAAAAAATTAATTACTATTGATTAAATTTAAAATATTTTCTGCCACTTCTTGACTTGCAATCTGTTGGCCACGTGTTCTTCTAATTTTAAATGCTTGTAAAAATGTGAGTTTGAATAACTAAATTATGAACGTAGTGATCCTGCAGTGATATATTGTACTATTAGTTTTAGTAAAGTAATAAGTTTTTAAAAGTTTCAAAAATACATAAAACAAGTTTTAGAAATGTTTTTATTTTTGCAACTTTTAAACAAACTATGAGCAAATTTTAGTTTGATAGGTCTCAAATTAACTGATTTATACTCTATTAACAAAAAAAAAAAAATAAATAAATAAAACCGTTGTCGACAAATGTCTAAAATGTAACTTTGTTTATTTTGAGTAATAATTTTTGTGCATTTTTATTAAAATCCTTGTTTAACAATGCTTCATTTCCAAAACTGCACGACATAAGCTCTCGTTTAGTTCATCTATACATCAATCAAAATATTTCATATGGTAATCCGTTACAAATTATAATAGTTATATTGTATTCAACATAAGTAGTGGATTTTATACACATTTAAAAAAACTTGCCATAGGAAAAAAGCTCTAGAATAATATTAAAAATGTAATTGATTGCAAATATTGAGTAACCCAAAATCTGTCAAGTTAAGTATCACCAAAGAGATTGTTGGACATTTTTATAGCATGATGTTATAACATAGAGTTTTTAAATGTATATATTGTATTAATAAGTTGAAACTTAATAAATGTATAATAAAATTGGTTTATAAATAATGTGTGTTTTATTAGAAATGCTACAAATTTTACTCTAGAATTGTCAAAAATAATTTTCTAGGACAAAAAGTAATAAATGGCTAAATAAAATTAAAAGTAACTGATCGATTTGACCGTCGTGATGGAAATTGATTTTATCTAACAATACAACACTAAAAATTGTTATTGTGTTATAGGTAAAAGAAATAATAAATAAGACTTACTCACAATCAGTTTAATTCAACTGTCTAGACGACCGGTTTCGCTTTCTACAATTTGCAAAGCATCTTCAGGTCTGTTCATACAAAGTTAATTAAATGCTAAAATAACAAAACCTATATTAGGGTGTTGTCTTATAAAGATGAAAAAAAGATAAAATAATATAAATTATAGTAATTATGCCAACATTACATGTCTGTGGTTTTTTTAAATAAATAAACTGTTTAAGCAGACAAAGTAAGACCCACAAATTGGTATAAAATGGTCTATTGAAGTAATAAATTAGTAAATAAACAAAACATTACCTACTAGCCGGTACACGATTAATTAATCATTGGGAGAACATAGTTTAAACTATCCTGTAATTGCTCATAATGGGGATCTTCAGTTTTTACTATTGTAACTGTTTCAGTGTATTACTATTACTGTTACACAGTTACTATTGTAACTGTGTGACAATCAACGGGAAAGTTTCTTGATAAGATTTTATCCAATTAAGTAGAAAAAAGGTGTGATGTAATTGTTTGTTAAATGAAAGTGATGTTCTGTATTATTTAATTCTTTAAAAGTTAATTTATTCAAGAGATAAATTTTCGAAATATGCTGATTTATTGAAATTTTTATAAAAGTGATAGTTGTATGACAATGAATAAAAAATTTAAAAAAAATTCAAAAAAAAAAAAATTTTTAACTTAAAAAAAATTTTAAAAATTTTTAAAAAATTTCAAAAAATTTTAAAAAATTTCAAAAAAAAATTTAAAAAATTTTTAAAAAATTTCAAAAAAATTCAAAAAAATTCAGAAAAATTGTATTGTTCTTGGTCATCACAACATCACAGATAACAAACTTGACTGATATATCCATTAAAAACTAACCTACTTAAATAATAATTTTAATCAATTAAGAAAGGTAACATTCCCTTGCTTTTCTTAGATAAATCTCAGTATGATACTATATTAATAATGCATGAGCAATATAACATATTAAAAATTTTCAATTAAGAAAAATCTAAAATAATAATATTACCCTAAAATGATATTTAATTTCATTCTGTTGTACCAATGAACCTTAACGACAAAGAATTATAAAAACTAATTTGACTTATCAGGGGATGCGTTCTGTTAAAAGAGAACCTCACATTTAAACTTTCCAACAATGAAAAATTTAGTTATTGCCCACAAATCAAAGAATTAATTCATTTTAAATATAGTTACATTGGGTTTTTCGACTAACCTTGGTTACACCTTTACGTTTCAAGTTCAAAGCTACCAGACGTTTCCAACGATAGTTTTTTTTTTCACATAGTAACAAAAAAACCACTGCGTTGTTACTAGCTAGGTTTTTTTTAACATCCTAATTCTACAATTCTAAGTTACGGTAAGATCTCTAGTGTTTTTTAAATAGATAATATATGGTATGGGGCGATATAGACTTGGGGAAACGAATGAAAGTGGCGATAGGCTTGTCGATTTCTGTGTCAATGAGGAACTCATAATTACAAATACCTTGTTCAAACTTTCTAAACGTAGACTAAATACATGGAGGTCACCAGCTGACAATAATAACAAAATAGTCATCAAATAAATAGATTATATTATCGTCAACAAAACATATAAAAATTCTATAATATCATCTAAAACTTATCCAGGAGCGGACATATCCTCCGATCACAACCCGGTTGTTTTGTCGATAAGAGTAAAAAAGGTCAACAGCCCTAGCACCAAAAAAATCATGGATACAAGACGTCTCAAACAAGACAACACATATGCCAAAACGAAATTTAAAATAAACGAGAACTTAAGGAAAGTCAAAGAATATAATGCGGAAACTCTACCTATTGACCAAAAATAGGGAAAAATTCAACATGTCCTTGTGTCGGTTGGAAAAGAAACCCTCAAACCACTTGAGAAAAAAACAAAACCTTGGATGACAGTAGGACTTCTTGAACTTATGGAAGAACGAAGAAAACATAAAGCAAAAGACCTGAATAAATACAGAGAAATGCTGAGAAACATCAGAAAGAAAATTCGAGATGCAAAAGAGAGGTGGCTCTCTGACAGATGCAAGGAAATAGAAGATCTGAATAAAAAGTATGGTAGCTTTAATTTACACGAAAAAATCAAAGAAATGACAGGTTCTAGAAAACGTACAAGAACGAATATTCTTAAAAATGTTAAAGGGGATATTATTACTGATATGAAGGAGAGATTATGTCACTGGACCAATTACATCCAACAACTATTTAATGATGAAAGAGAAGAACTGTCATTAGAAATCACCGAGGATACCGGACCACAAATATTAAGAAAAAAAGTCATCTTTGCCATCAAAAACACAAAAGAGGGTAAAGCTACTGGACCAGATGATGTGCCTATCGAATTATTAAAACTCATCGATGAAGATTTTATTGATGTAATGGTTGAACTCTTTAATCTAACATATCAAACTGCCACAATCCCAAGACAATGGCTGCAATCGACCTTTGTAGCAATTCCCAAAAAGCCAAGTCCAACAACTTGCTCAGATCACAGAACAATAGCTTTAATGAGTCACACACTTAAAACATTTTTGAAAATAATTCACAGCAGAATTGTTACAACTCTTAAATATGAAATTAGTGACACACGATTTGGCTTTAGAAATGGTAGGAGTACAAGAGATACTTTGTTCGGCTTGAATGTGCTGGCTCGGAGATGCATGGACATGAATCAGGACATGTACTTATGTTTTGTAGACTTTGAAAAGGCATTTGATTAGGTTTAACATAAAAAACTTGTAGATATATTAAAAAGCAAATATATTGACAGCCGTGATATGAAAATTATATCTAATTTATATTAAAATTAAACTGCCAAGGTAAAAGTTGACAGTCAGTACACCCAAAATATCAAAATACAGAGAGGAGTCCGCCAGGGTTGCGTGCTGTCCCCACTGCTTTTCAATGTCTACAGTGAAGCGGCATTTCAAGAAGCGCTCTCAGACTCAATAAAAGGTATATCTATCAATGGAGAAGTTTTGAATAACTTACGTTTTGCAGACGATACAGTAATAATAACGGATAACAACAATGATTTACAGAACGTAATGCGACGTCTTAATGAACGCTGTCATGAGTACGGACTGAAAGAAAACTAAATGCATGATCATGACTAAATCTACACATGCAAATATTCAATTGACTATTGAGGACACTGCAATTGAGAGTGTTAATAACTATAAATACTTAGGAACATGGATAACATCCGATGTAGACTAAACCAAAAAAATTAAGACACGTACTGAAATAGCACGTGCATCTTTCATTAAACTTAAAAAGTTTCTTTGTTGTCGGGATATAAGGTTAGAACTACGCCTGAGAATGCTTCGATGTTACGTGTTCTCTACTCTTCTTTATGGCTTGGAAGCGTGGACACTAAAACAAGTTTATCTTAATAAGTTGGCCGCCTTTGAATTTTGGTGTTACAGAAGAATCGTACGAATATCATGGATTCAAAGAATGTCAAACGTGGAAGTCACTAAAAGGATAGGAAATGAGTCGGAAATAATATTAACATGAGAGGGCAAAAATACCCATTATTACAACTTATTATGCAAGGAAAAATCCGAGGAAAGCAAAATGTGGGAAGACGAAGAATATCCTGGCTTAATAACTTAAGGGAGTGGTTTGAATGCACTAGTACAGAACTTTTTAGAGAGCGACAGTCAACAGAGTCCGCATAGCCATGATGATTTCCAACCTTCGATAGAAGATGGAACTTAAAGAAGAAGAAGCAAAGATTATATATATATATATATATATATATATATATATATATATATATCTTTTACCTTTAAATCTAAATAAATCAGTTACTCTTCAAATAGCATATTTAACAGAAATTTAATAAATCAAGTATAATATTTTCCAATTTTGTGATCGATATATAAGGGTTTTACTTGGTAATAGAAATGTTTTAAGGTATTAGTCGATATTTATGACATTTAACTGGTTTTCCCTGAAAATTTTATTAACATCTGTTTGTAATTGTAGTTATTATTTATATAAATGATAGGCAGTTTTATAGAAAAATCAAATTTATTTCGAATATAATAATAACAATATTATTATTATATATTATTATTATTATGAGGCTTCCTCGTCCAATTCGTCACTGAAAGCAGGTTCTGGTAAGATAACTGTTACATCATTTCCCGTTTTCAGATTGCATACATAGCTGTACCAAATCTCTCTTTTTGCTGTGCTAATTGGCAAATGTGCATCATAAAGTTGCTTCTAAATTCTTCAAGATTGCTTGTTGATAAGGTGTTGTTACATTTGTTGACAACTTGGCGTGCTTTTTTCTTGTTGACTGCCTGTAATATCAGTAAGGTTTTTGACATGTCATAATTAAAATAGATTCTGTTAGTCTCTCCTTTTACGAATATCATTATTTTTATCTTCATCCACATTTTTGTTTTGCTATTTTGGTCTTTTGTCCAGTTTTTAATTAGAGTGTGACATAAAGTCGTAATATTTAAATTGTTTACATTTGTATGGTTTTGTATATACTTTTTTATCATCAACCTTGATATTTTTAGTTCCTCTTGCATTTTGAACAACAGACAAGTAATCTGTCATCCCATATATAGATTTGCGTTTTTTAGCGGTTTCGATACTATTATGCACAGAGTCAACTTCCATTTTCCAGACTCTAAAAATTTATGTTTAATAATATTTAAATGGTCTATATGGTTGATGGTCAATGGGTATATGGTCAGTGGTAATAGTAAGGCTGCAATATGATGGTTACGATTCTGTCCTTCGCTAGGTATCAGAAAATAAACTTATTTCACTTACATATACTGGAACACATTTTGATAAGTAGTGGAGTTTATTGCTTCCTATTTCAGAACTTCCTCGCCTACCGTTAATTTCTGACCAGGCAAAACAGTAAGCTGCATGTGGTAATGCGGCTTCATACACACAAATTGTAGACGCATAATTTTCGAGAATAATATAGTTGTCCAGTCAATCCACTTAGAATCTGTAGTACGGCCTGTAGGTCGAAAGTAATTGAAACAAAATCCCTTTGTTCATTAGATCTTTTAAACATGACACTTGAGACAAAAAAGCTAGAAAGTTAAAAAATATTCTTCGATATGTAATTTCGCTAACACCCTCCAGTTTCTTCTGTTCACAGTAATTTATATAAAGTTAATACATTTTTCTTATACCTACTTCAATTTTTGTCCAAATATCTAGGCTTTGAACTTTTTTAAATGTAATGTGGGCCTATGGTTGGAAAAGACTCAATATGAGCCTTCACGATTTTTCGGGTTCACTTCTTGTTTTATTTGGCGGCGTATGCTTGCCTCTTTCATTCGTGTCTGCATAACAGCCTAGAATCTCAGTTTTTCCTACAATTCTTGTATTAACGACGCTGATCTACAAATTGACTTACAAAAAATTACACAATTGTATCTCTTGACCATTCAAAGAAAAGTAACACTTTTTGGAAAATGCACGTGGTTTTTATAAACTTTGGCGAATACGTACAATATGAAAATTTTTCTGGCCTATATATTCTAACTTCCAATAATCACGACATGGTCTTTGTCTGTAATCTTCGCTGAAATAACTAGCACATTTGTAAAAGTACTCTGAACAATTAACTCTTCTTGGAAATTTTGCTGGTCTATTCTTTTTTTATCTCATAAAGCAAACCCTTAGCACGCCTCCTTTCTGCGACATTTATTACCCAAATTTTGAAGTTAGCTTTTCTCATATCTTTTAGTTGACGTACGTCTTTCCATACTTTGTCAAGAATTATATTTAATATCCAACTAGATATTTCAGTTAACACTAAATTGTTCGTGGGTATACCTATTTCAGCATTTCATTTCTCATCATTTAGGCTATCAAGATCAGCTGTTTCCTTTTCGCTTAGCTGATATGTGGGGTCTACATCTGAAAAGTCACTGTCAAAAATGGATTCCATCATAGAGACTATTTTGTTCTGTGAATCGTCAGGAATTCAACTGCTGTCTTCGGTTTCAAAGAAATTTAAGAACACAAGATATTGCACAACAAGTAACTAATTAATACATATTAAAAAAGTATTTCAAAACTTGCTTCCTAGTCACAAATAGAGAAGACAAGCAATGCTATTTAATAGTCTGCTTAATTTTAACTTAAACTTGTATTATTCCTAATTTATTTTTTTTGCCCTTTTTCTATCCGAAGTGTCAAATACAGGCCTCTCCCATTTCTCGCAATTTATTCCTGTTGTGTGCTAGGCGTTTTCACATTGGTCCTGCGACTCTTTTGATATCCTTGATTTCTCCTTTATTTTTGTTTTGTTCCGGATTGCTTCGTTCGTTTGCGGATCTATTAGTGAGATACCGAGCATCTGTCGTTCCATGGCTCTCTGAGTTTTTCGAATCTTGTCCATGTTCTTTTTTGTGAATGTCCAGGTTCGAGCTCCGTAAGTGAGAACGGAAAGGATACAAGAATCGAACACTTTGGTTCGAAGGTTTTGGGGTATCTTTTTGTTTTTCAGTATGTATGAGAGTTTTCCAAATGCGACCCATCCCATTTTTACTCGTCTGCTTATTTCGGTAGTTTGGTTTTCTTTGTTTACCTTGATATTCTGACCCAGATATATGTATTCTTCTACATGTTTCACTTTTGTTCCTTGGATGGTTATCGTCGGTTGATCATATTTATTCGACATTAGCTTAGTTTTACTCAGATTCATTTTCAGTCCTTTTTTTATTGATTCCATATGAAGCCTATCGATCATCGTCTTCAGTTCTTTCTAGCTGTCGGCTATTAGTACTACGTTATCTGCATATCTTAGATGGTTTAAACACTTTCTGTTTGTCGATAGTCCCTTCGTTTCCCAATTTAGTGATTTAAAGATGTCTTCAAGTGCGGCAGTAAATAGTTTTGGAAATATGGTGTCTCCCTGTATTACTCATCGGTTGATTTTTATTGGCCTCGTTTTTATTCCGTTATCCATCGTGACTACCATTTTAGCGTGTTGATATATATTATGTATTAATATCCTATATCTAGAATCTATTCTGCTGTTGACCAGTGCTTCCTCAATAGCCCATAGTTCTATGCTGTCAAAAGCTTTTTCGTAGTCAATAAATGCTAAACAGATTGGTAAATTGTATTCGTTAACTTTTTCTATTAGGACCCTTAGTGTCTGAAGATGGTCACATGTAATAAACCCTTTTCTAAATCCGGCTTGCTCTACTGGTTGATATAGATCGAACTTTGTTGTCAATCTATTTGTAATTATTTTTGTGAATGTTTTATAAAGTTGTGATAGTAGTGATATTGGACGATAATTTTTCAGATCTGTACTGTCTTCTTTTTTGTGTATTAATATCGTGTTAGCAGTATTCCATTCCTTTGGTATGTTTCCTTCAAATAGGCATTTATTAAAAAGTATTTTTAGGTACCTGATGACTTCTTCTCCGCCTTCTTTCAACATTTCTGCCAGAATTCCATCACTACCCGGTGCTTTATTTCTTTTCATTTCTTTAATTGCATTTTCTATTTCTACTTCGCTTATTTCGGGCATTACTTCAGAATTTTCGTTTGTTATTTGTCTTTTCAGATTTTGCTTTGAAGAGTCGGGGGGATTGTTTCTTGAGCGGTATAACTCAGTATAGAAGTTTTCAACTATGTTTGATATCTGAGCTTTGCTTATTTCTAGTTGGTCTTGTTGATTTTTCATAGTTATAATATTTTTCTTTCCTAATTTCGGTTTGGTATATTTCAGACTTCGATTTTTCTATATCACTCTTTCTACATGTTCTTGTTGATGTTTTTTAATATCGTCTTTTATTTGTTTTCGTACGGCTCGATTAAGTTCTTTGTATTCTGTGGTATTTCTTTTGTTTAGTGACAGGAGCTCTTTTCGTTGTTTCAGCATATTCTTCGATTCTGCACTTAAATTTGGATTTTTTGTTGTTATGGCGGGTTGCTACTTCTGAGCTAGCATTCAATAGTTCTTTTGTTAAAACTGAGTTAATTTGATTAACGCTGAGTTGTTCTAGATTCAGTGCTTAGGCAGTTTTTAATTTATTAGCATATTTTTCTTTATCGACTTTTAGCTTTTCTGTGTCTATTTGTATCGTGTTATTAAAGTTAATTCTTCTATCTGCTCTTTATTAGCAGATAAATTATATAATAAACACCATTAAGATCACTTATGGTTTTAGCTTAGTAATCATTTCTAAATTTTAACTCAACTTGTTTTCAGATGAAAGAGAAATTTTAATAAATTATACACATAAAATGTATTAAAGACATTTATCACCTTTTTACTGAATATGGTATGCAGTAGTAGAAATAAATTGTTGTCCAGCATAATAATATATGTGGACTTACTTTGCTTTACATGCAACAGAAGTTTAATTTTTTGGTAATAAGTAGCGATATATTTATATTTGTTTATTACACAAATTATCTGCTAAATAGTAAGTCGTATCATTTATTGGGTTTTACCTGTATGTAGAGCGGAAAAAGCTGAGAATTTTGGTATACTTAACTCAATATTTTAAAATTTGTCATTTACCTGGTTTTCGCAGTATACCAACGATATAATATACTATTTTTGTTTTTCTATTTGTGCTGTTTAACTTTTGTAAGTTTTTCCCTCATAGTAATTACTACAAATTAAAATAATAGTAAAATCAGTAATGATATTGAAACAACATAAATGGAGAACAAATATCTAATAACGTATTTCTTTAATCCGCTTAAGTCTGACAATGTAACTAACCAAATCATATTATTGAAAGATAGTCCAATAAACGACCAATTATACGAAACTGAGTTACAGTGCCATAGATTGGAAATTACATTTTCTATCCGATTGAGCATTCTGTTTAACCAATCAGTCCATTATTAATATCGGCTTGAACTGACCACAACAATCGAATCACTGCTTGTTATTTGTACAAGAGTTTTAATTTAGAGCTTTGAATACCAATTACTTAAGAATGTTTTATGTTTGGCATACCTTTCTAATGAATTATATTAGTTTAAACATGTATTTGCAACAATTTTTTCTTCTAATTTGTATACTATTTACTACTGTTTTACCATTTTAGCCGATTTAATATTGAAAACCAATGAAGTAAGATGAAACTTTCGAATTACCAATGGCGTAGAGACATTTTTTGTCTTTAGGAGCAAAACCAATGTAGCCAGAAATAGGTTAAATAAGTATAAATATTTAACCTTTATACTTACTTTAAATTTATATCCAATAGTTTTCTATTTCGTTCCTTTGCGCAATTTCTTAACCATCCCATTGAAAATATATTACTGGTGACAGTACAAAAAGGATTGAACATGGACACAAGCTTTTCTCTAAGGTTCCCTTTAAAGCGACTTTTTTTAAAAACAAACAATACAAGCAACGGTTAAAGGCAAATAACATAAAAGAAAAAAAGTAGGAAATACTTCAACTGATTTCCTACCATTTCGCATTCACACAACCACTGTTTGGAAAAGGCAGTTTAAATT
The DNA here is from genome assembly GCA_918026665.1 of Diabrotica balteata. NCBI lineage: Eukaryota > Metazoa > Arthropoda > Insecta > Coleoptera > Chrysomelidae > Diabrotica > Diabrotica balteata. The sequence continues at coordinate 33,721,756 of OU898280.1, read as the reverse complement.
TTCAGTTTGGCACGTTTGAAGAATTCCCATAAAATCGATCTAATAATTGGGTTTCGACTACTTAAATAGAGGAGCGAAACAACGTCCTGCGGCAGTATAATTTTTTGCTGAGAGATAGTTTAAAATAAAAATTATATGGCTTCTTCTGTGCCGGTGTAGTTTCCAAGAAGGAGGCGTTCTGAATTGAGTAGCGGCTCTTTAGTACTTCTTGGAAAACACACTCGGAGGGAGTAGTTCTCAACCTTAATAAGACGCGTCCCAATGGTTGATATGGAACACTCTACAGATATGTGGAGCGTGTGTAAATAAGGCTATGCCAAATAAACACCCGCGGATCAACTAAGAACATGGCATAGGGCAGCAGCTATGTCATTACAGGATCGAAGCGGTAGAGAAAAATCTCTTTACCGGTCTGATACTGAATAATCACAGGCGGTAACCCTATTTGTTGGTCAACAGCTAGGGGTGAAAGATCTGACATGCAGTAGGGCACTTCATTGCCCTGCATCTGAGAAATTGACTCCAAAGGCAGAAGAGCAAAATTAGCCAACGGCATTTAAATGTGGAAAGCCACACCACATTAAAGATCCGTAAGGATATTCCCAGGACACCACAATGGCTGAAAATCCAAAACAAACTACCCTTAGACCCCTTAAGTGGAGACAGGTGGCTAAGAATCCCCCGGTCAGCCAATATTGTCCCAAAAGTTAAAAGGATCGGTAGGTAGAACATTCGAAGCATGTACCAACCAGGCAAAGCAGCAAATACTAATTAAGAACTGACTCGCCTGAACATAAATATTTTAGGAGGTTTCGATGGCGAAACTCTCGAAATAAAACTTTTAGATGAACATCATATCTATTATTCTTGAGAAGACACAAGAAGAAACAGAAATGGCGTAGAGATAATAATAAAACGGAAAATAGCTAAAGCAGTAATAGGATTTACGCCCGTATCAGATACAGTTGTGCTATTGAAAATAAATTCAAGTCCCTCTAATCTAAACATGATTTAGGTCTATGCATTGACATTAGAATCCACTGAAGAAGAAACAGAAAATTTCTATCAGACTCTAGAAGACTCTCTAAAACTGGCCAAAAAACATGAACTTACATATGGTATATCATCATGGTCGATTTCAATGCCAAAATAGGAGAAGGTACAGTCTAGAATGTCATGGGGTTATATGGTCTTGGCATTAGAAACGAAAGAGGTGAAAAACTAATACAATTCTGCCAAGAGACAGATATGGTTGTAACGAACACACTTTTTAAATTGCATCCAAGAATACATTATACATGGAAAGCACCTGGTAATACTCCAGCGAAAATCATAAGAAACCAAATTGATTTTATCAACATAAACAAAAGGTTTACAAATTCTATCACCTCAACAAAAACATAATTATCCTATTACATGTTTAATAAAATCTAAATGCTAAAACATCTGCCAAATCTTCCCAGCTTTTTAATTTGTCTAGGTATATTGTATGTTGGTCTGTTGGTGTTTCGCGTAATTTTGTTTTTTGCCATGTTGATTTTAATGGTACCAATTACGAGATAATGGTCACTTGCGATGTCTGCTCCTTTTTTATTTAATACATAAAGAAGAGATGATCTCCATCTTTTTGATATGGCGATGGGGTCTATTTAATTTTCTCTTTTGTGGCCTGGTGCAATCCATGTAACCTTGTGAACATTTTTATGTGGAAAGATGGTTCCACCAATAACTAAGCAATAATTGTAAAACCGCTATCCGTTTTCATTTATCACTCCCAGGTTTGCGCATTACGGCTTCTAAGTTAATATCGTCTTCTTGTTCTCCAACTGTAGCGTTCATATCGCCCATCACTATTAGTATGTCACCTTGGTTTACTTGTTGAGTTGTTTATTCTAGTATTCTAGTTGTTCATAAAAAATGTTTTTATCTTCGGGGGAGGGGGGTGGATGTGTTCGTGTGAGCATAGCACTGAATTACTGTTATCTTGCGGTATCATTAATGGGTATCCTAAATAAGGCTTTTTTGGCTTGTTTGCTGAGTAGAAGACCCACTCCGCTCTCGTGACTTCGCCTATTCGAGGTTATAAAAAACAAGAGTTAGCCAAGAGAGGCTGATAGAAAAGATTAAATTTTACTTAGGGCAAGTTAAATAAGAGTAAAATGTGAAAGCCCTTGTGATTCACCAGGTGCGTTTTATAAGAGTATGAGTATTGATACACTTTGGGTTCCTGATCATACTTCGGGGTGTTGACAACAGACTGTATGATTCGTCCAGCTTGCCATAGCATTTAGGATAGAGTGCCAGACATTTTACAATGTAGGCGCCCTAAACTTTATGGCCTGACACCGCATAGATAATATCAGGACAATGATTAATTCCGCTATTAAATAGGGTAACTCGGTTATTTTGAAACTCTAGAGAATTTAATTTTTCTCAAAAATAAAATTGCCTTTCGCTCTGGAGCCATTGGAGACAAAAGGATTGTATTTGTAACAATGTGATTCATAAAAAATATTTTATAAACTAAATTTGATGTAATACTTTTATTATCTTAATGAAAAATATAATATTCCATTGTTACAATATAACAAGGAAACATATTTTCCTACTCGCCGCCAATGATCGCCAATTTAAAATTTCCGAGAATTCACGATTGACACGTAGTTTAAGCTATTTTTGACTAGTTAAGACATGTGATTTTTTATTTTCTGGGTGTGTTTTGGCTTGGACAATTGTCATTCAGCCAGTCTCAATCAAGATAAGTGTATTAATGTAGTGTGTATGTGTGTGTGTGTGTGTGTGTGTGTGTGTGTGTTTGTGTGTGTGTGTGTGTGTGTGTGTGTGTGTGTGTGTGTGTGTGTGTGTGTGTGTGTGTTTGTGTGTGTAGAGTAATTGTCTTGATACTTAGCAAAGTCGACGTCATTGTCTTTGCTAAGAGACGCTAATTGTATCCGAACGTCTGCGGTCCCTCCGGTGTGTACCGATCACACAAGTATAGAAATTATTTTCATTTATTAATTTTTTTAATAAACAAAAAATTTCCACCCAGGTGGGATTTGAACTCACGACCTTTAGGTTTAAAGGCAGGCGCTCTTACCACTGAGCCACAGAGGGGGTTGACATGTGATTTTGGATGACGAATTTTATTTTTTGTAACAAATTCGACTACAGACTTAAGATTACCCAATATCAGGCCTAGGGAGTAAGATAAGAAAAATAAGAAGTCTTAGAATAAGAAACATGATAGAAAAATCTCGTTATACGTATAACACTGTTTACGTATTTCACTGTTACCTGTCATGTCTAAATTATACGAAAAATTACTCTTTTCCTCGATGTAGCGCAGGCTTTTGGCAAGGTGTGGCATGACGGACTATATTATAAAATGAGATGCTACTTACCAAAACAATATTCTGAACTACTAGAATCATTTATATCCGACAGATACTTTCGAGTTAAATATGAGGAAGCATATTTAGAATTAAGAGAAGTTAAAGCTGGAGTTCCACAAGGAAGTGTCCTGGGGCCAGTGCTATACCTGCTCTATACCAGCGATATTCCATCATTAGAACCTAACACAATTGCGACATTTGCAGACGACACATGCATTCTAGCAGTCGGAAAAAACCACGAGAATGCAGCTACCATTCTACAGAACTCTGTTGAATAAATTAACATCTGGACCAGCCGATGGCGTATTAAATTGAATGAAACAAAATCTGTTCATGTCAATTTTACTAACAAAAGAGAACAACATATCCCAGTACATATAAATAGAAACCAAATACCTTATGCAAATACGGCAAAATATTTGGGAATGACGTTAGATTCCAAGCTACGTTGGAAAGCACATGTTAAGAAAAAAAGCAGGAATTAGAAATTAAGTTCAGAAAGATGTACTGGTTGATGAGAAAAAAATCCACTCTGTCTATTTACAACAAATTGCTATTATATAAGCAAGTCCTTAAACCGATATGGACATACGGAATACAGCTATGGGGCTGTACAAAAGAAAGCAACATCCAACATATACAACGATATCAGAATAAAGTATTAAGGAACATCGTTAACGCTCCATGGTACTTTAGAAACTGTGATCTTCATCGAGAGCTCCAGATGGATACAGTTATCCAGACAATAAGTAAGTTTGCCGAGAGCCATGAACAAAGGCTCTCCAACCACGTGAACGTCGAGGCCATCAAAGTCCTAGACAACGCCAACCAGATAAGAAGACTAAAGAGAACGAAGCCGTTTGATATAGTGCTATAAGTGAGTGAAAGTGAAAAAGCAGAGTAAAGTGCGGCTAAAGTGTACACGTTAGCTAGTAGTACTATAATGTATTAAAGCCGAAGGATTATTGCTGAATATAACCTTAGATAAGTTTCTTGTTATATTTATACATAGAACTAACTTGCTTATTGATCATAGTGAATGATCAGATAGCAATAGTCATAAGATTCCTGTTGGAGTTTTATTAAACAAAAAAAATACGTATAACACTAACAGCAAAGAGAACTAAGATATTAATATTTCTATTCGTTGATACTGTGTAGGTACTATAACCTTACTGTTTTTTTTAATATATACCTGAATACAAAATTTAACACACGGATACACGCCACTGTCTTGCAGCAGACAATTTGTATATCTATATAAACCAAACACAGGCAAGCTGCACACTGCAAACTTGTTAAAAGTTTGTTTTTCATTAACAAAGAATAACCGAGCGCAAGGAAAATTATCAAAAAAATGAAACTTTTGATGCAAAGCAGAAGTTCAGAATTCATCTCGAGATAACTTAGTTTTAATATTCGCAATAATTCACTTTTATTAAACTTTCATTTTGTATTGCTAACGAGGAGCTGAACGTATTATTTATGTTGCCATTAACTTACTTGGCTTTGGTGCAGGAAAGAGAACCTTGAATGTAAATCTACGAAGTTATGAACGAAAATAAGTAACAGGGCACGCTATTAATACCTACTTTATCAGTTTCCGGTTTACACAGCCTTTCGTTAATACAATAAGGAAATAAGGAAATTTTCAAAATTTATATCGCACGAGAAAATATAGTTTTTAATTTAAGTCAACTAAATTTATTTGATAGCTTTAAAAAAACTACGTTGACTAATGAAGCAATTGCAAATGAAATATTTTTATACTTCCGCCCACAACACAGTATAACAACTTGTTCATAATTGACTTCTTCACCTTTATGGGTATAACTTTTTATTTATTTTTACGCACAACAGGCCGTTAAGGCCTAGTGCATTTTTTTTTAAACATAATCCCAATATTGATAAAGATAAAAATTCTTTTGTTTGGAACAGCGTATTTTAGCTACATTACAAAAAGGATAGTTATATAGGCTTCAAATACACATTAGATCATAACGAACCGTTTCGTTCAATGTCCATGCTAAGAAGAGGCAGGTCAACTTCCATGTCTAATATTCAGATACTTCCAGCTTATAGTGATCCTCTACCCATAGATTATTTGAAATATAAAGATATTCTCGACCTACTACCCTTTATAGATAAAATCTATCATGGATTTTACCATTCGCATAAACACACTCAAACCAGTACCACACAATATACAAGCGACAGTGATGAAAATTTTGACGCTTAAGTTTTAATTAGGTGCAAGTAAAGCTATATATTTCCACAGCACTCTTTTCCAATACAAAGAAATTGACCAATAATAGTTTAAGTTCTTTCCTCTTTGACCGTTATCTCCATTAAAATACTTTTTAAATCTCTATATTTTTTATATAAATATGATATGTGCCAATATATCAAAAACAGAAATGTTAAAACACATTTATTTGTTACATCTGTTTTAGCACTTAATAAAGTATTTAATGAAATATATTTGGTTTTTTATTTTCTTGCCTTTGATTTAAGAAACCTTCTCGAATGTTAAAATTGCTCTACTGAAAAACACATTTTGGAGGTAACATATGTCTCCCAAACACCACAGATATACAGTCACAAACGAAATATGAAAAACTAGCAGCATCTATTTTACCCACCAAGAGTATAAATTATTTTCATAATATACACTTTAAGAAACTTCTATTTTTTTTACTATAACAGTTGGAAAGTCATCGAGTAAATCGATAGTAGAGTAAATAAAAAAATAAATTGATTTCCAAGGTAATCAAAATACCATGTAGTCTATGGGTAAAAAATTCTCGAATCCGCAAAGTTACGTTATCTCTACTAAAAAGTGATTGTAAAGAAATGTAAAAAAAGGCCCAAGCAGTCACGTTATACCATTAAATGGAGGATAACGTAAAAAGTGTGATAAAGTGTGACAGAGTTGAAGTTAGCTCAAATGAACATCTTGTTTTAAATTTACAATCAATATCAGCTAAGTAAATTACATACTTTTTTGTGATTATATTTAATATACATAATCCTGTATTTAACTAAAAATCAAATTTACGGTGACTAAAAATACTGCATTAAAATTAACACTTTTTGAACATCGCCTGTACCAAGCTTTTAATGTCTAACAGATTAGTTATGACTTCATCTAAGAATATTATATCTTAGTCGTACATTAAAGCAAACAATAAAGCTCTGCAAACACATATGCGTTACTGCTAAGACTAAACAGAATTTTTAATGACATTCAACCCTCTTTGTTATATTAAAACAATACCACTTGTACTGTCACAATTGAAAAATGCACTTTCAGGAGTTTAAGCTGCATTATCTGATTGTAGCATTAATCATCATCTCAAATATATAAAAAATAGTAAAAAGAATTTGACTGGGTTTTTCAATATTATGTTACGCTGTTAAACACTCTGATTTAACCCATTTATGCCCAGAAAATTTCTTTTTAGGATATCTTAGTGTGGCCAATATGTAAATAAAAACAATCTCAATGGGTAAAAAATTGAAATTTTATCGCAAATACCACCACCATTTGTTTTAAAAACGGTGTTGCAAAAACTCAACACTGGGCATTTATGATATAAAATAAATGTATAAATCAAAAACAAATTCATCCAATAATAGAATAGAACAAGAGTTAAAACATTTAATAGTAGCACAAAAAAAGACGCTAAATCTAACTTACCATAACATTTGTCGTGAAGCGCAATGTTATACTTGATACATTTTTTAAATGGTATTGAGTAGCATAAACCACAACGAGTTATTTTGTTGCAGCCCTATAAGATGGCCAACATCAAATCTGGTATCAACCTCAGTTCGTTTTGCTGTTGAGTGCAAGGGTCCTGACTTAGAACGCGGATTGCCATAGGTCGTGAGCAGAGCTTTTGCTATATTTCGACGATTTTCCAACAAATCTATTTCACTTGGGCCTTTAATAGTTTCCCTTATTTTTCTATAGAAACTAAGAATTTTATACTAATACGTCTAAGTCCCACATTAAGAGTTACCAGTACCAGTTGTTAGACCTTATCTTCTTCTTCATGTGCTTTGTCCGTTCCGAACGTTGACAATCAACATGGCTATTCTGACTTTGTTTACGGCAGATCTGAATAGTTCAGCAGATGACAATCCAAACCATTGTCGCAAGTTTTGGAGCCACGAGTGTCTTCTCCTCCCTGGACTCCTTCTGCTGTCTATTTTCCCTTGAACGATCAGCTCTAGTACTCTACATTTATTATGTCTCATAACGTGACCCAAGTATTCCAACTTTTTTTTCTTTATACTTATTCCTACCTCTCTCTCTTTACCTATCCGGCGTAGTACCTCTTCGTTGGTCATGTGCTCAGTCCAGGATATACGTAATATACGTCGGTAAGCCCACATTTCAAAGGCCTCTACTTTTTTATCAATGTTGCGGTCATTGTCCACGCCTCCATTCCATATAACAAAACCGGTAATACATAACATTTCAGAAGTCGAGTTTTGAGAGGTAGGGTGAGGCTTTTAGAGGTGAAAATTTGCTTCATGCTAGTGAACGATGCTCTTGCCTTTTCTACTCTTATACGTATTTCCTTCACTTGATCCCAATTTGAGTTAACTGTTGTTCCCAAGTAGATGTACGAATCCACGTGTTCAATTTTTTCATTGTTTAATATCAGTTGCTATGATGGTTGTTGGGTTTTGCTTACAATATCCATTTGGTTTTTGTGATATTTAGTCTGAGTCCGTATTGTGCACTTGTTTTTGGTATCTTACTCATTAGGCAACTCAGTTTCTCTATGCTACTTGCTAGAATCACAGTGTCATCAGCATACCTTATGTTATTAATTATTTCTCCATTTATCTTTATGCCTTCTGTGCTTTCCTCCAGCGCTATCTTAAATACTTCTTCTGAGTATATATTAAAGGGAATTGGAGACAAAATACAGCCCTGTCGTACCCCTTTCTTGATCTCAATTTTATTGGTCAATTTTATTAGACCTTATGATTGTTCTATATGGGACATTTTGGTCCATCCTGTGAGTGTCATGTATGTTCTCGCTATATATTTTTTTTAAATAAGGCTATGGAATTTTTATTTTCTTTTCTTTTGTGTAAAAGAATACCTTCTTGCTTGACCAATTGGATTGATGCATTGACATTTGGAAGCAACAGTGACCAGTGTTTTTATTTTATCTAGACAAAACTGATTCATTGGTTTCGTCATAAGATGCCTCTTGATGACCACTAATTTTAAACTCTATTTGATTAAATGGTACCAACTTAATCTATTCGACCTTTTTACTTGTGATCCACTATTTTAAGGGAAGTGAAACAGATATCTTCATGAATAGCACGAGGCAATACTTTTCCACATTGACCTGTTCGCAATATTTTCTAAAATTAAAGGATTATGCCGTTTCCTAAACCAAATTCTTTTTTATTATTATCTTGTTGTCTTTTTGCTTCTTGATACATCTAAAAGTCAATCAGATAACCAAATCAACACCAACTGTTAGTTGTTAGTTAATCCAAAGCGAATAGGTTTTCCTTTTATTTGTTTCTTGATTCCGTGTCGCCTATAGTATGCGATCATTGCTTCGTCTATGCTTGATTCTGTTTTCCAAACAGTAAATTGGGCAAAAATTTTGCAACATTTAAAAATATCTTGTAGGTTCGATCTGTTAGATCAATGGCTAAATTATCATTAAACTAAAGAAATCTTGTCATGGTTTCATATCTATTTTGTCACATACTTTTGGATCTCACTATATTTTAGACATCATCTGATTCTTCCCAGAACATTGGTATCCTTAGATTATATCTGCTTACTAACAATATTTCCATAAAGGCTTTTAGCTCATAAAAAGCTACGCGGACCGTTTTGCTTACTATATGCGTAACTAAATCCTCGTTGAAAAGAAATTAAAACATTTGCTGGTCCGAATAAAAAAAAGAAATTATAATTTCCATTAGTTGTTGCTGCTCCTTATTGAATATGAAAAATTGTTATTATCGGGAAGATCAGTCTTATTCTAATTTCAAAATGCTTTTGCCAACGGCTTTACTGTTCTGCGATTGGTAGGTTCATCTTCTTCAGTCCCATATCATTGAACATCTGAATCAAAAGGTTGGAAAATCATCTAAATATCAGAGAATGTTTGTTCACAACAAATTCTACACCTTATGAAATCTACATTATTATCATCGATGTTTATTTCACTTTACCCCTGATCCAAAACAGCCTCAGCTTCTAAAAGCAACTGATTGCGGGTAAAATTATCAATAGTTCGTCTAATATCTTCATTGTCACTATCTTGGTCATTTAGAATTTGTGGTTTGGGTGAAGTCAAATGAACATCCACAGTAACTGCATTTTCTATGACATTGGAATTCTCTAGAAGAGCTAGTATTCTATGGGTTCTTGATCTGTAATTAGTTTTAGCTGTAGGGGAAACGTGGGTACAATGAGACGAAAAAATTTAGGTATTCTTGTTGTTTTTTTCAAAATGCTTTTATTTACTAAAGTATGGCGAAAAGACATGACTAGGTTAATTGGTAATATATATGAACACTTAAAGTATCAAAAATATTGTATAGAAAAAAGTTTCACTCAAACAAAATAGTAAGCGCAATTGTCCCACTGTACCCTTTCTTGGGGGAACATTGAAACAACAGTATCTTTCTGATTTATTATTGGTCAAACTAATAGACAGTCTTCTTAGATCGAAATTTATTGCTGTTTTTTAAAACTTGTTACAAAAAGAGAAGAAAAACAAATTTTGGATAACTCTTACATACTTTAAAAAATAGTTTTAGTTACTAAATTAACAAAAAAATGACGCCATTTGATAATATCCGCATTTTTTAATATTTTAACAATTTGACCTGCAGAAATCGTACAAATTTTTATTGTTGTTGAATTTTTTCTCATAAAGTTAACTTCGACAGCCATAATATTGTATTTTACAACTTGCCCCACAAAATACTTTTTTACTTTTTGGCTTATTCATAATTATAAATATTTTTTATTTTGTTTTATTTTTGGCATCATAATCAAGTATAACCAAATGATTGGGTCAACTGTTAAATTGGCAAAAGCTTCTTTGTTATTATCTGAATTTTCAAGGCCCGTTAAACTATCTGAATCGTAATTTGAAAATTTTGAAGAAGGAAAATCATGAGATTTTATAATTTTTTTCCTCTTTGAAATCATTAACCTTTGACAATATATTTACTTTAACAGTTTTAATAGCCGTCTGCTTTATTCTAACTTTTTGTAGCTGGTATATCTGTAGCGCTTATTGTCTTTACCTTTCTTCTTATTTTGTGTATTGCTGGTAAATTGGATTTTTTGTGTCTTTTTCTTTTGTTCGCCAAGTTAACGAAGCTAAATTTCACTTAAAGTAGAAGTAGAAGGTAATTCTTCCAACGACTTTGAGAAAGGTGGTCTATCCTTCACATCATCATCATCCAGCCTCAAGAGTCCTCTGCTGAACATAGGCCCCTTCCTGATGTTTCCAATCCCGTCTATCTTGCGCCGCTCTTATCCAGTTTTTATTGAGTCTTCTTAAATCGTCAGTCCATCTTGTAGGTGGTCGACCGACGCTTCTCTTGTCTTCCCTTGGCCTCCACTCCAATAACCTCTTTGTCCACCGCCCATCTGTCATTCTGGCTATGTGTCCTGCCCATCTCCATTTTAGTCTGGCTATCTTCTCGATGATGTCAGTCACTCCGGTTCTTCTCCTTATGTCTTCGTTTGTTATTCTGTCTCGGAGAGTTATTCCTAACATGGACCGCTCCATTCTTCTCTGCGTGACTCTCAGTTTGGTAGCTGCTGCTTTTGTTAAGGTAAGTGTTTCTGCTCCGTACGTCCAGACTGGGAGGATGCACTGATCAAATACCTTTCTCTTTAGGCATGTGGGCAGCCTATCCTTCACATGACTCGCCAAAAAATCTAATTTGTTAAAGACATTCCTATCAAATGGAAAAATGCCTGTCTTCTTGAAAGCTGCAGCTATCTTTACAGGTGTCATTGCTCGGAGATAGGCTACTCCTACAAATGAAGCCACAAGATATATAGTTGCTGGTGTTGCTAGATTACGAACATAAGACGTCATTGTAAAAGATATGAAAAGGTTTTACAAGACCTACATCAAGCTGCTGTAATTTGTGTGTACAATGATTAGAAACTATCAGGATTGTAACACCATTTCCTTTGCACAAATTAATTCCTTCTATTGAGATGTGACTCTCATGATTGTCCATTATTAAGAGCGAAGTGTTTTTTTTTGAACTGAAGGTGTGTTTGATAAAATGCTTTAATACTTCTATAAAGCACTGCGTGTTCATCCAGCCAACTTTCATAGTTGAGAACGGAGGAGCTCCTACCAACATATGACTTTTAAAATGCACTCGTGCAAATACCATCACAGGTGGCACTGCACTACCCCACGCGTTTACGATAATGTTCCTCGTTCGCAACTGAATTGTCGAAACTTACTTGACGCCCCTTTGGTCTAAAACCATAGCTGAACTGTTTGCAGCTGTTAAAGTCCCAGTTTAATCCAGGTTATAAATTCTCAGACCATTTGAGCAATTTTCGTGCCTTCTTAAAACATTTTCCAGTTTTTTAAAAAATAATTTTACATTAGCAGGATTAAATTCTGCTGCCCTAGCTAAACTTCAACCTTCGGGTGCCCGCAGGCTCAAATTTGGATGCCTTTGTCGAAATCCTTTGTACAAATCTATTATTGGTTGCCCTGACTCTTCCCAATTATACGATCGGTTAATACTATTAGCTTTAGCCAAATCATAGGTTGACTTGCCACAGTCGGTTACGGTTAGCCCATAAAACATTTTTAAAGAAATCACAATGTATTGAACAAGAACTTCTTCTAACTGTGACGAAAAAATTTGTTGAACTTTGTAGTTAGGACTCATTCTACAAGTATCTTTGTATTTAAGCATATTTGTATTTAAGCATATCTGCTTAAAGTTTGGAAGCCTAAGTTTATTTCCTTGGCACCACAACGTATCATACCATTTGTAACTAAAAGTACCGCCTCCCTCATTTGATCGTCTGTAAACCGACCAACGGTTTCTGCAGTTTTCTTGGGACGCACCATACTGCAAATAAACAATGACTCATTCAGTAAATTTATTTTTTTACCAAAAGGAAAATAACATAATTTTATGAGGGAACACTAAGACAACTTATAAAATGTCCCACTGTACCCACATATGAAATGTCTTACTATATCTACATCACAATTTTTTTTTAATTAAACGACTTAAAAACGTTTCTGAACCTAATACGTAAGAAAATAACATGCTTTAGACTTGCCTTAAATACGTAACTATTGGTTACTATCAGACCATAATTTTATTGGTAATAGTTTTTTCATACAAACTTTAAAATTGCGAGCAAAAGTATTGGGCTGCTTCTAACAGATCAATGTCATAGTCATACCACCAACTTAGTTTTTTTTTAGTGATGCCAACAATCAACGTTCAATTTACCAAATATTGGCAAACGTGTCACTGTTCCCTCTGTCTCACTGTACCTTTTTTTCCCTAGTATGTTTTTTTTCTGAAATGATTACCGTACATTTTTGCAGCAAATATCTAAAATAAAACATTTATTTTTAGGTAAGTAATGACAGAGTAAAGACAAATTATTCAAAACTGTATTAGACAACTTTCTTTTAGAAATTTGTAAACAACTTTTAAAACCTTGAATAGGACACTCAGCAATTTTTAATTAAAATCTTATTTATTGTTCAATTCAGTGTTGCGAAAATACAATTTTAAAAAATTGATGCAGTATTATTGCTTACGCCCAGTGATGCAATAATGCAACACTTATATTCAAATTACAATTATATATCTTTAAAAAAATATTTAAAATAGAACTAAATTATATACATAATATTTCAATGTGATCACTTAAATAACTGATAAATATACCGAGGCAATTCGAGTATTATAACAAATTATTCGATCAACTGCTTATTTGAACACGCAGAAATTCGAAATTATCAGCAGTATCCTGCTAATAAATAAAATATTTTTGAGCTGTATACATTAACCTGTAATGAATACATCTTTTTGAAGGTAAATTCTGTAAGTAAATACAGAATTGGTTTATAAAGGGAAAATATAAAGGTCTATGAAGAGTGTTGCTAAAACGCAACGTTGGTCATGCATGGGTTAACGTATCTGGTATAATAATCAGATTATTCTTATCTAACCATTATGCACATATACTCTAAATATGACAAAAGTTAATATTTAATTCTTTGTAATTATATCTTTAAAATATTGAATATAAATAATATCCTTTAAATATAATGAAAAACATTAAATAAGAAAATTGCAACACCGGCTCTGTTGCGATCTAAATCGGATGTTTGGTGGTATAACGATCAGCATCGTTGTCATGTTTTCTTTATAATTTCCTTTTTACGAAAAGTCAGCTTCCGGCAATGGGCTTTTTGCAAGGCGAATCCAATAAAACCAAACGTGGGATAATTGCTTTTCAACATGTATTTAGCTGTCTCGACAAAGTGGATTATCTTCATAGTTTCCCTTAGGTGCATGAATCTGTTTACGTTAAATATTCCGTCTCTTGTCTTCGAAACAAACATGTGTGGATAATATGCATACGTGTCAGTACAAAAAATATACTGAATTTTGTACCTGTAAAAAACTAATTTCTTGTATATGATCATTACTTATTAGTACTACTAGTATATTGATTAGTTCTCCAGTGGCGTACAGAAATTTTTTTTGCAAGATTGAGAGATACGCTAATTTTATTTAAAAATTTTTACAAATTATGTACTACTATCATCTCCCTAATAGATCAGAGTGAGACAAGATCCATAGACCAGGTAATGGTCTATAAATACCTAGGTCATGAGATCCGTATAGAAAAAGATATCCAATCCGTTGAGCTTCTCCGTCGTATAAGACTAACTTGGGCAGCTTTCGGCAATCTGAACCATATTTTTAAATCGTCTGATATACCAATATGCCTTAAAAGAAAAACCTTTAATCAGTTTGTTTATCCAGTGTTGACTTACGGAGCGGAAACGTTGACCATGACAAGGAGAACAGTTCAAAAGTTTCATGTGTGTCAAATGGTGATGGAGCGTGCTATGTTGGGCGTTTCACTACGAGATAAGATCGCTAATCGCCAGCTACGACAAATAACAGGAGTGGCTGATGCAGTAGAGAGAGAGTAGCAACACTGAAATGGAATTGGGCAGGTCACGTGGCTCGAATGAGAGATAATAGATGAACAAAGCGGATACTGGAATAGAGACCAAGAGATGATGCCTACCGAAGCAGAGGTTGTCTACTAACACGTTGGACTGACGATCTAAAACGTTGTCATAGGAATTGGATGCAAGAGGCACAAGATCGAAATTATGAGGAAGATCCAGCAGTGGATAAGAAAAGATTGAATGATGATGATGATGATGATCATCTCCCTAGCTCTAATAGTGTACAAGCCCATGAGATATTTTTAACCTTCGTCTTCCTACTTCGGTAAAATTACGTGGAGTTCCATGTGGGTTCCATTTGTACCCCAGAAAAAAAATGCGTATATTTAATTTTTATTATAAGAAAATGAAATAAAATCTTAAATTAACATATTTTTATTACATCAAACTGTCTTTTGAACAACAAAATAATTTTTATCATTTAATTAAATTAACCGTAGGAATAAAAAATTAATCTTAGGACCGAAAACTAGTCTGAAATTTCTTAGCATCGGGTGCAAATTACTTCCTTGATATGGTGTTTTGTACATACAAAATTTTTACACTGCTTACAAAATTGCCTTGATTTACGATCTTTATTTCGACTACATAAGTAGCAACGTCCACTTGAAGATCGTTCGCAGGCTGCTTTCATTTGCATCTTCACCAGCGCCAACTCTGGAATGACATCTTGCATGTACTGCTTCAACGTCTTACTCAATCGTACTCCCTCATTTTATCGCCTGGTAATATTTTCTTTTTCCGCAAATCGCCAGGAAATTTTGACATTCCTGTCAAAATTTCTTGAAGAAAAAGTCAGGACTTCCTTACTGTAAGGAAATGTCATTTCCTTACAGTAAGCAGCAGCTAATAATATGCTAATATAGTCATGTTTCCGCATAAAGACATCCATAAACAAATCTGGGTCTCAAACGACCATATTACGCATAACCAAATTGACCACATCATTGTAGATGCCCGTCATGGGAACAATATTATAGACTTAACAAACCTGAGAGGAATAGACGAAGACACAGATCATTACTTAGTCAGAGCAAAAGTCAAATCCAGAATATCTAGCTACAAATACAATAAAACAAACAAAAAACAATAAACCTACAATGAAACATGGAAAAAATGCACAATATAGAGAAACAACAAAACTATAGAGAACAACTAGAACAAACCTTGAACTCTGAAAGAGAATACAATGATATAGAACAGCTATGGGAAAAGACTGCCGAAATAATAACCAAGACAGCAAACAATATCTTTGGAACGAGTAGGCAGAAAAGGGCAAAAACATGGTATGACGAGGACTATCGGAAACAGCTGAAAAAAGACAAACAGTAAGGAAGACCTGGATACAACTGCAAATAGACCAAAGTAGAAAGGAATATGATGGCTGCCGAAAATAAACAAGGAAAATAATACACACAAAGAAAAAAAACTATGAACAACAAAAATATGAAGCTATGGAGATAGACCGGCCCAAACCAGGCTCCAAAGAATTCTCTTAAGCAATTTTCTCTGAGAAAAGAGGACACGGAATCAATTCCATCCATACACTGAGAGACAATCAAGGCTGTATGATAATCGACGGTAAAGAAGTAGCTGAAGAAGAGAAAGAGTGTTTTAGGGACCTTCTAAATATCATACAGGAAAAACAGCATAAAGAAGAGATATATATAACAGCCGACATGCACGTCAAAAATCCATCCTTTGGAGAAACCCTAAAGGTCTTAAATTAGCTGAAAAATCACAAAGCTCCGGGTACGGACGAGATACCAGTAAAGCTTCTTAAATATGGGGGAGATGCACTACATCGCCAAATCCACCAACTAATAGCGCACATATGGTTAGAAGAAAAGATACCAGCACTATGGAAGGAAAATATAATAGTGCCCATCCACAAAAAAGGAGACAAAACAAAATGCGCGAATTATATAGAAATTTCACTACTAAACACCGCAGATAAAACCCTCTTAAACATCATTCTTGATAGACTAATCCCTTATGCTGAAAATGTCCTAGACGAATATCAAGCCGATTTTAGGGCAAACAGATCAACAATAGATTAATTACTCACGCTAAGACAACTACTAGAAAAGGGATGAGAGTATACAAGAGGCATACACAAGCATAGCGAAGAAAAAAGCCAAGAATGGAATGCCATGGCGGAGTTCTCAATACCAAAGAAAGTCATTCGAATGACCAAAGTCTATATGGAGGGTGGAATATCTAAAGTACGTGTAAATAATACACTGTCTGGCAGCTTTGAAATCAACAGTGGACTCAAACAGGGTGATGCGTTATCTCCACTACTTTTTAACCTTGTATTAGAGAAAGCCATAAGGCAGAAATAAAAATAGAATTGCTATCGGTTCAAGGTCCCAAGCTGTTACTAGCATATGCAGATGACATAGATCTCATTGGAGACTCCATCCTATCCACGAAAGACATCTTCAACAAAGTGGAAGGAGCAATAAGTAAAGTAGGGCTGAAGATTAATGAAGAGAAGACGAAATATGTGTGTATAAATAGAACGACACGAAGAGACAGAATAGGACAAAATGTGACGGTCAACACCTTTTTTTTTTCGAAAGAGTACAATGCTTTAAGTATCTGGGGGCCATAATCACTGCTGACCACGATGTTACTGAAGAAATAAAAGACAGAACCAATCTGCAAACCCTGTCTATTTGCACTGGATAAGCTCATAAAATCAAAAAACCTTACAAGAAGGTCAAAAATCAAAATCTATAAATCCATCGTCAGACCTGTAATAACATACGGATGCGAAAAGTGGACCATGACCAAAGCAAACGGAGAAAAGCTCTGATGCTTTGAACGAAAAATACTGAGAAAAATTTTCGGACCTCACTATGACATCACCACAAACCAGTATAAGATCAGAACCAATATCGAATTAAAAGCACTCTACGATAGGCAGGCCACGTGCACAGACTGCATAACGAGAGACTTGCAAAACTGGTATGGGAGGAGATTCCCACAGGCAAAAGACCACTCGGACGTCCCAAAATGCGATGGAGAGATAACATCCAAGCAAATCTCCGGAAAATAAACATTCCATTTAACCCTAATTTGATGGAAGACCGAACAAATCGGAAAAAAGTTGTACAGTCAGCCAAGACCCACCCAGGGTTGTAGCGCTACGTGATGATGATGATATTATCTGTAATACCGTAATAAACACGAATAAATAAATAACACGGCTAAATAAAATTAGCCAAACGAAACATGAGCTAATTTCAAAAACATTACAAAAAATGTGTATCGGGCGTACAGCTGTACCCCACCCGGAAAGACGAAGGTTAATGGATCATTTGACCCAGCATGAATTCCATATAAAAGATGCTATGTTTGTATTATTATTTATATTTATATTTTTATTTATATAAAGCATTTTTTTTTATTTTAACACTTTTTTTACATTCTAAAGTAAAACCACTGTTAGTTAATATCCTTGTTATAGATTGTAACAACATTGCTATACTTATAATAAATCCTGTCCAATACGGACGATCGAGGAACGTCGTTAAATCAACTCTTGATAGTGCAGTAAACTATAATGCCGTAGGAAGGCAGCAAGAACATATATTAATAGTACAAAACGCACCAAGTCCAAAGGGGGTTGGGATACTTAAGTAAACCTGAGTTGGTTTAAGAAAGTCTATAGATAAAGACAAAAAGCTGCTTGGATAGGCTACTCTAAGAAAATCGAAGATTTACCGCAAGCTTCCAGGCTGGAAAAACGCTGGGAAGAAAAAGGAAGATGGAAGCAAAACGTTTAACCTTTGCGAAAGTGCTGATATAGTAATGAAATCACACTTCCGTGGTTCTAGCTATTACCTCAACAGCATCTGACTGTACGGAAGAAACAATATACCCTCACTAAACGACTGGCATCTCGCCAGAACAGAAATTAATGAGTAAAAGGTAAGATCTGTCATATTGTGCTTCATCCCTTTCAACTCACCAGGGCCTGACGGCATATATCCAGCACCACTACGATAAAAACTGGATATCCTTCTGCCGCACATTGTGGGAATATTCGATGCAATCTTGGCTGTGTTATATATACCATATTCCTAGGAAGTAAAGAAAAGTACATGTAATCTTCATACCAAACCAAGATAGGATAAACTACACCCTAATTAATTAAATAAACTAATTAGCCTAACATCCTTTTTTTTAAATGATGGAAAGTCTAAGGGAGAGCTATATGAGGGATAAGGTTCTGGTTCATAGTTCTGGTTCATCCCCAAATCAGCATGTATATACTTCGGGAAATTCTACCAATTCTTTACTGCGTCAAGTAATGACAAGAATTAAAAGTGATCGCTGAATAATAAAGAATCCACCCTAGGTACATTTATAGACATTGAGAAAGCGTTTGATAAAATCACATTCCCAACCATCACCAAAAATTTTCATGGCAGGAATAGTTATGAGCGAATGGATATTCATACGTTTCTGTTAGACGCTTTGTTACTGGAGGGTGCCCACAGGAAGGGTTGGTATAACCGCCCCTCTGGAACATAGTTTTAGATATCCTGGTTGACCTTTGTTGACCAGCTCAGCAAAAACGGATTTTACATAATAGCCTCTGCAGACTATATTGGTGTCCTGTAACTCGGTAAGTTTGAAAGCATACTGTATGAGAGATTGCAAGTTGGTCTCCGACTAATAGAGATATGGTACAAGGAACACTTACTATCTATAAATCCTAGGAAGACAGATATGATACTCTGTACCATAAAAAAAATAATTACGGGCTTAATAACCCCAAGAATTCTAAGCTACAGTCTTAACTTTTCTGACGAGGTAAAATACCTTGGTATTACCCTTGATATGAAATTAACATAATTGATTACTATTAAACTGGGAATAAGCTACAATTAAAGATAAATTATTATAGATAAATAATTTATCTTTAATTGTGGCTTATTCCCAGTTTAATAGTAATTAATTTACAATGCCACAAAAAAATAGCTTCAGAACAATATTAACATAATTGAAAAAGGTAAAAGAGCATATATTGCATGTGAGTGTCGAAAAATGGATCCATTCGCCCATAAAAATCGAATGGATCTACACTACTGTTCTTAGGCCATAGCTGTAAAAGAGATAACCCAAAAAGATATAACCGCCAAAAATTTAATAATCTGAACATATAGCAGACAGTGGGATGGAAAAACATTATTCTGAGGTGGGTTGAAAAACAGACAAGAAGAGAAAGACCCAGATTACAAATTTCCTTGACAACATCGATGAAGACATAAGAAATATGGGAATACGTGCTTGGATAAGATAAGAAAGGCGATGGATAGGAACGACTGGAGAGAAATTCTTGAGGAGGCTTGGACCCACGCAGGGTTGTAAACCCAAAATGATGATGATGTCATATTCCATATTCCACAGTGTTGGACTCAGGACGGAGCCCTGCGGGACCGCAGCCGTAACATTCACCATAACACCATTCTCCACCACAATCTTCCAATCGGAAAGATAATCAGCGACCACGTTACTCAGATACCTCGGACAGTTCTTTGCTTTCATAGAGCTTATTACGTGACCTCTCTGTAATGTATTAAAAGCATTTCGGACGTCAAAGAGAATCAGAATGACCATCGGTCTTTTTCTTCTCTAAGTTTCATCTTCCTCTTCCCACATTTAGATATCCTTAAGTTTTGCCTTGCATATTAAGCTGCAATAATGAGTCTATTTATCCTCTCGTAACATGGCCTAGCCTAGGTACATAAATTTGTTTTATTTTATAGTCAATATTATTTCAGCTGTATTTCCTATTCTTCTAGTAACGTCTACGTTTGATATTTTTTGAGGATTCTTTTGTAACACTACAATTCAAAGGCAGCAAACTTATTCAGATGCACTGGACTTAATGTCTATGCCTTCAATCTATAAAGAAGAAAAGTGAATACATAACACCAAAACATTTTTAGGCGTAGTCCTAACCTTATATTCCAACAACAAAGAAACTTTTTAATATCAATGATTAATGCATGTGCTATTTCAATACGTGTCTTAATTTCTTTGGTTTGGTCTACATTTGATGTTAAACATATTTCTAAGTATTTGTAGGTATTAACACTCTCAGTTACAGTATCCTCAATAATTAATTGGATTTTTGCATCTGCTAATCGGCAGACTCATCAATGATCAGCTATAATTCTCTGTGCCTTCAGAAGCATATCGGTCACCGCATCCACTGTACTTTTTTGCCCTCGCAGAAACCATAATGTCTTGGAGACAGGCCTTAAGATATCACCACCAGCTTTTCGATACATGTACGTATCATACTCTCATACCACTGTCCAATGCACAAATAGGACGATATTTTCCTGCCTTGAATTTAGGCAGCTACACAAGCATCGAAATTTCCCAGGGATTCTAAAACAACTGCGGGGCAAGAAGAGCATTCAGGAACCCTGCCAGACTTAAGGGAACCCAACGCCATAACCAGTTTATACAACGTAAATGCTCAAGCTCAGCCTTGGCATCTCTTCTCTACATCATGCCAACATTGAAAACAATTCCGTGACGTTCCCAGCTTCTGGTCCAATGAAATGTCATACGGAGTACAAGCGTCAAAATGTTTTATTGCTCTTCACCCGATGACCTCGTCCAGCTTGTCACACAGTATCTTTAAGTGTCTCTTATTCTCGCCTCGGATCCTCCTATTCAACTTCTTCTTTCTCACATGGTAAGACGTATTCACACATTCTACTTCTTCCGCGCTCCGACGTATTCTCTCGCCCACCGTACTCGATTACCGGTAAGTAACTAGTAGCCCTGGTATCACAATGTATATTAGGACGAGACAAGTAGCACCATATCTTCTCCATGCCATGCATAATACTGTATACTGTCCCTATTTTTTCTATACTACTTACATTGCTATTATGGTATAATCTGTGTTTGAGTTCGCAGTAAATAAAAATGTTCTCGAGGGCAAACGACCCCTTTGTCTAAAATAATTGTTCTATCAATTTAAAGTTTAATATTAAAATGTTTATTTTATAATTTATAAACTATTTAAGTTCTAAGATTTGGTATTCTACTTATTAATCTCGTAATGATTTTCTTTCACTTAGTTTAAAGTTCTATTTTCTGACACTCTCTAGCGATATAATTTAACATTACTTTTCGCTTTATTTCATCTATACCCATGCGGTGCACATTTGCTTTCCCATCTGAATTTTGTTGTACGAGAACAAAGTTCGACGTTAAATTCAAATAACTGAAAAATGTTGCAGGCATAAATTCTAGCATCATACTTTTCATCTGTTTCTATACGCTTACACTTTTAATCCGATAGGTAGGATTTGCGACATCGTAAAGAGTCGTCTGCAAAAATCAAATCAGTCACTAGCGTCAGCTGCAATTTCAGATATGCGAATAACAGAAAATAAACTAGTAGCGATGCTTTTCAAATAACATTACTTTAAGTACTGAATAGAATAAGCACTTTCCTTATTTATAATATTGTATATTGTGTAATTTAATATTAATATTTTTATCTAGATTGCCCTTACTAGAGTTACTCTGTGACCAACGTGCAATCCAGTACTCACAATCCAAAATAATTATTAATTGTAACTAAAATTGTGAGGTCATTTCGGGGTTAACAATAATTAATATTCCATCATCAGGGGGAATTAAGTATGCGGATTTTAAGTACATGCCTTTATTTTGGTAACATACTATCTTTAATTTTCAGAGAGAAAAAGAAAGAGACAGAGAGAGAGATAGAGGGGGGCTAGAGATAGTAACTAAATGTTGAAAATTAAAGAGCCTTCTTGAATTAAAGTTGTTTAAATTTCTTTACTCTTAAGTTATTTGGGGACGATTCGTGTTTAAAAGACTTTATTATACTAATCCACTAAGAAACTAAGTTCCTGTAGCTGGCTGTATACCATGTATCACAAAAAATTTTATTTCAAATCCTTTATAAAAGGTATATAATAAAATATCCAAACGGACTATATCACAATTATATTACAGAACGTTTTCGAAATGTTAATTCCATCATCAGTGTAACCTAAAAGTATATAACCACTTTAATTTAAAAGAACGTAAAATTTGAAATATTGACTAGGGTTAATGCAAAATGTGGTTAATACTTACGAAGTATACATTAGGGTGGAACGAAAAAACTTTTTTTCTCCAAGTCGTGTGACATAGTTGTTAAAATATGCGTAAGTGTTAACAAAAAAAGATGGCAAAATTTTTTTGACCAATTTTAATATCTTGGGGTTCCTCAAGACCCTTAAATTTCGGAATTTCACCGATTTCCGATTAAATTGTCATAATAAAGATATTAATAAAAAAAATAGCATTTTTAAGCTGTCATAACGGAAAAAAGATACATTTTTTCACTTAAAATAATATATTAAAACATATGTTTTCTACTACCAGGGCTTCTGGTTCCTCAAACATATTTAATTTTGCAAAAATTACTTGTTAATTCCTAAAGTGACGCCGCCACTGGTAGCAGGCCATCGCGCCGTCTTCGCTGCGCATATCACAACTTACTTGTATTAACTTGTTTAAGCGTTTTACGCCTAGGTTTAGTTGTGTGTGAAATATTAACGTCCTCGCAGGTGAGAAAATAATAATGGCAACTAGAAGTAAAGACAAGGGTGTTGTTTTTGGACATCCAAAATTATTTAATGATAGAATGTTGCCAACGTTTAACGATGTTATGTGCCATTATTTGTTTGTACAACATGACTTAAAGGAAAAATTTGCCGGAAAGGATCCTCCTGTTAGTGAGATTTTAAAACAAACGGTGAAAAAAATTGAAGAAATTTGGCATAAAGCTTCAATTCCTATAGTGAGTAAAAATCGAATATGGGACAAAATCAAAAAGTTTCACCAACGTTACAAACTTATTCAGAGAAATCTAAAGAGTAGAAAAAATACTCAGACGATTAATCTTAAATTAGAGTCATTTAAAGAAGAGGCCTCTAAGTTATTTGATATAGCCGCTTGCAAGTGTGAGTTCCAAACATGTAAGTGTGAAAAATCAAAAAAAGTACCCCAAAGAGAACAAAACTTTCTTGCTGACCAAAGAACTAAGAGACTAATGGCTATTGGAACAGTAGACATAAAAGTTAGTACAAAGATTGCAAAAAATCAGATCAGAAAAACTTGTTTCCTTAAAGAAGAAGATTCAAAACCTGGATGTAGTTATTTAGATGTACAGGAAAACTTTTTAGAATTCAGTTCTAGTGATCAAGACAATGAAGAGGCCGACGTTGAATTTGATAGCAGTTTTGATAAATCTCTAGGTAAGTTTACTCTCGATTTTACCAAACCATGTGTAAAAACATTGATATTGATTTTATTGTTTAGGTGAAATAAATTCAAAAACTACGACCTTAACAAGAAGAAATCTGAAATTTGAACCGGTAGCCTCTACCCTTAGCCAAGAAGAGGAAGACGATATTCCTGGTAAAAGATCAGATCCAGGTCCAGATGATGTCTCGGGTAAGTTTAGGTTATAATTTGTTTGAATCGTGTACCTAAGTATAAACATGAAAAATTTTCTTTTTAGACAAATCAAGTCTGAAAAATAAAAGTTTATCACAAATGAGACTAAAGTTACCACCAGTGGCACTTGCATGTGACAGAACTGGGGTGTCCGATCGTGCAGCAGCTATAATAGTTAATGCTGTTTTGGAAGACACGGGTGTTATATCAAAAGGAAATGCAACAATGACATAAGACAGAATGAAAATCAGAAGATCCCGAATATCACAACGAGAACTTTGTATGGCCAAACCCACGGAAACACCTGATATTTTAGGATTATTCTTTGACGGCAGAAAGGATCGAACACAAATTTATGAAACAACTGCAAATAAACGCCAGTGTATTACAGAAGAACATATATCTCTTGTTAGTGAACCAGGTTCTCAATATATAGGACACGTCGTTCCAAAAGGTAGTTCAGCATTAAATATCAAAGCATCAATTATAGTTTATTTACGCCAGAATTTTTAATTTAAATGACTTAGTTGCTGTTGGATCAGATGGAACGGTAGTAAATACCGGAGCAAAGAACGGGGTAATTCGTTTGTTAGAGAAAGAACTAAAGCGTCCCCTGCAATGGCTTATTTGCTTATTTCATTTTAATGAGCTTCCCCTGCGGCATCTGTTTAAAGAAATTGATGGCGAAACTTCAGGTCAGTAAAACAGTATAAAAGAATAGAATCAGATCTACCACAGCTAAATCGCAACGGGTCTGATTTAAGTACTGATCAACAGTATTTATTGGACATAGTGCAATCAGTTGAAACTGGTAACGTATCTGCTTCTTTGGCCTCAAGAAATCCAGGGAAACTGTCACATGCTAGATGGCTTACAACAGCTAACCGAATTATGAGGCTTTACGTAGCAACCGAAGTTCCAGATGAAAGTCTTTTTCTGTTGGCAAGTTACATTTCCAGTTCCAGTTCTGTTGGCAAGTTTATGCTCCCTTTTGGTTCAGAGTGAAACTTCGGCCATCATGTACTGACGGATCAAGACACTTATTCCAATTAATCAAATCATGTAGTACGCTACCTGAAATGGTTAAAAAAATTATATATCCCGTTATCCAACGTAATGCATTTTTCGCTCATCCGGAGAATATATTGTTGTCAATGCTTACGGATGAAGATCTAAAATACAAAGAACTTGGCATACGACGTATTCTAAAGGCGAGGAGGGAACGTAGACAAACTATACGGGAGTTTAATATCCCTGTGCTACGTTTTGATGCCAACCATTATTCGGAGATGATATCTTGGTACAAATTAAGCGCTACTGAACCACCACTGACAATGAAGATGGATATTAATCTTGATTTAATACCTAGTATAAATACTTCTGATTTTCCATTATTACCTAGTAATACTCAAGCAGTAGAACGTTGCGTTCGCTTAGTAACTGAAGCGTCAGCTGCAGTGTGGGGTCAGAGTAATCGCGATGGGTTTATTAAAAACCGGATTCAGTCAAGACAAATGTTGCCATATTTTGAAAAAAAATCTGACTATTTTAAAAATAGAAATGAATAATGTTAATCAGTTTAGTTACCTACTAGATCATTTTTGAGTTATTGTTTTGTTTTTCATTATTCTGAACTTAAAGATAATAAAAATGTTATTTAACTAAATACCTTCTTTTTGTTCAAGTTTGCTATTTTTCAGGTCACTTGAGGATGCATTAAATGTTAAAATTTAAATTTGAGAATCGTTAGGTTATTTCCTACAATCTTAAGCAGCATATTAAAATATGTGTAATGAATGTCTTACAAAAATTTAAAAAATAATAAAAATTATCTTAGAGGCTGAAAGTTCATATATTCTCAAATATGTCATCCTCTTGAGGAACCTCAGGATATAAAGTCACCTGTTTTATTTTTTGTATACTTGGTTTTGATTGTAAGAAGCATATTTTTTCAACTATGACACAACGCTATTCAACTTTTTTTTATTTTCGTTCATTTTCGTTCCACCCTAGTATACATGCCATGAGCCACTAAAATATATAGGTAAAAACCCGTTAAATGCTGTTAATTTAAAGTTTTGTTACATATTACTAAAAGATTAAGATGTTCAAGTTACAGTTGGAATTGGTAACATGGCGACGTATGAATCTACATAAGGTTACTTATAATAAAAATGATAATATTGACATATTAGGACGGATGTCGTCACAAAGCAGTCATTGCAACTTGCGGTAGTTGTCTAAAAATGACAGAAGCCAGCATTATTTCAAACTGAATAAGTTTAAATAAGTTAAAATTATTTAACTTATACAATTTTAAATAATGCTGACTTTTGTCATATTTAGACAACTACTGTCAGTTGCACTTACTGCTACGAATGAATGTGTCGAAAATAACGAATATTTACATACGGCGCTGTGACGGATAGTACCTTACAAAAATGAATGGTTTCGAAAATATAATATAATTAAGAAACTTACGTAGAAGTAAGAACTTCTTGTATATAACGGTAGGTACAATATTTACAAAAATAATTCAAAAACTTTATAAAAAAGAATTACAAATATTTAAAACGTTTGCCGTCCGGTCGGGCTATCATCGCTGAAAAAGCCTCAAAGTATATGTCCACTTTAAAATGACAAAAAACATAAGGTATAATTTCGACTGATAAGTTACAAAACATGTGGAAAATACTTACATTAATAGTAGTTGAAACGTAAACAGATGTAGAAACCCTTTGTGAATTATAATGTATTGATGCTACTAGGTCGATGTTATAAGATTTAAAATGAACGGAATATACATATTCCATACTCAAAAGTCGAAACTTTGTTCAAACAAATGGTAACAGCTGACTGATTAGATCGGGGACAAAGTAAAAATTTTTGTTAGAGTTGACAGGTCTTCAAGACAGAGGAGAGTGGATTTTTAGCGATCACTCAAACAATGATCCAATAAGGATGTTTCGTGTAAAAATTGATTTTAAAGCAACGTAGTGTTATAATTAAAGTTTGAAAATTTTGTTAAAAAGAAAGATTAAGTTAAAAAAATGAATTTAATAAATATGATTATGAAATTAAATTATTTGGTAACAAAAACCAGTTAATTACATGAATGATGTCAACGTGTGGTCCTGCAGTTGAGCCATAACGTTATAAACGTGGATCCCTCTCTATCTCTCTTTCTCATCCATATTCCATCCACTCCTGAGTGTAGATCTCTCCTAATTGCTTTCATCTTTCTCTATCTTGCGCCAATCGAATCCACTGTTTGCGTGCCACTGCTCTTATGTCATCTACCCATCTCTTTTGAGTTCTTCCCATGCTTCTTGTTGTCGTCCTTGGTCTCCATTCTAGAATTCTGCGTGTTCACCTGTTGTCACTATATCGGGCTACGTGATCTGCCCAGCGCCACTTTATTTTTGTAATTTCGTCCACAATATTCCTAATCTTCGTTCTACGTCTTATCTTGGTGTTTCTAATCTTGTCTCTCAGTGATATTCCAAGCATGATTCGTTCTATTGCTCTTTGCATTGTTTTTAGTTTTTTAGCAGATTTTTTGGTAAGGGCCACTGTCTCTAAGCCGTAGATATAAACTGGTAGTATACACCGTTTTTTTAAGTTTACAGGAATGGAGATGTTTTTCAAGTTATATGCTAGTTTGCCGAAAGCGCCCCATACCAGTTGAGTTCTTTTTTTAATTTCAGCATCTTCATTTGGTTTTCCTAGTTTGATGAGATGACCTAGATATACATAATGTTTAACATTTTCTATGGTATGATTTTGTATTGTTATATTTGTCTGGTCTCGGCTCAGTAGTTTTCTTTTACTGTATTTCATTTTTAAGAGTATCGCTCCTGAAACTAAATTTGATTGTTGTAACATATCATTTAGTTCTTGGGTATTAGGGGCTATTAAAACTATGTCAACTATGAGTCTTAAGTTGTTTAAATATGATCCGTCGACGTTGATACCCTTGTTGTTCCATTCTAGTTTCTTAACAATGTTTTCTAGATCAAGGGAATGAAATTATAACACTACCAGAAGAACAACCAGGTTTTAGGTCGGGAAGATCATGCACCGGCGCTAAATTTATAATGGGACAAGTAAAAGAGAAATTATTAGAATACAACAAACAGGCATATATATGTTTCGTAGACCTGAAGAAGGCATTAGGCCGGGTCAAATTAAAAGACATTATCCTCTTACGCAAGAGAGATACTGGGAGAAAAACAACTTAAAATAATCTGCTATGCAGACGACGCAATACCACTCACTCAAAGGAAAGATGATTTATAATTATTATGATGATTTATACAACGTATTCTTCTTATTTAGGTACCGTATTTTTTAAGGAATTTGGTAATCATCACAGCTATTTGCACTTTTGAGATTGCAGCTCTGAACAAGTCGAAATAACTGCAATTACACCACTTTCTCAGATTGTTGAGCCAGAAGATGCGTTTTCTTCCAATACTTCGTTTCCCTGTATTTTTCCCTACATTATGGTTTGTAGCAACACATATTTATTCCCCCTCATAACGTGGCCGAGATATTGTAACGTTCTTATCTTAATCCTATTCATGATTTCCATTTCCTTTGTCGTCTTTCTGAGGACTTCAACATTTGTTATTCGGTCTACTCAACTTATTTTTAATGTTCTTCGGTAGGTCCATGTCTCAAATGCTTCAAGTCGATCGCTCACCTCTTCTTTTAAGGTCCAGGCCTCCACCCTATACACCAGCACCGAAAACACATATTATGAACGTAATACTCTTATTTTGAGTTGCAAACTAAGGTCTCTACTGCATAATACTTTTTCTCATCTTATTAAATGTTGGTCTAACTTGTCCAATTCTTATTTGTATTTCTTCTATATACTTGTTATTTTCATGAATAATTGTACCAAGATATCTGTATTTTTTTACTTTTTCTATTGGAATCCCTCCTATGTTTAAAATGTCTTGTTGTTGTGTTTTGGAAATTGTCATAAATTTTGTTTTATTAGCATTACCCGTTAGTCCGCTTTCCTCACAAGCATTTACTACATAATCTAAAAGTGTCTGTAGATCTTGTATATTCTCTGCAATTAGTATAGTATCATCGGCATATCTGATATTGTTGATGGGTCTGCCGTTGACTTTTATTCCAATTGTTACATTTTCATGTGATTTTTTAATTATTTCTTCGGAATATAGATTGAACAATAAGGGTGAAAGTATGCAACCTTGCCTTGCTCCTCTTTTATCTCTACTTCTTCCAAAAGTTCTTTGCCTACTCTGACTTTTTTGTCAATGAGTTTATCTTTAATTAATTTTATAAGATGATTGTGTCGGACCTTATTGAACGCCTCAATAAAACAAACGTAGAGTGGTTGGTTTACATCCATACATCTTTGCATGAGGACATTGAATCCAAATAATGCCTCTTGTATACCCATGGGCCCATCTCATTCCTAAATCCAAATTGTACCCATGGCTTTTTATTACATATTTATATGGATTATATAACCTCAAATATGTTACGGGGTTCGTTTTTCAATAATGAAGTTAAGTGAAATGTGGAAGTTTTGTACTTTTTATTGTTGTTTGGTTCCAGGTTCCAAAATGTGTAGTAGGAATAATATGGACTCTCTTCTTATTGGTGTTTTGTTCAGAAATATGATATTTATGGAATCCGAAGTGATGTGCACAGTGGTCCTAGATGTTTTCGTATTTTGCTAAGATGTTTTTTGAAGTAGGACTTGCACGATTATATTCCTAATCATCTAATTCGATGAACACAAATTAGGAAGTCAGACATATTTAGTTTGTTGTTTTGTAATAAATCAAAATATATTTAGATACCTTTGTTTCAGGATAATCATAGTTTAGATAACAACAAAGATAGTTATCCATATGGTAAGCAAAATGGTGCAAGTGACGACAATAGTACAGCTAAGGCTCATAATACAACTATGGAAGGCCGGACCACCGATTTATATGAGGAGAGTGACTTTGACGACAATATTACAGATCCTGATTTTCAAAATGATGAAGCATCATATTCAGAAAGTACCAATGATTCATCAGACAGTAGTGCAAATGGCATTTGGTTTCCCGAAGAAACCAAATGCCTAGATTTGTGATGACTACCGGCTTATAAGCTTGATCAATCATGTCACTAAAGCGTTCACTACGATCATTCACAGAAGAATATATAATAAATGTGAGTCAAATATTCATAGATCGCAGTTTGGTTTTCGGAAAGCACTTGGAACTAGAGAAGCAATTTTCGCTCTCCAGGTGCTTATACAACGGTGTAGAGACGTTGACAAAGACGTGTATCTGTGGTTTGTAGATTTTAGAAAAGCATTTGACAATGTCAATCATGAACAATTGATAGGTATTCTGCGAAAGACAGGTATTGACGACAAGGACATTCGAATTGTGGCAAACCTATACTGGGGTCAAACAGCAAGAGCAAAAATTGGCAACGAACTCACTGAAAGCGTGCAGATCAAAAGAGGTGTCCGTCAGGGGTGTATATTATCCCCACTCCTGTTCAATATGTATTCCGAGGAAATATTTAACAAATGTATGGAAAATGCAAATGAGGGCATTAAAATAAACGGCGAGTTAACGAACAATATAAGATACGCCGACGACACGGTGATCCTTGCCAGTACCATAGACGAATTACAACAAGTAATGGAACTCAACTTCAAGAAGACAAAGTGGATGCTGATAAGCAAAAAGCAACAACCTGCTCGACAATTACGGATAAGTAACATATTAATTGACCATGTAGAATCTTATGTTTACCTTGGCACCAACGTAAATGCAAAATGGGAACAGACCATAGAAATTAAGGCGAGAATAGAACGAGCTAGAGCAGCATTTAGCAATATGAAAAAGCTCCTCATAAGCAAGGATTTGTCTCTTCCCCTAAAACTACGTATAGTTAAATGCTACATTTTTCCGATCTTGCTGTATGGCGTGGAGGCCTGGAAGCTGACGGAGACGCTAACGAGAAAACTAAAAGCATTCGAAATGTGAGTGTACCGACGCATTCTTCGTATATCCTGGAACGAACATGTCACCAACATAGAGGTACTCCAAAGAATCGGAAAGGAGAAAGAAATCGTGAATACAATTAAACAAACAAAGCTTGAACATCTAAGCCACATATTGAGACACGATAAGTACCGTCTGCTATAATTGATTGTCCAGGGAAAAATAGACATTAAGCGAGGGCCAGGCAGGAGAAGACACTCGTGGCTCCAAAATCTGCGGAAGTGGTTCGGGCTCACATCGGTCGAACTATTCAGAAGCGCCGCAAACAAGATCAAAATTGCCATGTTAATAGCCAACGTTCGCAACGGATAGGGAACTTGAAGAAAAAGAAAAAGTAGTGCAAATATCGGATACGATTCTAACAACGAAAATTATCCTCAACAAGTAAACCAAGAAGAGCATTGGAAAAGAAGACCAAGAAAAGTAGAAAACGAAAGTACATTGGAAAAATAAAAGCAAATAGGAGAACTTTAAAAAACACCAATAAACCATATATTTCTAAAAGAGGGTTACACGTAGATTTTAAACAGTTTATTAACTATGAATGTAACTGTAAAGAAAAATGTTACACAAAAATTAATGTTGACATCTGCAGAGAAATTTTTGAGAAATACTGGAATGTTGGTAGTTAAGATGTTCAAACATTACTTATTATCCTTGGTTCAAGAAAATGCAGTTAAAATTCGAAGACACCATATTCAAGGTAGTCACCTAATATTCCACTCAAGAACATACACGATAAATATTGTTGCATATCGCAACCTAAAAAATTCATAGGTCGAATTGCCGATAATGCAAGACAGATGCTGTTTCTATTTGCTGCACATAATTGCGAGAAATTCCCTTCTTAACCTTTATGACGTCGACAACAGTCATTCTATAATTTCTGACATTACTCTAATATTTGTCAATTTTTTAATAACTCTCTAATATTTGTCACTTTTAAAATAAATCGCTCATTTCTCCACAAAAGATTTTGTGTTATATAAAAAAAAAAAATATAGTTTTAATTATTAAGTGTAATTTAAAGTAATTACGAGAGTGTGATCGCCAAAATATAAGGTAACCAATTTTATTTTATTATAACTACATAGAACCAAAATCGAAGGTACTGCTTCAATAAGCAGTTAGCAACATATTCAGGGGGAGAAATAAAATCCCCCTAAGTTCTTCATGATCCTAACGAGCCGGATACAGCAGCTGTTCCCGTCTTTGTAAAGCTGGAAGCTGGATTTTTCATTGATAAACCACGAAGGCGATCATTTCTCGTCTCTACAAAGACGCTTTCACGCAAGAATTCTCAAGATTCTCTCACATTATTCGTAAAAAATCACTCGTTTCCTCATTTCTTCGCAAAGAAAAGACATAGTTTTTATTCTTTCATATTCACACATCGCAGTTTTGGCGGTTCCACGATCCAAGGTTCTTCGTATTGGCGCCGTCCGGAAGGTTTGGTTTCGTCACTTTGAAGGGATAAGAAGTTTTATGTTTCGGTCGCGGTTGGACTGTGCGGTTTGGTCACTTATTGTAACTTTTACGAATTGGTTTTTTGTATCGTCGCATGTTATTTTATTTTATTTTTAGATTCGCAGTGCTTATAAGTAGATTTTTATGGTAATATTATTTAGTTCTTAATACTAAGTATCTCTTGTTATATTTAAAATTTGTATTATTTTTTCTCACGCTCAAAATGACTGATGTTGCAAAAATTATAAAGTTAAGAGGGCATACTAAAGCTTGTATTACTAGAATTCAAACATTTGTCTCAAAAAACCAAAATGTAGTTTTAGATTGCGGTCAATATATTGCACGCAAAAATGTATTAAATGAAACTTATCGCAAGTATCTCAACTTACAAGAGGAACTTGAATTAGAAGATTTTGATAAATATTGTTCAGATAGGGACATAGTTGAAGAACAGTATTATAATTTAGACTCATATTTGCACGAGAAAATCACGCAATTATCTGCAAAACCAGTTGAAACTCAACCTATTGTAACAAATGTAACACCATCTGTCAGCACAATTCAAAATGTAAAGTTGCCAGAATTAAAAATACCTTTTTTCTCGGGCGAAATATCAGAATGGCCCAGTTTTTTTGAAGTTTTTACCAAATTAATAACAAATGATAAACAGTTATCTAATGCTCAAAAACTTATTTATCTCAAATCAGTGTTAAGGAATGAACCGTTAAAGTTAATTGACAATCTAGAAATAATTGATTCCAATTTCGAAATTGCAATAAAAAATTTATGCGATAGATTTGAAAATAAATATTTAATAGTAAACAGCCATTTGAACAGTTTATTAAATGCTCCACTCATTACAAAACCCAATGCACATGTTCTAAGGGATTTCTTAACTCAAATTAAAAGCCATCTCGCCGCCTTAGAAAACCTCAACATCTCGAATCAACTCACTGATTTAATTCTCATCAATCTCTTTACTCAAAAATTAGACTATAATACTAAAAGATCATTTGAAACCGATCGTAATATAAACAAACTCCCAAGTTTATTGGAGTTCCTTGAATTTATTGAAAGAAAATGCAAAATTCTCGAAAATCTTGCTCCTGAGTATTCCCATTCTCCGAAACAAAAACAACTTTCTCGTTTTACTTCTCTTAACACAGTTAGCAATAATTTGCAGTATAGTAGTAATAATCAGTATTTTAAATGTTTCTTATGTCAAAATAACTCTCATAAAATATACACTTGCCAGGAATTCTTAAATATGTCTGAAGATGACCGTTTTCAAACGGTCAAGGCAAAGAAAGCGTGTCTCAACTGCTTGGCTAGTGGTCATTCAGCAAGCTCATGTACCTCTTCGTCGAATTGCGCCAAATGTAACAGGAGACATCACACATTGCTCCATTTCTCTAACGCTTCTAATCATAACTCAAATAGTTCTCGGTTCATTTCAAGAACAAATCAAGATTCTTGTAGTCTACCCACTAGAAACACTCACTTCCAAAATACTCGTCACTCTCAAGACTCACAAGGAAATCGTAATTCTCAAAATACTCGCCAGACTCACAATATACATGATACTTCAAATTCTCGTACTCACTCTAATGTATCTCGTGATCCCAATACTCAAGGCGAAACTTCAAGTTCTCCTGCAATTCCACGAATAGCAAATCAATGTCAGTCTAATGATGTCTACCGAGCATCATCTCTCTCTGCACTCTCAGGCAAAAAGGAGGTTCTACTCCAAACAGCATGTGTTACAATTTATGATTCTCATAATAATCCCGTTAAGGTTCGCTGCCTTACAGACTCAGCTAGTCAGCTTTCGTTTATCACTGAGAAATTAGCAAGTCGCTTGAAATGTATTCCTTACACAAAAAGTCTTCACATTTCTGGGATATCCGAAATCTGTTCGACGTCGAATAAAATGGTGGATTTAAATATTTTCTCAAATGTCAATCCCACAAAACATTTTACACTCTCTTGTGCGATTCTCCCAACCATCACTTGTAAGCACCCTCAAATTACATTGGATTTTAATGCCCTCAAAATTCCACCAAACATTCACCTGGCTGATCCAGAATTTTGTACTCCTGCCGAAGTTCAAATGTTGCTTGGAGCAGATGTTTATTTCGACTTACTCACTTATGGGTTAATAAAATTAGGCCCTAATCTTCCTACCTTAACAAATACTCATCTCGGATATCTTGTAGGTGGAAATGTACCTCAATCCTCTGGGTTAATTGACTCATATTCCATACTTAACATTCAAGAAAATACTCAACCTCGAAATGAAGTATCCTTGTTCGTTCAAGCTCAAAATACCGATTCACTCGTACGGTCGTTTTGGGAAGTAGAAGAAATCTCGTCTTTTACTTGTACTCCAAAAATCCTAACTCCTTCGGAGCAACAGGCCGAAGACATTTTTAAATCGTCACTTAAAATATTATCATCTGGTAGATTCCAAGTAGATCTCCCTTTCAAATCTCCCAACGAATATAAAAAATTGGGCGAATCGTTTTTCCTCGCAAAGAAGCGATTCCTAAACCTCGAACAGAAACTGATCAAGTCAGATCAATTATATGTACAGTATAAACAATTTATTCATGAATATATTGCACTTGGACATTGCAGATATGTGCCTCTCTCCACTCGAAATATTCACTCTGATTTAAAATATTTTATTCCTCACCATTGCGTTTTAAAGGATAGCGTAACAAATAAGTTGCGTGTCGTCTTTGATGGCAGTATGAAAACTACCTCAAATCTAAGTCTTAATGACATAATGCTTCCTGGTTATACGGTACAACGCGAATTATTCGATATTTTGATAAATTTTAGATTATTTAAATACTGTATTGTAGCAGATCTACGTCATATGTACAGACAAATTCGAGTAAATCCCGAACAAGTTTTTCTGTTGAACATTTTGTGGCGTGATTCACCTCAAGAGGATTTGAAATGTCTTCAACTCGAAACTATCACTTATGGATTAAATAACTCCGGGTTTCTTAGCACTAGATGTCTTAAGGAATTAGCTCAAAACAATTCCGACAAATTTCCTTTGGCTAGTGAAGCTCTTTTAAATTGCTGTTATATCGATGATGTGCTTTATGGCTGTAACGATTTCGAAACACTCTTCGAAATTCATCGTCAATTAACGGAATGTTTAAACCTCGCTTGCTTCTCGCTTCATAAATGGTGTGCAAACTCACCTGAATTTCTCGCAGGTATTTCTCATATCTCTAATGAAGCTAGTTATGTAATCAATCCTGAAAATCACACGAACAAAATTCTCGGCCTATGTTGGAATTTTCACTCCGATCATTTTTCAGTTCTTGTGCCAAAGGTTACCGTTAAGGATACATATACAAAAAGAGAAGTTCTCTCTTTAATCGCTTCCATTTATGACCCTATAGGATTGATTAACCCTTTAGTGGTATCTGCCAAATTAATTATGAGAAAGATTTGGTTAGAAAGGTCGAATTGGGATGACCCTCTCAGTCCAAAATTGCTTACCGAATGGAATCTATTTTTACAAACACTTCCTCACATCTCCAATCTCAAGATTCCTAGGTTGCTGCAAAATTCTAGCAATGTAACAAGTACTCAAATACATGGGTTTTCGGATGCAAGTCTTAGCGCGTATGGTGCTTGTGTTTATTTAAGAACGTCACATGAAAATGGCTTTATATCTTGCAATCTAATCTCCTCAAAGAGTCGTGTTAGTCCTGTAAAAGTTGTGACTCTTCCTCGATTAGAACTTCTAGGAGCATTATTACTCTCTAATCTTGTTACGAAGATTCTTTCTGTCTTGATTCCATCCCAATCTCAGATAAATTCTGTCAATTTATGGACAGATTCAGAAATCGTCCTCGCATGGATTAACTCACACCCTTCTCGTTGGTCTACCTTTGTATCCAATAGAGTAACTCAAATTCAAGAACTCACTTTCAACCATACATGGAGACATGTACGATCGAAAGACAATCCCGCGGATATATTATCTCGTGGTGCTACACCCTTGCAGTTGCTTGATTGTGATTTTTGGTTTAATGGTCCTCAATTTTTGTCAGATCCACACTTTGATTTCAACCTCTTTGTATCTAATGGTCCTTCGAGTATTAATGTTGATGAACTGCCTGAACTCAAAAGGGTTACTCATCTGATCAGAAAACCAGATTCACAAGTATATGATGCCCTCTGCAAATTTTCATGTTTCACTCGACTTCAGAGAGTTTTTGCATACTGCCTTCGTTTTATTCACAATGTAAGAGCTAAGTCTCATAGACGTACAGGTCCTCTCACTCCACATGAACTCTCTAGTTCTGAGTTAATGATCATCAAATTGACCCAGTCACATTTCTTCAGTTCGGAAATCCAATTTTTAATGGATAATCGTCTGCTTAAAGATAAGTCTATTTGTAAATTGAATCCCTTTCTAGATTCGTCTCAAATGATACGAGTAGGCGGTCGTCTTCTCCTTTCAGATGTTCCTTATGATCAGAAATTTCCTCTACTGTTACCCTCAAAATCACATATTGTCAATTTATTACTTACCCGAGAACATCGAAGACTTCTACATTCAGGCCCTCAAAATACACTGTCTAATGTTAGATTGAAATTCTGGCCTCTTGATGGTCTTCGACAAATCAAACGTATAATACAAAATTGTCTCACTTGTTACCGTTTTAACGCACAAGTCGCGTCTCAAATCATGGCTAATCTCCCGAGGGAAAGAGTTCAAATTGCACGTCCATTTATAAATGTTGGAGTTGATTTTGGTGGTCCGTTTCCCATCAAGACCTCTAAACTCAAGAGAGCTCCCCTTACTAAGGCCTATATGGCAGTGTTTGTATGTTTAGCTACTCGCGCCGTGCATGTGGAATTAATTTCCAGTCTTTCTACTGAAGCGTTCTTATTGACTCTGAAAAGGTTTATCGCCCGAAGGGGTAATCCGAATATCATTTTCAGCGATAATGGCACAAACTTTCTAGGTGCGAAAAACCAATTGAAAGAACTTTATGAGTTGCTTCTTAAAGGTGATACCTCTGAATCTATTCGCTCTTTCGCTACTTCGTGTCAAATTCAATGGAAGTTTATCCCTCCACGCTCACCACACCACGGTGGTATTTGGGAAGCTGCCATAAAGAGCTTCAAATACCATCTCGTAAGAATAATGGGTAACTCCAATTTTACTTTCGAAGAACTATCCACTGTACTTTCGCAGATCGAGGCAGTGCTCAATTCACGCCCTATCTGTGCGCTCTCAGATGACCCTTCCGATTTTTCCTTTCTTACTCCCGGACACTTCCTTATTGGATCTAATTTAATGTCTTATCCTGAATCAGATCTTTCTGATATTCAAGAAAATAAATTGTCTTTGTGGAATAAATGCACAAGAATTCAGCAGCATATGTGGAAGGTTTGGACCCGCGATTATCTTAATAGGCTGCAAAATAGACCTAAATGGTTCACTCCTCAGGTAGGCATAAAGCCTGGTGATCTCGTCTTGCTTAAGGACGAAAACTCGCCTCCTCTCAAATGGCCTATAGCACGGGTAGTTGAGACATATCCGGGAAAGGACAACAAGGTAAGAGTTGTTAAGGTCAGAACTCCTGAAGGCTTATATGTTCGCTCTATTGCTAAACTGTGTCCTCTTCCTATGACTCACCTTCAAGAATATTAATAGTTTGTTAGTTTTAGTTATACCTTTCTTCAAATTGTACATAAACATTTTTTTTTTCTTTTTGATGCGTTCACATCAAGGGGGGACTATGTTGCATATCGCAACCTAAAAAATTCATAGGTCGAATTGCCGATAATGCAAGACAGATGCTGTTTCTATTTGCTGCACATAATTGCGAGAAATTCCCTTCTTAACCTTTATGACGTCGACAACAGTCATTCTATAATTTCTGACATTACTCTAATATTTGTCAATTTTTTAATAACTCTCTAATATTTGTCACTTTTAAAATAAATCGCTCATTTCTCCACAAAAGATTTTGTGTTATATAAAAAAAAAAATATAGTTTTAATTATTAAGTGTAATTTAAAGTAATTACGAGAGTGTGATCGCCAAAATATAAGGTAACCAATTTTATTTTATTATAACTACATAGAACCAAAATCGAAGGTACTGCTTCAATAAGCAGTTAGCAACATATTCAGGGGGAGAAATAAAATCCCCCTATGTTCTTCAAATATGTTTACGGTGTGCCGCGATATGTTCGTAAAAACCCTATGAATATTTACTAAACGCGTAAATACAGCACTTAAAAAATCAAGAGTATTAGACTTAAAAGATAACCGTGGTAAGCATCAACATCATAAAAGGTTGTCTGAAATGAAAAAGGAAGACGTTATGGCACATATTAACAAAATTCCAAGGTATAAATCTCATTACCGACGAACTCAAACAGAGAGAGAATATTTACCTACTGACATGACACTTGAAAAAATGTATAACCTTTATAAATCAGAAAACAATAGTCCTGTAAGCTTCTCATATTATAGGCGTATTTTCTACACCGACTTTAACATTACACATAAAACTTAAAAAAAAGATACATGTAATAAATGTGATACTTTTTCTGCAAAATTAGTGGCTTCAAATATCGTTAGTGCGGTAAAAAATTTTAACCAACGACATTATGAACACTTGGAAGCAGCCGAACAAGCTAGAAAGCAAATGAAATAAGATTTTAATGAAGCAAAATCTAATCCACTTTTGGAAAGTATACCATTCGATTTTGAGAAAACGTTACCAATACCAAAACTTCCAATCAATATTATTTTTACAAATGACAGATCTGGTTGTACAACTAATTACTATTTAACTGGGAATAAGCCACAATTAAAGATAAAAATACGTTTATTGACGTTTCAATTTCCACTTCGGAAATCGTTCTCAAAATACAAACAGTAAATTAAACAAATTTTGTTTTTTGTTACATAGTGAAAAATTCTTCTAATAATTTAATTTTATCTGACTCATTTATATTGACAATTCAGACATACATTATGCATTTTAAAGTAGACGACTTTAAAATGATATTGCCAATATTGTTGAGTTGCGCTCCTGGGACGACTTTACTTATAAGATAGTTCATTCGATTACATGTGAAATCAACTTTAACTTGAGAATATCCGTCAGAAAAAATTATAGCATGTAATTCGTCTTTAAAAAGACAAACACATGACATGATGACAGTAAAATTCTCCTGTTAGTATATAATACAACCTCGGGATACATACAGCCACCCACCAGCAACAAAGTCCACTGTTTTATTTGGCCAGAAGATGTCGCCGGACAAGGATCGCAGAAGGTTGGATCTTGTTTAAAAAAGTTTATGTCTCCATCTAGGCCCCGAGATCAAAGAAATTCGTTTTTGGTGCGATTCCTGTGGCGGCCAAAACCGCAACATTAAAATATGTTTGTTGCTGAAGTATGCCTTACATAATCACCCTACATTAAACAAGATAACAATAATTTTTTTAGAATCGAGCCACAGTTTTTTGCACAATGACGCTGATTTTAGCGATATAGAAAAAGCCATAAAATATTAGCAAAGATTGTATAGGCCAGAACATTATGCAAATGTTATGAAAAACTGCAGGAAAAAAATGCAATGCAAGTGAACACCATGACTATCAGTGACTTCTTACGCTCAAGTACTCTAGAAAAAATGATTGTCAACAGAAAAAAAGATATTATAGGACAAACAGTAAACTAGTTGTTGGTTCGAAAAATTAAAATTAAGAAATTTTTAAATTCATAATATTGATGAACAGTTTATGGAAGTTGAATTAAAAGCAAAAGTTAAAGGTAAACCACAGCTGTCATTAAACTGACTTGGAGCTTTCGTGGCCGACTGGAAAACCTATTTCTGCACCCAAGTTAAATGATATTAAATCTATTATGCATTTGATTCCTGAAAACGAGCAAAACTTTTTTACATCATTGCTTGCTATTGACGCTATTATAGATGATGTAGATCAGGAGTGCTCAAACTTAAACAGCTGGCAATCTACCTCAATATTTTTAGACTACTTGTGTAGACTACTTTAGACTGCAAGTGTGTGTGATGCAGGGTTGTCGTACATACGCGATACACCCTACCTACCTAGGTAGGGCGTACCGTAGCATATGTAGATATTAGCTTTCTGCACAATATAGGTACATTATTTTAGTCAAGGTTTGGGTTAGGTTTAGTTAGGTTCTTCTCTACAATATGAATGAAAAAACTCATAGTTATTCAAAATTGCGAGTTTATTTGTTGTTACAAAACAAAAGAGTTACATATGGTGTTAAACTTAACTAAGGAGTGGCTTTGGATGTTGAAGCGTGGCACTGCATGTCCTCAGCATACTTTTCATAAGAGGGTACGTAACCACTGAGTGCTAATCGCAAGCATGATGTCATATGATCGTCAGTTAGTCGATTGCGATATTTTGAATTAATTATCTTCATTTCAGAAAATGCAAACTCGCACAAGTAAGTTGACCCAAAAAATGCCGTCAGTTGAAGGGCGATTTGCCTTACATTTGGATATTTATCTTCAGATATAAAACGCCAGAAATTTGTATCAGATACTGTAGCTTTGAGATGTAAATCTGATATAATCTGCACCAACTCATTTTCAACAGAACATGAGGTTATATTAAACTGACTTGCTATTTCAGCAGCTAATTCCTCAATGTTTTTACATGAAAAAGGATAACTCATAAATTATGCTATATTTTCCAATTTAGTGCAATCATAAAAACGCATTTCGAATTGTCCCAAAATATTTGATAATTCAGCCTCATACGTATCATAATTCCACTGAGGAATCCTTGCTTTCAAAGACGGAATATGTTTCAGATCCTTTCTTTTCAGTTGATCTATCATAAGTTGCAATTTACTTTTGAATGCGTTTACTGCGCTAATCATCTCAATAATAATTTTTCCTTTACCTTGAAGCTCCAAGTTAACGGTGTTTAAGTGCATTGTGATGTCAGTCAAAAATGCCAAATCATTTAAACATTTGTCGTTTTTCAAAATCTGAGTGTCATCACCTCTTTCGTCTAGAAAAGCTGTTATTTCGGGCAATAATTCTTGAAACCTTTCTATGAATTTTCCGCGACTTAACCACCTGACGTCCATGTGAAGAACTAAATCAGTGTGTTCAGCTGACTTCCTATCTTCCAACTGCAACTGAAAGAGCCGCCGTTGCAAGCTACGTGCACGGATGGAATTCACAATTTTTGTTGCAATGCCCATAATTTCCTCCGTGTTTAAAACTTTTGAACACAAAACTTGTTGATGTATAATGCAATGGAATGAAAAAAATGAAGGAAATTCTTCATTACCTCGACACAATGCCACAAAACCGTTTTTGTTTCCAGTCATTGCTGGTGCTCCATCGGTTGTAATGCACATTAATTTATATATTGGTAGCTCGTAGTTTTTTTCAAAATTTAAGAAAACGTCATATATATCTTCGCCACGTGTCTTTCCCTTTAGAGGAATGATTGTCAAAAATTCTTTCTTAGCCAACATGTCATTGAATATCATCCGAATAAAAATACACAGCTGGGCAGTGTCTGTTATATCCATGGATTCGTCGAACTGTAAAGAAAAGTATGTACATTCCATGATATCATGTTTTAGTTTATCTGCGATGTCTTGACTCATGACTTCAATACGCCTTGTGACAGTCGGACGAGGTAACTGAAGTTCTCTAATAGCAGACATGATTTCTGTTTTATTTTTAAAATCTCCAAATAAAGTCTCACCCGCTTCAATAAATGCTTCCTTCGCCACCGATCCATCTTCAAATGGTTTCTTCTGTTTCGCCAAAATATGAGATATTTTAAATGACGCGATCGTAGCAGCTTTTGATTGTTGGTTGGTCTTGTGAACATGGATTGTTCTTTTTTCAAATAAGATATCAAATCACTTACTTTTCGTTTTGTTAATTCACTCTGTGGCAAAAAATCCTTTTCATAGTTTTTATGAACCGTTTTATGATGCCACTCTAAGTTACCACGCTTAGGTATTGCAACTGACGCACGACAAATAACAAAAATGCACTTATCCTTCACCATAGAAAAGAAAAATTCTTCCTCCCAATCCTTATTAAAATGATACGTTTTAGATTTCTTCACTGCACTCATTTTCCACTATTAAATAATAACCTTTGTATCGACGTAGGATCGCTATCAAGTTATAATTCAGAATAACTCCAATTCCTGCAGGCGCAACATTTATAACGGTATGAACGAAAGTCTCGAATGTTGCCGTCAAACGCGCCGCCCGAAACTAGACTGTACTGTCTCTCGTCTAGAAACAATACGGCTTTTCTTTGACAAGTGCCGCGCGTTCCTTTGATAAAACCATCTTTTGTCGCAAGCAGTGTTATTTTATTACGTAATACATTTTTATAGTTGATAGAATATCATCCCAAATTTGATTAATAGTTATAATAAATATTGAATTAATAAAATAATTAGTTAATATATGTAAATATAAAATATGCTGTGTGGACAGTATTTTGTTGTCCCCACTTCTTTGAATTGCAATGATGCTTAGTCAAGCATTATATGTATTTGTATAGTTCAGTATTAATAAAAACGTTTAACTCTGCTGACAGTAGTTTAGTTACCTACCTACTTATTAAAATTTTTTTCTTCTCGAGATCTACCCAAAAAGCACTCGCGATCGACCAGTCGATCGCGATTGACCGTTTGAGCACCCCTGATGTAGATGGTTATGATGGTGACGTTGATTTTGAAACTGAAACTGAATAATGAGGCAGATTTTGTTACAAAGTTCTATCAAAAATAATAATTACCATTTTATATTTTCTTTTGCCTTTATTGATACCTGTTTGTAGCATTAAATATTGTTTTTACGTTTTTGTACAAGGAACCACATTACTTTGTTGGAAAATAAACCTATTTTATTTGGTGACTTGACATTTTCTCGTATTTCCTGAAACCCATTCGTTGCTACTGTATCAATA
This sequence comes from Diabrotica balteata, assembly GCA_918026665.1. NCBI lineage: Eukaryota > Metazoa > Arthropoda > Insecta > Coleoptera > Chrysomelidae > Diabrotica > Diabrotica balteata. The sequence continues at coordinate 33,678,020 of OU898280.1, read as the reverse complement.
GAAATAGTTTATGTTTCTTTATAAAAAAATATTCCTATTTATACATGGAACAAAGTGACTGGTTCTCTTTAAAATTGTATAAACATATTGAAATTTAATTTTTTAAAAAGGAACCAAGTAGCATATTTATTGTATGAATGATATTTTTTAAACTACTTTCAGACAACAAAAGTATAAATTACCTATATTAATATTGGACGTAACCTACAATATCTTAAAATAACCGTTGTTCAAAATAATCGACTCTAACTGATGACAATCAATTTTGTTGATTTTCTCAGTTGTTGCTTGATGATGCTTGGTTCCCTGTTCTATATCTATATTCAAGTTTTACCAATTACTTACTACTAAAATATTAATGTAAAAATATCTAACGAGATACTCTGCATGTAAAGACTAATTATCTAATGTCGCCAACGTCATGATATATGCTATAAATGCGACATCCCCGATTAATTATGTTTACAGGTAGGTTAATCTTTTCCCTTGAGAATTGCATGTGCAATAGCTAACATACGATAGAGAACGTTGCTTTAATTTGATATTTCCGAGAATATTACAGTTGTGAAGCAGTTTGCTGACGAGTGCTGATACAAGGGATGAAGAATTTCTAATATAATATCTAATATCAGTATACTTCTTTAAATTGTAAATTACCTGAAAGTAATTTTTGATAAGATTATCTCGGATATGAGATATAATGTTAAAACCACAATATATTAAATATGAAGTAATAAGTTTTAAGGAGTTTCTCAAAAGAGGTAGATTAATTTTCCTGGAATCGGATGGGAATATTTTTAAAGCGCTGCGTTATACATATGATGTCTGAAAAAATATCTTTATTAAAGTTGTATGTCAGAATTCTAAAATTTATATACTTTTTAGGTACAGTTACCGTCACTATTTCAAAACAAATCTTTAACTTATGACTATGTAGGTACGTAAAATGTACTGTTAGAGTCTGACAAACTTAAGTTTGGGAATGTGACGTAGTGGTTCGCGCAGATGGGTGGACCGTTTCTACCAGTGTTGGACGGAAATCGGTAGCTTTAAAATAAATTTTTATAAGTATATTCAATTAAAGCGAGAATGAATTTGTTATTTTTATTTTTATAGTTTTTAATATTTATGAAGTTCATAGTCAGGCATTCGATAAAATAATGAGTAAACTATTAGGAGTACTTTAATAAATAACAATTTCCTCAATACTTACAATTTATTAAGAAAGAAAGGGTTTCAACAACACAAAACAATAAGTAATTTATTTAAACTAATTAAATCATGTATTTATTTTCTAAATAGTAATTATTGTATGTTCTTTTTCTTCTATGTACTTCTATGTTTATATAAATAAATATATAATTTATATGCTGTCTATATATGTTTCTTCGGTATAAACTATGGTTCTACCCTCAGATTGAAATGGAATTAGCTTCTTTAAATATACTATTCGTTTTAAACGAATTTTATATTTTTCCATTAGGACACTCCTATTGTCTTCGGTTTTTCTCCACTAAAAATTTGTTCGAGATAATTTGAAGAATATATATTTTCAAAAGTATGATGGTGTAAATTTCAAATATATCACAACATACAGAAGTGAGAACAATTCATTTGTTAAAAACAAAAATTATGTACCTAAAATCGTATCGTATTTTTTGTTTGCAGTTTTTCGGAATATGGAATCAAAATAAAATAATCAAATATTTAGTACTTTTGAAAAGACACTATTCATATTCATCACAAGTTTAACTAAAACGATGTTAATAAAATATCAATTGAAAATACATTATCCTTTATACAGTTTTATTTGTTCAACTAAATAATTATTTTACTGTGTTACCTAAAGTCTAATCCAATTATGGTTTTACTTAATGATTCCTTTGATCCTGGAAATCCCATTTCTTTGTTATTTAGTTAGTTTTTAGGTAGTTTTTAATAAATACCTTAAATAAATAGAAATAGTTAAAATATTTTGAAAGTAAATCTTGTTTTCTAAGTAAGTAAAATTGTAAAGGAATTGTATTTACCGTTTTTGTTAAAAATGTATATATATCAGTGTTTTTACTAGAAAACTTTCATTTCGTTCTAAATGGGTACAAACAAACAATTGTTTTATAATTTTACTGATTCTATTTTATTTACGGTAACAAAATTTTTGTAGGTGATCTTTTTGTAACAAATGTCCAATTTAATTTTTTTAGCACGAGAACGTTTTCTTTTTGGACATGTAAAAGATGAACTAGTCGCTCCATTTTTATTGACTTCTCTACCTTCTTTTCTTATTTTGGATAAGGTATTTTTACTTATACTTGTAGCTGCTAAAATCCTATCCCTATAATTACCAATGTTAAATGTTACTAGATGAAAATATTGAGAAACAAAATGCACTTAATCATATTTACTAACACAATCCATATTGAGATCGGTGATTTTCTGTTTCAAGCAAATAGAAAGTATCTGATGAAACATCGTAAATAGGTAATAAGGTGTTGGTTGTGGTGTATTTATACAAAATACAAACCAATCATTGAAATATATATTACCACCTGTTTGTAGCATTTATACTACCGAACTTTTTGCAATTATAAAAGGTGTTACCTGGTTAACATCCAATAACATACTCGAAGGAGTAATAATAAAAACGAAGGAGTAATAATAAAAATAGAAAATTTGAAGGAATTAAGTGTCCTATGTTAGATTGTTTAATAAATATGATTGTAAATTTAAATGTAACATTTATTTGGGTTAGAGGCCTTGTAGATATACCAGGGAATGAAAAAGCTGATACTCTAGCTAAGGAATCAGTGCAGTCTTTTGCAATATTTATACAGTAAGGGATATATTTAACTCAATAAAAAAATAAAATTAGACATGTTCCCATTAGAAAAAATGGGAACAGCAAAGGGAGAATATTGTTAAAAACTCGCAGAATACATATTTCCAGATACATATCACTTTACATTTAAAGATGTGAAAGTAGAAATATAAATTAGTATAACTTCAGTGATTTATACATATATCTAAAAAAAGTAACAAACAAGAACAAAAAAGTATCTTTAAACATAAATAAAACATTATGTGGCTGATGTACTTGTTTCCGTGTCATATCTTTCACACATACACACATAAGAAAATAAAATATCATTGACAATACTTACGTCAATTTCTTTAAAGGTATTAACAGGTATTGGGTAGCTTCGAAATGTGCTCCATCTTGTTCCATAAATGTAGTAACATTATAAATTATTGACTTTGCTTGACTATTTAATCCCAGCCCTTTTGTTCCTATCTGTTTAGAAGCCATATTGTTAAATAAATATTATTAATAACTAAAGTTAACACACTATGAATACACTAAATGACTTAATAATTCACTAATTACTACTACCAATATGATACTAAGCACTATAATAATCTAAAATAAAATAATAAAATATCCAACACGATCAAATCAACAAGTCAAACACTCTCTGCGATACACAACTACGACACTGGCAAACAGCAAACTGTCCGTTTCTATGGTAACACTAGTAAACAAGAACCACCGCGCATCGTCGATTTATGAGTCATATTCCCAAACTTAACTTTGTCGGAGTCTACACTTCTTGAAACTTTATTCAACACCAATAATATTACAATACTTTTAACTAACTGACAACTACAAACTTCAATCTTCAAAATACAACTGTTCCCTATATAACTTAGGGAAATATATATATATATATATATATATATATATATATATATATATATATATATATATGTATATATATATATATATATATATATATACATATATATATACACATATATATATATATATATATATATATATATATATATATATATATATATATATATATACATATTATATATATATATATATATATATATATATATATATATATATATATATATGAGTAATTCCTGTCTGGCGCCTCCATGTCGCGGGGGTGGGCATTAGGCCGGAGCTAGTAGATGGCTAAGTTCAGATAGGGATTCAGTTCCGTGGGGTATAACACGGCCCCCCTGACCAGGGATACGGATGAAGACCACAACGATGATGAAGGTGGAGAATAATTCGGTACAGTGAATTCAACGGAAGTGGCAACCCTGTTTCTAGGGATAGTATAGAATCAACCTGGTGAAGGGTAGCAGCGACCACCAGTACTAGAATTAGGCGTAAAGGAAATTATTCTAAACCGACTTCTTACTAGAATACCGTAGGTGAGACTGAAACAGTTAGAGGGTTACGGTATTGCGATGCGGAAAGCAAGTAGGAAACTACCGCATTATATTCCTTAGGACATCGGTCAGTAGATTTTTTATTGTCATGTTGGAAGAAACAAAACAAACGGCCCCTAGTCCCGGGCAGGCCTTAAATGTCCAAGGGGTGTGAAGAATCTCCCGGTTTCAACTTGATAAGATAACCAAAATTGCTACGTGGAATGTCAGAAGCTTATTTGCAGCAGGCGAACTACAAAATCTAATTCAGGAAATGAACAGAATTAACATCGAAGGCACATGCATGATCAATACTACTGGTAAAACCCTTTACTACTCATGCAGTAATAGCACAGACCCTCACCAAAGACATGGGGTGGGAGTTCTGATAAGCGAAAATTTGCGCGTCTCCGTGAAGAACTTTAATCCGATCTCCGAAAGAGTCATACTTATTCAGTTGCATGGAAGAGTTAACATAAATATTATACAAGTCTACGTCCCTACAGCAGACAAGCCAGAAGAAGAACTAGAGCGATTTTATCAACAGCTAGACGAAGCCTTAAAGGTGACTAATAATCACGAAAGTAACATCGTATTAGGAGACTTTAACGCAAAAATTGGGGAAGGCGCCGTAGATCACGTAGTTGAAAATTATGGGTGGGGCAGTTATATGCACTGACGATGGGTCTTAGGGGAACATTGGACTTATGGATTTTTGGAAGGCCGTATATCTTTGGAATTCAGGATGATTTTTCTCTGGGTATAAGAGACTTTTTGATGTTTGAAGGTAGAGTAGACTTATTTATGATGGATTTGGTCGTTTTTTCTAGATAAGTGGTGGAATCGTTTGGGACGCGTTTGTATTATGTGGAATTGAGAAGTTCGAACATTTTGTCGAAATAATTAGAAGAGTTAAGAATGACGGTGGCATTACCTTTGTCGGCCAGAAGGATGACAATGTCAAGGTTGTTATAAAGTTCTTTGAGGGCGCGTCTTTCTGAAAGACTGATATTTGACGGTGGGGGTTTAGAAGTACGGAGAATTCTGGCGACTTCGGCTTGGTCGGAAGGAAGATGAGAAATAGCTTCTTCAGTTTGACAAATAATTTTCTCAGTTGGGATTGAAAGAGGTGTGACAGAAAAATTGAAGCCTTTTGATAGAGCTTTGGTAGCTGAATCGGATATGTGAATATCTAAGAAATTGCGAACAACAGTAGAAGGTTCTTGATTCGAAATGGGCTTTGGATTTTGTTGAGAGATAAGTTGGTCCAGTTTGCGTTTCTGGATTGGGGTTTTGATGTCAACAAAGTGTTGGGCTTTTTTGGTGACAAATACGATCGAAAGTGTCCCATAATAATGGGTAGATATTGAAAGAGTGAATGTCATTGTAGGTTTTAAGAAGTTGGGAATTTTTTGAATCTAAGTTGCGGCGTGTGAAATGAATTGAATTTCTAAGAAGCGAAAAACCAGTTGCTCTAAGGATTTTGGAAATAGATGGAGATTTACTGTGATGTTTAACTTGAAGAGATTTCGGAATGACTTTATGGTCACGACATGATTTAAGAAAAGCAAGATCACAGAGAAGACGGTATTTGCGTGTTAGAAGATTAGAAAAGGATTTAGTGAGAATGAAAAATTCCTCCCCGTAGAGGCGAATAAGATGTTCGGATAGATTTCCGCGGTCAGATGAATGAAAATCACTAGGTTCTCGGGAAGAACCGCGTTGAGAATTTAATGCTCGACCTTATATATATATATATATATATATATATATATATATATATATATATATATATATATATATATATATATATATATATATATATATATATATATATCGGTTTTAAAACGTTCTCCTACGTCTTCCGATGCCTAGTAGCCATTCACTTCGGTCCATCCAAAGGTCTTCATCTAATTCTCTTTCTCTCATACTTCGATTTATGCCTTCTCTCCAACTAAGGCGAGGTCTTCCTCTTTTTCGTCTACCATGAGGGGTCCACGTTAGGATTTGTTTCGGGAGTCGTTCTTCGGACATTCTTTGTACGTGTCCATACCATCTAAGCTGTTTGGTACTAATGTCATCTACTATTGTGTGTTTCACATTCATTATTTCCCTAATTCTGTTGTTGGTTACCCTTTCTAATCTTGATTTTCCTGCTGAGCGCCTCCAGAAATCCATTTCTGTTGCTTCAAGTTTTCTCTTGTATATTTCTTTTATTTGCCATACTTCACTGCTGTAAGTGATTATACTCTTAACAATTGTATTGTATATTCTATGTTTGTTGTTGTTTGATATTGCCTGGTCCCACAGTATGCTATTGAGAAGGGTAATTGCTTTTCTTCCCTGGTTGTTTCTTACTTCTATCGTCCGGTCTACGTTTCCTTCTTGTGTGATGGTTATACCCAGGTATTTATATGCGTCGCAATGTTTAATAATTTCGCCATTCCCCAGTGTAAGGTCCTGCTGTGTCCCACCGATACACATATATTCGGTCTTTTTTATGTTTATTTCCAAACCACCTTTTTTGTACTCCTCTATTAATTTCCTTGTCATATATTCTATATCATCGTAGTCTTGCGCTAGTACAAGTTGGTCGTCTGCAAATGACAAAGTGTATATTGTATTGTTGTTGATCGGTAATCCCATGTTTTTGCATTTGCGTTTCCAAAGTTTTATGGTTTGCTCGAGGTAGATCTTAAATAATGTCGGTGAAAGGCAGCACCCTTGTTTTAGGCCTTTGCTAATTTGGAATCCTCTCGATATCCCGCTTCCAACTTTTACCCTTGCTGCAGTTTTGGTATACAATTGTTTCGTCGCTGTTATTAAATTTGCGCTTATGCAATGCTCGACCTTTCGGCTCCCATTTTGGGGCCATTATCAAGAGAGATACGGTTCGGTTCGAGTTCGGGGTCTCAATATGCCTACTCCCCTCACTCGAAACGTACCAGTATCGTGTTCTGTATTATAAATACAAGAACTGTCTCTCGGCACTGAGGTCTTAATCTGCCTACTCCTCAGTGTCGAGTGACAACCGGTCTTAACCTGTGATGCTGATTGTATACTCGCTGTACGCGCGGGAACGGTATGGGCTGACGTGGTCTGAACTGACGTGGCCTGAACGGTGTGGGCGGGAGGTCGCTGAAGTAGGGGTCGCCATGTTGGCGGTAATCGTTTTGCGTCGTCGCGCGTATTTAAGCTGTTAGGCCGCTTTTGGATTTCGATAGCTTCACGAATTATTCTTGATTTTAGGGAGCGGATGGGGGTGATGGTTTTTGGTTTTTCAAAGTCTATTTTGTGGCCTGTTTGAATGTGATGTTGGACTAGGGCTGAAGTAGTATCGAAGTGTTTGACTGATATAGAATGTTCGTAAATACGGTTATGGATTCGTCGGTTTGTCTGACCGATGTATGTACGTGGGCAACTGGAACAAGGTATTTCGTAGACACCGTGGTCTTCATTAGGGATTTGGTCTTTTACGAATCTGACGAGATTGGACAACTTGGAGTAAGTAGTGAAGATGGTTTTGATGTTTGGAGGAAGAAGAGTTCTACTGATTTTGTCAATAAGGCAAACACTCTTACAAAACGGCTACCACAAAACCCAAATCAATAAGAGCTTTCAAAAACATCTAAACCCCATTCCATCCAAAAAAGAAACCTTGCCGCCGGATCAACCCAAAATCTTTTTACCTTTTATTAAAGGTGTCACTGACAAAATCAGTAGAACTCTTCTTCCTCTAAACATCAAAACCATCTTCACTACTCATTAAGAAATTAAAATAGTTTTAAACGTAAATAGTTTTGTGTGCCTGACCTGCACCAACAAAAAAAGAAAATTATAAATTTTATGAATGGCCAATGACTGTAATTCTATATGCCAATAACTATGTTTGAATGGCCAATAACTGTGTAGTTCTGTAAGTTTTCAGATTTGTGTTTATTTTTAATATACATTATTATTTCTAATTAAAATAACCTGAGTTTTTATAAAATCTGATATTTCATTAATATTAAAAAACCCTTACAAAATATTTCACTTTAAAAGATACCAATTTACAATTTCAATTCAATTGGCAATTCCTTAAGTTTCCAATCCAATGTTGTACGAGAATTTCAAAATCACCTCGGTTATTGCCAGTTCGGTTATTGTCAATTAGTAAATAATGATGGTCAAGTTGAACATTTAATTTGGGCATAATATTTTCATAGTGTCAATTGTCAATTTAAGAATAAAAATCGACCTGTTTCAAGTTTTTTTTCACATAATACATAATAACGCTAAAAAAGAATTGTTTCCATACATATGGACCGCAGGGTGTCACCATTGTTTCAAAGTTATTCCAAACACAGTGTTTAAAATATGCTTTAAAATTTAAAATCCAAAACTAGTGTGGTGTGATCAGGGGAGCAACAAATATAAGTTATTGCCACAATCTAGATCACTTTTATTTAGGCTATTTTTACAAACTTCTAGCCGCTCCAGATTTTCCGGATTTATCAAAACGACGAACAGTGCTTCCGGAGTGCGACAGCCCTCGATGAAAATGGATTCGAGAATGTTCGTAGTTGGATGTGGGAAATGAACCAGGATATCATGAAATACAGTGCCAGCCGCCGTTTCGGCATTTTTCTAAGGTCTAATGGCCGTAAATTTATTCGAGGTGACTGCTGGAAATGAATGCTGTTTATCGAGTAAAAATTGGAAAATGACGAACCGAGAAAAATTGTTTTGTCGTCGTTTAACGGAAATATACTGCTCACAAATGGAACTTAAAATGCACTTGCAAGTACCGTTAATAGTTATTAATCTTAATAATTAGCACTTTTTATTTCTTTAATTTCAGAAAAGTTTTTTTAGGACTCAAAATAATTATTTTTGTAAAAACGTAAAAAAAAACACAAAGTTTTAAAAAAATTGATAAATTCTTAATAGCATTTATTATTAGTTACAAAATATAGAATTAAGTTATTTTAATTACATAATATTATTTAGTGAAATTCACATAAAACTGGCAATTCTGGAAAAATCCGATGATATACTCATGAACAAAAATATCGAATATTCTGGAATTTCAGAATATCAAATTTCAATATTTAAAGTATCACTGGCAACGCTGCGGTGAAGCCAGCAGGTTAAACATAAATAAACAGTAAAAATTTTTCCAAAATTACAGGTGAAATTAAAGTTTTAAAACATAAAAATCGGTAGTAACTAATTATACTGGTGTAGAAAGTGCGAAGTGTAAAATTGACACTAGAAAAACCAATCTGGTACGATTAAACATCCATAAAATAATATCGAAAACAAGTAAGGTTATCTGCAATCCAGTCTGCGATAAGAAAACGGCCCACGTCTCAACGCCCGACAGTGTTGCCAAACTTCAAAAAAATAATATAGAAAGGGAAAACAAAGTACCTATTACTGAATGTATAAAAACTAAGTAACTTTAAGAGGAGAATTGATCTCCGAAGAGTCGATCTGGATTAATTCTCCTATCGTAAAGCAAAAAAAAATAATAATTACATAAAAACCATTATATACATAAAAATATTTTGTGAAATACAATATGTTAAATAAATAGCTAAAATGGAATGGCAAAATCAAATTCCAAATTCAGATAATATTCAGAGTTATTCTCCCTCATTAAAAGATGCAGCATATGAGAATCCACCTATAAGAAAGGCCGGTCTGGCACGAACTCCTCCACCATAGCTTAAAAATAGAACTATCAGTATTTCCTCAAATGAAATCAGGATATCTCATCTCATTGTGCCTCAATGTCGACATGTTTGCCAGAAAACAAACCAGATCTAGAACAACAAACAGAAGCCACTGAACAAACTCGTCAGCAAGATGATGTTACAGATTGGACTTTAATTAAAAATAAGAAGCGTCAGCGATCAGAAGATAGCCCTCCCCATAAAATTAAAAAGCAAACTACCATTCAGGATTATTGGCTGCAGAAACCTACGCCAACGACCAATAGATATAGCCCTTTAACTACTGATGATATACAAGAAGAAAATAGAAATGCCGAATCCAATAAACCTCCACCAATATTTATTCAGAATGTCGAATATATAAAACCGCTACGGGAACTGCTTGATGAAAAAATCCCAAATCTATATACCATTAAATGCGTTAGGGATAACCAAATTAAACTCCAAGTAGATTCACCTGAAAACTACTCGGATATTATTAAAAGCTTAACAGCAAAAAAACGCAGTTTCACACATATCAAATAAAACAGAACCGTGGATTTCGAGTGGTTATTCGCAATATTCACCCCTCAACAGAAACTAATGAGATTAAAAGCGCACTCGAAATACTAGGACATTCAGTCAAAAATATCTCCAACATAAAACGAATAAAGGATAAAAAGCAACTACCACTTTTCCACGTAGAATTGGTTGCTAATGCAAACAATAAAGACATTTATAAAGTCAATAAACTACTTAACTCAATAGTTGAAGTTGAACCACCACATCCCAAAAGAGAAATTTCGCAATGCCACAGGTGTCAACATTTCGGACACACTCACAAATATTGCAACAGAATGCCACGATGCGTAAAATGTACAGCCAATCACTTGTCATCCGAATGTCCAAATCCAACACGAATTAAAGATGTGAAGTGTACAAATTGCCAAGAAAATCATCTTGCATCCTACAGAGGCTGTTTGGTCTACAAAGAGCTCCAAAGAAAACAATTTCCAAAATTGAGGGAGAAAATACAATCTCATTGCCCGCCAAGTTCCTCAAATACTCGTCGCCCATCTGTAACATATGCAAACGCTGTAGAGGGACCAAATCATACTACCGCATCTGTCTCAAATACTACACAGGAAAAACTGAATACAACAGAAACAAGTAATAGTTTAGAATTGATGGTCCAAAAACTTATGGATAGAATGGATAAAATGTTCGACCTTCTCATAACGATGTTATCAAAACTTAATGTTCAACCCCAAAATTAAAATTGGATATTGGAACGCAAACGGCCTCACAAACCATAGTGAGCAGATTAAGGCATTTATAAAGTTACACAATCTTGATATCATGATGGTCTCTGAAGCTCATATGACAAACAAGAGCCATTTTAGTATGCCAGGTTTTTGCACTTATGTCACACCACACCCAATGGGAAAAGGTCATGGTGAAACTGCGTTAATCATTAGAAGTAATATAAAACATCACGAAATAAATAAAGTGTGTGAAATCAACATTCAGGCAACCTCTATATCTGTAGAACTCAGTGAAGGGCACATAACGATGTCAGTTGCGTATTGTCCCCCTGGTAAAATAATTAAAGAGGACCATTTCTCTAGTTATTTCAAAGGGCTTGGTCATCGCTTTATTGCAGTAGGTGATTTTAACGCAAAACATACAAGATGGGGTTCAAGACTGATAACAACTCGCGGAAGAAAACTTATTAAAAGTTTAAACGAAAATAACTTGACTCCAATTTCTACTGGGCAGCCAACCTACTGGCCTACAGATAGAAATAAAATACCCGATCTCATCGATTTTGGTATCATAAAAGGAATAAGTAACAACTTTTTAGACATTAAACACATTCATTCACAAGAACTTAGATGCACCCTACCAGATGTCATCTCCTATAGAAAATATCAAAATTAACGAAATAAAAGAGTTAGTTAAACATCTCAATACTAAAAAAGCTCCAGGGTATGATTTAATATCGGGAAAAATCTGCAAAAATTTACCCGAAGAAGGATTTCGGTTGCTTATGTACATATTTAACGCTATACTAAAGTTAGGCTATTTTCCGTTTCAATGGAAAATGGCACAAATTATTCTAATACCGAAACCAAATAAAGATCCACAAGAACTATCATCCTATCGTCCAATCAGTTTGCTTCCCATTATCTCTAAGATATTTGAGAGGATACTCCTTCAGAAAATGAATACTATAATAGACAGACAAAAGTTAATACCTGATTATCAGTTTGGATTCAGGCAACAACATGGAACAATTGAGCAGGTACATAGAGTTGCCAAAGTAGCAAGAGATGCGATTGAAAAGAAAGAATACTGCACTGCAGCCTTTTTGGATGTCTCACAAGCATTTGATAAAGTATGGCATGAGGGGCTGCTATCTAAAATAAAAACTCACTTTCCTCATCCTCTGTATGCTCTTCTGAGATCCTATCTTACCAATCGATATTTCCAGGTCAGATGCAATGAAGCAGTATCAAACATATCTCCAATTCTATCGGGAGTACCTTAGGGTAGTATATTGGGACCAACTTTATACTTACTCTATACGGCAGATATTCCCACAAGAGTAAACAGCACAATCGCTACCTATGCAGATGATACTGTGATAATGGTTTCTAGCTCGGTTCCTGTTACAGCCTGTCAAAATTTACAAATTCATTTAAATGAACTAGAGAAATGGTTAAAACTGTGGCGAATTAAAGTAAATGGCAGCAAATCAGCACATATAACATTTACTTTACGCAAAGAGAGTGTACCATCTGTGTGCATAAACAATACCATAATACCCAAAAAAAGTGATGTTAAATACTTGGGAATACATTTTGACAGCCGACTAAATTGGGGAAAGCACATCTGGACAAAGCGACTGCAACTAGGATTAATATACAGAAAAATGTATTGGTTCATAAATAAAAAATCCAAACTAAGTCTACATAATAAATTATTACTGTATAAATGTGTTCTAAAGCCAGTTTGTCCCATATCTGTATACCTACGGTATACAGATATGGGGTACAGCATCTAATTCTCACTTACTGAAACTTCAACGTTTCCAATCTAAAGTTTTGAGACATATTACCAATGCACCGTGGTACTAAAATACTAAAACTAAACCATCCAAATATACTTGCCCAAGACCTACTTAAGCGACCAAGGAGAGGAAGACTAAAACGACGTGATCCTCTAGACCTCTCTATACCTTTATATAGATAAACGTATATATCATTTTATAGCTACAACTGATACTACATATACCTACAACTTATAATTGTGTGTGTTGTTATAATTTTAACTATTACTATTTTTTTTTAATATGTTAGTAAAATGTCTTTGTAAATTGTTATTTATATTTCAAATATTTATATATATTAGAAATTTATCTTAAGGATTTCTGTCACTGGACAGCTTTCCCCTATGTTAATTACTTGATAAACATATTGATTATTGTTTTTTTTTTATTTGTAGAAACAGATTTCAATAAATAAAGGATGAAAAAAAAAATTTCAGAAAAGTTTTTTTAGGACTCAAAATAATTATTTTTGTAAAAACGTAAAAAAAACACAAAGTTTTTTAAGTTATTTTAATTACATAACATTATTTAGTGAAATTAACATAAAACTGGCAATTCTGGAAAAATCCGATAATATACTCATGGACAAAAATATCGAATATTCTGGAATTTCAGAATATCAAATTTCAATATTTAAAGTATCAGAAGCCTCGCTACGAAGAGTTCTTCGAAATATGAATTCCTGTTGGAGAAGAGCACAGGACAACAGAAAATTGTTGGTTGAAAAGGCGGAAATAAGGACATGGAGAATCAAATACTTAAGACTTATTAAACATTACAGAAACTTTCTTTACTATTTTTCATACATCAAAGACTGTACCATAGTGACGTAATTTCGAGCTTAATATTCATTGGTTAGTGTGAGTAGGCAACCGTTGTAAGTAGGGATGACGGTTTTTGACAAAACATCGGTTTTCAGTTATACCGTTTTTTTTTTTTTTGCTTACGGTTTAACCTAGCGGTTATAACCGCCCAAAAAAACCGTTTTCGGTTTTTTTAATCCAATAGGTTACAAAGTTACATTTATAATGCACTTTAGTTTGCGATACTACATTCGACTCGATATCAATATGAACAAAATTAGTACTATCGAAAGAACATCAAAATCAATATAAATAAAAAACATTTTTTAATAAAACCATTTTATTCTATTAATTACTATATTAATTTATTATATTTATTTATTATTTTGTTATTATTATATATTTATTTAATATTATTAAATATAATATACTACTGCTCAACAGAGTCTCTCCTCCCAAACCCAAAAAATTCCCAACCGTTTTAGCTTATAAAAAATTTCCCAGACTCTTTCAAGTGGGATTTAAAAAAAATAATATCAACATAAATATTTTACTTAAGAATAAATTGGATAATGCAATTCATCTTTTATTTTTACTACCATCAAAAAAAAAATTATCATTACTTTGAACACGTTTGTATATGTGTATAATAGGTATATTTTAACTCATTTAATACTTCCTGTATTCCGAATATCCTGGAGATTCGAATTCATAATCGGTAATTCAATATTCATAGTCAGAAAATTATTTTTGGTAATCAAAAAAAGCCATTCACCCACTTTCAATGTCAAGAGTCAAGTGTGAAAAATAGATGATGTACCAGGTCACTTCTTATGTAAATATTATGATTACAAATACCTTTTCAACGAAATGTTATAATAAAACTTAATTCTTTCTGGCTGATGTGAGTTTGCACTTTAAGTTTGCTTCTGTATTTATAAAGTAAAATAAAATTTGAATTATGGTTTTGTTTGAAATAATTACTTGAGAATAATAATTATGATTGAGATCCAAAATAATACCTAACCTAATCCTAATCACCTTAAAAACCTAATAACCGGTTTTAATTTTAAAAATAAAAAACCGGTTATAACCGGGACAAAACACAACCGATAAAACCGGTTATTGCGAAGTTAAAAAAACGGTTTTCGGTTAAAACCGGTAGGTTTTTCCCATCCCTAGTTGTAAGTCTAGGAACCGTGTGTTTGGAAAGGTCTTCTAAGCCCGGTTTATTGTGACGTGAGACTTAGGTAGTCCATTGTTTATTCTGTCGTTGTACCAAATTACATCAGTTAATGTTTTGGTTTAATCACAAAACTCAATTACTATTTGAATGGGATAATGGGGTATAAGCCACAATTGAAGTTTAAAATAAGTTTTTTTTTCATTTCGAAAATCGTTCTCAAAATACAAACGTAAATAAATTAAACAAATTTTGTTTTTTGTTACTTACGAAAAAGTTTTCTAATAATTTAGTTTTATTTGACGTATTTATATTGACAATTTAGACATAGGTATATATTATACATTTTAAAGTAATGCACAAAACTCAAGAAAAAGTTGGAACAAAACTTTTATCAAACTTACTCGTTCAATGCCAGTAGGCCAGTCCAACTGTTTATTGTTTTAATACAGTCCACCTTTTTAAAAGTAAAACTTCCATTCTAATTCAACCTTTGGAATATTTGATCATAAAATAAAGGTAAAATGTACGAAATTTATGAAAGCCGTAGTACCGCAAAATTGATTTTAACAATGTAAAGTTTCAATCCCCATCACATCTTTTCTATAGTTGTTTTACTGAACGTTCTTATATAGACGTAGGTGCCGGAAAACTATTTCCTAAGAAATAAAAGAAAACTCTAAAGTTGACGTTTAAACTCATTTATACCAACGCAGGCAGTGTCGTAGTTTTAAGTTTTTGTTAAAAGCCGTTATTTTTATTATATTCCGGTTATTTTTTATTATAAGTGCTTGTAAATGATTTAGTGGAAGCTGTTATATTGTAGTTTCAAAATATAAATTAAAAAAAGCAGAACTGAATAACCGAGGTACAATATTAAATATTCCGATCGTTATCGGCCTATGCAGATGACTCTGATCTTCTCGCGCGCTGTAACTGTAAAGGTGAGTCCACATATGCTTCGAATAACGTCTGGAACCACATCGTGTACATCGACGCGATCAACAGAAGTTCTCGATGTCATTGAAATAACACACCGTTCCGTACTCTGTACCACTAATATTTTGGCGTTCCATCAGTAATTGATTTGAATTCGCATCTGCAAGATTAAGGTTGCTGCAGCAGCCTAAATTTTTATGCATTATTTAGTTAATAAAACCAAAAATACTCGTGAAAGAAGGTGGTGGTAAACACAAATGTATAAGAGTAGGGAGAAGTATGGTGGCAATCACTTTTGGATTTGAAATTTTAGTCGATCAGTGGATTATATAAAAATTTCCCAAATATGTCACCTTCCGACTTTGAATTTTTGATCACATTAGTGGGTCCAAAAATAGGTCAAAAAGACACAAAATTGAGAAAATCTATATGTGATCAAGAGCGGTTAGTTGTCACGATCCGTTTTTTGGCGACTGGAGATTCCTTTACTAGTTTACAATACCTTTTTAAGATCTCGAAACAATCTTTAAGTGTAATAATTCCGAAAGTATTTGGAGCTTTAGTTGAAGGGTCGAAAAAAAACATTCAGGTAATTATCTTCTCTTCTTAGAGTGCTGTCTTCCTACGGAGGTTGGCAATCATAATGGCTATTTTTATTTTAGAACTTGCTGCTCTAAACAAATCAGTCGATCTGCATTGATACCAATCACGTAGATTCTTTAACCATGAATTCTGCCTTCGGCCAACAGATCTTCTTTCTTGAGTCTTTCCCTGTATATTGAGTCTCAAAATTTCATATTTTGGTCCCTTTATCACGTGGCCTAGGTATTCCAGTTTTTTGGTTTGTATTGTGATGATTAGTTCTGTTTCTTTACCAACCCTCTCCAGCCCTCTCCAGTACTTCTTCAGGAAATTATACGTCTCATTTATTATTTGAATTTTATTTATAATTATGTTTAGTACTGATTCATTTTCTCAAGTTCAAACTGGGCATATCTATAGAAAATATGTTTGGGGAAATTGTATTGGAACCATTGGTTTGGGACTCTATGTTGAAGTGGAATATGGGGTCATTTGGAAAAATTGCTGTGAAAATTGGGATTCAGATTAGTGAAATATTGGATTGGCGAAACCTTTAATTAACGCAATGCGAAAAATCTATACCAGAGTCAAACCAGACATAACTGCCAGAGGAGCAGAGGTTATTCTCGCATTTGCAGATGATGTAGATGCAGTAGCACAGACAACACTGGAAGTTAAGGATATAGTATCGAACTTTGAAGAAGCAACACTAAGTGTAGGTCTAAAAATAAACGAAGAAAAAACTAAATACATGGTCGTATCAAAAAAGGAACGACAGCGAATAAGACAAAACATTACCATAAACGATCATAATTTTGAGGTGGTCAAAGAATTCAAATACCTAGGAGCAACAATTACCAGTGAAAACACAGGAGAACGGGAGGTTGAAATACGAATACTGGCGGGGAATAAATCATTCTTTGCCATTCAACATCTAATGAGGTCAAAGCTTCTCTCAAGGCGTGTCAAAATCCAAATGTACAAAACCATAATACGACCAGCAGTGACATATGGAAGTGAAACATGGACATTGAGAAAGAAAGAAATGAATAAGCTATTAGTATGGGAACGTAACATCCTGCGAATTATATATGGTCCTTGCAGGGACAGCGTGGCAAATGAATGGAGGAGTAGATACAACAATGAAATAGAGACTCTCTTCGGGAAAGGAAACATCGTAAGATACATAAAAGCCAATAGATTAAGATGGGCAGGCCACGTGGTACAGAGTGATGACGACAGACTGATTAGCAATGTGTTTTGGGAAAGACAAGATGGTAAAAGATCGACAGGAAGGCCTAGAAAAAGGTGAAAAGACGCAGTCAGGGAAGACCTGGAGAAGATGGAAGTAAGGCCATGGGAAATAATAGCACAGGATCGGAATCAATGGAAGGCAATAGTAAACGCGGCAAAAACTCACGAAGATTTGTAAAAGCCAATGATGATGATGAATACTTTAATTATAAATCAACATTCAGTATAGGCTTGCTTGTGTTGGTTGAGGCTAATTATAATTTTCTCTATGTTGACGCTGGTGGTCAAGGACGAATTTCTGATGGTGAAATATTCAAGAATTGTTCTTCGTACAACAACTTGCAGAATAATTGTCTGAGTCTGTCTGAAGCAGAACCATTGAATAAAAGACAACGCGAAATTACCTATTTTTTTTTTGTTGCTGATGAGGTATTTGCTTTAAGCGAAAGGCTAATGAAGCCATTTTCTGGCATTCATAATAAAGGATCGGTTCAGAATATATTTAATTATAGGTTATCGCGAGCACGTAGGTCTGTGGATAATGTAATTGTCATTGCTTTAGCAATATTCAAAGTACTTCGAAAGCCTATGTCATTAAGTTCTAAAAAAGCTACGCTAATAGTAATGACAACAGCTCATGTACATAATTTTCTACGTAAAAGATCAACCTTCTGTCGTTGTATACGTCGAAAGGAACATTTGATACCGAAAAAGATGACAAAGTTGGAGAAACAGCATACAGAACGGTTACTAATGATCCTATGTCATCCCTTTTACCTTTGAGAAACATACCAAGGAAATCCCTTACCGATGCTAAAGTGATTTGAGATGAATTATCGAATTCCTTCCAGGAAGAAGGAAGAATTTGATGGCAAGACAATTACGAGTAAACCATTTTAATGACTTTAAAAAAACAAGAAACATAAAGAATACTTACAGCGTTCTGAGTATTTCGAACTTTACCCCTACTCAAAAGAAAAATCATGCTCTTGTAAGCAATCCAGCTACTCTCGTACAGTTCTGATTGACCTCTAAAATAAAAAAAATTAAGGTAATATTATTAAATAGGTACCCACTGAAGATTCAAATTGAATTTTAAACTTTAGTTAGTTTATGTTTCCTCTTATCTTTACCATATCTTTTATTAGTATATAGAGAACAAAATTTGATGTATAATGACCTTACCCCATTTTGTAATACCATTATAGCTGTAAATTATTAAATACATATTACCCAAAGAATTACATCTTTGAAAATTCATGAACCACTCACCTGTGCCTTTACTTTTTTTTATTTTTTCTTTTTCTCTCCGTAAACGTGGATAGAAGATTTATCATTTTTATTTACACTCATCCGCTGTTATTTCTATTTTAGCAGCAATCTCTTCCCATGCATCTTTTTTTTTATTTTGTCTTAATATCTGGAATTATTTGTGACCCATAATATCTCTTTTTCCCGATAACTTTCTATTAACAGTAAACTATTCTCTTCCATCCATTCCATTTTGATACGCTTAATTTTGAAACACCTTCAAAATAATCGACTGGAAATTCGGTAAAAGATTCGCAAGCGAGTCCAAACATGAATTTACGCTATATATATTGGCGCGTTTACGTTTTTTTTATGCGAAGGCATTTTACCGACAGCCAGTGGAACGCTTCGACGTACATCTTCAACGCGTCGAGGTACGGTACGTGGTTGCATGACTCCGTCCACACTTAAGAACGCGACGGAGTTCGAGACGGTATTCGAAGCATATGTGGACGCACCTTAACCCTTTCACTCACGGCGTCCACAAATGTGGACATACATTTTTACGCGCTCAGTTGTACGAAATTATAAGAGTATGACTGTTTGCTCATGTTGTCCACGTTAAGGGACCTCTAAATATTCCTTATTCATGCACTAGACCCCATCTGTTGGCAAGTAGAAGAAACGATCAGAAAAGTTTTAGTAAGATTCTGGCCACTGTGCAGACATCTATACCGCGCAAAGAACAGTAATTTATTTTTAGACTAGGTGACTCACCCACATGTTGTAAAAATTATTATATGTTCGAAAAGGTGCATTTTTGTGGAATACGTAGTTGTAAGTGGAATAAATTGATTTTTGACTTTGTATTCTTACTGAAAAGTGACGTCCTCACTTATGGACTCTGTGAGTAAACGGGTTCTTCTAGAGTAGGTAAATATAACCTAGTCCATTCATAGCGAATGTTCACACATGGTATAGATTTAGCCTGTTCAAATGCATGGCTAGAATATAGTAGGCAAGCAACAAATTTGCAAATACCAATGCAAAGAATCTTAGATTTGGTGCACTTTCGGGCAGAAATTGCTGAAGTTCTTTTAGCTATAGAAAAAACAGTCAATAAAAAAAGAGGACGACCGCTTTCGATAAGGCCTGAACCACAGCCACCTTTACTTCCAAGCCATGAAGTAGAAATTTAGCAACAACGCGTGGTAGTCCGACTGTGGTTTGTTTTGGTTTAGCATTTCATATAGGAAGGCTTGTAAAGTTTGTTGAATTTATTGTTTTTTTAACTTTATTCGAATGTTTTATTTGTAAATTGTGTTTAAATCAATTAGAAAATATTAATATAAGTGAAATTTCATTAAAGTTAGAACTTTTAGAAGATTTTTAACGACAATTTAAAAGGCAAGTATAAATATAACCTACAAAACAAACTGAAAATAATAATACTTTTGCTTCTTGTTACAAAATATGTAAACTAAAAACAACAATAATAATACTTTTGTTTTTTGTTACAGATGCTCTGGCATTGTTGTGTACCTGGTTGCAAAACCAATTATGCCAGTACTTTAAAAACGAAACAGGCAGAAAGTATGTTTTTGTTTCCAAAAGATCCCCAAAGAAGGTATACTGGGTTATGCTCTACTCATAGAGAAGGCTATACAATTACCAAATCTTCCGTAGTATGTACCAAACATTTTCATGAAGATGATATTCAGCGGACTGAACAACGAGAAGATAAAGATGGAAATGTACACATTGAAAAATATTTCCCAAATTAAAAGGCTGAATTCATAATATATTTGAAAAAGCCAGTTCGTAATATATTTCCTGAAGTACCATCATATGTAACTGTTCATCGTACTAAAGAAAGAAGGAATCCCGAAGACAGAAGAAACTTTTTGCATAAGAAGAGGGAACAAGAGATAACATAATTATGTCAATTAGACTTAGACAATTATCCCATTGAAAAACTGGACAAGTAAAATTACAAGTGACTGTGTATATTTCTATGTATTAAACATTAATCAGTTGGAACACAAGTGTGATAATATTTGTGTTATATGTAGTGTAATAGTTAGCAGTAATTTTAGTGTAATCGTCAATGTAGGTAAGAATAGATTAAGTGGTAATGATTTGAAATGGATTTTACAATATAGTAAATTAACAAGATGGTCACAATTCGAGAACTTACTTTCTCATTTAGATCTGCTATTTAGATAAGTGATAACAAATTTGAGTATTACATTCAAAAATCTTTTGAGAATATAGGCTATTTTAAATCGATATACAAGTTATAAATGGTATGTTACATTCAACACATTTTTCATGTATACCTCTTTTAACTTGGTCTATATGACAACAAACCTATTCATATTTAAAATTGCTACTTTTGTATATCTAAGTATGAAAATTCAACAAAAGTTATAAGTAAATAGTAAAATATTTAATTTTCAATTAGATTAATTTAGAACCATATTTATATTGTGTCTGATTTCTTAGGATGAATTTTTTAATCATAATAGTTACACTAAGTTTTTACTTAGCACAAATTTTATATCTTTTGTATTTTTAATAATCTTTTTAAATGTCCTGTTAATGTATTGTGTTATTTATATGCTTAGGTACTTAATATTTAAAATTTCTAGAGATTCTTGACTGCATTTGATTGTAAGATTAACTGTTTGACACTGTATTTTAAGTGCAATAAATTTTACTCTAGTGATTATTTTATTGATAATATAACCTAAATAATAATAAAACTTTATATATATTTACTAGGTATATATAAGGTTTTATTAATTTAATTTCCCTAAAAATATTTCTGTAATGAATTGAAGTTTTCAAAATATCAGTTTCCTAAAATTCAAATTAGTTTAATTTTCTGGTAGACCTTAGAGCTGATTATCGGACTACCGACGTCATAGAATGCGGTGTTGCCTTTTTTACTTCATGGCTTGGAAGTAAAGGTGGCTGTGCCTGAACCCAAAAACACCTAAAAGAAAAAACATTGAAGTACGTCCAGTAAAGGAAGTAAGATTGGACAATGTAGGACATTTACCTTCTATTCATAAATTAAAAAATGCTTCGCGTTGCAAGAAACCCGGATGCAAGGGAAAATCTCCTACATCTTGTCTCAAATGCAAAGTTCATTTATGTTTGACCAATATTAACAATTGTTTTGTGGAGTACCACAGTATATAAATCATGTATAATGTACATTGAATAAATATTATCATTTTTCTCATTATTCATTTTTTCTCTAACCTACAGTTTTTTTACCCCGTTATCTCACAATGTCCTCATGCGTGGACATGCTATTTTTCAAAAATGGAAATACTTTTTGACTTGGAATAAACTCCATAAATCTTAAATAAATTCAAGTAACCAATATTCAAAATTTCAAATTTTTAGGCTGAGTTTAAAAAAATCATGAGCGAAAGGGTAAGGAGATATTCGTTTGTTGAATCGTGGACTCTCACAGACGCTACCTCTAAGAAAATTATATAATAAGGTTTTTTAAATGTGGCTTTATCGTAGAATCCTGAAATATCCTATACCGACAACGTCACTAACCAGAAGGTTTTATTAAGAATGCAAAAAGGGAAAGAGTTGTTAACCACAATAAAAACAGTCAAAATTAAATACCTTGGTCACATTATGAGGAACAGCTAAAGATATGGGTTGTTTCAATTAATTATTCAAGGAAATGTAGAAGGAAAACGGGGACCAGAAAGGCGAAGACTTTCCTGGATGAAAAATCTACATACGTGGTTCAACACAACAACCACAAATCTTTTCAGAGCCGCCGTTTGCAAAATACAGATTGCCACGATGATCGCCAACATCTGAAACGGATAGGCACTACAAGAAGAAGAGGAAGAAGAAGACCATCTCAAACAAACCACAGAGCTTATGGAATCAGGCGCAGACTACAAAATTAAAAACATGGGACAAAACTTTAACATTTTTTTGGCAATCGGGCTTATGTGCCTATCAACATAGCAGGAAAAACTTTAGCATTGGTAACAATAGTTTTGGAGTTGTGCAACAGGTCTTCTACCCAGGAAGCATGGTATACATCACGAACATAATATGGGAAGAGGTAAACTTAAGTAAAATACTTTTAAAAAAGCAAAAAGAAGGAC
The DNA here is from genome assembly GCA_918026665.1 of Diabrotica balteata. Lineage (NCBI taxonomy): Eukaryota > Metazoa > Arthropoda > Insecta > Coleoptera > Chrysomelidae > Diabrotica > Diabrotica balteata. Next base: position 33,654,819 of record OU898280.1, on the reverse strand, counting down.
ATATCAATAAAGATAATGGTATAAAAAAACGTTGTACTCCTAGTTCTAATGTATATAACTGAGAGATGGGTATTTAATTCAAGGGGAAGTGTCTGAACCTGTTGAAACAAATATTGGGTTGCGCCATAGAGACCCTATCTTATGTATAGTGTTTAATCTGGCTCTGGAAAAAGCAATAAGTATATCACAAATCACAAACACTGGTTCAATTTATAATAAATTAGTCCAAATCCTGGCCTATGCTGATTATATCAATATTGTTGGGAGAACGGAAAACGCTGTACGAGAGGCGTATGTAGCAATAAAAGAATCAGCTACAAAAATAGGTTTAATGTTAAACACCAACAAAACGAAGTATATGAAAATAAGCACGCAACCACAAATCATACGAACACTTGTTATAGAAAACGATGTCATCGAAGCAGTGAACGAATTTGTATACCTGAGAGCGTTCCTTAACACTGAAAATGATACTACCGTAGAGATAAACAGCAGAATTTATACGGCCGACAGATGCTATTTTGGGCTTAATCTTCGCCTTTAATCTACAATTATATCGAGAAATACAAAAATAAATCTCTACAAAACAATAATACGCCCAGTTCTAACATATGAATCCGAGACCTGGACTCTAACAAAAAATAATGAAAACATTTGCGTTGTTTCGAAAGGAAAGTAAAAAAGGGAGCAGTGAATGACAATGGAGTCATACAACTTTGAACTTTATAGAATATAGCAGGAACCTGATATGGTAAAACATATTAAGATAGGACGGTTGAGGTGGATGGGGCATGTAATGCGGATGAATTAAAATGACCCGGCTTAAAAAACGATTTTTAATAGACCCATTGATTATAGAAGACGGGGAAAGAGAGAAATATGGAAATACGTGCTTGGCGGAGGAAGGCGATGGATAGGGACGACTGGAGAGAAATTCTTGAGAAAGCTAGAGCCCACGCAGGCTTGTAAAGGCAGAATGATGATGATGATCGGTATCTATTTAGATAAAACAGATTATTTAGAGCTAATAATTTAGATACAACAAATACAACGAAATAGTCGAAGCCAAAATTTAGGCTAAGACGTCAGGGAACAGCTAATTCCTAATGACAAGAAAATCCTAAAAATCTTAAAGGAACACTCTTGTCAACTGCTAAATGACCAATCCAATAAACATAGAAGTACATACAGCTGAATTAGAAGACCAATTCCCGATATACGAAAAAGGGACACAGGCAACTAAACAACTTAAAATATAAGACATTAGGAAGAGACGTTATACTTGCTTAAGTGTAACGATTATCAATTGACCAGATATTCACAATACCGCAGATAAAGGAAAAATTCTGACAGTTTGATCGTAAGCTTTATTAGAAGTTCATATTATTTAAACAGGAATTTAATAGAGTATGCAGTGTTAGACTGTGGATAGCCATGCAAAAACTTTCAAAAAAAAAACAAGTCAACTTAATACGAATATGTATAGAAGGGGTTCGATGTACGGTGAAAGTTGGACAACAATCCTCAGAGACATTTGAAATAAATAATGGACTAAAACAGGAGAATCAATTATTACCACAACTCTTTAACTTAGCTCTGGAATGCAAAATCAGAAGTAGTAGAAATAGAAGAATACCACAGTATTCCATCTAACAGACTTAAGAAATCTAACAGACTTAAGATGAAAGAGACTTTCGTCAGGTTCGAGAAGGAAGCAAAGAAGATGGGGCTGCTAATTAATAAAAAAAAAAACTAAATATATGCATATCAGCCGCAAGAAGCTAAACAGAGATAGAATCGGACATAACATCATTATCGATGACTTTAACTTTGAGCGTGTGTGAGAATTTAGTAGTTTCGAACAACAATAACTAAAGAAAATATGGAATCATAAAAAAATATATATAATAAAAGTCGGGAACAGATGTCTATTGTCTATTCCCTTCAAAAAAATTGATAGAAATAACAAGACATACAAAGATACAAATATATAAAACAGTTATAGTGTGACCCCTAATAAAGAAAAATCGTAAGGAAGATATTTAAGCCTATGGTTGATGGAGCAGATGGACAATATAGGATAAGATTTAGCAGAGAGCTAGAAGAACTATGTCTAAATGCTATCATATAAAAAGATATAAACCTGAGAAGATTCCAATAGGTAGCATACGTTAGAAGATATTCTGACGAAAGAATAGTATTAATTCTGGTATGGGAAGAAGCCACCAACTGCTAGAAGACCATGCGGTTAAGACCTCGATTAAGTCCTTAAATGGACTAGAACATCATCAGGTAATTCGGCATTCATCGAACGTGAATTGAGTAAGAAACTTGAGGACGGCTATAGTGGAAACGGACTTCGTCAAGGCTCTTCACACTCGAAAAGCTTAGCCTGGATAAGCAGTCCACCATCTTACTGGTCGGGGAGGGACTTCGTCAAGGCTATTCAGCTGCGCGGAAATCTTCTGCCAACGAGAGGCATCCCTTCAAACCCACCACATGAAAGACGGTGCCGGAAGGGATGCGAACGTAATGAGAGCCTTTCACACGTTCTACAAAAGTGCCCCGCAACACACTGGCATCGAATAAAGAGACACGATCAGCTCGTTACGTATTTACGAAAGGCAGCTGAAAAGAAAGGGTGGACTTGCGAGGTTGAGCCGCGGATAAGATGCACCGACAGGACTCTGAAAATACCTGACCTTGTCGCACATCTGGGTGAGCAGGTAATTGTCGTGGACGTTACCGTCAGCTGGGAGGGTCCTGAACCCCTTAGTACAGCCGCTGCCAATAAAACAGCGCTGTACACTGAGCCTCGATTCCTTCAGACTATGCAGATCCGATATCCAGGGAAACAAATTTGCATGGCACCTCTAATCGTGGGTGCTCGCGGAACATGGCGGCAGTCAAATTCTCGTGTCATGAGAATTTTTAACCTATCAAGGTTTATTAAGATCAAGATTAACAAAAACGATAAAAATTCGGAAGTTACAATATTTCGGTCATGTAATGAGACATCCAGAGAGATTTAACCTTCTTCTTCTTCTTCTTCTACTTTTTGTAGATCTTTCGATCTGTTTAATTCTGAAGCTGCCTCTGGTTAATTTCTTGGGAGGTAGATTGCCAACTATCCCTCCATCTTTTAGGTGGTCTTCTGGGGGGTCTTGAACCAGGCGGATTGTTTTCTAGTTCAATTTTTGGGAGTCTATTCTCATCCATTCGTCTTACATGGTTGTACCACATCCTCTTGCGCTGTCTTCCCCATCTTACAATATCTTGAATTTTGCACTGCTCTCTAATGTTTGTATTTCTCACTCTGTCCCTTCTTGTTTTCCTCATTATTGTTCTTAGGGTTTTCATTTCGGCAACCCTCAGCATCTGTTTCGTTTTGTTGGTATCTTCGCGCACTTCTATGCCATATGTCATGATCGGTCGTATGCAAGTCTTATAGATTCTAATTTTACTATCTGTGCGCATATACGGATTAGACCAGACTATCTCCCGCAGACATCCTGACAGTGCAGATGCTTTGTTGATCTGACTCCTCAGGTCCTTTACTGGGTCATGGGTGCTTGATATATCTATGCCCAGATATCTGAATTGCATCACCTGTTCTATGGGGTTGTCCTCAACCACTAACTTACATCTGAGCGGATCTTTTGCTATTGTCATACATTTAGTTTTGTTGGTAGAGATGTTCATATTTAATAGTCGGCTTGTTTGAAAGAACTGAAAGAGCTGCCTTTGGAGATCATCTTCTGATTCGGCAATAATTGCTGCATCGTCTGCGTAGCACACCATACCAATTCTTTTGTTGCCCATTCTATATCCGAGATTAAGAGATGTTACTTTGTTGATAATTTTGCCCATGAGAAGATTAAACAAGAAGGGGCTTAAACTGTCGCCTTGTCTAATTCCTCCCGGTGTTGGAATATTTTCAGTGAATTCGTCTCCTGCTCTAACTTTGGTTACGTTGTTGTTATTTAGGTTATGGAGTATCTTTGTTATACTGGTCGGTGTTTCATTTTCTATTAATATATTTAGAATGTCTCCCAGGCGAACTCTGTCAAATGCCTTCGTCAAATCAATGAAGCAAATATACGCTGGCATGCCGAACTCTATAGCTTTTTGTTTTATTTGTTTTATTACAAATACTGCGTCTGTTATAGACCGCCCTTTTGTAAAACCTTGTTGTTCTTCAGCATTAGTGATTTGCTTTTCCAATTTGTCCTTGAGAATACCCGTGAAAAGTTTCATTGTTGTATTTAAGAGGGTTATTCCTCTATAGTTTTGTGGGCAGGTTTTTTGTCCTTTTTTAAATATGGGGATTGTGATACTATTATGCCATTCCTCTGGTGTTTCTGTTTTGTTTAATATTTTGTTAAATAGTTGTGCCAGTTTACTTGCAAGTTCCGGGCCTCCATATTTTAAAAGTTCATTGGGTATACCATCCGTTCCCGGTGATTTTCTGTTTTTTAGCTTTTTGATCTTTGCTTCTACTTCTTCGTCATTGATTGTAGCACTCACATCTGTTTCGCCTTCGTTTATATTCAGCGTTTCTTCAGCATCATATAGCTCTTTAAAATGTTGTTGCCATGTTTCTATAGGTACTCCTTTGGTCTGCACGAACTCGTTAACTGGTTTTTTCCTGTTGCGGAGCATTTTCCATACTTTCTTTTGGGCACCATATAGGTCGTAGTCCATGTCGCAAGTGAATTTGGTCCAATGTTCTCTTTTGATTGATTTTATTCTGGCGTTTACTTCGTTTCTTATTTGGACATATTCTGCATGAGCTTCTTCCGATTGCGTGCTTTTATATCTCAGGTAGCATTTGCGTTTTAATTCAGAGAGTTCTTTTACCTCTTGGCAAAACCACGGTTTGGTGTGGTTTGTCGCTCTCGTGTTAATTTTACGCTTACCAATCGCTTCTTCTGCTGCTTCGTTGATGCATTTCTTAATTTTTTGCCAAGTATCTTCTACTCCCCATTCGGGTTTTAAGTCGATCTCTTTTAGTTTGTTGGTAATCCTGTTCTCATAGAGCAGTTTTGTACTCTCTATTGCTAGCGACTCTATATTATGTTTTTCGATGAACATTGGGGGTTTTCTGTTTCGTTGCGGACGTTCTAGTAGCATCTTGCATAAAACAAGGTTATGATCAGTCCCCAGGTTAGCAGATGTTAGTGCTCTGACATCAAGTACTTGTGACGGAGTTATCGCTCGATTTGTGATTATAAAATCTATCATTGATCGCTGGCCTCGATTATTGTTAAAAGTTTATTTATGTTGGTCTTTATGAGGAAAGTATGTATTGTTGATTCTCATTTCATTTCTAGCGCAAAAGTCTATTAGTGCTTCGCCGTTTTCATTAATTATTTCTTCGTTATACTTTTGTTTTATACCTGGTATGACAACGTTTCCGATCCGTGCATTAAGATCCCCGAGTACGATAATTTTGTCATTCGTATTTATGTTATCTACGACGTTTTGTAGTTGCTGATAGAAATTTTCAGTTTCTGCTGTTGGCTTAGATATGTCTGGGGCATACGTGCTTATCAGGTGTGTTGTGATGTTACGCATTTTTATAGAGATTTTTAATAATCTATCGTTGATGTATTCGATATCTTCGATGTTTTGCGTGTATTTATCGTGCAGCAAAATTCCAACTCCTGAATGCGCTCTTTCTTGTTTAGCTTTCCCGCTGTATATGAGTATAAATTCTCCGTATTTTGATGTTCCTTGGCCTTTTTTCTTTGTTTCGGAGATTCCGCAGATGTCAATATTGTGTTTCTTCATTTCTATTATGATCTCCTGGTCTCTTCCGTTCCACGACGTAATGTTCCAGCACGCGATTCGTGTGATGGGGTCTTTAGGTTTTCGTTTACTAATTCGTTTTTCCATTGTCATAGCGTGTGTCGTCATCTGATATTTCCGTCCGGTATCCGAGGCTGAATCTTCAGTTCTGTGTGATTTAACCTTCTACACCTTATAATACAGGGTAATATCGACGGGAGGAGAGGCCCAGGCCGACGAAGAACATCCTGGCTACGAAATCTCCGAGAATGGTATCAAGAAACCACCTTTAATTTATTTAGAGCCGCCGTGAATAAGGTTATTATTGCCAATATGATCGCCAACGTTCGATAATCGGACAGGGCACTGAAAGAAGAAGAAGATCAAGGTTTGACGTCCGCAATCTCATCACTAAGGCAATTATGGGCAGCCTCCATATTCATAGTCATTTTATGAGGTCCTAGCATAAATGACTTGAACATTATTTTTCGAGTATCACACTCCGGCTTCTTTCTATCGTGGGACCAATGCTCGTTTAGGTTAGGGATTTTATCAACTTGACGAGATGTTCGTGTTGTCCTTATATGTCTGTGCATGTCCCAATTTACTAACTTTTAATTTACATGTATTTACTATCTTTACTATTTTTAAAACTTTTATTTCAGCCCTATTGGCTAATTTTTCCTTAAAACTCCCACGTTAGTGCTTGGCGATGGTTTTTGCTATGGGGGAGGGTGGTCGGCACGTTTGATTTTCATCTGGTCAAAAAACGGACCAAAATAGGGCCATACGCTGCTGATCTGTTACTTTCCGGATCAGAACGGGAAGGAACAGACCAGCAGGAAAACACCAGTTTTCGGATGACGGGGGTTGGTTACATGATGACTGTAGCCACCCAACCAGGCATCGCCTGGTCTTCACACCAAAAGAGGATATGGCTCTGTACTGATGGCCAAAAAGCTAGAGAGATTGCTCAAGCCAGAGTCGAATGGAGGCATGTTGTCATGTCGTAAGTAAAAATGTAGTTACTGCAATAAAAATTAAAGGACTACAGTGGGTAGGAATATGGCCAGAGTAAAACAAAGCAACCTGCAATACGTACTTTATTGGCTAGATTCAAGAGAACTAGACGTTGAAGTAGACCAATGTTGAGATAATCGGATGGTGTGGCTAGGGATACCAGGAAAGTATCGTGTATGGCAAAATACTACTAGGTTGAACATAATAGGACCGACTGGATAAACAGGCTCAGGAAGCTCGAGGCTTAAATAGAACCATAGCACCGTTGATAATGATAATGGTGTATTTACGTATGCATTTCATAAAATCTATTTTGCATCATCAAAATAGATTTTATTTACAGTTTTTAATAAAACTATGCTTATTTGAATATTTTATAAATTTATTTCTATCATTATATGCACATTGACACATTTATATAGATATTTTTTTTATGAAAACCTAATTATGTTTACTTATTCTCAAAGAAAATCTAGTAAAATTTAATTTTCACTCTTTACTGTTAATAAGACAACGCGTGAAATGCAAATGAAGACCTCGGTGCAAGAACCGGGCAAGTCCATTTTTAACTGAAATTGAGTTATTGCATTCAACATAGAAAATTTTAAGTTGCGCATATTTTAGTACAAGAATCGGATAAATTCAACGAATATTCATTAAGTTAGCATAGCAAAGGATTTATCCGATCATCCATTACGGTGCAAGACTCAGGCAAGTCCAAAAGATATCTGATTTTAGCACCGAAATGGTGTAGTGTTTAGGTATTTTGTTTTCAGTTGTGAGAATTTGTTAGAAAGAACAGGTTGTAATTTTGTGTTTAGTATAATACGTTTTATAATGTCGTCGAAATCAGAAATCGAGAGCGATCCTTTTCAAGATTTGGATAGTGAATATGCTCCGAGTGATTTGGATCAACCTAGTACAAGTCGTGGATCGAAAAGAAGGGAAATTAAAACAAAAAAGCGAGTTCGCAGACGTTTGGATCGGACAACATTAACAGAGAAGAGAGGTAGAAAACGAGTAAGAAACGAAAGTGCGTGGCAAAGAAATGTAAGAAAATCGTTTAAAACCTGCCGAGAGGAGTATCTGAATTCAGTTAAAAAGGTTCTACCTAAAAGAACAGTGGAAATACGATGCACTTGCCGACTTAAATGTTTTGACAAAATTGACGAAACGAAAAGATTGTCTATTCTCTCCTCTTTTAACGAATTAGGAAATAAAGAGAAGCAAGACTTATGTTTGGATGGATGGATTTCTTTAAAACCAGTGTAAAAGAAAACGGCCAAAATCAGGACAAAAAAATCCGAAAGAAGTTATATTTTCATACAAGGTATGTTTTAGTAGTTGTTTTTTACATTACTTTATTTTAGTTAGTATTTTTTCAACAAGAATTTTATTAAATCAGAACATTAATAAGTTTAAATTTAATAGTACTACATAGTTTACAAACAAAAAATTGTTAACTTTTACAGATTTATTACCAGTCTCTTACATAGTTAAGAGTTATTTTTTGTGATAAGCCTAATCTTGATTCGAGTAAATAGAATCCAACATTAATATACTATTATGTTACTTAATGTACATAATGTACATGATGTTAGAAATGTAATATTAATATTACAATATAATGTTATACTAATAATATTGTGTTTTGTTACAGATTTGTTTTGGACATACTGAACATAAAGTCTGTAAAAAGGCGTTTTATGGTATTCATGGCGTGACCAAACATCGAGTTGATCGTCTTGCTTCATCACTGAAAACTGGGATATCCCCCCACCTGATATGAGAGGAAAACACATGGATCGACCTAACAAGATGCCAGAGGAAATAGTGCTGAACATAAAAAGTCATATAAACAGCTTCCCAAAGCGGAGTTCCCATTATAGCCGGGGAACAAATGATTTCAAGTTTTTTCTGCCTACAGAGTTAAATATTTCGAAGATGCATAAGCTGTATTTGGAGAAGTATGAAAATGAAGTTTACCAGGAATTAAAAAAGAGCGAAGAAGCCCATCCAAAAGTGACCTACGACTTCTACAATCGCAGTTTTGTATTAAATCATAATATCAGTTTCGGAACTCCGAGGTCTGACACATGTCAAACTTGCGACAGATTACAAAATCTTATACTTGCCGAGATAGATCCTGAAGAGAAAAAAGCACGTCTGACTGAAAAAGATGTTCATATTCGTAAATCTGAGGTATTTTACAAAAAATTAAAAGAAGTTACCATTCTCAGTAAAGAAGATGAATCAATCAAAGTATTATGTTTCGACTTCCAGCAGAATTTGCCTTTACCCCATGTTCCAGCAGGAGATGTGTTTTGCAAAAGGCAACTTTGGGAATATAATTTTTGTATTCGATCGGGAAAATTGGGCACGTCAACTTTTTACATGTATGATGAGCAGACCGCTAAGAAAGGAAGTAACGAAGTCAAATACTTTCTTGATCATTATATAAACACATATTTGCCTGGTTCAGTAAGAAAGCTATACATTTTTTCGGACAATGCATTTGCACATAACAAAAATCAAACGTTAGTGAAATATCTGTATACTTTGGTAAATGTAAATAAAAAATTAGTCAAATACATCACCACTATCCCGAACCAGGGCACAGTTTTCTACCATGTGATAGGTCATTTGGACTCATAGAAAAAAATAAAAGGAAGAAGGAAAGAATATATCTACTATCAGAATGGATAAAGTTAGTTGAACAAACTTCGAAAAAATTTAAGTTAGTTCCTGTAGACCAAGAATGATCCTAAACTTTTCTGACCATTTTAAACAACTCTTTAAATCAGCCCCCAAAGGGCCAAAAAAAGAAAAGTTTGCTATATCAACCTATAGGTTAATGAGGTATACAAAAATTATCAGTTCATCGAATGTTCTGTAAGTTTGGGATTTGTTGTTTTAACAAATTTTTTTATGAACCCAAAAGGAGATATTATTGCATTCGCCATGCCTAATAATAAAGCATACTCGAAGCCCTTGGACATAAACCCTAAAAAAATTAAAGATTTAAGAGACTTAGTACGAAAATATGTACCTTTAAATGACCAAGGGTATTACAACCGTATGTTTGAAAATATTATGCTGAATAATGCCGAAGACCTAAATTTTGGAGATGAAAACGAAGATCCTTATGAAGGTAGTGTTAGTGACTCTCCTTATGTTTAAAATAATTATTTGATTATTATATTTTCATTTTAATTAAAACGTATCATTTGCAATAAAGAATCCAAAACAGTACATTGTTTCATTTTTATTTTTAACACGCGGGATTTTTGGAACAAAAAACAGGTAAGTCCATTTTTTCAAAACAAAATTGTTGCGTCTACAATATGAATTAAAAGTAATGATTAAATAAATAAGACTTGTCTAATGTTCCTCTAGAAGGATTTATTTAATTAAGTATAATTTATTCACATTTTCTAAAAATATTAAGTTTTTTTCGATTTCCCAACAATTTAGAAAAGTGGAGTTGCCCGGTTCTTGCACCGAGGTCTTCAAATTATCTTTAAAACATTTGTTGAACATTTATTATTATCTCACCTTCCGATTATAACGTAAATTATCTCGTTTGTTATGAGCATAGTGTGGAAAATTACTCGAGCATAAAATTTCTGAGTTAAGTTTCCTTGCACAATTATACAATTAAAATTAATTTAACAACAGAGTATATTATTTAGATATAGTGATTAAACGATACACTTTAGTAAATTAAACAATAGTTAATTTAATTTTAGTTAGAACAAATGTTTTACATTTTTATTGTGTATTCTTAGATTCAAAAACTTGTTCAACACCAACTGGTTAATACTCTTACATAATATGTTTTGAGCTAACCAGTTTACCAACTCGTGTATTCTTTTAAGAGCGCAACTAACTTACTTGCTTTAATATATTTCCCTTGAGATTTTTTTTATTAGAGATACATTGTAGCCAAAAGTAAACTAACTGCACACTAAATATATTATTGTAGATAAATAAAGGCAGAGAAAAAAAAAGAAGAAAATCTATCTATTGTATACATAAAATTTGTCACTTTGTAATACGTTAAAGTAGTTTTTAAAAAATATTTGTTTCTTGCATTTTAAATGTAACATACCGATTTGTCTGTCTATTGTTAACATAGGTATTGGTTTTACTCAGTATAAAGTTGTCTTTGTTAACATATTTGTAACCTAATCGATAAGACTGGTAAACACACAATTTGCTGCCGGAAATTTTTTTACTGTTTGTAGGTAATTTGGGTCTGCTGAATCCAAAAATGCCACCAGATTTGCTCCATTACATCGTTTTCAGGAAATACAACAGATCACATTTCTAACATATAGCGTAATTTAACGCAGCACTAACTACATATATGTAGTGCTGCTACCAATTAAATAAACAAAACCCTAATAAAAAGTAAGATATTTATTGTGCAATAATGTACTTAAAAAAATCATTACATATCTGCCAAAAAAACCTAATTTTTCATCTAACCTAACCAGCATCGCAGTACAAATCTGCTATTCAGCGTCACCTAAAACTTCCTTTTATATGATTGTCTTGCAAAAGCTTTAAAAGGACGACCCCTTTGAAGACTCCAGCAGTAATCCGCCATCATGTGAGTGTCCCATCTTCGCTGATACCTGTATTCCATCGTTTTGATATCTTGGTGGAAGCGTTCCCCTTGTTCCTCACTAAGGTCACCAAGATTTTCTGAGAAACGGTCTAAGTGGCTGTGAAGGTAATGAATTTTAATACTCATATGTCAAACGTGTTTGTAAAAACTGTTGAGCATTTCTTCCACTATATCCCGGTAATTTTCCGATTTATTGTTTCCAAGAAAATTTTGCACAACTTTCACAAAAGAGCATCATGCAGTACATTCAATGTCAGTCATCGATTCTATAAAATGCGAATCTTTTATAAGTTGTCGTATCTGAGACCCATCAAATATTCCGGCTTTCAATTTTTCTTTACTAAATGCAGGGAATTTTCTGGACAAGTATTCAAACAAGGACGATTCTGGTCTAGGGCCTTTACAAATTGTTTCATTGGCCCTAGTTTAATGTAACGGAGGTAATATTATTTTCTCTCGGTCGACCAATGCTTCTCCTTGAACTAAAGCATCTCTGGGATGCCATTTTCTTTTACTCCAGTGTTGGTCCTTAGCCCTGCTATCCCAAAGACACAGGAAACGAGGATATTTTGCCACCTTGTTGTCCCAGGAGAAAGTTCACCATCTTAAAATCAACACAGATCGCCCACTTATGTTGATCATACTTGATGTTTTTTAGCACCAGCGAAATTGTTTCATATTCTTCTTTCATTTGTGTAAAGTACCCAATGATATACTTCCATATTTATTGCCAATATGTAGAACGACAAACTTTAAACTTGGTTTCGAACTGTCGATAAAAAGACACCAGTGATCTGGTGTATATTCCGATACACCCATTTTGTCTAACAGTCCTTTAATATTATTACAAAAAAACATATCATTTTGCTGAGAAAAAAAAAGTCAAAGGATCTTTTCCTCTATTACAGTAGTATGTAATTTTGGTGTCTAGGCGAAGAATATTATTTTGCTTTACTCTGGAGCCAAGCAACTCGGAAGAATCCTTTGGAAGGTTCAAATTTTTGATAAGATCATTTAGCTTTTTTGAGTAAAGAGCTCAGGACGTGTTGACTCCTCTTCATAATCAATGTCGTCTTCCTAAAATCTATTATTGTGTAGTCCATCAGATAACGTTTCGACAATATCCTCTGGTAACGTAGGTAGACAGCTAAATATTGGAATGGGTATCTGTTCAAGCTGATATGGAATTGGTCTTATTGCTGAATCCAGGTTAGGATATGTCCACGTATGTTGATTGTTACGATTAATGCCCTTTATATTCACAAGACAGAAATAACAAACGTCAAAATGAGTTTTTGTTTCCCTTCATACCAATGTACACCAAACTTTAAACATTTTTCGTTGTCTTTACGTCCACTGTCGCAAGTTTTTTAGACAAGTTTTGCACAGTACATGTGGAGCCCAGGATTTACATTGATCTCCTAAATGAACAGCAAAATAGGCTTGATATGCTCTTTTTATAAAATCACAAACTGATTTTCTACTTTCCTTTACAATGTACTCGACACATATGTAGCAAAAAACGTCCGGGTTATTCACACAACAACGCCTGCTTGTAGAAGCCATGGTTTTCAGGTGTCAAAAACAAACTCTTGCAATGAAACTCAAGTTCAAACTAAATTTTAAAATAGAAGGCAATTGACTTTGTAGGGATTTATTAAAACCGTTTTAGAGAAAATACTATTTACTTATCGGACAATAGTTAAAAAGCAATTAGCACTAATTTCAAGTTATGGGCATTTCCAAAAAGCACACTTTAATTAGAAGTCATTAGTATGTATTTGTATTAGAATTTGTTAAGTTGGTTTACAAACATATTGCAGTTATAGTGATGGAATATACAGAAATGTAAGAATATTTAAGTATTTGATGAGTATATTATATATCGAAAACTAGAGCTGATACAAAGAAAAGGTTTGTATTTTTCGAATCAGTACAGATGAATTAACCAAAATCAATTAATTTTTTTTCGTCAGCAAGACAAATTTTTTTTTGTTGGGCTGTGAATATTCATGGAATTGTATATTGGTTTTAAAGTCCATTTAAGAACAATTGGTGTTTGAACGTATGAACGAAAAAGGTTGTTTGAAAGCAGTCGGGAATTTAGACTTCCTAGAAAATGTTTTAAAGTACTTACGACTGGGAAACTTGAAGACGTTGGAGTGAAGAAAGAGGCATACTTGTTTTGACCAATGAAAAGTAAGAAAAGTTATTGATGGAAAGACTTTGGTTAAGTTAACTTAAGCTTAACTTAAGTTAAGCCAAGAGAGTTTTTGGAATGAAAGAAAACGACATTAAGTAGAGAGACAGTGTAGAGGGTTGATTCCCGATAGCTGAAAGGAGCAGTTTGTGTTTAAGAAAAAAAAGAAAAAAAAGTATGGGTTTTCGTTAACCATAAGCCTTGTAGGTATCCGTAAAAGTAACAGGTACAAAGTAACATTTTTTGAAAAGTTAAAATTAAATTCAGTAAAAAGTGATTGTGAAACAGTTGTAAGTACTTACATAATAATATCCGACATTATAAATAAAAATTGTTCCAAGGTATTCGGATATACTTCTATACTTCCGTCTAACAATATTCTCCGTTGCGAGGACTTCCGTTTCATCGACGCTTAAAGACTTCAGTGTATTTTGACAGAAACTTTTACATAAACAATTTTGTAATATTTTAAAATTATTTCCTGCAACCATAATTTTTTATTATACCCATATTGAGTAACTTTCTATTTTAAAATAACTTGCGGTATTTTTTTATATGCTTTTTATATTTAATTACTTATTCTTTTCATAGATTGTTTGTTTTTTTTTGCAATTTATGCTCTCATCAAAATTTGTGTTTATTTGTTTGGTAGAAAAATTTTTGTAATATATATTTTATTTTTGAATTTTATTTATCCATGAGCTTCCTAGTCATATGTCGCTATGTTACCAAATCCAACGGTAACTTTAATATTGCATAAGAAACAATGTAAAGTAAATTTAAACAATTAATTGTTAACGGCTTTTTACCCTTATATTTAGTGGCTCCATTCATTTTTCAACTAGACACTGATAATGGAATTTGAATTTCGAAAATGTTTTGTCGTTTGTTTAACACAGCCCGTTTGGGTTTTTAGATATATACCTTTTACAAAGGATTTTAAGAATATTTTTTAATATATGGTATACAGCCAAGTACAGGAACGTAGATTCCTTGTCTATCTTAGTTTAATATCTGCTACAAATGGTTGATGATCATATCCAATATCTGCCCCAGGATATGTAGTGACTTTTTTGACGGCATTTCGGAAACGCTCATTTACAAGTATATAGTCTATTTTATTTATTGAAGACTTAGGGTTATTGCCATCATCAAATGGGACTTTCCAAGTGTACAGTCGTCGCTTGGGTAGTTTACCCAAGCAGGTCTTTGCAATCAGGATATCGTTTTCTTTACAAAATTCATACAATCTCTGTCCTCATCGTTAGGTTGTCCTAAACCAGAAGGAACTACAGTCTGATCTCGTCGACCTGGCCCAATTTTTGCATTGAAGTCGCCTATAATATATAAAATTTCGTATTTATTAAGTTTCTGTAAGTGGTATTGGATCTGATTATACAACTTCTCCACTTCATCGTCATATATTGTATCCAAAGTCGGAGCATAGATTGGAAGTATCTTAGTTTTAAATGGTTAAGTATTTATTTAAAGTAATAATATTCTAGCCGAGACTCGTACGAAATTGGTCACATAGTTACTTAGTTGTAATGTTACTAATATACCTACACAATTTTTGTGATGCGGCTTTTCTGTGCTGTTACCGAAATAATATAATACACTTCCGTCCTTTTTACAAGATCCTGACTCTGGCCATATCATTTCACTAATTTCCAGTAGGTCTGTTTTTATTCTTTTCATGTCTTGAATTGCGTTGTCACGTTTCCCAGCTGGAAATAGACTTGCACATCCCACGTGCACATTCTTAAATTATATTTCTTAATTTTTCGGATTTCTTTACGAGGTTTTTGCATGTTTACGACCTGAAAGGCCTCATGGTATAAATGTTTCTCCTCTCCTGCAGAATATGGCCTCCTCTTTTCATGATTAGTAACGGTTTGCAATAGCAGTGTCAATTCTATGGTGATTTTCTTATGGGTGCTCTATGAGCTGTAAATGCAGTGGTTCATTATTATATTCAAAAATGGTGGTCAAGTTAAACATTTAATTTAATTGTAAAAATAAATTGTCTCAGCTATGATTGCAGAAACTCAAAAAACTTTATATTGCTGAACAGAGGACTAAAATCCCTTTCTAACAAGGTGCCGCAAGACCTTCTTTTTTATTTAAAATTTTTAAGGGATTGCTTCTAATTCAAAGTGTGTGCTGGAGGAAGTTAATATATTTTCATACCGTAAACTATCAATATACACAGACATACACACATAAACACACACACACACACACACACACACACACACACACACACACACACACACACACACACACACACATGTTGCAAATACGGCTAAAAACTAAATTGGAAAAGAAAAAAAAATAATCTTTAGAAAGAGTGAGGAAAATATGATACCTGGGCCGCAATATTAATCCATTAGCGCTCAGTGGCAACTTTAATTCCCTATGACTTTCAACACTCATAAAATCTCATGTGTATTGTGTGTGGACTCTTTGTAGGTGGCATATAATTTTTAGTATGTTCAGATGTATTTATAACCGACTACTATAGTTTATTTTTATGAACGAGAGAGTAATTAGCATTGTTAACCAACTACTATAGTTTATTTTTATGAACGAGAGAGTAATTAGCATAGTTAACCAACTACTATAGTTTATTTTTATGAACGAGAGAGTAATTAGCATAGTTTTAAGTGGTACATCCGACCACTCCATGGGCGTGCTCAAAATTAATTGAAAAATTACTTTGAATAATTGTAAAAAATAAATGAATTATTTCAGTGTTATAAAGTGTTATGTGTATGTAAACAAAAGTGACCTCTTTTATCACACACTATATTAGAACTGACTGGCCTACATTAAAAAGGGTTTAAAAAAATTCTAATATTTTTTAATTTTTAAAAATTACAAAAGAGAAAAAGAGTTTTTAAAACCGTCTAAGGTATGTTAAATAGATGAATAAAAATATTAATATAAAACTTACAGCTACTTGTTACAAATCCAAATCAGATTCAGAAGATATACTTTAAGAACCAAGATTTATAATAACTGGCTCGATCATTTTATCAGTAATATTGTCCAGCTTCCACATTTTTTCCTCTTTAATAGTGTGATTTACTGCCTTTCCCCAGTTTTCAGGTTTTACATTATTTACGGCCTCTTAAAACAATTGTTTAACATCATGAATTTTAAAAGTGGTATTTTTTCTTGAAACTTCACTCTTTATCTGTGCCCATACCAGTTCAATCGGGTTTAATTCACAATGCTATGGTGGGGAGCTAAGTACTGTCATTCCACGATTTTTGGCAATTTCATCAATTTCGTATTTTTTAAATTTTTCTTTATGAAGGGCACACAACGAATAAAGTTCCTTTCTTATAGATCCGGAATGGTACGTAATATTTTTTGAATTCAGCCAATTCTGCAAGTCTTTTTTTAACCACTTGGTTGTGGGCAGTCCTTCTATAAGTCTGGAGTGATAACTTGCATTATCCATTACTATTACACAGTTCTTAGGAAGAAGATCTATCATTTGTTCGAACCATTCTTGAAAGACATCAGCGTTCATGTCTTCATGGTAGTCACCGGTACGAGTTGATTCAAAAGTTAATAAACCACCTTCAACAAAACCGTCTGAACTGCCAATTTGTACTATTATCAGACTGCGTCCCTTTCCTGATGGTGGGTTTAAACCAGTAGATAAGTTATTTACAAAAGCGTGCCTTTGACTTGTAACAGTTTCATCCTGCCAAAATTTATTTGGTGTATGACACTCGTTGATCCATGTTTCATCAAGATAAAATATTTTTCTTTTTTGGTTTCTCATTTCCTTTATGGTTTTTAAAAAATGTCTTCTCCATATGACAATATCGCTTCTTTTTAATAAAATAGACTTTCTGGGATTCTTTTTCCAGCGGAAGCCTATTTCTTTTAAAAGTTTCCATAACGTACTTCGACTCATTTCTGGGTATTCCTTATCATCTCGAACTGAGACAAGAACTTTATCCAATGTTGGAAATTCTTGTCTAAAGAAGAATTCATGCACTTTCCGTCGAAGTCCTTCTTTAAAATGATATTCTATTTGAAATTTTGGTTTCCCTGGAACATTACGTGGCATTTGAAAACTACCACATTTCTCTTCTTTAATAACTCTGTAAATCGTAGATTTCCCAACACCAAGTGTACTGCTAACTAACTCAACGGTCTCATCAACACTTTCACATAAACGTTTGTCTGTAAATGATTTAAAACAATTAAATATTAATGTTTTTTCATTAACTGTTAAAGGACCAATTTTTCGGCGTTTACACGGCACTTCCAAATTTTTCATAACACTAGTATACACAATAAACTGCACCTTGCAACTGAAGTACCTACTTTTAGTGAACTGTTAAGAATTTTGAATACGCCACTTGGACCTTCCTACAAAATGGAAAAACCCACTATCACATTTTCTGTGGAATAAGTTTAGAAGGTAATTATCTAGTCAATTACTGTCGGAGATTCCTGGAATTAAAGAATTAAATGTTTGATTGTTGAAACCCTTACTTCGTGGAATGCACTCATTTCAGATAAAATAAAACGTTTTATTTTATCTAAAGAATTAAACTTTATTTTGCAAATAGGTAGGTACTTATTAAACTTTTATTGGTTATATATAACCAATAGAATAAACATCTTACATTTCTTGCAAATTCATTAGTACCTGTTAACCTCCATCACTCCGACAATGGCAACCTTATTTAGGGATTAGTAACCCTCACAACTATTGTATTCTATTCTGCTCCAACCTTTATACCTGGTGGTCATACTCAATTTAAAATTATTTTCCTATATACTTCCGTAAACTTGTTGACAAATATCTGTTTTTTATTGAGTCACCCGTATCAACAGTTTAGGGATTTGCATACATAATTTATTGTTTTATTACTCTCTCATACATAAAAATACACTATAGTAGTAGTAGTCTTAGCTTGTAAGACGATTACTAGTATTTATTTCAATATCAGAGTTTTGCAGCAACCAAACTTAGTCTTAAACAATGTAAGTATGTTTTAGTTAACTTATAATATTTTGTCACCAAGGCCAAGGTAATGAATATCGATGGAATTAGAAATGATCAGCCGGAAATACGAAACGTAGAGGGGTTTGAAGTGGTAAGCCGTTTCAATTACTGAAGTTATGTTATCACAAACAATGGTGGATGCGACGAAGAGATACGTCGACGCCTTACAATGGCCAGATCAGATACGATCAAACTTACTAAAATCTGGAAAGATACGGACTTTACAAAGAACTTTTGGCCTCTTAAATTTGTATCCTGTGACCTCTAAATTGTATTATAGTTGTTTATGTCACAAATTACGAAGATAAGAATATTTAGAACAAAATAAAACCATTACGCTTTAACTTAATTATGTATATTTTATTTTAAATGCTATATATTGTATTAAAAATAACGTGATGTATTTCAGGAAAATATTTTAATATTCAGATTCACTTTAAAGTCGCGTCAACTCAATCTTAACCCTGTCTACTTCACTGAAGGGTAGGGTTTGGAAAGGCAAGCAAACAGTTTTCTTTTATTGAAAGAAGGATCAAGATAGAAAGCGTTCGCCGTTTCTTTGATTAGGTTATCAAAAGTTCTGAAACGTTGGAGGCTTTTTAGATATATCTAAATAGGATATATCCACGACCGCAAGTTCAAACTCAGACGGAATATTTTATGGAGGTGAAATGTCGCGCATATGCTGAAATGTCTACGACACCGGAAATTATATCGGCGCATAAATTATTCTGAAATCTTAAGCCTTCTTCTCATTTTTTATTTTATGTTTTTGTACACAGATTGGATCTATTGGGATATGAGATGTGTACAATGATTAAATAGTGTATATATATATATATATATATATATATATATATATATATATATATATATATATATATATATTATATATATATATATATAATATATATATATATATATATATATATATATATATATATATATATGTATCGCAAAAAGGAGTACGACCGTCTATCCAATATATAATAAGGATCACTCAGACGAGTGGTGGGTTCAAATATCGGTCTACTAGGTGGAGAAATAAAAGACAAAGTTGATACTACTTCATCTATTTTGAAGACGTTTCTCTATCGAATTCTGATAGCATCATCAGTTCATCTAAAAATTTTACATTATGAGAACCACACATTCATGAAGAAGATGTTAAATAATTACCTTAAAAAGATATCATATCATATGGTGATATTGTATAAACAATCAAATAACTAACAACATTTAGAGACTTAGTAAAAATTAGCAAAGCAACAGAACACGTGGTCCAATAAGCATATAATATTTTATATAATATTAACTAGTGAAAAAGAACTAAGAAAATCATCGATTCACTTCCAACTATGTAAAAAATTATTTTATGACTTCATCTTAACTTTTGTTAGCATTATTTAAGTTATTTACATTGAGATATAAAAAATATATATAAAAAATATAAAGTAAAGTTACCACTGTATGCTTGGCACCTGTTGCGGTTGAAATGGCGTTAATTAAAAGATACCGAGCCAATGACATGAACAGACAGCCAACCTTGAGGTCGAAAATTCTTCGACAGAACAGCAAGGCTAAGAGTACCAACCCACTAATTTAAGGCGGTATATTTGAAAAAGTTAACATGCGTTTGAATGAAAACCCTCCCGTAAGAGACCAAACAATGAAAGAAATTAGCGATAACGTTAATCCCCTGCATCAACCAGTCTAGAACAAACAGGTAGGCAAAATTCATTCAACTTCATATATAAAAGAGTGAAAAAACCGTCAACAGTGTAGTTGGATATACAACTACAGGTGAATGACGATAATCACCTAATTTCCAAAAAGTCCAAGGTCCCACGCTTGGAACTTTAATTTATAAGGTATTCTAAGAATGAATTGCATTAATTTGTATTAAAGTAAAAATCAGAAATTCACATTAATCAATGTATGAAAAACGACAGAGTATGCAATGTGAGTTGCATAAGTAGGCCTAAGTTAATTGACATTATTGTAATATTATATTTTATCAAAGTATTAATTATAGCAGGTTAAAGTTTTAGAATTATTTAATAAAACAAATGTGTTAAATTGTACGATTTTAGAGACACATACATAATGAACTGATTGTAAAGCCTAATTCTGCAAAATTAAAGCATGAAATATGTGGCTCAAGTTACTTATGTCAGTTCTCTTATTTAAAGCATTAGAATGTTTAAGAATAGAACACATTTCTAAGAACTGTCTTTTACCAAGATTGCGCTCAGTGCCAAGAATTTTGACTTCATTGAAATCCACCTTATGTTTGGTGTTAATTGCGTGTTGCGCTAACGCACATGTGTGCTTTGACAGATTAATGTCACTTCGATGTGAAGTAAGACGTCCTTTTAGTGATCTTCCAGTTTGACCAATATAACATGCGTTACACTCAGCACAAGGTAAGTAGTATATAGTGTTAACTTGTTCCAAAGTGGACAAGGGTGTTTTAGTTTTAGAAAACAAATTTCTAACAGTCTTAGCATTCTTAACTGCAATTTTAACTGTTATGTTATTCTGTTTATAAAGTTTAATAAGCTTCTCAGTAACTTGAGGAAAATAAGGCAGAGATGAATAATGGGTGGTAGGATTCTCAGGATCAGCATTAGGCAGAACAATGCTATTAACTGAATTATTAGAAATGGTTCTAAGTTGGTCACCATTGGGTATATCATCAAAAGAGAATCCATAACTTTGAGAATATAGGTATTTATTTATGATGGAGGATGGATATGAATTTTCAATTAGAATATTTCTTAATAACTTAAGGGATTCCCTTCGATTAATCGGATGTGTCAATTTATGTAATCTGCAACTAAGTGCTTTAATAAGGTTCAATTTATATTTCATAGGGTGACAGGAATGGTAATTAAGGAACCTATTGGAGGCCATTGGTTTTCTATACCAACTTGTGGTGAGGGTGTTATCTCCCATTCTGATGACACGCATGTCTAAAAAGGGGATACTATTTGTGACAGTGTCCTCAAGTTCAACAGTGAACTGTAAATGAGGATCAAATTCATTGAAAAAGGATAAGGTACCCTGAACCTTGTCAGGTGGTAGGGCTAATAATAAATCATCCACATACCGCTTAATAAAAGGGATTGGAAATTCTAAGCGACCTAAACGGTCAGAAACCAAATCATCTAGTACATAGTTAACTAGGATGGGTGAAATTGAGGAACCCATAGGTGTGCCAAATATTAAGAGGTAAAATTTGTCATCAAAGACCAAGTAGTTAGTGTCAAAGACTAGTTGCAAAAGTTCTGCAAAAATATCCCAAGAAACAGGGCAATTAGGTTCAATAGAGTTCCAATGACTTTTCAAGGAGGTGATAACACTGGACAAAGGTAAGTTAGTGAAAAGAGAAACCACGTCAAAGCTTACTAAAATGTAACCTTGTGGTAGCTTAAAATTATTTATAAATTCACTAAAATGAAAAGAATCAACAATATTATAATCATTGCTGTAATTATATGATTTGGATAAGATATCCGTTAGAAATTTAGAAATATTGATATTAGGTGAGTTAATAGATGATACAATTGGTCTCATGCTCAGTGTAGGTTTATGTATTTTGGGTAAACAGTAGAATCTTGGAGCATATCCATCATAATTATGTAAATATTTAGCTAAAGGTTGATCTATGATCTTAATATTTTTTATGTGTGTTATAAATTTATTAATTTTATTAGTGAATTTCGAACAGGGATTATTTGAAAGTGGTTGATAGTATCTATCATCATCTAACAGTGATTTACTCAAGCTGACATATTATATATCAAGCTCGATATATATATATATATATATATATATATATATATATATATATCGAGGAAAGGAGTACGACCGTCAATCCAATATAAAATAAGGATCACTCAAAGAGTGGTGGGTTTTTCGGTCAAAAGGTGGAGAAAAAAGACAAAGAAGGTGGCTACTTCATTTATTTATTGAAAACGTTTCGTAATCAGCAGATATCATCAGTTTATCTAAAAAGAACAGTATGAAAAACCAAACATCCATAGAAAAGTTATTGCAAGTGTGTTACCTCAAAAAGACATGTAGCAGTCAATCATATTAAATGTGTAAAAAAGCTTACTACAATGGACATTCTTATATCATGTTGTATAAACAATTAATTGAAAATTTAATTTTGACCTTAGGGAACATTATTAATAAATTAAGATTGAAATATAATATTTAAAAGTAAAATGAAGTTACCAGTCTTTAGCTTATTAGGTGCTGAAGGTGAATGAAAAGCAACAGGTCAACAGGACTTTGAGGTCAAAATATGACCCCAGAACAGCAAGGTAGTTACCAACCTCTCGTGGACAAACAGAACACAATCAAAAGGACAAAACAGACATTTATTTAAAAAGGGGGCACTTGGTGGCACTACATTCATATTAGGAGAGGAACTGGCAAAAATTAGTTTTTTGTTGTCTACTAGATTTTTAAGAGGTAAGTTTGACAACCTATTGTAGGTTAAAGTATGACAGTTCTTCTTCTATTTCGTACTATTGTAACTAAAGTTAACTAGTTTTATGCTTTGAAACAAATAGATAACTCAAATACTAATTAAATATTTAAATGGAAAGTTGTAAGATAATATGCATAATATTGGTATACTTTTAACAATGACTAAATGAATTAAATTTATATTTAACAATCAAAGTAATTGAAACAATTTCTTGTATAAAAAACTTGGAAAGTCAGAATTATAAAAACAAACTTAAAACTTAGTATTTGATAATAAAATATTAATCCAAATATATAATAAATATACAAATTGAAAACTATTGTCGGCGTGAATGAGCCATCTGTAATGGTACATATAAAACTTTTTAAATTTTAATATATTAATGTGGAAAGATAGAAAAACGTAAATAATGGTTGATAGTAAATTGATTAACAAATTCCAGAAATTAACTGAATTATTATAAAATAACGAGGTTAGTAATTCTGGTACAAGACAGTTGAGTACCGGATAGACTTCAGGTAACTGATGTACTATTTAAACGGTGCAACAGTAAACTTTGCGTTTGTAATGTACCATCATCATCATCACGTAGCGCTACAACCGTGGGTAGGTCTCGGCTGGCTGTACAACTTTTTTCCAATTTGTTTAGGTAAATAGTTGCGTGATAGTTGATCTATTGTTGATCTGTTTACCCTAAACTCGGCTTGATATTCGCCTAGGACATTTTCAGCATAAGGGATGAGTCTACTAAGAATGATATTTCAGAGGGTTTTATATGCCGTGTTTAGGAGTGAGATTACTCTAGAATTCGCGCATTTTGCTTTGTCCCCTTTTTTGTGGATGGGCAGTATTATGTTGTCCTTCCATCGTGCTGGTGTCCTTTCTTTTAACCATATGTGCGTTATTAGCTGGTGGATTTGGCGATGTAGTGCGTCTCTCCCATATTTAGAAATTCTGTTGGTATCTCGTCCGTACTCGGTGCTTTGTAAGTTTTCAGCTTATTTAAGGCTTTTTGGGTTTCTTTAAAATAGGGATTTTTGACGGGCATGTCCGCTGTGATATAGATCTCTTCTTTATCCTGTTCTTTCTGTATGATGTTTAGAAGGTCCCTAAAATACTTTTTCCATTCTCCAGTTACTTCTTTACCGTCGATTATCATACGACCTTGATTGTCTCTCAATGTATGGATGAAATTGGTTGTATGTCGTCTTTTCTCACAGGAAATTGCTTTATAGAATTCTCTGGAAAATGGTTTGGGCCGGTCTCTCTCCATAGCTTCGTATTTTTGTTGTTCATAGTTTCTTTTCTTTGTGCGTATTATTTTTCTTGTTTCTTTTCGGCAGTCGTCGTATTCATTTTTACTTTGGTCTGTTTGCAGTTGTATCCAAGTCTTCCGTACTGTCTGTCTTTTTTGCAGCTGTTTCCGACATTCCTCGTCATACCATGTTTATGCCCTCTTCTGCCTACTCCTTCCAAACGTCTTGCCCGCTATCTTGGTTATTATTTCGGCAGTCGCTTCCCATAGCTGTTTTATATCATTGTATTCTCTTTCAGAGTTCAAGGTTTGTTCAAGTTGTTCTCTATAGTTTTGTTGTTTTTCTGTATTGTATATTTCGTCCATTGTAATGTACCATGACAAGATATAACGTCAACACCCACAAGAACATTGGTAAATCTGTTCAATAAATTTCTGTAACACTTTAACAATTTTAAATTTATAGTCGCTTATGGTTATAAGTTTAATATCTATATTAGACAACGTGAAATTTGTATTTGATTAGAATTAAAATTTGATTAAAATTAATTTAAGTAACAAGAATAATACTAGTCTGACCGAACTATGTTAGGTTGGTGGATTTTTGACCACGTATAGATATAAAATCAAATTCTATATAATGAGTACATATACTAAGACCAGGTGGACTATATAAGAAAATTTGTGGTAAATAAGTTGAGGTAGCATACCAGTCAAATACCGATATTTAATTTAGTTTTAGGAGAAAAGAAAGTTGATGGAAGAATATCGAGAAGAGTTTTTTGTGGATAGGAGGATGTTTTCGGATTGAAATTTGAAAATTTTTGGTGAAGATTGAAATGATCAATTAATGTGTATTACATGTATTAATAATTTGTATTGAGTATACATAAAGTTATGAAATATATTGTGGATTTTAAATAATGTTCAAGTTACTTTTACATACCACGTGGTAATAATGGATGCCAAATGAAACAAGAATCTAGGGGATCCGTTATATATGTATGTAGATTGAGGGTAGAAAAAGGAGCAGAATGAGATCAGGTAATGTTATTTTATATTCAAGAAATTATATTAACACTGAATAGACTGGTGTGAATTCTAGTTCCAATTGGGCATTTAATGTATCTGATGGTGGTTTTTTAAGGATTTTAATATCGCTAAATACTCTAGGCTATTTAATAAGAAGCCTTTATTGCAGGTATGAAGAATTGTAAAATCTATTTGTGGATCAAAAATGTGGTTTGCACCTACGTCGAATATGCTGTGAGAATTTGGAAATGGGATTGACCTTATGTTGGACGTTTTATATATCTAAGATGTTCTCTCAATCTAATGTTAAAAGATCTAAAGGTTCTACCAATGTAACAAGCATTGCAGGTTGAGTTGGCATACCTATACGTATATGTGCAAAAAATTAAGTGCAACTCATAGGATCCAGTTTGACAAATAAATCTTATATTTTAAAGTTTTGTACCCTTAATAAAATAAAAGTTATTTTGCAGGAGCACTTGTTTTATTTTTCACAATACGTGAACATCCATCATTTAATTTAATTATTTTCGAAAAGCATATTATTTATTGGGCCTAAAATATTTTATTATTTAAATGGTATTTATAAAGAACTAAAGCTAGATAATACGCCAGTATTGTGTTGACTTTCTAATTAATAAAGTATTGAATTTTGGGCCTGTCAGACTTGACGCCACTACTGGTGATTCGATATGGGGCGCCACAAGTGCGGTGTTAAGAACAACAATGGTCTCATTATCGCTAAAAATTTATCTATCTATTAAAGATGATAGGTGACGTAATATTAGACAATGGTGTGGCTCCACAGTAGAAGAATTATTTCGCGCAGCAGCCGACAGAGAAAGGTTTCAGGAAATTGTAAACATGATGACGGCCAACGTCTGAATACGGACACGGCACCCAAAGAAGAAGAAGATGTGTTTCCAAAACAAAATCATAAGACCATCCTAAATCTATACATATAATTATATCACAATATATAACATATTTATGTAGTCCCTAATAACCTATGCTTGATGAGACGTCTTCTACAAATAAAAAACGGATTCATTTCTTGCATAGTACGAGGTTAGATTGATATTAAACTAGCTATAGATGGCGCTACTTGATACTGAATTGATTTCGGTGTTGACATTTGCCATTCATAAAATGACGTCCGTCAAAATTTTAATTTTTAAAAACAGTTATTTTTAGAATTATAAAGAGGTTATTCACTGAAGTAACTCTCTACATGTCTGCATTCTTTTTACCATACCAAATGCCTAATGCCCAATGACCAGATTGTTGTACTCAATGAAGTTAATAAAAAAAAACAGTTGCTTTGGTTTTTACAGCCGTCAAAAGCAAGCAAATTTTGTGTTTTCGGAGAAATAGAAAAAGCCGAGTATCGTTCGGTGATTAAGTTCCTCTACAAAAACGATAAAACGAATGTGCAAGTTAAAGCCGACCTTGACGAAGTTTATGGTGAGGTTGCACATTCGTTAGCAACAGTAAAATTTTGGAAAACTGAATTTGTTTGTGGTCGTACGAGTGTTTTTGATGATGAGCGGGCCGGGAGGCCAAATGAAGTCACCACGCCGGAAATGATCAACAAAGTCCATGACATGATTATGGCGGACCGTCGAATTAAGCTCCGCGACTTAATAAAGGTCCTAAACATTTCCTACAAACGCGTACACAACATCATTCACCATCATTTGGACATAAAAAAGCTATCCGCGCGATGAATGCCGTGTTTGCTGACAATCGATCAAATGCAAAAACGTGTGATCACTTCGGAGACGCTTTTGGCGATGATACGGCGCGATCCGAAGGATTTTTTGTCCGATTTATCACCGTTGATGAAACATGGGTGCATTATTATACACTGGAAACCAAAGAACAGTCGAAACAGTGGAGCAGACGTGGCGAAGGGATGCCGAAGAAGGCAAAGAGTACACATTCGGACGGCAAAGGGATAGCGACTGTTTTCTTCTGGGATGCGAATGGCATTAGTTAGATCGACTACTGGAAAAAGAAAAAACGATCAATGGGGAGTACTACGCAGCAATATTGGATCGATTCGATGCCGAATTGCGTCGAAAACGCCCCGGTTTGAAACGCAAAAAAGTACTCTTTCGTCAAGACAATGCACCGGCTCACCGATCGGCCGTCGCCATGGCAAAATTACATGAATTGGACTATAAATTGGTTGAACACCCATCGTATTCCCCAAAACGAAACGTCAGCGAATTTTTCCTGTTTCCAAACCTAAAAAAAAGGCTCAGAAGACGCCGTTTCGCAACAAATGATGAAGTCGTTGCTGAAACTTCAGCCTATTTTGAAAAGCTCGAGCAAAAGTACTATTCGGATGGGATAAAAAAATTGGAACATCGTCTTACTATGTGTATCGAGCTAAAAGGGGACTATGTTGAGAAATCAATCGATTTAATTCCATAAAACTTGTTTTTTCTATCAAAGGCTAGTTTTACATCAATCCATCCTTGTACTATTAATATAATTGATCTTATTAGTGCATTCCTAAAATAGAACTCTAATTTAAATTCACTATATTATACTTGTTTTATAAAATATTGAGTTCGTAAATTTATATTTCATAATATAGTAAAAAAAGTGTTGTAAACCTTTATTTATCTCAAACCTTTCGTTTATATAGAACTACCAGAAAATACCAACATCAAAAAGTTTAAAACGAACAAGCTTGTAGGAAATTGTAAAATTTATAACCCATTTTTTACTATTTTTGCAGCATGCAGTGTGAAACATAATATCGCAAAAAGTATAAAGCGGACAGCCTCAACACAACATTGTGTTGGTGTTTGGTTGTAATTTAAAAACGTGTCACGTTTTACGTTATGTACATAATTTTAGCTGAAAGAAGAAATAATAAGAGCTTGTTTAACAATGCATTAAGTCCTCTTGGGGAGTATGAAATACAATATCTATTCATTTAACATGAGTAAATTTTTGATGCAGTGTACATATAATATGTGTATAACATGAACGTAATACAGAACTCAAACAAAGCAAAAAAATGCAACATTTAAATAAAAATGGCCAAATAATTTTTTTTACATTTAATAATATATTTAAAATATCACGTATTTCATCGATTTCTAAGCAAAAAATAGTTGGAGTAAAATAACGGTAAAGTGTTCCTTACCAATAACTTCATTTCCCCCTTCAATAACAAAACAGTTAATTATAGTTCAACAATTAATTAAAAAAGGTTATTTTTTATTTATTTATTATTCTTGCCCTCATTGGCAAGATAGTTCTCAACTGTTGGGGGGAAATTCCACAATTCCAGTGGTGTAATTATTTCATATTTTTTTATAGATTGGATTCTTTTATTACAAATTAATGTTATATCGTGATATCTCTATAGGTGCGTTTAAAGGCCGTTCTGTAAATTTCTTACTTGCTCAAGTATTATCCAACTATTTAAAGAATAACTTAATTAATGTCTTAAATCTACACATATCTTTGAATAAGGATTCACGTTCTCTGAAAACTGTAATATCGTTTTACGTCTTTAGCATTTCGTAGACCCAAAAACTAGTTAATCTCTACTACTGAAAAGGAAATATGTGCTATCTCGACGAAAATGCAAAAAAGGCTTATAATATAACATTATTTATTAAAGTTTTAACCATCTGTTTCTATTAGGGCTATGTAATGAGTCCGTCACTTCAACAATCATTTCATCACTTTTAAATAAAATCTTTAAATCCATATTCAATATAAAATCTCTTAGTAACTTTTAATTTTTAAGTTGGTATTAAAAACACATTACGATAGGACGTCTGAGGTGGGTAGGCCATGTAATGCGGATGGAGCAAACCGACCCAGCTAGAAAAACGCTCCTTGATAGAACTATTGGTCAGAGAAGAAGGGGAAGACCCAGAACAAGATTCCTAGATAACATAGACCAAGATATGAGAAATATGGAAAGACGTGCTTGGCGGAGGAAGGCGATGGATAGATACGACTGGAAGAGAATTATTAGGGAGGCTAGGACCCACACAGGGTTGTAAACCCAAAATGATGAATCCATATTCAATATAAAATCTCTTAGTAACTTTTAATTTCTATGTTTGTTTTTAGCAGGGACTCAAAGCGGCAGTATTGGAAAGCTATATATATATATATATATATATATATATATATATATATATATATATATATATATATATATATATATTTCTCCGACTCGAGTCACTCTTGTTATGACCTGGGAGAAGTAAGTTGGGTTTAAATCAGTAGGCCGCCCGGGAACGTGCTGGAATTTGTTTGAAGAATATTAAATTTTGTTTTTTTTTTGGAAGAAGAGAAGTTGAGAGAAAGTTTTGGTTTGTTTTTGTGTATGTATCGTTTTATTTATAATCACTTTGAGCCGGTAAGTGAATCTAATTATCAATAAAAAAATATATAGAAAAAAATATAAAAACCATCAGCCATTTCGATTTCTAAAACATTGTCATTTCGTCTTTGATAGTTGATATATGTATATCTGTCATTTATCACATCATTTTATTAAGAAATATTTTAAATCTAAATCTATTAATAATATAAATTCATATGCCAATTTTTTATTTTACTTCTTTTATTTTAATTATCTATCTTTGTTTAGTTTCTAAAAATATTCTGTCTCATACGGTTTTTTTATATTCTAAAATATATCCAGAGCATGCTTTTCGTTAAAATTATCTATTTAATCAATCCATATCACATAAAATATTGTCACACCATTCGATGGTCATATTTTTACAGAACCATTAATTTTTTTTGTCTTCATACAGGGTTCCTTAGTAACTTTTTATATTACCTTTTAAGATGTGGTACAACAAACCTTATGTTTTCCCCTACTTTTTTTCAAGAGTAAGAAGGAAGACTAACACAAGTTTTTTTTTAGCTTATTTGAGGAGTTAATCAGGAATCAAGGGGAAGGATTTGTTATTTTGTTTTTGTTGGGTTTATTTTAAGAAAAAGGGTAAAAGAAGGATTAAATTCCATAGGCGAATATATATTCGATAAGCAGTGTTGTTTTTCGTCATTCCTAGCTATTTCTTTAGAGATTCAGATCTCTACCAGACTATTTCCGGACAACTTCAGGAAACCAGCTGAAAGGACCTCTCTTATTGATAAGAGTGTAGAACACTGTCAATTTTTTTTATTCATTAAGACTATGATTCTCAATAGCACAAAGCAAAGAACTATTTTCCCAAACACCGCCATCTGAAGCTCTTCCCTTTGCTCCTACATATATGTATGAAAATCAGTAATCATGGTCATGTTAGTATTTTTGTAATTGAAATAATCAGAAGGACAGTTAGGTAGTGCCTTGATGTTTTCCATTAATCGCACGTATGCAGTTGGGAAAGTTCCACTTCATTCTAAAACCGCATTCAATGTCTTGCCACTGTTTTGTTGTATTAGGCACCCAAACAAAAACTGTGTTTTTAATATTTTATTAAGTACTTTTTAATACATAAATATATAATCGAATTGACGCAATGTTTATTTAAACTTTCAGAATGATACGCAAAC
Organism: Diabrotica balteata; assembly: GCA_918026665.1. NCBI lineage: Eukaryota > Metazoa > Arthropoda > Insecta > Coleoptera > Chrysomelidae > Diabrotica > Diabrotica balteata. Next base: position 33,623,797 of record OU898280.1, on the reverse strand, counting down.
AAAAGACCATCAGGATCAGAAAATACATGTACCAGACACAGAGGCCCAGAATACTAAACATTGACATACCCAAAATATAAATACGCAAGACGAAAAGGTTACACCGGGGCCCAAGACATTCTTAGCTAGGTACAAGTAAGTCTGAGAAAGGAGGAACAAATACAACAATCGGACAACTGACCGAATAACCCTGCAACATCAACATTTAACAGAAATGTAGGAGCAAGTAACCTGTAAGTAAGCCATTATATAATTCAAACATCCATGTGGCTTTACAAAAATTAAAAGATATCTCATGCAGCTCAAACGAGGTTGGTCAACCAAATCCGCGAAGATTCTTTGCATAAATTTGGAAAATATCTTCTGTCATTGTTACGAAACGTTCCTATAGCCAAAAGTTTGTTACTATCAACAAAATATGAGTTCACTAGTAATGAAAGCAATTTTGCTAGACCCATTACCAACAGAGACACCTACAAGTGTACTACCAGAGACATATACAAGTATACCGGCAGAGCCTCTTACAAGTGTACCTACAAATGTACACTTCATCTAATTTATATAACGATGCACGTCATCGGCGTCATAGCCTGTGGCGTCACATGATACCAACACAAAGTATTTAGGGTGTAGGTGTGTTCTTTTTTAGAACCACTTTACCGAGTACACTGACATTACAGCCACTAGACATATTTTATTATATACGCGTAGAAATCATATTTAAAAATTTCTATTAATGTTAACTTGAAGAAATACACAATAATATGTTTCATTTAATTTGTATAAATGCGTTTTTATATAAATATATATATAAATATATATATATAAATATATATAAAAATATAAAGCGTTTTTATCAAGAACATTTGTTCGGAACACACTGTAACTGTAATCGAACGAAAGTAAAATTTTGGCATAAATTGGTAACACTTATTTGACAGTTGCGGTGTTGACACTTTTTGTACTTCATTATTTTGAATTTTAAAGTGAATATCTCTTGTTTTATATTTTTAACTATCTAATAAAATCTGTTCTTTTTAGAACAAAATTAGTGTGTTTTATTTCAAAAATGTCACGTAAGAATTTAAATAGTCGTTATAAAGAGATGGTAATACTTTTGCAATAATTATGTGACCTATTTGATTTAAAATGGAGTAAGGATTTTTTTATACTTTGGCAACTATGTCAACTTCGATCTCTGACGTAGATAATGACGTAAGTCGTTATCTAAATTAGATGAAGTTATACCTACAAAAACGCCTTCTCCTGTGGTAACTATGACATTGGAATCTACACCTGTACACGATGAGATGTGTCGCTTTTCAGGCGTTTATAACCGCGAATACAGTCAAAATTTATCAGATTACACTGATGTCAAAAGTAGTATCAGATTAAAAAATCTGTTTTCTTTAGTTCTTTTATATATTTTTTTATTTTTTATATTATATATTTTTTAAAATTTCGTTTTTGAATTTTTTTTAATTTTTAAGAATTTTTTTAAATTTTCTTCTGTCGTTAAAATAACATAAATTTTTTTTATTTTTTTAATAAAACAGTCCTTATATCTTAATACGTTTACTTACCTCTATAAACTGTTAAAGAGTGATATATAATATATGCTATCAAAAAAATCTTTTAGAAATTTCCTTGTGGTGGTTTTTGGAACTTTAAATCAAAATTCCAAACTTTTGAAACTCTCGCCGGTGGCTAAATAACGAAGAGTTATTTCAAGTTTCGTTTGAGCCGGTACACTTTCTCTGAGATGTGTATCACGTTTTTGTATTTGGTGAGATATACGTTGTAACAGATAATTTTTAAAATCATTCGAATATGTTACACGTAGACTGTTTTGAATTAATGCTGAAGCTCCAGTAATGTTTCTATCCAAAATCCATTTTTTGGTCCACCATCTTCTGTTCATTCGTACCCCGTCTTCTTTTTTTCATTTAAAGTATGATTTTTAACTATTTCAGCGGCTATTAGTTCGCAGGTTTCAATCGTAGCCTCTAATACCTCGTAGCTGACGCCATGTTCACTACTGAAATATAAAACTATCGTGCCCAGTGTAAACACAATAACGTTTCTTACGAAACGCATTGCACAGAAGCGTAGATAACGCTTGTTTTTAAAGAAAAAGATATATAAACAAAAGATCTTTCAGGTCCCAGTATCTTCTTCTTCTTTAAGTTCTATCCTCTATCGAAGGTTGGAAATCATCATGGCTCTGCGGACTCTGTTGACTGCCGCTCTAAAAAGTTCTGCACTACTGCATTCAAACCATTCTCTTAAGTTTTTAAGCCAGGATATTCTTCGTCTTCCCACATTTCGCTTTCCTCGGATTTTGCCCTGCATAATAAATTGTAATAATGGGTATTTTTGCTTTCTCATCACATGTCCTAAGTACTCAAGTTTTTGTCTTTTAATAGTTAATACTATTTCCGCCTCATTTCCTATCCTTGTAGTTACTTCTACGTTTGACATTCTTTGAATCCATGATATTCGTAGGATTCTTCTGTATCACCAAAATTCAAAGGCAGCCAACTTATTTATATGGACTTGTTTTAGTGTCCACGCTTCCAAGCCATAAAGAAGAGTAGAGAACACGTAACATCGAAGCATTCTCAGGCGTAGTTCTAACCTTATATCCCGACAACAAAGAAACTTTTTAAGTTTAATGAATGATGTACGTGCTATTTCAATACATATCTTAATTTCTTTGGTTTGGTCTACATCTGATGTTATACATGTTCCTAAGTATTTATAGTTATTAACACTCTCAATTGCAGTATCTTCAATAGTCAATTGGATATTTGCATGTGCATATTTAGTCATGATCATGCATTTAGTTTTCTTTAAATTTATCTTCAGTCCGTACTCATGACAGCGTTCGTTAAGGCATTGCATTACGTTCTGCAAATCATTATTGTTATCCGTCATTATTACTGTATCGTCTGCAAAACGTAAGTTATTCAAAATTTCTTCATTAATATTGAGTCTGAGAGCGCTTCTTGAGATACCGCTTCACTGTAAATATTGAAAAGTAGTGGGGACAGAACGCAACCCTAGCGGACTCCTCTCTGTATTTTGATATTTTCGGAATACTTGCTGTCAAATCTTACCTTGGCAGTTTGATTCCAATATAAATTAGATATAATTTCCATATCACGACTGTCAATATTTTTGCTTTTAAATAAATCTACAAGCTTTTTATGTTGAACCTTATCAAATGCCTTTTCAAAGTCTACAAAACATAAGTACATGTCCTGATTCATGTCCATTTAAGACCAACAAAGCATCTCTTGTACTCATATCATTTTTAAAGCCAAATTGTGTGTCAATAATTTCATATTCAAGAGTTTTAACAATTTTGCTGTGAATTATTTTTAAAAATGGTTTTAAGTGTGTGACTCATTAAGGCTATTGTTCTGTGATCTAAGCAAGTTGTTGCACTTGGCTTTTTGGGAATTGTTAAAAAGGTCGATTGCAGCCATTGCCATTTACAAATTCGATGGGCACATAATCTGGTCCAGTAGCTTAACCCTCTTTTGTGTTCTTGATGGCATAGACGTCTTCTCTTAATATTGGTGGTCCGGTATACTCTGTGATTTCTAATGACAGTTCTTCTCTTTCATTATTAAATAGTTGTCGGTTATAAATGGTCGAGTGACATATTCTCTCCTTCATATCAGTAATAATATCCCCTTTATTATTTTTAGGGATATTTGTTTTGTACGTTTTCTAGAACCTGTCATTACTTTGATTTTTTTTTATGTAAATTAAAGCTATCATACTTTTTATCCAGATCTTCTATTTCCTTGCATCTGTCGGAGAGCTACCTCTCTTTTGCCTCTCAAAGTTTTTTTCTGATGTTTCTCTGAATTTCTTTGTATTTATTCCGGTCTTTTGCTTTATGTTTTCTTCGTTCTTCCATAAGTTTAAGAATTTGTACTGTCATCCAAGGCTTTATTTTTTCTTAAAGTGGTTTGAGGGTTTCTGTTCCAACTGACACAAGGGCATGTTGAATTTTTCCCCATTTTTGGTCAATAGTTAGAGTTTCCGCATTATCTTCTTTGACTTTCCTTAAGTTATTTAATTGCCTTTAAGTCGTTTATTTTAAATTTCGCTTCCTCATATGTGTTGTCTTGTTTGAGACGTCTTGTATCCATGATTTTTTTGGTACTAGGGCTGTTGACCTTCTTTAGTTTCACTTTCATCGACAAAACAACTGGGTTGTGATCGGAGGATATGTCCGCTCGTGGATAAGTTTTAGATGATATTATAGAATTTCTATATCTTCTGTTGACAATAATATAATTTATTTAATTTCTGACTATTTTGTTGTTATTGTCAGCTGGTGACCTCCATGTATATAGTCTACGTTTAGGAAGTTTGAACAAGGTATTTGTAATTATGAGTTTCTCATTGACACAGTAATCGACAAGCCTATCGCCACCTTCATTCCTTTCCCCGAGTCCATATCGCCCCACGCAATTCTCCACTTCTCCTTGGCCCACTTTAGCATTCAAATCGCCCATTATAATATTTATATCTTGTCTTTTAGTTAGCCCAAAGACAATGTTGATTTGTTCATAGAAGGCCTCTATGGTGTCTTTATCCTTGTCTGCAGTGGGTGCATATACTTGGATTATATTTATTTTACGTTTTAATTGAGAGTTTAGAGACAGAACTAATACTTGATAAGAGTAAGGAACAAAGTTACAAACAGCTTTCTGAGAATTCTTATCAACTCTAATGCGAACTCCCTGTTTGTGCTTGGAATTGTTGTTTCCAGAACAATACATTGTTCCATTTCTGGTGTTACATATTCCTGATTTAGGCCATTGTATATCGCTAAGGCACAGTATATTAATTTTCATTCTGCACATTTTCGACACAGCGTTATCCAGTTTGCCTGATTGGTATAGACTTCTTACGTTCCATGTTCCGATTTTCAAGGCTATAGAGTTATTCTTATTTGCTTGACAGGGATTTATCTTGATGACGACCTGAGATGCTCTGTCGTCTAAATCGGATTGTCCTCCCCTGCCGGATCTTGGATTCCGAGCTTCATGATCATTAAGTAAATTATCCATTAGTGGATCCATGATGATTTTTACTAAGGATATCCTTACGGATCTTTAATGTGGTAGCCATCCCTGGCGTTTCACATCCCAATGCCGTTGACTAATTTAGTTCTTCAGCCTTAGGAGTTAATTTCTATGCTTCAAGGCAATGAACTGCCCTACCACGTGTCGGTTCTTCCACCCGTAGCTATTGACCAACGGGTGGGGATTACTTATACTGGTAATCGTTGAGTTAATTTAAACCGATCCAGGATCATTTCCTTTATACTTTATCGTGGTACTGATACTGCTGTCTGACAGAGTAGGATATGGGAATGGAAACTTTGGTAATTAGGTAAGAGAATAAGTTTAGGACATAATTTCTCCCAGGTATCAGGAGATTGGGAGATAATTATGGCTGACGTGGGCAGGGTCGCATCCCTGAAGTAGATCTATCTTCTACCGGGAGCGTAAAAGGGTATCTACCCGCTATCCCTGTAAAGGGCCCAGTATAGAAAACGTTAAAGCGACCGTTTTTCTTTCATTATAAAATCTGCAAGTCATGAGACAATATAAATATTTAGTAAATCTTAGAATTTTGTCGCTGCTGGCTTTTACAATAGAATGATTTATTTTACTTTCAGATAAGGATTGTATTCTGCTCTTTTTTTAATTTGATACCTCTAAATACTTTTAGTGCGCTTCCACTGATAGCATTACATATCCTCAGTTTTTCAATATCGCATACCGGATTGGCAAAATTAAATCTTCTACTATCACTACACTTAGCAGGTGTGAATATCTTATCCGTAATACAAACACAAGTTCGCTTATCATACACCTGCATATTTATATTTATGTCGTAATGATGAATTATGATAAAACAGAAAATGATTTAAAATTATCAAAGAAGCAATTTGTTTTGTATAAATTTATATTAAAACATTATTAGAGCGTTTAACTTTAATTTATGTACTTTTTCTAAAAAAAGGGGGACAAAAGAGACGAAGGGTTTCTTAATCCTGAGAAAATGGTTTAAGAGGTCTACAACTGGACCATTCTGAATAGCTGCCGGCAAAATAAGGACAGCTATTTTGATCTCCAGTATCCGGAACGTATACGCACCATAAAAATAAGAAGAAGAAAAACAATAGCAGATTCACAGGCCGACATGATTTATGGTGTTTTGAATTTAATAAATATGCTTAGCTAATAAGGTTACATTGATTCTGAATGTGAATTCGGTTTGAGCCCATCATGTAAAGATTTTTCACGAAATTCAATAAACCTTTTGAGGTATTTTATACTGGAGCAAAGAGTTACCTTTGCTCCAGTATAAAAATAATAAAATAATAGAAAAATAATAAAAAAGTAAGAACTAAAAAAAATACCAAATGGGAAAAAAACAACTTAAAATAATCTCTCAAAGTGAAGATGATTTACAACGTATGCTGCACCAATATAATATAACCGCCAGAAAATTTAACATGTTAATTTCCCCAAAAAAGACATGCATGGTTACAACAGCAAATTTACTATAGTCGGTTCGCTATATTTACGCGGGTTTCGGATTAACAAAATTATGCTCATGACTCATTGATAACCAGTTGCAGTAAACGACTTCCCAGAAAATTAGGTAAAAACTGCATTGATGGTCATATTTTAAAATACATTAAAATAATATTAGGGTAGGTATAAATTTGTTACAATATTGCAGTTGAATTGATTATTTGCCAGTGTTGACATTGTATGTTTGGTGGAAATATTTAAAAATGCCTAGACGTGTGCTAGATGTAGATAGTCTAATTTGTAGTGTACATAAGTATTTTACGGATGAAAAAGAAAATGGCGGTCCTTTAAAATCGGTAATGTCTGTTCAACAACGCGTATGTGATGCTCTAGGAATCAGTGAAACCAAACTAAGAGGAGTATTATAATATCGCAATAATGAACGGCCGAAAGAAGATCACCGAAAAACTCGCCTATCATTGAAAACGAAAGATATTCCAGATGGAAAAAAAATTTGAAATTCGTGATACCATTTATCGAATGCGAGCCAACAAGGAACATGTGACCTTAAATACAATTCTCTCGGAATTAAAAGATTGGCAGAACAAGTCTATGGCAAGTGATACATAATTTGGGTTTCAAATTTTACAAGGAGAATAACAGAAAAGCCCTTTGTGAAAGAAGTTCTGTTGTGCATACAAGAATCAACTTTCTAAGAAAATATTCTAAATTAAAAAAAAAGAAGGGCAAATTTTATATATTTAGACGAAACATGGATATTTTCTAGGGGTGCAACCAAGAGAATATGGCAAGATGATAACGTAAAGTCTATCAAACATACTGATGGAGAAGGGAAGCGACACATAATTTTACATGCAGGAGGGAAATCGGGTTTTATAGAAGGTGCTGATTTAATATTTTCATTTAAATCAAAATCAAGTGACTATCACGATAATATGAACACAGAAATGTTTGTAAAATGGTTACATGAAAAACTTCTCCCTGGTTTAAGTGAGCCCAGCGTAATTATTTTAGACAATGCACCTTACCATTCTGAAGTATTAAACAAAAGTCCAACGAATTCTTGGACTGTTAATAAAATTAAAGAATGGTTGACAAAGGAACATATACCATTTACACAACATATTTTAAAATCAGAATTATTACGTTTGGCAAATATTCACGCAAAACCAAAAACCTTTGTTGTGGATCAGATTATTGAAAGTTACGGTCATCAAGTTTTACGTCTGCCACCGTATCATTGAGAGTTTAATCCCATCGAACATATATGGGGAATAGCAAAACAATATTATGACAACCATATTGGGCCTAACGGTTATAGCGACGACGCAGTTCGGGAAACTTGGCGAAAGGCACTTTCAATTGTAACTCCAGAAGTGTGGTGCAACTGTATATTCAAGTGCGAGAAATTAATAGAAGATTGGTGGACTCGTGAAAATAAAATAAACGAAATAAGTCCAATCATAATAACAATAATTAATGGTGATGACAGGGATAATGATGACGATTATGATATTTTTGATGATAATGACCGATTTTCATTTTTTTTTGGCAAGTTTTTTTTTTATTTTTTTATTTTTCATTAGAAATTCTCTCCATGGAACAAATATACATAGACCATATTTTCTGTGTGAAGTGTAATATAAAATTATTATTAGGTTTATATTAGCCACATTAGACTCCATTAATGAAGTAATTCTCCTTATTATACTGTCAAATATAAAAGATTTTCCATTTTTATTTAATTAAAAAAAGTTATGGATTATTTTTTATTTCATTTGACCAGTTGATATTTCCCCAAAGAGCAGGTAATTAAAACTGGGTACTTACAATAAAATTGTTAATCCGAAACCCGCGTAAATATAGCGAACCGACTTTAAGATGTAAATTGGAGCTGGAAGGTCACATAATAGAACAAGTGATGGAGTATAAATATTTAGGCATCACATTATCTAGCTACGGAAATATTAAAACCGAAGTGGAAAATCATGTGAATAGAGCAAACTTTAAATAATAATATTGGGGAAGAAACGAAAGTCAGAATTTACAAAACAGTCATCAGACCATTAATGACATACGCGGCAGAAACAAGACCTGACACAGAAAGGACAAAAATGATGTTAGAAACAGCAGAGATGAAAACACTTGGAAAAATTGATGGTAAGACACTATGGGACGAAGTTAGAAGTACAAATATACGACGTAGATGTAAGGTGGAGAACATCAAAAACTGGGTAAAAAATAGAAGAGTAGAATGGAACGATCATATAAGCCTAATGACAACAAATAGAGTAGGAAAGACGCAAAAGACGGTTCCCCAATAGGAAGACGATCAGTAGGAAGACCACGAAAATGATGGTCATGTCTATATAAAAAGAAAAAGTCTGTTAAGTCCTTTAATACACCACTGTATCAATTTACTATCATATTTTTAATATATATTTTGTTTTTTAACAAAATGTGAAACAAAACAATTTTTTTTTTATCTTTGTTTCACTAATAAAGAGCCAAAATATACTTCTTATGTCGAATGGAAAGGTGATTAAGCGCCGATTCATATTTAACCTAATCCAACCTTCACTACTCAAATCAGATAATAAATTTCCATTGATTATCCTTTTTAATTTTCTCATTCCTTACTGATGATAAACTAAATTTACTAAAACAATTTTATAAAAATGACTATAAACTTTTGTTAAAAATACAATTAACAGAGATTCAATTTTGCTGTCATTATTTAGACAGATGTATACCTACGGTGATAATTTTGTCAACAAACTTGATACTACTAGTCAGATAAGATTATTTATATTTTTTAATGTATGCCTTATTATAAATTATTTTGTACAATTTTAGTCTTTATTTATAAAATTGAAGTATTAGTATTATAGTATTAGTATTATTTAAAACTTTTCCTTTCATGTGTATTTCGCGTTTGTCCAAATATTTCTTTAAATTTCGCACCAACGAAACATTTCTTTATCGATTTCTCGACATTCCTCAATGCTATTCTTGCTATTCATTCTTTAACTGCTAAACATATCACTTTTTAAAAACTGTTATCCATTTTTGTAACGTTTAGAAGTATTTAAAAAACCTTTCATAAATTTAAAATTGATTCACATCTAATAAAATTTGAAATAAGTATGTATACCTATAATAAGTATGTGAACATATGCTGGAAGTGAACCAAAGAAAGAAAAAAGAAGATTTTTCAAACAAGAAAGTGTACATAAAATAAGACCTTGTCCTAACAGTGTCCTAATCCACAACAACTATATGGGAGGTGTAGATCTCCTTGATTCCATGTTAGAATTTAATCGTATAAAAAGTAGGTAGAAGAAATATTATTTAAGAATATTTTTTCATTTCATTAACATGACAGCTGTGAACTGTTAGTTATTAGCCAAAAGAGCGAAGAAATTTGATTTACCCCTTTTGGATGCCAAACTAGCAATACCAGATGCTCTATGCAAAGCCAAAAAACCAATTAAACAGAACAGGAACACCGTCAAGTAGTAGCATTCAGCAGATGTACGAGAACAAACAAAAAAAGGACCCACTAAAGAAATACCCGAAGAAGACATCCGTAAAGATGGGCTTGATCATTTTCCCTATTGGGATGAGAGCACTAGGTCAAGATTCAAATTTGTAGGCTGTACAGGGAAAACACATATAGTGTGCACAAAGGGCATAATACCGTTGTGTATTAATAAAATAAGAAACTGGTTTTTGCAGTTTTATACTGCACAGTGTACACTGTAGCTTCAAAATAGTTTGACTTTAATATTACATTGTTGCATGATGTTCCATATTTGGCACCAATTTATTTTTTTTTGTTAATAAAGTTTTCCAAGTAGCTAGATTTTTTTCAATTTTTTTACGTAAAAATCGAATTAAAATTCTTATCTGAGAATTTATTTTTGACAAAAAACAAAAATTCACGCGGTACAGGGTTAAAAATCCTTTAACACCCTACCACCCTATGTTTTAATTATATACCTTTTATAAAGGATTTTTAAATATATTTTTTAACATAATATATTATCCTATCCTTACAATATCATTGTAAAATAAATATTTGGAGATGAGATGAGCCTTGAACTCTGAAATTCATTCCGGTCAGGTTTCTTATCGCAGTACCAATACCGATATTAAAATAACAGAGACGGATCCGAAATAAAATTTAAGGTCTAAATTTAATAATTTAAAGGAAAACCAGTGTAGATATAATACTAAGATAAGGTATAGATATATTACATAGATAAGGTATAGAGATATAAATCATCAAAGTAAAAAATATAAATGTGTGTTATTATTAGGTTATATTGTCACAAAAAACACTTTATCCGCTTTTTGAATTGTAGACATTTAAATTTACTATATACCAAACACTCAAAAACACTAAACTAGATACAACGTTTAACTTTGTAACGGATTAATTTGTCTACCACATTGGTTATCACTTAGAGCAATTACTGGGCTGAAGATAGGGTAAGCAAACCAACCGAAACGTTTGCGAACAACCACTCTTGTTTTGGTTGGAGAGCTGGATCGTAAGTAAGTAAATAATAACGGATTGGAAAAGGGTAACTACAAATGAGGAAATCAAAAACATACAGAGATTTCCTGGGCAACACACACAAGAAGGTTCCTAAACTATTTGAAATGGACGCAGTTTAAAATAATCCTCTTGTTCGATAGAAAGAAAGGCTTTTCTTACCTACAAAATATTAAAGGGTGAAAATCGTTTTAAAAGTAATAATTCTACAACTTATTAGAAATAAAAATTATCTAAATTTCTCAAGGGAGCATACATTGAGATTAACCATTAAACAAAAAACAAATCAAAATTATTTAAAAGAAGACTAATATGACAATTAGTTAATGCATAAATCTTATAATTTTATTTATTTATATTTTTTTAGTTTGTAATTCTACAACTTATTAGAAATAAAAATTATTTAAATTTCTCAAGGGAGCATACATTGAGATTAACCATTAAACAAAAAACAAATCAAAATTATTTAAAAGAAGACTAATATGACAATTAGTTAATGCATAAATCTTATAATTTTTTTTGGATTGGAATGGAATAAAAAACTCTATAAACAACACACAACTGAATCCCACAGAAACTAAAATTTGGTCTGGGGTGACCATAGAACACAAACGGGCAATTCTTGGGAAGTTTGGACACTTCGAATTATCCTGGCTAACAACAAACTGCAATCTTTAAAACTCGGCCACTCAATTCCTTCTTAAAACCATATGGACCTCTCAAATGGTTGGAAACTCTGTCTTACAAATCTCCCACATAGGACACAACACAACCAATCGGTGATTAACTTAACAAAAACTGCCAAATAGCGTTTCGAAGCCAAATTCACTTCTCAACTTGTAAAAATTGACGGATTTTGAAGACTACACGCCGAGTGCTCTATCTTCTAAATCTTAATCATTTTTCCTAACTAACTGCTACCACACTACACATTTTTCCGGTGACAAAAAACTAATAACCCCGTATAAACAAGGCATAAACGGAAATATTCCTGTTTATTTGACGCGCAAATTATCCTAAAGCGGCATCACGATCCAAAAAATGCAATGTGTTAATATAAACAAAATTAAATATGTTTATATTATCAACCTCAGTGGCGCAAAAACATTGACAATATTTTTCGGTGTCTTAATATATACGAAGGAAAATCGAAATGCTACACCTTAATTAAATATTTGCCAACAATTAAATATTTGGACAATATAATTAGACCCTTAAAAGCTAGTAATTACCTACAACTTACTAAGGTAATAAAATAATATTTTTTTTAGAAAACCCATATTAAATAAATTCAGGTTATGTTCAGGTGTTAATAAAATTACAACTAAGAGAGAATAATTTTAAACTTTTAAAATATCCTAAATAGATCGTATTTATATACATACATATATATTGGAATAATAATAGATATACAAGAAATTAGCATAGTAATATTATGATGTTTAATTAATAAACTTACTTAAATAGTGGTTAAAGAAATAATTTATAAGTTATGTACTAGCGAATATTATTAAATAATAATTATATGGTATTTTTAAGAATTTAGCATATTAATAAATGTTAAAAGTTTTTTTTTATTATAAACATATTTAATTGAGCCATGTGCATAGGCAACCAAATATCCACTGTGTTATTTGACATTTGTTTGTTTGCGGATGAAAAATGGGGTTAAATATTAGTTTAGGATTTTAATTTAAATATAACTACGGATGTAAAATAGTAGTATATTAGTGTAAGACATTTAGTTTATATATATATATATATATATATATATATATATATATATAAATATATATATATATATATATATATATATATATATAAATATATATATATATATATATATATATATATATATATATATATATATATATATATATATATATATATATATCATAGTGAATTCTGATCTGAAAGCCTAAATGTCCATAAGTATCTCACTAGAATTTTCTGGAAAACGTCAATATACAAGGCAGTTAGGCCTATTTGCATAGTCGATTATTCCGGAACTTTCATATATTGATGAGATGAAGAATTTCGAACATGATTTATTGCTGGAACAGTCTGGAATGATGGAATGATAGAAATACCAGGTAATTTGGAGCAGGCAGGCATTAAGTTAGAGGAAGTCATTAAGTTACAGTCAGGCATGAATTTACAGTCAATTGATTAAGATATAGAAGTCAGTCAGTCCGTTACAATTGATTAAGTTAGAATAATTCATGAAGTGATTAAGTTAGTTAGTTGGAAGAATTCAAGAATTAAGTTACATTGAGTCAGTCAGAAATTAAGTTACAGTTACTAAGTCAGTTACAGTCAATTATTAAGATAATAGAAGATATTAGTTAAGTAAGGAGAAGTAAGTCAGTCAGTTACAATTGATTAAGTGAGAAGAATTCATGAAGTGATTAAGTTAAATTAAGTTAGAAAAAAGGATTAAGTGAGATGAAGTCAGTCAGTCAGTTACAATTAAGTTATTAAATTAGATTTATCAAGAAAGTTAGTTTAAGACAGTTATAATTAATTTAAATTAGAAGAAAGGATTAACTTAGAATAATTCATTAAGTCAGATACAGTTGGAGAGTATGAGAGTAAATTAATTCAATAGTTCAATACAGGAGTATGATATATTATACGGAAATTACAAGAATTTTAAATTATATCTATATGCAATTTCACAAATACAAGGATAACGGAGGCTGATTAAAAAAATATTTAGTAATGATAATAACTTTGATTTTGAAAAACTTTAGGCATTCAGTACCAAAGGTACTGAGGTACTGAGCATAGAAAGGTACCAAATTTTGTTAATATAATTTAATAATTGTAAGAATTTTAAATTTTAGATAGGTTATTTAAATTTATATTGTTTATATTAGATATATATGTCTGTTTCATAATAGTTATAATAAAGATAATTTAAAAAAATACTTACAAACTAATTCTTTGAGAACCGCGATAAAAACCCTATACTCATATATTTTATTTTAAACACTCATTGCTCATATACAAAAAAAATCATAACAATATATAAATATATATATATATATATATATATATATATATATATATATATATATATATATATATATTAACAATGTTAGTAACTATTGTACAAATAAACCGACAAGGTGCATACCAGCCCAGCGGTACCTACTATAACATAATACGAAACAAATAAAAAGAAAAAACAAATCAGAAATAAAAAAAACTGAAAATACTAGAACAGAAAAAGCAGTATAATAAACATAATAGAAGTAAAACAATTTGAATGGTGTGAACATATCATAATTATAGAGGAAAATAAGGTAGTGAAGAAATTAGTTAAAGCTTAAAGACAAAACAAAACAGGAAGGTGCCGTCCAAGGTAAATATGTGAAAATAGGATACAATAATTGGAAGCAAACGAAAGTACAAGTGTAGAACACATCAAACACCTAGAACGATCCTTAAGCACAAAAAAAGTAAATTTTGATCTAAAATAGATGAATTTGACACTTGTCATGCAACAAGCATATGCGAAGTCGGAGAAGACAAACCTAGAAACTGCATTACAGATATTCTTCTTCTTCTTCAAGTGCCCTCTCCGCTACGGAGTCTGACAATCATCATTGCTATTCGTAGCTTTAAATCTGCTGCTTTAAACAATTGGTTAGATGTGTACTGAAACCAGTCTCTTAAATTGCGCAGCCAAGATATACGTCATCTGAATCTTTCGTTGTATAATTAACTGGAGCACTCGGTACTTTTTCCCTTCTCATCACATGACCAAATATTCCAGCTTTCTTCTCTTGATGGTGATCAGCAGCTCTCGTTCTTTGTTCATTCTTCGACGAACTACACTATTTGTTATTTTGTCTGTTCAAGGTATTTTCAAAATCACTAGGTCCTTCACTATCATCTTCTAATACCGAATCTGTCTCATGCTCACTTATAATGTCATTTAAAGGGACATCTGACTGTTCCATATCGCTAACCTCACTTTCTACCTCGTCATGCCATGCTGAGTTTCCTTATAGTATTTATCACCGTAGTGCACTGTCTTGGATGAACCTGCTATTTTCGTAAAATGTTCACAAACACTGACATGGTGCCAAAATAATCCCTTTCAAACTTAAGATAGTTATAAACTCAATACCACACTACTGAAGAACTAATGAATCAAGTCAAACGATCTACGTCACTGTAACTTAAAGGTAGCTGGAGTCACAAAGCTATAACATCAAAAATAACAAAATTTCACAGAATTTGAATTTAGTCGGGGGTCATGTGATTACTAAGTTAGTAGTAGAAATAGTAGATTATCTTGTTTTTTTCTTAAGGAGTGCGTTTTTAGCTCTCCTGTATACTTATTTCCGAAGTATAACGGAAATAAAATTAATTATTGAAGTATGCTCAATAATTAAACAGTAAATAAAATCCACATGTTCAGAAATAAAGATAAGAAAGATGCGTTGAGATAATTAAATAAACGTTTTATATATATAAACAATATTTTATTTTCGGAGATGTATTGTTAGCGTCTCCGTTAACGATAAAAGTTTCGGAGATAGTGATCGTGAATTAAATCGAAATTAAATCGATAAAGGTTAGTTTTTTTATAATAATTTTTTATAATATTTATAATATTAGAAATATGAATTATTTAATTTATTGTTAATATAGGCGACCTATATTTTTCGTTTAGTTTAAATTTATTAATTTTATAAAATTAGTATGGAATATTCAAATTCAATAATATTTAAATATTTTTGAATATTAATTTAATTTAAAATAACGTATCGAAAAATTTTTTACTTTAAGGAGAATATAGAAAGATGTTTGGAAACAATATATTTAAAAATTATTATTTTTTAATTAAAAATTATAGACGAGTAATTCTTCATTATGTTTCACAAAGCGGCTCAATGACTTTTCCCGAATCGTTTCAAATAAAATTGTTTTAGACCTATCTTATCGGAATAAAAACTTTTTCTTTGTAATTTTTCTAAAAATGCTTCCTTTATGAGTAATTTACATTTTTTTGTTAAAAAATTACTTAATTAGTGATTTTGAGGATTTTTTTCTAAGAAACTAATAAATGAATTGCAAGTATATCTTCTTCTTCGCGTGCCATCTCCTCTAAGAAGGTTGGCAACCGTCATGGCAATTCGCACTTTCGACGCCGCTGCTCTAAAGAGGTCAGCAGAAGTACAGTTAAACCAAGCTCTTAAATTATTCAACCAGGAGATGCGTCTTCTTCCGCGACTCCTTCTACCCTGTATTCTTCCTTGCATTATTAATTGCAACAAGTTATAACGCTCGCCCCTCATAACATGTCCTAGATATTGCAGTTTTCTGACTTTAACTGTATTTAAGACCTCTTTATCTTTACCCATTCTTTTCAATACCTCAACATTCGTGACCCTATCTACCCAACTTATTCTTAATATCCTTCTGTAGGTCCATAACTCGAAGGATTCCAATTTGTCCGAAACATTTTTCTTTAAAGTCCAAGCCTCCAACCCATAACATAATACGGAGAACACGTAGCATCTTAGAAGTCTTATCTTTAAAGAAATTGAAATGTCCCTGCTGCAGAGTACTTTTTTCAGTTTGTTGAAAGAATTTCTTACCTGTCCTATTCTTGCCTTATTCTCTTTTGTGTACTCATTATTTTCATTAATTATTGTACCCAGATATTTATATTTTTCAACTTTTTTTATTTGTTCTTCATGTATTGTTATGCTTTTTGGCGCTGTTGGGCTTTTGTAATTACCATAACTTGTGTCTTTTTGTATTTAGGGACAGTGCTTTTTCTTCACTGACTTCTACCACTCTGTCAACCATTTGTTGTAAATCCTGAAGACATTCCGCTAATAAAATAGTGTCGTCGGCAAACCGTATATTATTGATTGGTCGGCCATTTACTTTTATTTTCATAGTTATATAATGATTTTATTAGTCCTAATTTATTGTCTTTATTCTAATTTATTAAAAGTCACGATAATTTATCAAAAGTCTTTATTTTATACTAATTTATTTTATACTTAATAATTACAAATAATTTATTTGCGTTCGATACAATTTAAACCACGTTCCGCGAGTTTCTTTTCTTCACTGACCGCTCAATGAAAATCTTCCGTTATTTATTTGAAACCAGCTGGTAAACAGAATGTTGCGGAAAATACGATGGCGTTCTCGACGTAGACGCAGCGGCAATGATCTAAAAACTGGTATCGGTGCGATTCCAGAAAGCTCTTATTTGTCGATTTATAGCGAAGGGAACCCAACGGGTGTCAGGTAGATTTGACCTAGAAATTACGAGAATCAATAAAAAAGAATTAATATAAGGTTGAATGTTCGAATAAATGAACTTTGATGGTACACAAGGCAAATATCGAACACAGTATTTAATTAAATCTTGCCCAAGTACTTTCGATCACAAGATCATCCTCAGGGGCATTTCGTCAATTGTGGCCTATCCAGCAATAACCAAATGTCATACATGTAAACTGGGACATAACAAATACACTAAAGACAAACAAACACTTTAAAATTTAAATTTGGAGAAGCTACATTTTTATATTATAGAAGCCGGAGACAGAATGGCTCCCAGCCTGGCGGAGGCGGAAATATTCCGCCTCCGTGTTTGTTTGTCTTTAGTGTATTTGTTATGTCCCAGTTTACATGTATGACATTTGGTTATTGCTGGATAGGCCACAATTGACGAAATGCCCCTGAGGATGATCTTGTGATCGAAAGTACTTGGGCAAGATTTAATTAAATACTGTGTTCGATATTTGCCTTGTGTACCATCAAAGTTTAAAAAAGAATTAGTCATAAAATATTTACAGTTCTATACGCCATAACATTTAAAATCGTAACAGTTAGTCCTTCTAGTGCTTCCTGGATTACTATCTCTGAATACAAATTAAACAAAGTAGGAGACAGGACACAGCCCTGCCTGACGCCCCTCTCAATCTGTATTTCATTTGAAAAGACGTTGTTCTCTTTAACCACAGCGATCTGATTATAATAGATAGCGCTAATGATCCTGATGTCTCTCATATCTAAGTTTTTCTTTTCAAGTAATTCGATACGACGGTTATGTCTGACCTTATCGAAGGCTTTGTTGTAATCCAAGAAACACATATATACTGGCTGATTAACATCCATGCACCTTTGCACAAGTACATTTACAGCGAACATTGCTTCCCTCGTTCACTTATTGTGAATTGTGTGTCACTTATGTCCTGCTCAAGTTTGTTGTGTATTCTCCGGTGTATAATTTTTAAAAATATTTTGACCGTATGGCTCATTAAACTTATTATCCGGTGGTCTTGGTATTCTTTTGCATTTGGATTTTTTGGTAGTGTTATGAATGTTGATATCAGCCAATCTCTGGAATGATTCCTGTACTGTATATTGTAATAAATAAGTCGACCAATATTCCAATTTCTTGTTCTTCTACTAACCGTATTACTTCTACATGTATTTCGTCAGGATCGGTTGCCTTGTTATTCTTTGTTCGCTTTATCGCCTCTAATACCTCATCTTCTGTTATGTCTGGGCCGTTGTCGAACTTTTCCTGGTTTAGTACTATCTCAGTCCGTTCGTCTTTAAATAGCTCTTAAATATATTCCTGCCATCTTTTAAGCCTTTCACCGACGTCTATAATTATTTTGCCGTTTTTATTCAGCAGTATGTTTGATTTTTTCTTAATATTAGTGCCTGTTATTTCCCTAATTTTTTTATGAAGGTTTAAGTTATCATGTTTCTCCACCAACTGTTCAATCTCTTCGCATCTGTCACTATACCATCTTTCCTTTGCATCTCTGATCTTTCTCCTTATTTCTGTGTGTATAATATTATACATATTTTTGTCTTTGGTTTTATAGGATCTTTTTGCTTCCATGAGATCCAGAATCTCATCGGTCATCCATTCATTTTCATCTCACATGTGCGTATAAGAGCATCTTTTAATATATGCCATTTCCTGTTTGCATTTTCAGTAAGAATCATTTCTAGTTTGGTGAGCTCTTCTTTAATTTTTAGTTTGACTTACTCTTTTGTTGATGGATCTTTCAAACGGGATACTTGTATCCTCTCTACTTTAGTTTCAGCCACAAGCTTTTTTAGATTAATTCTAAACTTTCCTACAACTGGGTTGTGATCTGATCTCAGATCAGCTCCGGGGTATGATTTTACTGATTTTATGGAATTTCGCTTTCGTTTGCAGATGAGAAGGTAGTCAATTTGGTTTCTGATGACGTTATGTTGGTTGTCTGATGGAGATTTCCATGTATAGAGTCTCCTGGGTGGCAGATCATAATAAGTATTCGCGACAAGCAAATCGGTCTGTTGGCAGAATTGAGCCAATCTGTCTCCTCTCTCGTTACGGGTGCCCAGTCCAAAGTCTATAAAAATGCAAGTCTATAAAAATCTTTATAATCTTTAAACCTTTAAGTACAAGTAAAAATATTTTGACACGGATAAGTGCTTTCTATCTTGCAACATAGTTTTAAGTTTAAACAAAGATTTCTAAGCGCCGCGCGCCTGTATCGCCGTGATCGTACACGCCTATTATCACATCAGCGATAGATGGGTCGAAATGCATAAATGAAATACTTGGTCCTACGTTTTGAGCAAGATGGAATCGATTGATCCATGTCAAAATATTCTGCCTTGTTCTTGAAGGTTTAAAGATTATAAAACTTTTTATAGAATTTCAATTTACTTCTACAAAAAATTGCAAATAACTCGAAAAGGAAGAATTTTTGAAAAATTACTAAAATAGAAAAAGTATTTGTTTCCGGAAATCGTAATAACGATTTCCGGATCAATTGCAAAAATTAAAAAAAAATTATATCAACTTGAAAAAAAAAATATAAATAAAATCGAATAAAAACTTTTTGGTGCAGTAAAAATGCAAAAAAAAAAGTTTGAAAGGGGTCAGTTTGGCACCACGTTAGTGTTTATGAAAAATTTACGAAAATGGCAGGTTCATTCAAAACAGTACATTACGGTGATAAAAACTATGAAGAAACTATGTTAGCATGGCATGACGAGGTAGAAAGTGAGGTTAGCGATATGAAAGAGTCAGGTGGCTCCTTAAATGACATTGAAAGTGAGCATGATATAGATTCGGTAGTAGAAGATGATAGTGAGGGAGCTAGTGGGGACTTGTCTGACAAATCCGATTCTGAAAGTGGTGAAGAAGTTGAAAATGGAATGAGTTATTATGGTAAAAATAGACTTAAGTGGTCATCACAACCTTTTGTACAGAGAACGAGAACAGAGAAACATAACTTACTTTCGTATTTACCGGCACTTTGTGATGTCGCCAAAGTTGGGCAAAATTGCATCGCCTTTACAAATATGGAGGTGTGTAATCGATAATGACATTCTAGCTAAAATTCTTATACATACTAATTAAAAAATATCTGAGTAAAAAAGAAACTGTAAGCGGCTTAATAAACCAGAATTGCAAGACCTTGATATTGTAGAACCTGAAGCCTTTTTATGCATATGGCGGCGTATGAAGACAGTGGCCGTGACATATTCTGTTGTGTGATATCTTGGGAAAGAATGCTAATGATTTTAAGATGTCTACGTTTTGACAACCACGAATACCGAGCGGAAAGAAATCCTGCTGCATCCATATCAGGTATTTTTAATAAATTTATAAATAATTGTCAGACCAGGGTATTCAATACTCTATGGCCATTACACCTGTATTGATAAGACGCTCATAGGTTTTAGAGTATGATTCCAAGTATGGCCTGGAAGTCTTGATTCTTACTTATGTCTGTACTCATTATTTTTTCAATGGATATATTTATACCGGCAAAGGCAGCGATGTCAAATTATTAACAGATAAAGAAAGAGGTTTGGCTTTACCAACCCAATCCATGGTAAAACTTATTCAACCTATTATAAATACCAACAGAAATGTAACTGCAGACAATTGGTTTTCCTCTCTTGAACTTGCAAATAAGTTGCGACAAAGAGGATAAATGTATGCAGGTAAGCTTAAGAAGAACAAGAAAGAAATTCCCACCGAATTTTTGCCCAACCGAAAGACAAGTAGGAAGTTATATCTACGGTTTTAGTAAACAGATTAAAATTGTGTGTTATACTCCAAAGAAAAGCAAGGCTGTACTTTTAGTTTCTACGATGCATCAACAAAAATACACTGATGTTAAAACTGGCAAACCTGAAATGATTATCTTTTATAATGAAACCAAAGTGTTGTAGTTTTTTATACAAGGGGTTTATTTTTTTGGTTTATTTCGTTTTTTCATATTTCGTATATTTGATCTTTAATTTTCCATAACTATTTTACAAACATTTTAAAGAATAAAAAAATTACATTTTTAGTAAACCGTTTTATTATTTAGGATATTTTGACATGTAATTTGTAATATTTTAATAACTAACAATTTGGAAAAATATTATAAAAACAAATGCATACGCTAATGTAAAATATATCAAAGACATTATATTAAACATAATTTGTCATATTTTAAAAAAATGTTGGAAATACCAAATAGAAATTACATGGGGTCTACATGGTATCACATCCGTAGTTATGTTCCAGAAAGTGCACGTTAGTGGTAGAAGATTAAAACGATATGCTATAAAGCATATCGATAAAGATGTGATTTAAAGTGAAATGCTGTTTAGTCTAACATTATATATATATATATATATATATATATATATATATATATATATATATATATATATATATATATATATATATATATATATATATATATATATATGACTAAAATACATGGAAGAAAATATATAATCAGTAAACAAGCTGAAGAGAGAGTAGAATAAATTTATAAGAAATCGGAAACCAAAAGCACATAACACTCTTTGTAAAAATACAATAACGATCTTTGTAAATCGCTAGATATAAATAACATTGTTAATAATTACTATGATAAACAAAAACGTGTTAAATTTATGCAACACGTGCAATCGAATCGTCACACACTGACTGATACTGTTGACAAATTTCTCGCTTTCTCATTTTATTCCACACAGGTGTCATTAATGATTAGAAGTGTGTAATAAACTCACATTGTTCTAAAATTAAATCGTAAAACACCTGCTTAACTGATTAGATATTTGATTCACTTTCTTGTACTACAATTTGTAACTCCCAAAAAAGATTTATACTATATAGAATTATTCTCGTCTTTTAAAGTGTTGAAGGATATCACAACCAACTTCATGATTTTAATGTTGTTTTTCCTTTACTCTACTACACTCACAAACTGATAGTTAATGTAAATAGATAATTACTAATAAATAATTACTTCATTTATTATTATGTTGTACTTAAGCTAGACTCAAGTGTACTTAGTACATATTTACTCTGTCAGTCAATTTATTATCATAAAACATGTTGTTCGATAACTATGCATTCCCACATTGTGCATAGTCTATTATTTATGTGACCTATTGTAAAGTATTTTAACGACATTTTTTATTTTTTCTCTTCCTAGATTCCTAAAGTACTGTACCGTTTTTAAATAAAACGAGCGGTTCGAATTTATATAAATATATTTATTTATAACTTTACAATTCGGTACTATCTTATAAACTAAACTTATTCCTAAGATCGTTACATATATATACCAAAGTTACTATTTTCTAGAAAGTTTCCACCTCTAGGCGTACGCGACTGATCTTTCTCGAAATATCGAGTCGCTTTCGAGTTGCCGCCGCATGGAAGCATGAGGTGCTGTTTCGAGATGCAACAGTTATATGAGTCATGCCGAAAGCATGTTCGTAACACTGCTCCCCTCTTAGATCTGAGCGTCCCGATCAGCAACTCTATATGTAGGCCCAGGATGGCGGAATCTACAGGACTCTCCAGCTCTGCATGAACCCCTCAGAAAGAAATAACAGTCTACTGTCTTTGAAGGACACGATCTCTTCGGATTAGTGCAACACACAGTAATTCGTAGGCCGGTTTCTCGGAAGATCACTTCAAGCATGCTTCTGACAATCTTCCAATCCAGATTATCTAGTGCATGGCCTATCTTGGGTAAGGCCAAATTCTTAATGTCGTAATTGCAGACGATTTTCTTCAAATTAGTTAGAGCACACCATATATCCTCGTAGGTTGCCCTGTCTGTATACGACTTCCTGGTCACCATATACAGCAAAGATCGAGAACCATCTTCTAATCTCAGTACTCTTCCAACTTTAGGCTGCTGGTTTTTAACTCGTCCAAGCGACCAAATTTCTTATAAAATACGGATGAGATTCCTTTAGTCATCTCAAGATCTTGGGCAACACAGTGGGCTAGAGAGACGTTATGCGGAACACTAAAAAGATCCTGCTGAACTTCTGTCGTCACGCCGAATCTATCATTCTTTCTCTCTGCGTAATTTGACATAAACTCCTTAAAGCTTGGTCGCCGTTTATTTTTAATCTCATGTTGAAGGGTTCGGACTTCTTCGGTTTCATTTGAGCCAGCATAAGGGGCAAGACGATTTATGTGAACTACTTTTGGTTTACCTTTCGGCAACTTCTTAATTCGGTATATTACGTCATTTATTCTCTTTTTAATTTCATACGGACCCTCCCATTGTCTTTGCAGTTTAGGAGACAAGCCACGACGACGTTGTGGATTATAAAGCCAAACAAGATCACCTACTTCATAGCTTTCATTCTTGCATCGAGAATTGTATTGATCTTTCATTCTGTTACTGGCTAACTGGATGTGTTGTCGGGCAAGTTTATGAATGCTGTTCATTCTTAACTTCAGGCGATCGACATAATCTTCGCTTGCAACATGTTCTTCGGAAGGTCTGCAGCCAAACTCTAGGTCGCAGGGCAAACGAACTTCACGACCTAACATCAGGCAGGTTGGAGTCTGGCCTGTAGTTTCATTCACGGCCGAGCGGTATGCCATTAAGAATAAATGAATGTGCTGATCCCAATCTCTTTGATGTTTTGATACAACTTTGGACAGGTGTTTACCCATCGTTCGGTTTATCCTGATTGAGGATGCAGGGGTGTCGAGTTTGCCGAGAAAGTTTTAGGGGCCGAAGAAAGAAGCAAAAAAGTTTACCACTTTTACCCACAAAGTTTTTCTTATACCCACCCATGAAGTGAAAAAACGGAAAGAATCTATTTATCAAGAATCTGTACACTGTAGAAACATGTTTCAATTAAAAAATTTGCTGCATTGACCATTTATGCGCAAAATCAATGTTCAATAAAATTTGTATTAACTCGACGGTAAAAATCCGATATCTATTGATCTAAGTCTCCTATCGACAAAAATCATACGTTTAAAAGGTAAAAAGTGCAGCTTTTGAATAAAATATTTGTATTTTACGTAACCACTCAACAGTGGTTACGCTCTACCTTTATTCCTCTGCACAAGAAAGTCAATGCAAAAATATGTGAGGATCACAGACTCATTAGCCTGATGAGTCACACTTTAAAAATATTCTTAAAAATACTACATCAAAGATTATACAAAAAATGTGAATGGGGCATCAGTGATTCCCAGTTCGGGTTTAGGCAAGGTTTAGGAACACGAGAAGCAATAGTAGCAACACATGTGCGTGTCCAAAATTGTTACGATCAGAGGAAGGATGTGTTCCTGTGCTTTTTAAATTACCAAAAAGCGTTTGATCGTGTCCACCACCACAAGTTTATGCAGATTCTCATGAAAGTTGATACAGACCAAAAAGACATAAGATGCATTAAGAACTTGTACTGGCATCAAACGGCACAGTTAAAAATAGACAATTCTACATCCAAACCCATACATATAAGAAGAGGCGTTCGACAGGGATGTGTGCTTTCTCCTCTTTTATTTAACATTTATTCGAAAGCCATATTTCAAGAGTCTTTGGAGGATGGAGAGATGGGAATCAAGGTGAATGGAGTATTGATCAACAACATACGATATGCTGATGATGGTGTCTTAATTTGTGACAACATAGTCGATCTTCAACAACTTGTCGCTATAATCGGAGAATACAGTAAGCGAATGGGATTAGAGATTAATACCAAAAAGACCAAATTCATTGTTATCTCCAGAAACTTGAATGCACTTGAAAACTCCACCATAACACTGAATACTAAGTCCATTAAAAGAGTGAGTAAATTTAAATAACTGGGATTGCGGTTTTTTGAAGACTGGGCATCGGACAGGGAAGTAAAATGTCGCATTGATCAAGCTCGACAAGTTTTCGTAAAATTCAAGAAGGTACTGACTTGTTCAGAGTTCGATCGTCAACTGAGACTAAGGTTTACTAATTGCTACGTATGGTTAGATTAGAAGCTTTCGAAATGTGGCTTTATCGCCGTATCCTAAAAATACCATGGACAGCGAAAATCACAAATATAGATGTGCTTAAAGAATAAACCAAGAACGCCAACTTTTCGAAACCATCAAGAAAAGGAAAACGGCGTATCTAGGTCACATCATGCGAAATGAAAAATACCAGTTCCTTCAACTTATAATCGAGGGTAAAATTGAAGACAAGAGAGGAATGGGACGCAAGAAAATGTCCTGGCTCCGAAACATAAGGCAATGGACAGGGATTAACGACATACAACCTCTGATACATATTGCGAGAAATAGAGAATTAATGGAAAATGTGATCGCTAACATCCATTAGTGGATTTGCATCTGAAGAAGAAGAGTTCAATAAAAAATTTGTTTAGCGATGTTTGCCATTTTTTACGATTCTCCTGAGATTAATAAAGTGTAACACTTTCATTGACCGGTCGTAGTGGAATTTCCATTGTTAGTGCCTAATCTTTAAAACTTTTAATATGAAATTTTGATTTTGAGTATTGGTAACAAGTATGAGACATTTGAAATATGACTAGAAAACGCAGAATTTAAGTTTTAAACTTTTAAATTACAAACGATCTCACGTCACGGAAGACGGTATTGACTGGAATTTGTAACTTAATGTGTGTGTTTTGAAAACGTACTAGCGCAATTGAAAAAAAAAAGTTTTAAATGTTTTGGATCGTTTGTTGTGTGAAAGTTTAGGTTTTAAAGATTAAGCTCTAATGATGAGAAAATAATAAATTTTATTGACCTGAAAATAATAAAAAATGGCAAAAATCACGCCACGTTTATTTAACACTTTCATAAAAACTGTATTTATTTGCAGCAAAATATTGCATATGAAAGCTGCACTGTTCAACTTTAACATGCAAAAGATATCGAATTTTTACCGTCGAGTTAATAGAAATTTTTTGTTTTCCGGTTTTTCCTGATACTATGATACTATGATACTTCCTGATACTATGAGAATTTTAGGGGGAAACCCGGGTATAATAGGTAAACAGTTTGGTATCTTTTTTGGGGATTTAAAATTGACATTTTCGGCAAAATTCAGATGCGTTTTAAAGGTTTAGTGGCTTTTTCGTCTGACGACTAGAGTATTAGTGCATAAAACCAAACTGATTATAATTGTCAACGTTAATGTTTTCAGAAATGTGGCTTTAATATCTGAGATATGTAGAAGCTCTAATGTTTGTTGCTTTTTCTGTGTTAAATTAAAATTATATAGAATAATATCAAAATAGTATGGCTCTACATCCATCTGTGGAGGCTATACATAAATCTCTATTTGCTGACTAAATTCTCCCCTATATCTCTTCTATGATATCGTTATCTGCAGTAATTTTTGCTTCAAAATATTTAAAACGCTTCCACTCTTTCAACATTATATCGGTCTTTTGTTCTATTCTCTTATTAAAATTTGACAATCACAAATTGGTTTAATAATCTAAACCATTCCAAATCTTCTTTAGTTGCTGTCTTTAATGGAGGTTGGCAATTACTTCTACAAATTCGTGTTTATCCTATGATTTTCTTATTAGGGTTTAAAGGTTTTGTCCCGTCCAATACTTTACGTTACGTTACCAGGCCATTTGTCGTTTGTAATGAACACGGTTCCCTTCTATGTTTCCTTTCACTAATATTTAAAGAAAGATATATTTGTTGTGATTGAATATATTATGTCTAAGAGAAAATATTGTCAGCTTTTGATTAAGTTTTACAAACTAACGATTTTTATTGATACATCTTAAAGCTTTTTCACTTCCAACATAAATGGGAGTCTATGGAGTTTTTAAAATTTGGCAGGATATCCACATCTCAAAAAACCCAGGCATTGCCAATTGTCAGCGTCCAGGCTTCCAGGCAATATGCATTTTATTATAAGATCCCAAATTTAAAACTAATAAAAAGCTTAAAGTAAAACTTAAATTCTAAACATAAAACAAATGTCCAAATCTGAAATGTAGAGCTATTTCCTAAAATACTGATTGCAAAAAAATATAATAAAGATCAGTCAAGGTACCGCAAGGTACTGTTGTGTAATAATATAAAGTTATGCTATTGATAGAATCTATATCGACCCATATTACAAATCTGTTTAATTTTTTTGTTGTCCTCGCAAAGATTTAAGTATTTGTTTAAGAATTTATTATAAGATAAACATTTTAACATCTTGCAGGTGTTTTAAGTCATGATAATGTATCTTTATTTAAATTATAAGAAGGTTAACTTTATAAAATGTATATGTTTAATTTTACATAAATTCAGATTACATATGTTAGTACAAAACAAAACAAAAAGGAAATATGTTGTTTTTTATATAAAATAGTGGCGATGGTGTTGTCATTATACTACATTTAAAAGAAATTAAATAACGAAAATTGTTGTTAACGAAAGAAAAATTAAAATTACTATACAATATATATATAGGCACCTACATACAGGCAAAATCCACTATCAAATTACATACTAATAATAATTGCATAAAAATTGAGCGAAGGGTTAGACAAGGAGACTCAATAAACTTTTTAGCACTGTGGTGCAACATGCTTTTAAGAATAGGACATGAAATTATAATTAGCAAAGATAATCAGACCCATGAACTGAAGAGAAGAATCTGTCTTAGGTGGGCAGCATATCGAAAACTAAGAGAAACTTTTAAAAGTGAGTTACCTACATGACTGTAGTGAAAAATAGTCGATCAATGCGTTCTTCTAGTGTTAACATAAGGAGCATAAACATTTACTTTTACAAATGCCTGGGCTACCACACTGAAAGTCACTCAGAAAAGAAGATACTTATCCATGTTAGCAATAACTCTGCTAGACAAAATAAAAAACGAAGAAGTCAGGAGAAGAACCAAGGTGACTGAGGGCATTGAAAGGATAGTCACACTAAAACGAAGATGGGCAGGACACAGATAGAAGGGTGGATGGAGGAGGACAAGGAGGTAATTGGAGTGGAGACCAAGGAAAGATAAGAGAAGCATCGATCGACCACCTACACGATGGGCTGACTATTTAAGAAAGCGAAATAAAAGCTGGATGAGAGTGACACAAGATATACAGAGTTGGAAACACGAGGAAGACGATCATATTTAGCAGTGAATATTTAAGGCTAAGACTGAGGCTACAGATAAACGCCTATACTGCGAATATTCCGACACTGTTACTCACATAATGCTGGAGTGTAATAGATGTACAGCTGAGAGAAACATAATGTATGGAGACATAGAGAAACTCTTTCATTGTGAGAGAGATTATCGTGAAGATGACGGGAAGTAAGGAGGGATGGAATAGTATTCACAGTTACATCCGAACAGTAATTAAGAAGAAAGAAGAAGAAGAGAAACACCAACCCGGCCAAACAACAGAAATAAGATCTAGATAAAGGAAGGGAGAGTTCCAAAAATATCGTCAGGTTTACAGCGGCCTTCCGACTTTCAGAGTACGCTACGTGCGACAGTGCACACAAGTAGGAGAGGGCGGTTTTAGTTGGTAGGCAGGATAATACATACCTGAATCTTTGACACTGCTATCTTTAGTACTTTAAATTAAACTAAACCCCAAATTTTAAGGACTCAAATTTTAAGAACTTAAAATGGAGGTAGCATAAAAATTTCGATGTCCAACCAAACCCCCCAGGAACATTTAAGGTGCGCCACTGTCACTCTATTTTTTGCGCAAGTTGGCTGATACTTCTACCGATTATGTAAATGCTTCTAAACATGCATTTTACAATTTCGTTATTAGATTTAAGGTTAAAATTTAGTTTATGCTGTATGCTTATAACTTGTTTTTTTATAAAAAAATCAGCAATAACAGCAAACCACAATATAAACCAGACAACCGTAACGTGTTATCTGTTTTATTATTGAATATTTGTATATTTTATTAAAATATAGCAATAACAGAGACAAAAATATTGGGATAGTGAATAAACCAAAATTAAAATTAAACAACTGAAACAAAACCTTATAATTGTATTTATATCAATATGTATATTTAAAACCACCAACAGTTACCAGAGATTAGGCTGATATTATAGTAGAGTTGGTATTGTGGTACTTTAAATGTTAAACTTGTAGTTGGGGAATGTTTTATTTTTTTTTTTTTTTATTTACTAATAATAGTCGCTTCAACCACCTGGGTCATTAGCAACATTAGTTTACATTAGTTACTACATTATATTAAATTATATAAAGATGTTTCTTTTAGAAATCTGATTAAGATTTTAGTATTTAAATGTTCACCTAATACTGTTTTTAAGTCACTGGAAATATTGTTATTTTGTCTGTTAACTCTATATTTTCCACATTCTGTTAGGAGATGTTTAACAGTAATATTGACTTGACAGTAATCACACACTGGAATGTCTTCTTTACTTATTAGGTGCTTATGAGTAATATTGGTATGACCTAATCGAAGTCGAGAAATTTTGACTTGGTCAGCTCTTTTTAAGTTTACTAGGCGCCACGGTTTCACTGTCGATTTAATTTCTTTTAATTTAGATTCCGATAAGTTCCACTTATTTTGCCACGCACTAATCACTTTTTCTTTAACGAACTGTTTTATATCACTGCAGATAGTCTTTGACACTATTATAGCTTGATCATTTTTGGGAGCTTCTCTTGCTTGGAGGTCTGCGTTTTTATTATCTTGTATTCCCGGGTGAGATGGAACCCACATAAATTTGACTTCTGAACCAGATTCTTGTAAGGCAGCAAGTTCTTTCTTAACAAGTAAGGCTATGGGGTTGTTAGTATATAGTTGACCGATTGTTGTTAAGTAGTTTAGAGAATCTGTGATAATGATGGAAGAAGAATGGTTTGTACTTTTGATATGAATGAGGGCTTGTAATATTGCATATAATTCTGCTGTGTATATAGAAGTGGCTGGCATTAATTTAAATTGGGAAGAGGAATATGGAGTGACAAATGCTGCTCCTACGTCATTTGCAGATTTGGAGGCATCTGTATAAATGCAAAAGCTTTTACCGTAAGTCTCGAGTTCCTTTAAACATGACTGTCGGATTACAATGGGTGATGTATCTGATGTGTTATATTGGAGTAGCGTCGTATTGATTTCGGGAATCATGATTAACCAGGGAGGTGGACTTTTTACATTTGAAGGAAAGAGTTCAGAAATTTGGAGTTGTAGATCTTTAAAAGTAACGGTCGGTAAATGCATTTTGAAGTACTGGGTGGAATTTGTTGCTGGTGACTGATGCTACATACGAAAGGCATAAATAATTTCTTCGTAGATTAAGAGGTGGATCTAGAATGTTTTATTAAAAACGTTAAAAGCTTATTTTACCAGTCTACAATCCACCAACTGGTGGATTATCCGAGAATCCAAATAAAAACATTGAGGAAAAAGGATAATGTAAACCTTATTGATACCGATGGGTCTTTGTGCTTTAGTCATAAAGGAATGGAGGGACACAACGATCACTAATTCACGAGACGTCTTCATAAAAGAGGTCCCAAAGAGGTCCTCAGTTTTTTCTTCTTTATGGTGAAAGCGAAAGTGGTGGTGGCATGGACCGAATTAACTTTCTCGATCAAGAAGGGAACTGCTGACTACCACAATGAAATGGACGAGGATCTATGTGAAGAATCGTTTGAGAAGACGTTAATTCCAAACTTGCCGAAACACAAAGAAAACGTTTTGAACAACGCGTCATACTACTTCCGCAAAGTTGATTTCCCGAAAAATTGTAAGACAAAAGGTAAAAGATTAGGTACCTAAAAAGTTAATTATTGGATACTCCGTCCGCATTTAGAGACGAGTACGACAAGTACAAAATTAAAACAATCGCGGAAAAACAGAACGTTAAGATTTTGAGAGTGCGGCTTACCATTGCGAGCTGAACTCGATTAAGATGGTGTAGAGTCAAGTGAAAAGGTGTGTAGCTTCAAAAACCTCGATTAAAAAAAACGGTAGAACGGTTGATAAAAGAAGCGTACCAAGACGTATCTAAAGATCACAGATAATATAGTGTGCGTACAGATACTCTAGCAGATTCGCTAACACGTATTTATTATTGGTTCGATTATGTTCAGGAAACAGTATTTGTATATATTTAAACCTTTGTAAACTTTGGATCCCGGTGTGAATCTGATCTATGTTTTAGTACTAGACTTAACCATCTACATTCTATAAAATAGTTTCTAATACGCGTATTCGCACCTTTGATTATAAGAGTCTAAACCAAAATGGAACTGAATTATACACTAGTTTTAAATACAGTATTGAGAAATTCTCGACAATAATTCTCATCAGTTCTTTGTATGTCCCTAATGACTATCAATAATAATTACTAATGCTAAAGATATATCAGTCTTTGTAAGAGCAAATATTATTTATTGTTTAAGTAAGTAATAGAATTTTTAAATATAAAATATTCTGTTCAAATTGTTTACTATTTAAAAGCCACTGCATAACTGTTTCTATGGTCGACGCGATAAAATATTTCACTCTATATTTTCCCTTTTTATTTGTATGAATATCTAATACAAATTTTTGAAGATTTGAACTTATAATATTTGATAATACGAAATGAAAGCTATTGATGGTTTTTTTAATACTCACCACGTTAACATTAACCATACTATTCTTTTTTAGATCACACAAAACCCATAAGTCGAATATGTTATAAAGTTATTATTATTATAGTTACGAATAAATAAACATTAGGAACTGGGCACCAAAATGGATCCCAGTGAAGTAAAACATAATCCCAATCCAAGGGAAAATGCGAATATATTTTCAATTTTATTTTTTGGGTAAGTATTTTTTTCTTTATATAGTTGATTATTTATTTAAACATATGTAGATACTTTTCAATGATTAATTTACACACACACACACACACGCGCATAGCAAGATGATGTGAAAAAACATAAAAAGAGCACCAAAATATTGCCATGGTGAAATAATGATGTATTTTAGAAAATACTTTATACCCACCTATGGATTTATAGCCATAAGGTATCTAACTAAGGCTTCTCCTTTATTTCCTTTGTTCAGAATGGTATTTTAGATAATCTATCAATAGAATGTTGATATTTTTTCTTTTTTACTTACATACTATCCAATAAATAGCAATATTATTACACCTTTCATCTATTTCTCTACTTGTCTAACAATGTGTAGAATTGTCTCTTTAGTTTTATTATAAGGTAGGTAGTATTTGTAACCTTTATAAAATGTCTTATCGTGACTTGTCTATATTTGGCATTAATGCTGTCCTGGAGACTCCTTCAAACGGAAGAAACCAAGTTATTATTGACCGTCTAATAATTGGCCATACTGCCTTAACACACAAATACCTACTAACAAAAGCAACAAAAGAACCACTACCTATCTGCTCTAGCTGCTCTAACCCTAACCCACTGACTGTCAAACATAACCTGCTTGATTGTTCTCAATTCACGGAAAAATGAAGATTTCATGGATTCACAGATGATGATCTCAAAACAGTTATCTCCAAAAAAATTTCAACAGTGTTAAGCTATTTAAAAGACAAGTTATTCAATTGTATTTAATGTAATATTTTTTGTATTTGTTATATTCACTAATAACCCTGCGCGGTTGATGTGGTTTTGTGTTTAAATAAAAAAAAACCTTTCAAACACATTGTGTAAAATAATTTAGAATTTGATTTCGTTTATGAATTTGGTACTTAGTTTTTCGTTATATTTTTCTGCACTTTATTTCATTTTAAGTTTTTTGGCAATTTACATACAAAACAAAAAAGATGATTAAGTTTTATTTATTAGAAGAGTCACATGAAATTTATTCTCCCCGTGTTCACTAAAATTTTGTTATAATATCATCACCATCATCTTTGGCTCGACAATCCTCTTTGGATCCTTGCCTGCTCTTAGATTAGTCGTCATTCTGTTCGATTTCTGGCAACGTGTTGCCATCTTCTAATCTTTGCTATCCTTCGGTCTTAATCTTAAATCTTAAACTCTGTTCTTCCTCCTATAGGTGTTACAGTCGTTAGCTTTATAGCAATCATGTTGTCAGGCATTAGTATTAGTGTGTGGTTTAATGAACGTTACGACATCTGGTTCATTAAACATTTGGTATAATTCGAAATTAAAGGGCCACTGCCCTTGATCTTTTGTAGCTCCAACTATTTTACGGAGTATCTTACGCTCGATTATTTCCAGAAGTCTTTCATACTTCTGCGTTAGAGTCCATGTTTCCGCATGGTATGTGAGGCCCGGCCTCACCAGTGTTTTGTACATAATAATTTAAATTTTTCTTTGGATCTTTCTTGAATGAAATTGTTTTTGAAGTCCATAGTATGCCCTATTTGCAAGGTTTATTCGTTTTTTAATTTTTTCGCTTGGTTTGTTGATAGTACTCACCAGCGAGCCAAGGTATGTGAAGCTGTGGACACGTTCAAAGATATATGTTACTTCCAAATGTTGTTTCCCGTTCCTCACTTGCTATAGGATACTTAATAACCAACATTTACTTTGTTTTGTCTACTTTGATGACTAAGACCGAAATGTTTCGCCACCGTTTTCAATTCTAGGAAATTATTCTCAACATCTCGCTTGTTACGCCCAATTATGTCAATATCATTGGCGTATGCTAAGATTTGTATCGATGTATTGTAAATAGTACCTCGTCTCTAATCCGTGTTTCTCGGACTGCCTTTTCCAAGGCAAAGTTAAATAGGAGGCAAGCCAGGACAGCTCCTTGTCTGAGTCCATCCTTTATCTCAAAGGATCCAAAGGAACGAGAAACGCATTGATTGGTATAGTACTGTTCTCTTGCTACTATCGTATGCCGCCTTAAAGTCGATGAATAGAATGGGTTGCAATCTTAAATTCCAATGTTTTCTCGAGGATCAGTCTTATTGAATGAATCTGGTCAATTGTTGATTTTTCTGGAGTCAATCCGGCCTGATATTTTCCAACTCTGCTCACTGTGTAAACGTTTAGCCTTTTGTAAAGAATATTTGCTAGTATTTTATAAGGAGTTGTTAACAAGGGTATACTTATGTAGTTGTCTCATTTGGAGCTGATCGCCTTTTTTATGTAACGGGCATATTACGCCTTGAGACCATTCACAGGTTATGGTCTCATTTTACCAGACAAGAAGTAAAATTTTATGCAATTCAATCAGTTCCCACAGCTTTATTATTATTAATCCTTTTAGTGGCTTGGGCAACCTCTTCAGTGGTAGGTGATATTTTGTTTGTGTTGAATAGATTCAAGTTATTTCGATGTGCTGCGGTATTATCATCTTCTTCAATATAATGGCCGTTAAATTTTGCGTCCAAAAATATAACCCATCGGTTCAAGATTGAGGTCGTATCACTTAGGATATTTCTTTCTCCATCTTTATAGCTCCCTATGATTGGCTTAAACTCTTTACTCATTTTATTTACATTTCTGTAGAACTTTCGAATTTCGTTTTGATTTTTTAGCCATTCTATGTTTTCTAATTGCTTTTTTCAAATTGCTTATTTTTTCTTCTATTTAATCTTTTGTCTTTCCTTGTTAGGGTCCGGTATTTATCCTTTGCTCTTCTTGTGCACTTAGCTTGATGTGTCTTTAGGTATGCTCTATTTTTGTTTTCTTTTTCTTGTTGGCTCTCCTTGTCAAACTATTGGTTTTGTCTAACTGGTTTGGTTTTCCCCAATATTTTTCTAGGACGTGGTGAATTAAACAGTTCGACTTTTCTTCTTTGTGCTTTAATAACAATACGTTTTCAAAACACTAAGTTTTTTTAAAAGTAGAGGTCGTTACCTTT
Organism: Diabrotica balteata; assembly: GCA_918026665.1. Classification (NCBI taxonomy): domain Eukaryota; kingdom Metazoa; phylum Arthropoda; class Insecta; order Coleoptera; family Chrysomelidae; genus Diabrotica; species Diabrotica balteata. The sequence goes on along the minus strand of OU898280.1, from coordinate 33,588,535 downwards.
TGCCCAACCCCCTAATTTTCGAAGGGCCATTACTCCCGCTCTCGTCTGCTCAGACTCTATTTCCCACTGGAGTTGGTTAACACAATCTTCCACAGAGTTGCTCAGGTTACCGTGGTTCACCGCGTGGAGGTGAGAGTCGGAATTGAGTAGGAGGGGCTAGTGACGCTAAAAAGATACAGCGTCATATTTTGCGCATCACGACCCCATTTAACTAATGTTATAATATGAACAGCTAAATTTCTTGCCACCTTCATCGACGGGAAATTTAAAATTAGTTACTTGTTTGGGACCATGTTCTACTAAAAAATCAGTGTATGTATCTTTAGTTAGAATGTAGGGCCAAGTATCTGGATCATCTAGTGCAATAATCTATTTGCAATTCACTCTCATATTTACATTCAGGTACACTATGAATGGAAGTGTTTCCATTGATAAACCGTTTGTATCATTAATAATACTGGCGGATGTGAATGGTTGGGAATAATCAGTCAATCAGTATCAAAACAAGCAGTTATTTCCGGTTGTCTGAATTTTTTTCAATGTTGGTTAGCTGCCTGTATAGTATTTCGGTTCTGCATTTTAATATTTCGAGTCCAATATTACCTCGACCTGATGATTTTTGTTTTCAACATTTCACATACTTGTTTTATTGCCCTATTGTCAATCCTAAGTAGGGATGCTATTGCATATTCTGTCCTTTTTTTCGTCAGTGGTTTTTTAAAGTATTAGTCTCATTCCTGTAAGCTAATAAGACAGATGATATCTTTATTCTGTTTTTTTTAAGAGATTTAAGTACTTACCAGGTTTCGGTAAGTCTGCTACCGGCCAAGTACGTCTTAATTATGAAGCAGTTTTCCTCCCAGCATTCGTTTTTCTTTTTGATTATAACCCTTCGTACCTCTGTTTGAGCTGTTTGGTATTCGTATTTAGTTCAATCCATTCTTCTTCTTCTTGCTCTGTATAAGCAATTTTGCTTGTATATTGGCCGATTAATACATCAATGGAAGGTTTTTACTCAACTTTTGCGAGGTCATCTGATAATTCTTCTACCGATTGGTGACTTATCTCTTGCTATTTTGACGACACAGGTCTCCTTCATTCTGCTTATGTGGCTATTCCATTCCTTTTTTTTTTTGGTGTCACCTATTTGGTGTCCATTCGTTATTACGCTGTGTGTTACATTTTCTTCCAATGTCTTCACTTATCTTTCGATCTCTCAACATAATAATCCATTCTTATGTTTAGAAAATTGTTGTGTTTATCATGTTTGATTTTTATTTTCTTTTTAATTTCTTTATTTCACCAATAGGGCTTTCGTTGTTCTGCCTTTTCATACTTCCCCAATACTTCTTCTGATGCAGCTTTTAAACATTCCTTTATGTAGTTTCATTGGTCTACCATTGTATAAAACTTTTTGTTTTTCATCTTTTTCATGCATTATTTTTGAGCTTCCGTTGTTAAAGGTTTCCAATAATATTAAAGGACTTAAACCTTTCCACTGTCTTAAACCCTCTATCATTGAAAGGTCGTATCACATCATATTGTTACTTATGGCAATGGGTACGGGCTATTAAACGCTCTTTGACTGGGGGAAGGCGAAATATGCTTAGATGGACATATTATATACGTTTATTTTATTTTATACATTTTATTAACTTATTATTTCTTATCAGGTACACAATCCCTACATTCAGAACAGGAATGACAAAAGTTATTGATGTAGATGACGTATATAATACTCTTGAAGGTGACAGAAGTGATTATCTAGGAAACAGATTGGAAAAGTAAGTAATTGTGTTATTATTTTTAAGAAACATTACTATATGTATATAATGTTATGCTTATCGAATCATTATGTTGAGATAATTTATTTTCTTTGCATTTTGGATTACATTAAAATCACACTAATTTCACAATCTTTACAATTACAATATTCTTCAGTTTATTTATTTATTTCCATTTTATTAATCGTATTCCAATTATATTCCTTCTCTTTTTATTACAACTTATTAAGGATCAATTAAAGTATTTTTATTATTTTTGTTTATTATTTTATCCAAAATACTTTACCATTTTACATAATGTTTATTATTTTTCCAAAATTAAAATTTTATTGATAATATATACATGTAATTTACAGAAATTGGAATACAGAAACAGAATTAGTAAAAAAAGGAGCAAAGAATAAACCCAGTCTGATAAAAGCTATCGTGAAGACATTTTGGGTAGAATACGCTTTCTTAGGTTTATTAACTGCTTGCAATGACTTAGGATTAAGAACATTTCAACCTTACATGTTAGGAGGAATATTAGATTACTATGCACCTGGATCTACCAAATCCAAATTCGAAGCTTACATGTATGGAATCGGTATGGTAACGTTTACTTTTATGAGTTCTCTGATTCTGAATCAATATGTCACAAATGCAGCGCATATTGGGATGAAAATGCGAGCAGCAGCTTGTGCAGTGGTTTACAGAAAGGTAAGTTTACAGAAAACTAAGGTACAATTAACTCGACACTGTACTAAAAACGACCAATAGTCGGAAACACGAATATATGGTTGCCTTCCATCTTATAGAGTAGAGTAGAGTAGAGTAAATTTTATTTGCATAAATCTTTAAACATGATTGAGCAAATATCGTCACATTATTAATTACAAATTAAAATATATATATATATATATATATATATATATATATATATATATATATATATATATATATATATATATTGACATCACACATTTAAAATACATTAACATTACAAATTAAATATGCTGATTAAGGAGAAGGATAGGCCAGGTACTCCGCCACAGTATAGGGCTCAATGTCAACTAGGTGTTGAAAAACCTTTCTTTTAAAAGTTCTATAGTGTGTTTCCTGTTTAATGTCAGATGGTAGACTGTTATAAAATTTAACACACGCATACAAAGGACTTCTCTCTGTTATAGACAATCTGTGAAGTGGCAAATTCAAGTTAAGGCTTCTTGTACTATATTCATGATTGGGAAGCAGGTGATAAAACAAAGAAAAATTTTTAAAAAGGAACATAATACATTCAAATATATAGATGGCTGAGAAAGTGAGTATATTGAGTGACTTGAATCGGCCTCTACACGATTCTCCCGCCTTTAGTCCTAAGATCACCCGGACTGCCTTTTTTTGGACTATAAAGACAGTTGAGCTATCTACTGCAGCACCCCAGAAGATTACTCCATATCGTATAACAGAATAAAAGTTTGCATAATATACTGATAGTAAAATCCCCTGCTCCAGATAGCTCTTTAACACTCTTAATGAGTAGCAGGCTCTATTCAGTTTTTTTGTTGTATTTTGTATTTGTTCCCCCAATTCAGATTCTGGTCAATATGGATACCAAGAAATTTAACTGATCTAGCAGTTTCCGTGTTTTCTGATAGAAAATTAATTGTATCTGGAAACTGTTCTCGTGACTGGCTGGTTCTAAAGTGGACAAAAACTGTCTTATCAGTATTAAGCAACAACCGATTTCCACTGAACCACTGTTCAGCCTTGCTTAGAATTTGCTCTGCCACTGTGAGGAGTGTTTCTAAAGTTTTTTCCCAGAAAAGCACATTTGAGTCATCAGCGAAATTTACAAGGTTTGAGGAACAACTAACCACCGCATTTGGAAGGTTGTTTATGTAGACCAAAAAGAGAAAAGGACCCAGAACACTCCCCTGTGTTATACCTAATTTTAAATTGATCGGTTCAGAGTAAACCTTACATCCCCTTTTCTCCAGGCATACCTTTTGCGACCTATCTGTGAGAAATGATTTTATCCATTTTAATGCTGGTCCCTGTATTCCATAAAGATGTAATTTTTGTAATAATAGAACATGATCTAGGCTATCAAAAGCCTTAGATTGGTCCAAAAAAGCACCCAGTGTTTTCATCTTTGCCTCCAGTTTTTCTAAAATTTTTGATATAAAATCATAGGTAGCTGTCTCAACAGATCTCCCTGCGAGAAAACCATGCAGTGAACTACTAAATAAGTTGTTTATAGTAAAAAAGTTTTGAAGTCTGAAATATATTGCTTTTTCAAATATTTTTGAGAATGATGGAAGAAGGCTTATTGGTCTATAGTTCTCCATCTTAGTAACATCACCTTTTTTATGAAGTGGCTTGACAATTGCCAGTTTTAACTTTTGAGGAAATTTACCTTGCCTGAAAGAAGCATTAACTATAAAAGAAAGAGGAAGAGAAATCTCTGATGAAACATATTTTATTAAGTTGGTTGATATTTCATCATAACCAGAGCAATGCTTGTGTTTTAAGTTATTTATTATATGACTTATTTCTTTCTCTGAAACTGGAGTTAAAAACATGCAATGATTAGTTTGTTCAATATTAATTTGAAAATTTTTTATATGCTTTATTTTCTTTACAGCTTCTGGCGCTGCATTTGCCATAAATTGATTTATTTCGTTAGAAAGCACTTGAGGGTCACCCTCCAAACAGAAATTACCTTGATTTTTGGAATTACTCTTAATCTCTTTTACCAATTGCCAAGCCATTTTAGTTTTATTTTCGCTATTTTCCATTCGTTCTTTATAACAATTTTTCCGAGATTGAGTGAGTAAAGAATTGTATTTGCGTTTTTATGTCCTATAAATATCTTTATAATCAACATTATTGGTAGACAGTGTAAACAAAACATCAAGCCTAGATTTACAATGTTTTATATCATCATTTTTAAAGTACTTTTGTGATTTTTTTTTATTTACTGTATTAATCTCTTTGAGTGGAAAACATTCTATAAAAAATTTCTGAACTATACTCATAAAAGCATCCCACTGATTATCTACTTCTAATGTCTCAAAAACAGATACCCAGTCTACATTACCTAACATGAATTTAAATAAACTTTTATTCTCATTGCTAAATATTCGTTTTTTTTATTATATTTGACTCAAATTCATTTAATTCAAATTGTACCTTTTGAGCAGTATGATCAGATGTATGAGGATTGAATACAAGGGAATCAAATATGTCAAGATTTGTAAAAATATTATCTATACAGGATTTTTTGTTACCTTGTATGCGTGTATAGTCTTTGATGGAAGGTTTTATATCAAAGGAGCTCAAAAAAAATTTTAATGCGTCTGGCCACCTTGCACCCTCAAGCAGCATATCTAAGTTAAAATCACCAGCCAAAAAAATTATGGAGTCCTTGTCAACTAAATCACAAAGTATTTGGTCTAATTTATTCATTAAAACTTGTGGGTCTTCTGTTCGGTAGATGGATAGGATTACAATCTTCTTCTAATTAATTCGCACCTCTGCAGCGGAACACTCAAACACAGTTCTTTCTGATAAACTAGAAATATCTTCCCGGGATTTTGCAATAAACGTGTCTTTGATGTATACCGCACTGCCACCATGCTCCTGTGAACTGTTTCTGCAATATGAAGAAATCAGTTTAAAATTCCGCACATTGTAGTCCCGCAGTTGTTCTTCTGTTTTCCAGTGCTCAGTTAAAGAGCAAAGCATTCATCATGATCTTCTAGGATAAAATTAATGGCATCAATACTTGTTTTAATTGATTGCGTGTTTAAGTGGATTACTGATAATTTCTTTTGGTGTGTGCCGTAGACTGTCTTTTGACACTGGGGTGCCTCTGTACATTCTGAAAATGGTTAAAAATTACACCATCCATATACACATTTTATTATATTTTTTTTTCCTTTGTTGCGAGCGATGCCGACATCTTTTACCTTTATTTTACTATTAACTCGCATTAACCTTTTTCTTGTTGTTTGAAAAGTTCTAAACGTTTGGCATTCCTTTCCTCAGATAGCTTAGCTTCCTCCGTGGATGTGTTGGTTGTTGCTCTGGAAACCTCAGTCTTCTAACATTATTGCCACAAACTGGTCGCATTGGTCCTGTAGTGATCCTTTCTCAAGTTAATATGCTCTTTTTCTAACTTTTCTGCACCGTACTGAAGACGACCAATAGTCAGAAATACGTATATAAGGTTGCCTTTTATTTTATACACATTTTATTATATTTTTTTTCCTATGTTGCGAGCTATGCCGATATCTTTTACCTTTATTTTACCGTCAACTCGCATTAATCTTCACTATTTTCAGAATTATCATTATTATCAACTTGCACCTCAAAATTGCCCTCGTCAAACACATATTCCACTTCATCATATTTTTTTCTAAAATTAACTGTAATAATTCTGCTTCACACAAACCTTTTCTTTTACGAAACATACTTTACTACAAATTAGCATAACCTCTCTAAAAAGTCAGATCAAAACTAATGGACGGTAAACATGTGCACCTCCTTTAGTCATTTACACCTACAGCTCAGGACTTATAAACAAGTAGTTAGCTCAATAACTAATAACTTTACAAAGCTTGTATACTTATAAACTTGTAAATAAATGGTTCGTAATACGAAATGTGGGAAGACGAAGAGTATCCTGGCTTAAGAACTTAAGGGAATGGTTTGAATGCAGTAGTGCAGATCTTTTTAGAGCGGCAGTCAACAGAGTCCGCATAGCCATGATGATTTCCAACCTTCGATAGAAGATGGAACTTAAAGAAGAAGAATACGAGCGTGTCACTCAATTATTTGTTGAAAAATGATTCGTAATGGTAACACGGATTTTATAACACTCGTATACAAGTACACTGCACTAAAAGGGTTGAATGCTCTTGGTATTTAGTATTTTATAAAATAACATACTTTTGCTAAATACTTAACTACTTTTCTTTACTTAGGCTACAAGACTGAGTAGAACTGCCCTAGGAGACACCCCTGCAGGAAAGGTGGTCAACCTGTTATCCAACGATGTGGCAAGATTTGAAATGGCCTCTATAATGATTCATAATATGTGGATTGGACCCATTTCTGCAGTAATTGTGATGTTTATGTTATATCAACGATCAGGATTGTCAGGCGTTGCTGGAATTTTAGTGGTAGTCTTAATGGCACCACTGCAAGGTAAATTTTTAATTACTAAAAATATTTAGTTTGTATTTGATCTTTGCGTATACATCAATGATGATATATCATTCTTGATTTATTTTCTGAGCTAGCACTAAACAATAATCTTTACACTGTCACTGTTTTTCGTGACCACACCAAAGCTTTTGATTGCGTAAATCACGACATCAAAAAAAAACTAAATTTCTACGGAATTCGGCATATTTCTTTAAATTGGCTCCTATCTTACTTGGGGAATAGAAAACAACTGTTTAAAGCAAATGATACTAACTCTAGTCACAAAAGAATTGTATGTGGAGTACCACAAGGTTCAGTATTGGGTCCTATATTTCTCCTTTTATTTATAAATAACATAACTAATTTAAAAATGGATGGAAACATTTTTCTTTTTGCTGATGATACCACTATCACCTGGAGCAACTCTAATATGCAACTCTTCATGCAAATAAACTCTTCATGCAACGATAGCTTTTGATCTACTTATAATACACATCTGGTCCGACTGTAATTTACTTTTTTTTTAAGTGAATAAGACAGTAGCATTATCCTATCAAGGAGCTTTTCAAAACTTGCTTTTTAATAACAGCCGCCGGATCAGTATCGTTGATTTTGTAAAATTTCTTGATATTTTTATAGATCGCAACCTGAAATTGTCCCTAAGGGGAAGTAGACATAGAGATAGACCACAATTTAGATGGGAGGATGAAGCGAATGGGATGCCATCCCACTAGGAAAATTAGTGCGACAAATTGTCAACGGTTGTTAATGGATTGGCAATAAAAGTAATGATGATGATAATAACATAAAATGATTAATATTCGGAAATGCCACCACTAAATAACAAAATTAAGCAAAGAAAATAAGACTGAGCAAATAACTATAAGGAAGAGGTAGACTTGGGCAACTTTTGAGAAGTTATCTGTGAAAAATTGAATCGCTAAATCAACAATACAAACGAATTTCACAGTTAGGACCTACAAAGAAAGTTAGCTTATTTTCTCTTAAATAAAAATGGGAAAAACAGGATTAGATAACGAAACATTGGTAGTCCTCGAACCATATACTCCAACAAGCATTACCACAGCTTAGATTCTCAGATAAACAAATCTTAAATTAACTATTCAATATAAAGGGGATCAAAACAAAGACTGCCGAGAAAAACTGTATCTGAATATTTATGTTGGATATATATGTTTTGACGGAAATTATTCCGATCTGTATTTATTTGTTCTAGTTCCATATTTATATTATGTATAAATAAAGATATTTGAGCTTTTGCCCAAATTTTATTTTTTATTAGAACCCAGTTCAATGTTGGTGAAGTTTGTGCTAATTATATCTATTAATTATATTTTAGGTTACTAGTTTTAGTAGGCTCTTCAAACTTTTGTAGCAATTCGTAATTTTAATTATTTAATTTATATCCATGTATCCCTTTGTAGCATATTCTGGGAAACTAGCTTCCAAATACAGAAAAATGACAGCACTAAAGACAGACGAGAGAATAAGATTAATGGACGAAGTTATTCTTGGAATACAAGTTATCAAAATGTATGCATGGGAGATACCGTTCCAAAAAGTTGTTGGGTTGGCAAGAAGTGCTGAAATCAAAATAGTTCAGCGAAATGCCTACATTAGAGCCTTTTTTATGACTCTTGGTATGATCACAACTCGACTAGCCCTATTTGCGACACTGTTAACAATTAGTTTATCTGAAGAAGAGATAAGCGCTGCTAAGGTAAGCTTACTACATATAATTTCATCTCCTTATTTCTGTAAAGACTACGATTATTTTAGGGTTATTCGCAGTGGCCTATATTTTTAATTACTTGAAATTTGAATGGTGTGACACATTTTACGGCACTACGGATGGTTGCACTTGTTTTAATTTTCAGTATAATTCACTTCAGATACCGATTAATTTATAATTATGGTAGCATTTTTTGTAAAACTTGTGTAAAACTTAGAGGTCGCTGGTTAAATGAATTTAGAAATAATAATGGAGAAAAAATACAATAATTTGACTATAAATAAATTAGCAAAAAAGCAGCAACTATAACTGTGAATAAATTATGAGAATTAGATGGCTTTAACTCATACTGTTATCTGTATAAAGAATATAGACCTACCATTTGAAATATTGGTGTATTCGTAGCCCGTGGAATAGCGTTGGTACCACGTCGGAACGTCGAGGCTCGATGGGACGTAACCGATACACTTGATGTTTTCAGTATGCTGTCTTAATAAGAAGTGTTGTCTGTATGGGACAAGTGCTCCCCCATAAATCAATTCTATTGTAGAGCGCTTCTGAATTGCGACAATCCAATTGAATGGTCAAAGTAATATGATACTTTACGCGCAAAGAAAAATTCAAATTCATCGAAATTAAAACAGAATAAATGAATAGTAAACGAAAGGAAAAAAATGTAAAAATATGAAAATAAATACTACATACTTTCGCAAAGAGCATCCTTATCATTACAGACACCTTTTTTATTTCGTTCTATTCATTATCAGGAATAGCCTAAATATTTTAAATAAAAACTTTAAGATTGCAACATGGAACGTTAGAAGTCTGTTCGAAACAGGAAAACTAGCAAATGCATGCCACGAAATGAAACGTTTAGGGTTGCAGATATTGGGTTTGAGCGAAGTTAGATGGCCAGGTTCAGGTAAAGTTAAAACCATGAACAAAACTTTCTATTACTCAGGTAATAACGATCCGGTTCATCGTAACGGGGTTGGAGTAACTTTAGAAGACAAATATAACAATGCCGTCACAAACTTTGTGCCATTTTCGGACCGATGTCTTCTTATTCAACTATCCGGAAAGCCAGTAAATATTAACTTCATTCAAACTTACGCCCCTACGGCCGATAAACCCATAGAAGAGCTAGAAACGTGGTACGTTGACGTAGAAAAACTTATAAAGATGACCAAAAAACGAGACCATTTTTCTTAGGTGACTTTAATGCTAAATTAGGTAGAGGAAAAGTTTCTGGATTGATCGGAGACTTCGGACTTGGAGCAAGGAACGACAGGGGAAAGAGAATGACCGAATTCTACCAACAACACAACATGGTAGCGACAAATACATGGTTTAAATTACACCCCCGCAGATTGTACACTTGGACTTCACCACAACACAATGAAAACAGAGTAATCAGTAACCAAATAGATTACATATTGGTCAACAAAAGATATCACAATGCAATCATCAGTGCAAAAACATATCCTGGAACTGGCATCAATTCCGATCATAATCCTGTTGTTGCAAAAGTTCGCGCAAGATGGAAACTAATAAAGAAACAAAAACCTCAACACCAACTATTAGACATCTAATTATTGAAAAACGACACCATTCATCAGATAGTAAATAAAGAATTAAACAAAAATTTAGGAAATATCGACCATAATAGAATTAGCGAGTACGATGACATAAACGTTCTGTGGAAAACTATTAAAGAACAAATGAACAATGTAACGGAAAAACATCTAAAAGTAACACCTAGAAATAACAAACAGGAATGGATGACAGAAGAGCTTTTACAATTAATGAACAAACGAAGAGAATCTAAAGGAAAAAATGACAAGGACGGAGAATACAAAAGACTAAATAGAATAATTCGAAAAAAAATAACCGAAGCAAAAGAGAAATGGCTGGAAACAAAATGCGTTGAAATAGAACTGCAACAAAGGCACGATTTTTTTAATTTACATAAAAAGGTAAAAGAGTTTACATCGACTACCACGACTTTTCACACCATGCTGAACACGGATGACAAACTGCTAGAATTAACGGAAGATAAACTGAAAAAATGGGAAAACTATATTAAAATTCTTTTCACGACATACGAGAATAACCAAGATTGGAAAATAACAACGAAGGGCCAACAATTTTGAAATCTGAAATCATAAATGCAATTAATCATCTCAAAACAAATAAAAGCCCAGGTCCAGACGGAATATACCCAGAAACGTTCAAATTTATCAGCGAAGAAAATATCGAAATATTTGTCCTTTTATTCAATCGCATTTATGATACGGGTAACATACCCCAAGATTGGCTGAAGTCAATATTCATCCCACTACCAAAAAAGCCAAACCCACAACACTGCAATGAGTTCCGTTTGATAAGCCTTATGAGTCATGCAGTATAAGTCCTACTAAAAATCGTACATTATCGTATCTATAGAATGTGCAAAACAATCATCGGAGACAATCAGTTTGGATTCAGAGCCGGCATGGGAACGAGAGAAGCCCTGTTTAGTATACTAGTTCTCGCCCAAAAATGCTACGACCAACAGAAAGATATATTTATATGCTTTATAGACTTCGAAAAAGCATTTGATAGAGTAAGACACGACCTACTATTAGAACGTTTGCAAGTCGGTTTAGATGGAAAAGACATCAAATTCTTAAAAAAACTTGTACTGGAACCAAAACGTCAGAGTTAGGATCGAAGGTTCCACATCCGCAGAAGTAGAAATTAGGAGGGAAGTTAGACAAGGATGTGTTCTGTCGCCTCTGCTGTTTATTCTTTACTCCGAGTTTCTATTTAAAGAAGCATTCCAAGGAGGATTCCAAGGATGGAGTCAATGTGAATGGCGTAGATATCAACAGTATCAGATACGCCGATGAACAGTGTTAATTGCGGATTCCGACTCAGGTCTACAACGACTCATCGACAAGATTAACTCGACCTGTGAGCAATTTGGTATGAAAATAAACATTAAAAAAACCAAAGTGATGTCAATCCGAAAAAACCAAAACGTACCTCAACCTTGCACAATAAATGGGCACATCTTAGAACAGGTCAATAGATTTAAGTACCTGGGATGTTGGATCGATAGCAGCCTAAATCCTGATCAAGAAATAAGATCGAGAATAGAACAGGCCAGAAAATCTTTCGAAAAAATAAAAAAACTGCTTTGTGATTCTCGAATAAAACTCGAAATTCGACTACGTTTATTAAAATGCTACGTCTGGTCGACTCTTCTATATGCAGTTGAAACGTGGACCCTTAAAACATCAACCGTAAATAAATTGGAGGCCTTTGAAATGTGGATCTACCGGAGAATACTCAAAATTTTATGGACATCGCATACCTCAAACGAAGAAGTGCTGCATACAATAGGCAAGGAAAGAGAACTTTTGAACACAGTAGAAGTTAGAAAAACATCATACCTAGGCCACATACTGAGAAATAATAAGTACTAATATGCCCAACTTATAGTGAAAGGAAAAATCAAGGGAAAGAGAGGCCTAGGAAGGAAAAGACTATCGTGGCTCAAAAACATCCGATAATGAACAGGGCTAAATTTTGAACAGCTAATAAGAACAGCTGAAGATAGAGAAGAGTTTAAAATTGTAGTAGCCAACCTCCATTGAGGAGAGGGCACTTTAAGATGAAGAAGAATTCATTATCAGATCATTGAGTAGTGCTGCAACTCTGGGTAGGCCTTAGCTAACTCTAAAAAATTGTCCAACAAACATTTCTTTAATATGTAGTCAAGTGGAGCCAAGGTTTTATTTTTTCTCTAAGTGGTTTGAAGGTTTCTTTTCCAAGTAACCCTTAACAAGACATGGGATATAGGGAGAATTAATTTGTTTGTTTATATTCTTTTGGTATCTAAAGGAGGTAAATAAACATATTTTTGTTGAAATAAAAATTAATAATTTAAAAAAGTAGTTAAAAAAGTGGTGTGAACTATTTTCCTGTTATTCCTTAAAAAATGTTTGTAGGTGAGAAATTAATTACCCTTGTACAATTTGTAAAACAATTTATTTAATAATAAATACAAAAATGCATATATGGGTGACAAAACTAATTTAGGTTTAAACTAAAGCAGTGTGAAATGATTTAATATAAGGTTGAATGTTCGAATAAATGAACTTTGATGGTACCCAAGGCAAATATCGAACACAGTATTTAATTAAATCTTGCCCAAGTACTTTCGATCACAAGATCATCCTCACGGGCATTTCGTCAATTGTGGCCTATCCAGCAATAATGGAATGTCATATATGTAAACTGGGACATAACAAATACACTAAAGACATGTCACCCAATATTTCCGCCTCCGCCAGGCTGGGAGCCATTCTGTCTCCGGCTTCTATACTATAAAAATGTAGCTTCTCCAATTTAAATTTTAAAGTGTTTGTTTGTCTTTAGTGTATTTGTTATGTCCCAGTTTACATATATGACATTCCATTATTGCTGGATAGGCCACAATTGACGAAATGCCCCTGAGGATGATCTTGTGATCGAAAGTACTTGGGCAAGATTTAATTAAATACTGTGTTCGATATTTGCCTTGGGTACCATCAAAGTTGAAATGATTTATATAACTTTTTTTTTGCATAAAGCTATATGAAAATAACTACATATAATGTTATGTATTCATTTTTCTTCTTTTTTCCTTGAGCAAAATCTGCAACTGCTATAATGTTTTTAAACATCTTGTAAATGTGGTCCTATATTTCTTAACCCAATTTCGTCTGGAGCTCCAAAGTTTCCCTTTTTTTTTATTTTTAAATATCACAGATCGAGATCCTGTACTGTAAGGTCATCTGTGAGAGCTCTTTCCAGGCGAAGCCTTAAATCCTTGTGGACATTTTTTTTGGACATAAATTTTTGTGTACATAATATATTCATTATTCACACTTACATCTAAAAGAAATAAAACCAATCTCATTCACGATTTTCTAGACTTCCCAGTTATGAGATATGATGCCCTAAAGTGGTCAAAGTGATCAACACTTCCCATGTTTAGTGTATAATTTGCAATAACTTTTACGCATATTATATCCTTATTTCGGAGAATACAGTGAGCGAATGGGACTAGAGATTAATACCAAAAAGACCAAATTCATGATCATCTCCAGAAACTTGGATGCATTTGAAAACTCCACCATAACACTGAATAGTAAATCCATAGAAAGAGTGAGTAAATTTAAATACCTGGGATCGTGGCTTTTTGAAGATTGGGCATCGGACAGGGAAGTAAAATGTCGCATTGAGCAAGCTCGACAAGCTTTCGTAAAATTCAAGAAGGTACTGACTTGTTCTGAGTTCGATCTTCAACTGAGACTAAGGTTTACTAAGTGCTACGTATGGTCAGTGCTGCTATATGGCGTAGAGTGCTGGACACTCAAAACGAGGATATAAACAGATTGAAAGCTTTCGAAATGTAACTTTATCGCCGTATCCTAAAAATACCATGAACAGCGAAAATCACAAATATAGATGTCCTTAAAAAAATAAACCAAGAACGCCAACTTTTCGAAACCATCAAGAAAAGGAAAACGGCGTATCTAGGTCACATCATGCGAAATGAAAAATACCAGTTCCTCCAACTTATAATCGAGGGTAAAATTGAAGGCAAGAGAGGAATGGGACGCAAGAAAATGTCCTGGCTCCGAAACATAAGGCAATGGACAGGGATTAACGACATACAATCTCTGATACATATTGCAAGAAATAGAGAGTTAATGGAAAATGTGATCGCTAACATCCATTAGTGGATTTGCATCTGAAGAAGAAGAAGAAGAAAGAAGATATCCTTATTTGTGCCACCTCTTTGTGTACGTTTTATCATGGATACTTCATGTGATTGATTGGAAGTTGTGATAACCGTGAATTTTTTGGTATCCAACCACTTTATTGCTGTTATACTTTCACTGCTCAAACAATAGAATTCATTTTTTCGAAGTTTTTTATTTTTGGTTTGCTTTTTCCTTATAAAATCGGTAAACCTTTGCGATTAGGTCTGACTGTACCTATAGCGCACAGCTGTTTTGCATATAAATCTTCCAACAAGATTTGTGTGGTATATCTTGGCATAATTTGGTTAAAACCTTGTATCCCAAGCCATCATTTTATGCCTTTACTTTTTCCAATGCAGGTAATCAACTGGTACAAATACCCCGTAGTAGCATCACGCTTTGCCCAAAATTTATATTTACGCTTAATTGGTTTCTTGGGCATATACTGTTTGATAGAACCACGTCCTTTAAATTTCACCATGCATTCATCAATGGAAAATCGACTTCCATGATTGGCTTGTTCTTTGAAAATATCATTTAGTCTATCTAAAAATGGTATTATCTTATATAGTATATCAAAGTTAGGTAAATCTCTCTCTGCAGCTGCTGAATTGTCATTTATATGAAACTTTTATATTAATTTTTCGAACCTGGTTATTGTAAAAGCTTTGGAGATAACAGGAATATTATAAAAAGGATCACTTGTTGGAGGACGTCCCCGATTACGATAAGCATCGTGTCTAGGTCTTCATTCCAGAATTGTCTTCGTCCACCTTCTATCTTTTAATTTGGCAACATGTCTTGCCCAGTTCCATTTCAATGTTATAATCCTTTGAACTACGTCAGTAACACCAGTTTTTCTCCTAACTATTGTATTTGATACTTTGTCTCTGAGGGATATATTCAGCATTGATCTCTCCATCGCTCTCTGTGCCACTTGTATTTTATTGATTACTTTTCTGGTAAGGGTCAATGTTTCTGCTCCATACGTTAGAACTGGGAGTACACATTGATCAAAGACCTTCCTTTTCAAGCACATGGGAATATATGTTCTAAAGGGTGTAGTCCTAATAAAATAAAAATACCTAGCAATGCCCTTATTTCTTCTTGACTAGTGATTTTGTAATGTTTGCTGTCTTTTTGTCTTCTTCTTCTTCTACTTTTTGTAGATCTTTCGATCTGTTTAATTCTGAAGCTGCCTCTGGTTAATTTCTTGGGAGGTAGATTGCCAACTATCCCTCCATCTTTTAGGTGGTCTTCCGGGGGGTCTTGAACCGGGCGGATTGTTTTCTAGGGCAATTTTTGGGAGTCTATTCTCATCCATTCGTCTGACATGGTTGTACCACATCCTCTTGCGCTGCCTTCCCCATCTTACAATATCTTGAATTTTGCACTGCTCTCTAATGTTTGTATTTCTCGCTCTGTCTCTTCTTGTTTTCCCCATTATTGTTCTTATGGTTTTCATTTCGGCAACCCTTAGCATCTGTTTCGTTTTGTTAGTATCTTCGCGTACTTCTATGCCATATGTCATGATCGGTCGTATGCAAGTCTTATAGATTCTAATTTTACTATCTGTGTGCATATACGGATTTGACCAGACTATCTCCCGCAGACATCCTGACAGTGCAGATGCTTTGTTGATCTGACTCCTCAGGTCCTTTACTGGGTCGTGGGTGCTTGATGTATCTATGCCCAGATATCTGAATTGCATCACCTGTTCTATTCCGTTGTCCTCAACCACTAACTTACATCTGAGCGGATCTTTTGCTGTTGTCATACATTTAGTTTTGATGGTAGAGATGTTCATATTTAGTAGTCGACTTGTTTGAAAGAACTGAAAGAGCTATCTTTGAAAATTATCTTCTGATTTGGCAATAATTGCTGCATCGTCTGCGTAACACACCATACCAATTCTTTTGTTGTCCATTCTATATCCGAGATTAAGAGATGTTACTTTGTTGATAATTTTGCCCATGAGAAGATTAAACAAGAAGGTGCTTAAACTGTCGCCTTGTCTAATTCCTCCCGGTGTTGGAATATTTTCAGTGAATTCGTCTCCTGCTCTAACTTTGGTTACGTTGTTGTTATTTAGTTTATGGAGTATCTTTATTATACTGGTCGGTGTTTCATTTTCTATTAATATATTTAGAATGTCTCCCAGGCGAACTCTGTCAAATGTCTTCGTCAAATCAATGAAGCAAATATACGCTGGCGTGCCGAACTATATAGCTTTTTCTTTTATTTGTTTTATTATAAATACTGCGTCTGTTATAGACCGCCCTTTTGTAAAACCTTGTTGTTCTTCAGCATTAGTGATTTGCTTTTCCAATTTGTCCTTGAGAATACCCGTGAAAAGTTTCATTGTTGTATTTAAGAGGGTTATTCCTCTATAGTTTTGTGCGCAGGTTTTTGTCCTTTTTTAAATATGGGGATTGTGATACTATTATTCCATTCCTCTGGTGTTTCTGTTTTGTTTAATATTTTGTTAAATAGTTGTGCCAGTTTACTTGCAAGTTCCGAGCCTCCATATTTTAAAAGTTCATTGGGTATACCATCCGTTCCCGGTGATTTTCTGTTTTTTAGCTTTTTGATCTTTGCTTCTACTTCTTCGTCATTGATTGTAGCACTCACATCTGTTTCGCCTTCGTTTATATTCAGCGTTTCTTCAGCATCATATATCTCTTTAAAATGCTGTAGCCATGACCCTATAGGTACTCCTTTGGTCTGCACGAACTCGTTAACTGGTTTTTTCCTGTTGCGGAGCAGTTTCCATACTTTCTTTTGGGCACCATATAGGTCGTAGTCCATGTCGCAAGTGAATTTGGCCCAATGTTCTCTTTTGATTGATTTTATTCTAGCGTTTGCTTCGTTTCTTATTTGGACATATTCTGCATGAGCTTCTTCCGATTGCGTGCTTTTATATCTCAGGTAGCATTTGCGTTTTAATTCAGAGAGTTCTTTTACCTCTTGGCAAAACCACGGTTTGGTGTGGTTTGTCGCTCTCGTGTTAATTTTCCGCTTTCCAATCGCTTCTTCTGGTGCTTCGTTGATGCATTTCTTAATTTTTTGCCAAGTATCTTCTACTCCCCATTCGGGTTTTAAGTCGATCTCTTTTAGTTTGCTGGTAATCCTGTTCTCATAAAGCAGTTTTGTACTCTCTGTTGCTAGCGACTCTATATTATGTTTTTCGATGAACATTGGGGGTTTTCTGTTTCGTTGCGGACGTTCTAGTAGCATCTTGCATAAAACAAGGTTATGATCAGTCCCCAGGTTAGCAGATAGTTAGTGCTCTGACATCAAGCTTGTGACGGAGTTATCGCTCCATTTGTGATTATAAAATCTATCATTGATCGCTGGCCTCGATTATTGTTAAAAGTGTATTTATGTTGGTCTTTATAAAGAAAGTATGTATTGTTGATTCTCATTTCATTTCTAGCGCAAAAGTCTATTAGTGCTTCGCCGTTTTCATTAATTATTTCTTCGTTGTACTTTTGTTTTATACCTGGTATGACAAGGTTTTCGATCCGTGCATTAAGATCCCCGAGTACGATAATTTTGTGTTTCGTATTTATGTTATCTACGACGTTTTGTAGTTGCTGATAGAAATTTTCAGTTTCTGCTGTGGGTTTAGATATGTCTGGGGCATACGTGCTTATCAGGTGTGTTGTGATGTTATGCATTTTTATAGAGATTTTTAATAATCTATAGTTGATGTATTCGATATCTTCGATGTTTTGCGTGTATTTATCGTGCAGCAAAATTCCAACTCCTGAATGCGCTCATTCTTGTTTAGCTTTCCCGCTGTATATGAGTATAAATTCTCCGTATTTTGATGTTCCTTGGCCTTTTTTCTTTGTTTCGGTGATTCCGCAGATGTCAATATTGTGTTTCTTCATTTCTATTATGATCTCCTGGTCTCTTCCGTTCCACGACGTAATGTTCCAGCAAGCGATTCGTGTGATGGGGTCTTTAGGTTTTCGTTTACCAATTCGTTTTTCCATTGTCATAGCGTGTGTCGTCATCTGATATTTCCGTCCGGTATCCGAGACTGAATGTTCAGTTCTGTGAGCCAATATTTGTGGGGTTTCTTTACCCCAGGTAGGTGGCTAGCCTTGCCATGGGGACCCTCCTCCTTTATCCGGGCTTGGGACCGGCAGTGTCATCCGATGAGCTACTCAATCCGCCCATCAGACAACCCAGGCGGAGTTTCTCTTTTTGTACAATATATAAATTTGTTTGAGCAACAATTTGTTCTATTAGATTACAAGGGAAGAAATTCTCAAAATAAAATATTGGTTGGCTTTTATGGGTAAATTGAACATTTGACTGTAAATTGGCTTGTGGGTCAGTCTCAGATGTTCTTTCGTTTGGTTTATATTATATTATAAAATATCTGTAATGACCCTCATGTGTATAATCTACGTTTAAGAAGTTTGAATCAGATATGATTTAAATGCTTCAATACATGTTGCTAGTATATCAATCATTAGATAATGCTCCTTTTTTGTATTAGCATTAAGACATAACACAAATATATAACTTTTTATATTACATTTTAGGTCTTCGTATTGATGTCATATTTTAACCTCTTGTCTTCAACGCTTAGTGGAATTTTAGTCAGAGGAGTTACAGAGTTAGCTGAGTTGTACACGTCAATAAAACGTTTACAGGAATTTTTAGAAAATGATGAATACAAATACCAACAACTGGATACAGTTATAAGCAAAACAACTGAGAACTCAAAAGCTGCTATAAAAATTGAGAATCTAACTGCTAGGTGGAATTCCTCGAGCAGTGATTGTACACTGTATGATATTAATTTAGAGGTGGGCACAGGAAAACTTATCGGTATTATAGGACCAGTTGGAGCTGGAAAGAGTTCTTTGTTACAAACTTTGTTGGGTAAGTCTAAAAAAGTCTAAATATATACTTTATATTATTCTATTCCCCATAGTACCTGTTATAAGTCTTATCATGGGTACTTAAATATCTTTCAAAATTATTTTATCATCCAAAGTTATTATCTTATTTGTAGTAGAAATTTTTCTTTAAACGAACATTCTAGATTCTTCGTTTTGGTTATACTAAATTTAAACCTTTTTTTTTTATGAGTTTGTCTCCACTGTGCTAGTCTTTGTGATCACATTCCAATATTCCGGATAATACCAGATTTTCCGCATATATTAAGCAGCAAGGAATATTGTGTTAAAATCTTTCTGTTATCGGATCTAACAGTTTTTTTTTTCTTGTGCTTTGTGCTTAGTTGCATTGACGGTTGTTTGTACTTTTCAAACAATTTGTAGAGTGAAGTAAATATTGCACTATTCGACTAATCTCTTCTGTCTCGTAGCCAGGAATCTTGTTTTTCTTCCTGATCCTAGGGACTTTGTGCCTTTCCCTGTATAATTACTTTGGGAATGTAGTATTTACTAGTGCAGAAATTAAAATATTAAAGGTAAGATACTCGACAGATCCAGCTAAATATAAAAAGGCAACAAATCTGAAATTTCAAACATCAAAAAGGAAAGAGGCTCTAAACATGAACGATACAATATAGAAGGACTCAAAGAAACAAACAAAAATAGAGAGTACAAAGAAAATATAAGCATCAAACTAGAAAACAGACTAAAACATGAAAACCTAAATAAGGAGTGGGAAGAGTGCAGAGAAATCATAAAAGAAACAGCTAAAGAGGTGTTGGGCATGGAAGGTAAAGAAAGAAGAACAAGAACGAATCACTGGTTTGACGAAGAATGTCAAACTATAACAGAAAGAAAAAACAGAGCATATCTACAGATGCAACAGAGGCAAAGAACCCGACAAGCAGAGGAAGAATATAAACAACTACGTAAAGAAGAAAAGAAAATTCACCGAAGAAAGAAGAGAGAATATATCAACAAAGAACTTCAAGAACTACAAGAACTAAGTAAACCAACAGAGACAAGAAAATTTTACCAGAAACTCAACAAAAGCAGAAAAGAGTTCAAACCGAGAACAACGATGTGTAAAGATAAGGAGGGTAATATACTAACAGAACAGCAAGAGATACTTAGAAGATGGACAGAACATTTTAAGGAAAAGATTGGGGTGAATAGGACGAAGATGAACCCTGATATACCGTTAGACCAAGCAGACAACAGAGAAAAGAGTCCACCAACAATAGCAGAGATTAGAACAGCAGTGGACAAATTAAAGAACAATAAATCACCGGGATCGGATCAAATATCATCGGAGCTACTGAAAAAAAGGAGGAGACGCATTATTTAAAGCCATACATGAGCTGATAAGAAAGATATGGTTGAATAAACAGCTACCAAAGGAGTGGAATAGCGGCATTATTGTACCACTACATAAAAAAGGAAACCAGTTAGAATGTGAAAACTACCGTGGAATCACGCTGTGATAATATATTTAATATATAAGTCATAATATATTTAAAAAAAATTCGATAGGATACAACATACAAAGCTAATTAAACTATTATGGCAAATCGTAGTTGGTAACTGAGACATATGAGCAAAAATAAGTTGTATTGCATACAGAAGGCAAATGTAAATATAAAAGAAAATGCAATGCCAAATAACACGCAGTGATATAAACAGGGAACTTATCAATACTACATGTTTTATTGATTATCGAAAAGCATTTGACTGCATTAATCATAAAAAAAACGAAATTCTGAGAACAATTGGAATTGTCAAACAAGATTTGAAAGAATTAAAATAGAGCTCACAAACACACGAAGATATACGAATCGTACAATATTTCTATTAATTAATAATTCAAAAAAATTCTAGTATTGATAACAACAAACGTACATTTCGCACCCTCAGTGCAAGACTGCGGTAAGTCATGCTAATATCGGTGAAATAAGACACAAGTAAAAAAACATTACATTTATTTATGATTTTGCATGCTTTTCAGCCTATATTACATTAACCAAAAATATAAATTTAAATAAAATAATATCAATGCTAAAAAAAATAGGAATTTTTCAAAGTTACAACACTTTTGCACGGAGAAAATTGTTAATCACTACACATTTAGTAATAGAATTTTAAAGTTACAACACTTTTGCACGCAGAAAATTGTAAAAAGTGTATACACATTTTCTGTTAGTTGTGGTCCTCTTCTCGTACATCATCTTGGACCAAAATATTTATATAAAAACTATGGTGGGCTTCTGGTATCATACCTGAATGGCAATAAATCATCGGGTAAGTATAGAAAAAATAATCCCCAATAGCAATCGAGGTTTAGTATGGTATTAAAATTTACTTTTAATAGATTTACAGAAAAAAGATAGCTACCCAAAATAAATAGGTACCTAATAAAAAGGATTATCGCTAGCGGCAAATTAATCTTTCTATGTTTCTGATAGCCGCAATTTCTTGGCTTTGTAATTAGAATGTCATAACAGGGTAGAAAAATTATTTGTAAAACTTTCAATATTTTTATTCAAATTTAAAACAAAAGGACTGATAAAAAAAATGCAAATCAGACTACCTTGAGTACAGTGATTAACAAAAGGATAGAAATTTACTACGGACGAACAAGTTTTCTGAGAATAGATAGTTTTAACCTGTCAGTATTGTTAATACACAAGTTTTAAGATAACTGTTTTTCCTTTGATAAGAAAAAATCATTTTTGGCTATAAATAATTAGTCCTAATTCATGTTTGTTTAATCCAATCTACTAAATAAATGGTCAGACGACATCGCACACATTTTATGAAAAATAAAATGTCACACAAAGGACATAAAACTTACATGAATAAATTGGTAAATCGTAAATCTTTGTTTATTGTGTTGGCCGTCAATGGATTACGTAGACACGCTGTATATTAAAATTAAACTCCACAGATATAGATATTAGAATAACAAATATTCTACGTTTTTTGTGCCTTTCATTGCTTTTTATCGAAACCATTGCAATGTTCGTGCAAAAATGTTGTAACTCCGTTACATTAGACTTACAACAGTTTTGCATGGAACTTATGTACAAAAACGTAAAATAGTTAAACTGTTGCTGTTGTAATATTTATGCGGTTAAGCATCTATCTCCTGTAAAAATCATGTCCAGGCTGGGAGAATTGGGCGTTAGTGAGTACCTGGTTAACGTCATTGACAGATACTTTACTGACAGGTGGCTAATGCGGCTAACACAGCCCTGCGTCGCATTAGTAGGTGGATCAGAGAAAACGATCCCCAGCTAGCACCTCAAAAAACTGAGGTGTTAGTTCTCAAAGAAAGCCGGGAAAAATCCTTTATAGTGGAAGGTATGGAGAGTGCACCGGTTAAATCGACTAAGTATCTGGGAATATGGATGTCCAAAGGACTAAGGTTAGGAGTACACTTCCAAAAGACAGTAGAGAAGGCGAACCGAAATCTTGAGGCATTGTTACGGCTGATGCCAAACATTGGAGGCCCAGGTAGCACCAAATAAAAGGTGCTGAATGGAGTTTTCCAGTCGGTGGTAACCTACGCTGCCTTCGTGTCGTATAGCGTACTAAACTCTGCGACATACGCTAAAAACTGCAAAATACTGCGAAAGAACGACAGTACAATGGAAAAGAGAATGGGCGAATGATAGCGGGAAGGCAAGTTGGACGAAGAAGCTTATTCCAGATCTGAGGCCGTGGTGGGAATGTAAGCTCAGGAAACTATACTACTTCCTGACCCAGTTTCTGACCGGAGATGGTAGTTCTCACACCTTCATATATAGAATAGGCAAATCTGCCTCGGCAGACTGTAATGTTTATGGAGTCCCGGACGCTCCCGCCCACTTTTTTGACTGTCAGAGATAGGCAAATGAGAGGGACGATTTCAAGAGGCGGATGGGTTTCGGGCTGGATGAAAGAAACATTGTAAACATAATGTTGAGAGGAGAGAAAAAATGGAGAGAAGTACACTGTCTCATTTCTGGGGTGATGCAGAAAAGGGAGCAGGACGACAGAGGAGGAAATTGAGCCAGAGATATGAAATTGATCGTTAATATTATTTAGTTTATGGCTTAATGTCTGAAACTTTTTCTTATTAACGTTAATAGGTATGGTTATTTATAAATATTTAGTTTTTTATTTTAGTTGTTCATTCAGTGGCAAGACCACCTCTCTGGAACTGTGCTTAAGGTTTTAGCCGGAACACAGTTAATCCGACACTGGTCCGAGTATCCTACTCGGCCGAAAAATGCCAGGATGTTTTGTTCCGTGACGTGGATGTGCTGCTGTCAATTATATAATCAAGTTCTTACGTGTTCGCTTTAATTTTTATTTTACGTAATTACTACATTTTTTCAATTTTCTGTCGGTACCTCGGATATTGCTTAAAGATTAAGATTATTCATATTCCAGAATTTAAAAGTTGTATTATTTTGAGTAAGGTCATCTTTGATTTGAGCTCATATTAACTCTATCAGATTAAACTTACAATAATGGAGTGGAAAACCAAGTATTTCAGTACCTCGTTTTCTGGTTTTCTACTCAATAACATATTGTTTATAATGTTATTTATGAATGTTTCTAATACTTATTAATTCTGCTTTTGCCATTGTATCGTCAACGTTTAATTCCTTAGTTAAACCTTTGTTCATCTCTAGTTGTTCTACGCGATATTCCTTTGTATATTAAGACTAATCTTTTGAACAAAAATATAAATAAGATATTATTTATAATTTTATCATTTTTTAAATTTTTTTATTCTTATCTTGCAGGAGAAATGGATATAGTTCAAGGTTCTATAGCCGCTAATGGAGATTATTCATACGCATCTCAAGAGCCATGGATTTTCTCGGCCACCATTAGACAAAACATCCTCTTTGGCGCCGACTTCGACAAAAAAAGATACAAAGAAGTAATTCGAGTATGTGCCTTAGCAAAGGACTTAGAACAATTTCCAGAAGGAGATTTTACCATTGTCGGCGACAAAGGTGCTTCATTGAGTGGAGGCCAAAAGGCCAGGATCAACTTAGCTAGAGCTGTTTATAGACAAAAAGATGTGTATTTGCTAGACGATCCATTATCTGCTGTAGATATTCATGTGTCGAAAGTGTTGTATGAACAATGTTTTAACGGATTTTTAAAAAATAAAACAAGGATTTTGGTAACACATCAAGTACATTATTTGAAAACTGCCGATAAAATCATTATTTTAAATAACGTAAGTATAACTTGCTTTTCATTATTTAATAACGCATCGATCACGCAGGGTCACTAGCTTATTTAGATTAACGTGACGATTAATAAAAATAATGTACAAGACTAAGTTTAAAATATTTGTATTGCAATGTGTGTTTTAGATCTTTGGAAGTAATTGAAAGTCTTTAGGATAAGAAAATATTTTTTGAGTATCTTCATTTTCTTCTGGAGCATCTTTTAGGGAGTCGCATATGTTATATTCCCGTTGTTCACTATTGCATTTGGGACACAGTTTTACAGTAAAATACAGACCAACCTACTCCGACCGAAACCAAGCACTTCCTCTATGCTGACGATCTTACAATATGTGCTCAAGGAAATAGTTTTGAAGAAGTGGAGGAGAAACTCGAAACTGCCTTAAAAACAATGACAGCGTACTACTTGCAGAATTCTCTGAGACTCAATCCCTCTAAAACCCAAGTCTGAGCTGTCCACCTTCGGACAAAGGAAGCCAAACAAAAACTCTAAATTGTGTGGAATGGTAATGCATTAGAACACACAAACCAACCTATATATCTTGGAGTAACTCTGGACCGGTCCCTCGCCTACAGACAACATTGCATAAAAACAAGAGGGAAAGTAACAACTAGGACCAGCATACTCAGAAAGCTAACGGGAAGTAAATGGGGCACACGTCCTGAAGTTTTAAGAACAACGGCACAGGCACTGTGTTTCTCAACTGCTGAATATGCGTGCCCCGTTTGGAGCAGATCTGCCCACACCAAACAAGTTGATACTGCGCTAAATGAGACGTGCAGGATAGTAACGGGGTGCATGAAACCAAGGCCACTTACAAATCTATATAGAGCAGCGGATTTTGCCGAACCCTCAACACGCAGAGGCGCTGCAGAGCACATACAGAAAATTAAACAGATCGCGGACAATCGGCATGCCCTATACAGAGCTCGAACACCACTAAAGCGACTAAAATCTAGAAAAAGCTTCCTTGGAACAGTGCAGGATGAACCGCCTGAGTATTTTCCACTTCCCCAGGTTCAATGGACCGGCCAGACCCTAGACTTTAAAACGTGGAAAACCTTGAATAGGATAAGAACGGGGGTTGCTACAGTAAAATCAAACATGGAAAAATGGGGAAAAATAGACCAAGATGATGTGAACTGTGACTGTGGAGAAACACAGAATACGGAACATCTTCTTACATGCAGAAACTGTCCTCATCGATGTACCCTTGAAGATTTGTGGCTCGCCAACAAAGATGGAACCGACGTAGCCCGATACTGGGCCGAAATTTTATAAAGGACAGGACACGATAAAGTAAGTAAGTAAATACAGTCAATACATAATATTGACGAGTACTAGGTCGACTAAAATATTATCTACTGGAACCCTGTAAAGAAATATCAAAGACTTCCGCAAGGAGTAAAGAAGAATGAATGAATGACGAGATACTGAATATGATGAAAAAACGGAGACAATTTAAAAACAACGACAACAGTAAATACATAAAGGTAAATCACGAGATCAGGAAGATGATAAAGCAGGCAAAAAAAAATACTTTGAAGAGAAATGCAAAGCGATCGAAGACCTTCAAATAAATATGATCTGTTTAATATACACAAGAATTTTAAAGAACTGGCAGGACTAAGAAAACAAAATCCCACTCATGCAATTCTGGATAGACACGGGACTACTATAACATATACCGACAAGAAAGTACAAAGATAGGCAGAATATATCGACGAATTGTTCGATGATGAACGAGGAGATCTGAAGCGCATAGAACTTACGTCAGAAGAAATAGGTCCATATATTACAAAAGAAGAAATGTTACACGCAATAAAAACAATGAAGAGTGAGAAAAGCCCTGGACCTGACATGCTTCCTATAGAAATCCTAAAATTTCTATATGAGAAGCATATTAATGCTTTAGTGACACTCTTGAAACAAATTTATAGTTCAGGCGTATTATCCAAAGAGTAGTTAACGTTGATTTTTATTTGTCTTTCCAAAAAGAAAAACAGGAGTCAGTGCAGCGATTACCCCACTATTAGCTTGATGTCTCATGTGCTAAAGTTTCTACTAAAAAATCCACAAGGAAAAATTCCTGTAGCTGGCTGTATACCACGTATAACAAAAAGAGGTTAATCTTTGTAAATGGGTATATTTATTTAAAAAAACCCTTAAAAGGGCCACATCAATAAAACAAACGTTTTCGGACTACACAGTCCATCATCAGGTTATTAAAATCGAAAATGCTAGGTCATAATGCCTGAGCCACCAAAATATTAGGGTAAAAACCCTTTAAATTACATTTAGTTATGAAATGTTGTACATTGTCAAATTTAATTTAATATAGAACATCACAGTTATTTTATAACACAATGTACAACATTTCATAACTAAATGTAATTTAAAGGGTTTTTACCCTAATATTTTGGTGGCTCAGGCATTATGACCTAGCATTTTCGATTTTAATAACCTGATGATGGACTGTGTAGTCCGAAAACGTTTGTTTTATTGATGTGGCCCTTTTAAGGGTTTTTTAAATAAATATACCCATTTACAAAGATTAACCCCTTTTTTTTTTTTTTTTTTTTTTTTACTAAAAGTCATCCATAACCGAATATGTCACAAACTGGACATAGACGTTAATGATACACAATTTGGTTTTCGCAAAGGCCCAGGAACGCGTGAAGCTCTTTTTTCACTTACTGATACAAAGATGTATCAGTAATATAACTGGTCGTCAATCAAGATATATACGCGTGTTGTATTGACTTTTGACTTTAATAAAGCATTCGATAAAGTACAACATAAACAATTAAAGAATGTCCTGAAATCAAAGAAGATTGACTACAACGACCTCAGGATCATATTAAATTTATATTATCAGCAAGCAAAAGTACGTATTAACGAACATCTGTCAGAAGAAATTAAAATTAGATGCGGAGTGAGACAGGGATGGGCATTGACACCAATTCTTTTTAATGCTTACTCCGAAGAGATTCTGAAAAACGCTCTTAAGGGTGAAACAGCTGTAATAAAGGTAAATAGAGTTCCCATTAACAACATTAGATATAAGGACGATACTGTGATCTTAGCCGGAAATATTGAAGATCTTCAGAGACTGGTGACCAGAATAGCGGAGTATGGAAAAGAGTAAAGTCTAAGAATGACTGCCAAGAAGACGAAATTTATATGAATCTCAAAAACTCAAAGAAATAAAGAGAATCTTCTAATAAACGTAAGAAACGTCGAACAAGCGGACAAATATGCATATCTGGGAACAACGATTAACTCCACAAATGATTACATTCAAGAGATCAAAATCAGAACAGAAAAGGCTAGAGCAAATTTCAACAAAATGTGAAGAGTGCTATGTACAATAAATTTAAAATTGGAACTAAGAATTAGGTTGGCGAGGTGCTATTTTTTTTTTCGACTTTATTTTATGGAATGGAATCTTGAACCTTGAATGCGGCATCAATGAAAAAACTGGAATCATTGTAGTGTGGGTGTATAGAAGAATTCTGAAAATAACGTGGACAGAACACGTCTAAGAAGGATGAATAAAGAAGTAGAAATTTTAAATACAATTAAAACAAGAAAATTGGAATATCTCGGACATATTACATGTGGAGAGAAATACACCTTGCCCCAACTGATTATGCAGGGAAAGATTCAAGGAAAGAGAAGCATAGAGAAGCGTAGAATGTCATGGATGCGCAACCTGAGAGAGTTGTACAGATGTACACTTCATCTAATTTATATAACGATGCACGTCATCAGCGTCATAGCCTGTGACGTCATATGATACCAACACGAAATATTTAGGGTTTAGGGGTGTTCTTTTTAGAATCACTTTACCGAGTACACTGGCATTACAGCCGCTACACATATTTTATTATATACGCGTAGAAATAATATTTAAAAATTTCTATTAATGTTCACTTAAAGAAATACACAATAATATGTTTCATTTAATTTGTATAAATCCATTATAAAGAGTTTTTATCAAGAACATTTTTTCGGAACACACTGTAACTGTAATCGAACAAAGGTAAAATTTTGGCATAAATTGGTAACACTTATTTGACAGTTGCGGTGTTGACACTTTTTGTAGTTTATTATTTTTAATTTTAAAGTGAACACCTCTTGTTTTATATTTTTACCTATTTAATAAAATCTGTTCTTTTTAGAACAAAATTAGTGTGTTTTATTTCAAAAATGTCACGTAAGAATTTAAATAGTCGTTGTAAAGAGATGGTAATACTTTTGCAGTAATTATGTGACCTATTTGATTTAAAATGGAGTCAGGATTTTTTTATATTTTGGCAACTATGTCAACTTCGATGTCTGACGTATATAATGACGTAAGTCGTTATCTAAATTAGATGAAGTATACATCAAATGAACTTTTCAGAGCAGCCGTCTCAAAAGTCCGGATAGCTAAGATTTTTGCCTCTTGCCTCAAGACCTTTGCCGCGGAGATTGCACTTGATAGAAGAAGAAGAAGATTAAAAAATGTTTTACCGTTAGCACACTATTGCACACTTCACACACTAGTTAATATTTCTAAATAGGTATAATACCTATTTGTGATCAATTGAATTAGAGAATTAAAAATGATATATTAATAAGTTTCTGCAGATGCTTCGCTATCTAAGTCTGTTTGAAGGTCTGGGTTGATTTTCTACAACATTTTATTTCTTATTTAGATGCATTTAACTTTAATTTTTCGGTCCTTCAGGTAAGGGTATATTTCAGTTAATGGATCTATGACCTCTGCTGTTTCTTCTGTATATATTTTTGCGATGCTTAACGGCTCTAATGAGACCTCACAGTTTTCAAAAAAGTCTAATAACCGCTCGTAAGTTACAGGGTAGTAGGAGTTTGGCTTATCAAATAATGTTTTAGTGTAACTTAACATTTTTTTACTGTTTATTTTTTGTTTTAATATTTAAATCTAATTTGACTTTCTTCTCTTTATTTTTTTGATGTTACGAAAGTAGGTTCCTCTGTAGTTGTAGTAGCTGATAAAAAGATTTGGGCTATTATGCGTTTGTTTTGTATTTTACCTGTGTTTATATGCATTGTCTTATTTTCTGGGTCAATTTTTAGATTGTGTTGTGTTGTTTGTGAATCTTCTTTGGTTGGGTGTATATGTAGTTTTTGCTATTAGTTAGTGGTTGGATTTTTTGTTGTATGCTTTCTTCTTGTGATTGTTGTTGATGAGTCTTTTTTGGGTTTTTGAACTCGTAGATTATTTGTGTTTTCAATTGGATCTAGGTTTGGAAATGGATTATTTAATTTTGTATTATCTGTTGTAATTGCAGTGGACATTGTGCAGTTTTTTGTTAAGTGGTTGGTTATTTAGTAGAGGTATTTGGCGTCTGAAGCTCAAAATATGATGAAATTGTGGTATTGTCGTGCCTAATTTTAGGAATGTTAAAGGCGACAAAATATTTAATCCTTGTGATTTTAATGCAGACATTACGACTGAGTGTAGTATTGAGGTACATACATTGGACAATATTAACCGCTGACTAGGAGTAACTTGTCTAAGAGCCTGTAAGAGTTGTTGATTTTTTTTAATTTTCCTATTTTTGTTTATAAAATCCTCAACTACTTTTTCGTTTGCTAAGTAAATATATACGTACTCTGATATTTGATAATCTTGAACAGAGAATAATGTGGGTTGGTTGTATCAGAAGACTCATAGCAGATAGGTAATCCTCTAGTTTGGTATTTTTAATTGCATCGAATATAATTGTTTTTCTTCTTCAAGTTCCGCTCTTATCGGAGATTGGAAATAATTCTCGCATTTATAATTTTGTTGGTTACGCGCCTAAATTGGAACTGCATCCAAGCCATTCACGGAGATTCCGTAGTCACGCGATTTTACGTCTTCCTACGCTTCTTCTGCATTTGATTTTACCCTGCATTATATTCCTTAGTAGTTCGTATTTTTCACGTCTTGTGATGTGCCCCAAGTATTCCAATTTCTTGATTTTTATGGAATTTAAAACTTCGCATTGTTTTCCTAGTTGTTCGAGAACTTGTTCGTTCGTTGTGCGATCCATCCATGATATTTTTAAAATACGTCGGTAACACCACATTTCAAATGCTTCTAGGTTTTGAATGTTGGATTTTTTAAGTGTCCAAGCTTCAACCCCATACAAAAGGGTAGAGAAAATATAACATCGAAGTATTCTTATCGGGAGTGAACAGGCATATACTTCCTGATTTATATCTAAGCATCTCTGCGAACGAACACTTACTGCAAACAGTGCATCTCGTGTTCCCAGTCCTTTCCAAAATGCCATTTTGAAAAGGACTAGCATAAGTATTACTTATGCCTTCATCTAATTTCTTATGTATTCTATTATGAATTACTTTAAAAATCAATTTCAAGACATGACTGATTAAGGATATGGTGCGATGTTCATTGCACTCCTTTGCATAAGTTTTTTTGGGAAGCAGTATGAATATTGATTGGAGCCATTCGTTAGGTATTATACCTATTCTATATATGGTATTGAATAGATCCAAAAGAAGATCAATAGATTCAATATTCACAATTTTGAGTAATTCAATAGAAACTTTATCAGGCCCGGGAGATTTACAACCTTTAGCTTGATTCATTGCATATTCAATTTCTCCTCGTATAATGTCAGGCCCAGTATCATCCTTAAATTTTTTTGGTGCTTCTGTTCCTCCTTTGTCTTTAAAAAGTTCTGCTATAAATTGTGTCGATCTCTGCATTTTTTGGTTTATATCTGTTATAAGTGCACCACTTTCATTTCTTAGTTGCCTAGTTTGAAGTGTTTTTCTCATTCCTGTTAATTCTCTAATTCTTTTATGCATGTTAAAAAAGTCATATTTTTTCTCAATTTCTTCTAGTTCTTGGTACTGCCCATGTAACGTTCTATCCTTAGCTTCTTTTATTCTCTTTTTAATTAATCGATACCGGTTTGTTTTTGCGCTGTAATAAATAGTCATGAGTAAGTCGTGTATGGCCGATACGTAGACGGGTAAGTATCACTTGCTCTCTTCTTTCTTTTATTGTTGGTTTCCAAAGATGTGGATGTTTGTTGACTTCGTATAGACTTGATGGAGTATTGTTCCAAGTTTGTTGCCATTTTTGAATTATTTTTTGTTTTTAGTATGGTTTTAAATCGTTTCGACCAATATGTTACTTTCTTCGGACATCGGGTTAGTTGGTGCGTTTTTAGCTATTTTATCTACAGCTTCGTTACCTTCAATTCCTACATGAGAAGGCACCCATAAAAAGTGCACTTAGATGTTCTTATTAGAAATGTTTTTAAGTTCTTTTTTAATAAAAAGTAGAAGGTGATTGTCAGTATAATTGAGTCAGTGAGGATAATGAACTTAGAGAATCTGTGATTATTATACATCTTTCTTTGTTTTTGTTTTGTATTAATGATAGTGCTTTTAGAATTGCGAATAATTAAGCCGAAAAGATGGTTGTCATTAATGGCAATTTGAAACTAATTGAGGAGTATTCCGAATAAATTGCTGCTCCAACTCTGTCTTCATTTTTTGACGCATCGGTGTATACGTTGTAGGTATTGCTATATCTGTTTAATAGTGTATGAAACTTTTGTTTAATGACGGTTGATGATATCTCTGATTTTCTTAGGTTTGTTAGACTGATGTCGATAGCAGGAATAGATATTGTCCATGGTACAGGGTTGTGGATTGATAAGGTATCATAGGATGTTGGAAATTGAAAATATAATTTGGATAAGTATGATTGTATACGAAAGTAAAAAGGATGATCAATTTGATGTGTTTGTTGACATTTATTTGTAAATCGATCAGCAAAAACGTTATGCAGTACTGGATTATTTCGGTTTGATGACACTGCCGCTGCATATGTTGGTCTTAGATATTGTCTTCTGAAAGAAAGAGGAAGTTCTCCACTTTCCCAATAGAGACTTTGAATGGGACTTGTATAGTGAGCACCTAAAGAAATACGTAGACATCTATTTTGGATAATATCCAGTGACTTTAAATGTGTCTTTTTGGAGGAGTTGTAGACGATGGCTCCATAGTCAAGTTTTGATCGAGTTATGGATTTGTAAATAAGTATTAAACTTGAATAATCGGTACCCCAGTTTTTTAAGGCAAGTAATCGTAGTAAATTTATACCAGGTAGACAGGATTTTTTCAGCTGTTGAATATGTGTCTTCCAAGTTAATTTTTTATCAAACGTCATACCTGAGAATCGGATTTCTTCTACGTAATCTAGTTTTTGTTCGTGTAGATATAATTCTTTTGTTTGAATTTGATTTCTCTTTGAGAAACAGATTGCTTTCGTTTTTGAAGTGTTAAACTGAAGTCCACTTGTAGCTGACCATTTCTCAATGTGTGTTAACGCGTTTTGAATGTGATTGTAAATCGTTGCTATGTTTTTTCCTCTACAGAAAATAACTGGGTTGTCAGCGTATAATCTAGCTTTGACGGGGTTTTCAATTTCTGTTAATATCGAATTTATTGCTACTAAGAATAAAGTTGTGCTTAAATTTGATCCTTGTGGTAACTATCTATATTTGTTTTCACAGAAAAACATTTATTTATGTTTCTGTATTAATATAATACTATTTACTATGTTCTTTTACGTTATTCGGTTTTCGTTTATTTAGTGTAAAGGCCAGCATTACTACATATGTACACCGGTGTGGGTTATAACGCAATTATGCAAGATTTTAAGATTGAAAAATATTTGAGTAATTGGATTATTTATGTTTCAGTTTCCCTCAGTGGAATAACACAAAATTAATCGAAACGCACTAACTTTGAATTAACAAGCTCTGATATTTCCAATTTTAAAAGCCATATTCATTTTTATTTAGCCGAAACGGATTATTTAAACTTCAATAGTACACTAACAAATGCGAGATATAAGAATCTATTGATCACAAAAATAAATTTATTTTAAAGATGAAATTTGCATTAACATTACTAGTTAAAAATTTTTAAAAGATTTGCTTCTAATAATTAAAATGTAGCAAAGAATGAAAGGGAAGCAATATTTTCTATTTATCATATTTGTATGACAAATTTAAAGTAAAATACTCATAAAGTATGAGTACTTTAGAAAGTTGCTATGTGAAGAACAACAGATAGACAGAGGATGCGGGATCCCAAATGAGAATGTAATACCGGAGATAGCCAGAGATGAAGTTGTTAAGGCGTTAAAACGGAAGAAGAACAATAAGGCAGTAGGACCTGATAGAATACCTGTGGATTTTTGAAAGGCTCTGGAGAAGAAGGGTTTGATATTTTGTAGCAAATGATGAGTAGGATATAGGAAAAAAAAAGGATGCCCATTGCATGAAGGGAGCGTGTGATGGTATCATTGTATAAAGAAAAAGGGGACATTCAGAACAACTCTAAGAACTATAGAGGGATAACGTTAATGTCGTACACAATGAAAATTTGGGAGAGAGTTGTAGTGCAATGGTTAAGAAGACAGACATCGATGGGAGAATAGTTTGGGTTTATGCCAGGAAGGAGGACAACGGATGCCTCGTTTTGTTTGAAACAGTTAAAAGAGACAAACAGCGAAAATAAAAGAGAGCTACATTTGATATTTATGGATCTTGAGAAGGCGTACGATACAGTTACTAGATAAGATCTATGGAGATATGTGACAGAGAAATGAGCTCCTAAGAAATGGTTCCTGAAAAATGATTTGTGAGAAATGAGCAGTACGTTAGACTCGTGAAGGATATGTATATAATGTTCTAGAATTTTCGGCGGATTCTTAATGATTTTGGTTTGTTGCACTGTTGAAATATTTCTGTTGTTTTCGGAAGCATTTCTTTCCCCTTTAATTTGTTGGTGTAGTGGACGGTGGACATATCCCTATTTTACTGAACCCAGCCATTATATTGGTCGGCGTAGCAGCTAGAGGCAGACTCAATTTTACAATGCCAGGAACATCATATATTGAAAATGTCTTACCTGGATTGTTCACCATCCAGTTGTCCATAGCTGAATTGCACTATTTTTTTGGGGGTCTTATCTAGAGGCTGCAATTTATGGGAGCAGTGCAGAGGGAAAGATAAAACTGTTACTCCATATTCCTTACAAATATCTAACGGCTCCATAGAAAGGTGGGATTTATAGTTGTCGAGCAGCAAAAGTATGGGGCGCTCCCTAGAACATCTTGTGTTAAACTCAAAATTCTTGACGAATTTCCCTGTAGTTTACCTTTGGGAAAATAAAGAACGGAGGAACAGTATTGCCACTTGCTGAAACTGCAACATTGAGGGTTACAAGGGCCCCTCTTTCTGCGAACGTAAGTTTGCCTATCTGTTTGAAGCCACGTCGTGCCACTATTCTATCAGGTTTCTGAACAGTTGTGATACCCGTCTCGTCAACGTTCCAAATATCCGATACTTGCAAATATAGACGCTTATATACCGTTTTTAAATTGTTGAAAAACATCTACATCTGATTTGTTGAATGAAGTGGCTCTTGACAAACTAGTGGCTTGTGGTGTCTTCAAGGATAATGTTCTATTTCTCTTGATATAAGATGTATACCAATCTGGACCTGCTATTATATTATTTGTCCAGATATCTGGAACTTTTAGATGATTTGCACTGGCATACTGGAAGGCAAATTTTCTAATCTCCTTTGGGGTTAAACCGTAATAAATATACGAAGCTTGTTTTAAGCAATTATCTGGAAGTGTCTCTTGTTCCTCAGAAAAAAATATTACGCCCATTGTTCAGCAGTCAACAGTGCAAGAGCCGTCCCTGCATGGGCCACAGGGCGCATGCATCGAACACTAGCGACAACGACACATCGCGTAGCTGTCAAGAAGAAGAAATAAGACATTCTTTTTTTGTTTTTTGTTAATTTTAAGCTTTATAAGATTTATAATAAAAGGTGACAGTCGGAATAATTATTTTTCATACAAAGAAATACAGTCCACAAACTTCTGAAGGCTCAGAAATAAAAACTTTATTCACCCATTGAAATACATTCTAGCTTTACGTTCCCACGATCTGATCTGGCTTTAACTACATAGCGTTAAAGTGTTTTTTGTGATATTGGGAAGTCTTTTGCGGTACTATTAACATTTCTGCCATCATTTAAAACTGTTATAACTGCCCGTTGAATGATATCAGGTGCTGTCTTGCTCTTATCATTTTTTCTCTTGTAGCTTCTCATAGTTCTGTTGTAACAAATAAAAAGACGATTAACGCTTCAGATATATTTTCATTGGAAGAAACATATTCAAAATAACAGTTGCTAATGTGTTAAGGCCGTATGACACTATGCATTCTCTTGTATCATTTCTTATATCGTTTCTGATATAACAAAAAAATGGATAATGTCATACAAGCGTATAGTTTCTTATATCAGAAACAATACAAGAATTTGTGTCCGCTACATTTTCTTGTACAAGAAATGCGCCAATTTGTGCGCAAAGCCCCAAAAACGTAAAACTTCTGTCTTCTGTCATATTGGCAGCTGGAAGAGATATACAATAAAATTAGACCAAGCAGGCATCAGAAAAAATTGCACACCAACAATAACCAAGATTAGAACATCAGTAGACAAATTGAAAAACAATAAATCACAGGGTTTGGGTCAAATAGCATCGTAACTACTGAAAGATGTTTTACTAAAAACAGTAGGAGATGTTTTTTTTTATAAAAAAAAACTGTGACGGACGATTTTATAGATAATAACACGAAAATGTTGAGAACCAAATTAATTACTTACCAAGGATGATTCTAGATTTCTCGTTCTCACCGACACAAAATACAAGCTATCATAACAGCGATATTCTAAAATGGAGGCGCAAGAGTGAACAGTTCAAGTATCGTGACTCGCGACGACATCTGTTATACATTAGAGGAAGGAGAGGCAATTAGTCAACTTACCCCTTTATTTAACTAGTCCCGATCTCCTCTACCCCAAATTAAAAAAAAACATTAATTTTCATTGATTAGAACGAGGTATTGTAAATTTTATAAGTTTGAATTTATGAATGCAGTTTGTGAAATAGTAAAATCAAATAATAAAAAAGGGCTAACTCATGTTCTAGGGGTCATAGGACATTGTATGTTTTTTTTTTGTTAAAAAAAATCTACTTCCTATATATGTGAATGCGTTTTTTAAATAATTACCGTTAATTAGTTATTTTTCATGTTTAAAAGCTTAAAATTAAGGTAGTTTAGTAAATCTAATTTCCAATAATCCCCATACATTTTTGAAACCATCGTTCTTCTTCTTACGGTGCCTTATCCTTAAGGACGTTGGCCATTACATTTGCCAATTTAATCTTATTTGTAGCAGTCCTAAATAGTCCTATGGAGGACATGTTCGTCCATTGCTGTAGGTTTTTAAACCAAGAGTTGCGTCTTCTTCCTGGTCCTCTTTTGCTATTGACTTTGCATTCGATTATAAGTTGGAGCAGTTCATACTTTTGATTTCTTATGATGTGACCAAAATATTGTGTTTTCCGTTCTTTTATTATAAGCATAAGCTCTCTTTCCTTATTCATCCTCCGCAAGACTTCCGCATTTGTCGTATGGCTCATGTAGGATATTCTGAGCATTTTACGGTAACACCAGAGTTCGAATGCTTGGATTCTTTTTTGTGTTGCTTCTGTCATTGTCCAGGCTTCAACACCATAGAGCAAGGTGGAGAAAACATAGCACTTAAATATTCTAGTTCTCAATGAGATGCCCAGCTGGCGGTTGCATAGAACTTTTTGCATTTTGTAAAACATTGTACATGCCTTTTCCAGGCGTATTCTTATCTCTAGTGAGTGGTCAAAAGTTTCATCAAAATTACTTCCAAGGTACGTTGTTCTTGTTACTCTTTCCAGATCTGTTCCGTCGACATTGACCTTCACCCTTCTGTTTTGGTGCTTGCTGATGACCATCGTTTTTGTCTTCTTTGTATTCAATTTCATTACAAAGTAATAGTTTACGTAAAATAACGGTGTAAATAAAAGTTTTCTGGGATAAACAATTTCTACAATGGCTGTTAAGTGAAGCTTCATGAATTTTTAGAAAAGTTTTTGTTTATTTTCCAATTATTAAAGATTTGCAATATGTTGTGTTTGGACAATAATCAAATTTGATAATACAAACAGACAAATTAGCATGACTAAAGATTATCTGCCAGTG
The DNA here is from genome assembly GCA_918026665.1 of Diabrotica balteata. Taxonomy (NCBI): domain Eukaryota; kingdom Metazoa; phylum Arthropoda; class Insecta; order Coleoptera; family Chrysomelidae; genus Diabrotica; species Diabrotica balteata. Next base: position 33,550,666 of record OU898280.1, on the reverse strand, counting down.
CTGACCCTTCTTAATTAAAGTAAACTAAAATTAATATCTAAAAATGTTTTTCATGTTTTAAGTCTTCTTCCCTACACTTTTTTATTTCTTCGTGCAGAGAGATCACAATATGTGACTTCATTACGGACGTCGGATGCATAAAAACCTGCATAAGGAACTGTGATTGGAACCTCTGCAGAATTTCATTATTGGATTAGCTTGCATTATCTGCAGCTATCTTTGCAATAATTAGGCGACGAATTAACAAAAATAACTTTTCAAATTCTATTTTTACAGGATTTTCTATACCGCTGAATATTTTACATATTTTTTTTATCTCATATTGTTTTCATCAAATTTATCAAAAGCAGTTGTGTCACCAAAAAGGCTTTTTATTTTATTATTTCTCGGGTTTACTAATCTTATATTCAGCCTGTACACATACTGGCACTGGATGCATTTACTTTTAAATTTACTTACATAAAAATATATTTTTTAGGGAAAAATTGAAAATCAAGGAACCTTTAACGAACTAGTGAAAAGTGATAATGAATATGCCAAACTACTTACAGCTGAACCAGAATTAAATGAGGAAGAGAAAGCCAAAGAAATCGAATTAGTTAGGCAAATTTCAAGGGTATCTAAAACGGTATTTATTATATTATAAAATAAATTCAACATCTATCTAATAATTATTAATTTTCAGAGTCGAAAAGCTTCTCTTGCCAGTATAATAAGCTCCAAAAGTTTTGTTGAAAGTATGTTAGACGGGGACGATGATGACGACGACAGTGATGACGAAAGTAGAAAACCCGAAATGAAAGATTTACAGGAGGAAACTTCCAAAGGAAAGGTGTTCGGTTCTCTTTTGATTCAATATTTAAGAACAGGAGCCAATTTCTGCAATGTTGTGATGATGTTAAGTCTTTTTATTTTCGTCCAAGCTAGTGGAAGTCTAGTCGATTATTTTGTGAGCTTTTGGACCAGTATAGAGGATGCACGCAATGCTAAAGTTCTGGAGGCTACTACACTTGCTAACCTTAATTTTACTGGGGTTACAGATATACCAAGTACTGTTTCCGATAATGTTACTGATATTGCTAGTACAATCACACCAAAACCCGTTTGGAAATCAATTTTAGACTATTCAAATTGGAGTAGTGAAACGTGCCTTTATATCTACGGAGCTCTTATTGTAGTGGTAGTACTGCTAACACTTGCAAGATCTTTTTCGTTTTATTCTATGGTGATGTCATGTTCCAGAAACCTTCATAAATTCCTATTTCAAGGAATAATTTATGCTAAAATGCGATTCTTTGATACAAATCCAAGTGGAAGAATTCTTAACAGGTTTGCTAAAGATGTTGGTCTTATTGACGAAGCTATACCAAAGGTTCTGTTGGATGGTGGTACGGTAAGTGTTTATTCTAATACATTAAATATCATGACCATTATTAAATGATACAAATGAAAGTGGCATAAGTCAATTTAAGACATGTCTGAGGAATAATGTGGTTAGTTAAAATCGAAAAAAAAAAATCAAATAAAACGATACAGCAATACAAGTAACTGAAAAATGTCTACGTTTAAGTGTTCAGTCTTCTTCTTCTTGTAGTGCCGTTTCGGATATTGGCGACCATCATGCCAATCTGTATTTTGGGCAAAGCTGCTCTGAAAAAAGTTTGGGTATTGTGTAATGTACGTAGATTTTTCAGCCAGGAAATCTTTCGCCTTCCTGGTCCTTGTTTTCCTTTAACTTTTCCTTGTAAAATTAACCGCAGCAACCCATATCTTTGGCTTCTCCTCATGATGTGACCAAGTTATTCAATTTTGGCTGTTTTTATTGTGATTCACATACTTTTTAATACAATCTTTTAGAATTTTATTAAACATTTAGTGCCAATAGTGTTACCACATTAGCACGTTATATACATTACATTCAATTTTGTTTTTTAAAACTTTTCTGTTACTGATTTACGTCATTTAGTTCTTTATTACTTTCCCCTTCCCCATCATTACTAGGTTCATTGATTTCCTCTTCAGTCCAAGAAAATGACTGGATATGTTGCATAGCACAGTTTATATCGTCTGATATTGTACGTGTAGGACAACCTCTTAGTCCTCTTAAGTCATCTTCATGAGACCTACTGGCTTTTTTTTTCTTAACCCTGCTGTAGTGTTCGAGTCATATATGCATATTTGCATATTTGCATGTTTTAGAACTATGCATGTTTTACACTATTTAGAAGAAGTTGTCCTAAATTTTATTATGTAAAAAAGTTATTACAAGTAATATTGTGGCCTTTCCAATCACTACACAAGTCGCACACCACACGCATTCCCTGATTCCGTTCCGACGCAGCACCTGCTTCTTTTGCTTAGAATGTACTGTTTGAAGGGAGAGCGGCCTCTAAAGGCAACTAATTGCTCGTCGACGGTAACATTTTGATCGGGGTTAAAAAATGTTGGTAGATTTTCTACCCATTTTTCCAAAACTTCGGGTATTGCAGCAAGTTTATCAGTACGTATCCTATCCTGTCTAGTAGTCTTGTTATCAAAACGTATTACTTGCGAAATTTTTATAAATACTTCCAGGACATTGCTCCTCGAAATACACTACGAACCGTTTCTTCATTCCACAAACTTTAAATTGATTCGCAATGGGACTTAAAAACTACAGCTAATAGCAAAAGACCAATATATGCTTGAAAATCAATTTTATCCAAGTCTTTCCAGTTGGTTCCAAAAACACGCTGTCCTTCCATGTTGGTAATATTTATAATTTGGTTTGCAACTACGTCAGAAAAGAGTGCGTCAAATATATTTTTGATATCGAAAATTCATGCACATGCGTACCTTGTAACTTCTGGAGCATTATTTATAACATTGGCCGTGGAAAAACGACCGCGTTGGAGAGACGACTGGATATTACCGTCTTTTGAACTAACCGTTACAGAAAGATCTTACATGATGTTGTACGTAGAATGGAACTGCAGAATCATCACTACTTTCTTTCTTACTCCCACTAATTTTATTGTTTTCTGTTTATGATATGCACTCATCACTCTCTGACACGTTCGCGAGCTCGCTAAGCTCATCTTCGATTAGCTTTCTTCGATGCCACATTATCAATATGCAAACATATACTGAAATTTAGAATCCTATCAGCCTACCATTTGTCTATCACCCCCTCTTCCTTCTACGTGACATGCCCTTCTAAATGACATCGTTTAGCTACACTACACATTTTTTACAAGTTCTAGCTTGCAAAAACTTGTTTCTATTAATAGACAAACTATTAGAAAATATATAAAATACTGCCAACTTAACATACGTATACAGATAATTTTTAACAGTTTAAATACGTGGGTCATATTAACCCAAACGTACTATAAGTAACAATTTCTATCTATCTAATTAGCCTTCTTTGGTACATCTTTGGACATAGGCCTCCCCAATCCTTTTCCATTCTTCTCTGTCTGTCGCTACAGTCATCCATCTAGAGCCCACGTGCTTTTTGATATCATCTGCCCATCTCATTTGGGGCCTTCCTCTGCTTCGTTTATATTCCCACGGTCTCCAACTTATAAGAATTTTGTGCCATCGGTCTTCTTTTTGTCTTATATTGTGTCCGGCAAATCTCCATTTCAATTTTGCAACTTCTTGTCTAACATCCCTCACTTTTGTTTTCTCTCTTATGGGAGAGAGCATCTTCTATCTCAGATGCTGTGGATATCTTTTGTTTTTAAGAATGTAGCTTAGTTTGCCAAGTGCCGCCCATGCCAGTCTAACTCGTCTCTTGATCTCTGCTGTTTGGTTCTCTTTGATAAGTTTTATAGTTTGACCAAGATATATATAATCGTTAACTTGTTCTATTTCATCTTGTCCGATTCTCATTGTGATTTCTTCATCTGTATTTGTTATAGTTTTGGTCTTGCTGTAATTCATATTAAGGCCTATCTTTCCAGCTTCTACGTCCAGTTCTTTCATCATTTCAAATAATTCTTCTTTTTTATCGGTTTTCAATACGATGTCATCAGCGTACCTTAGATGGTTCAAGCGTTGTCCACAAATTTTTATACCTTTTTTTTCCATTCTAATCTTTTAAAAGTATCTACAAGAGCCTGATTGAAAAGTTTCGATGATATTGTATCACCATGTCTCACGCCTCTACTTATTTGTAATGATTTTGTTTCTTCATATACTTTAATTGTTGTTTTGGCTTCCTTATATATATATTGGTTATTAGTTCCGTATATATGTGGTCAATTCGGCCACAGCAAGTAACAATTTAACTTTTATAAAAAAAATCAGGAACTTGATTTTTTTTTTCTCGTATGCAATTCAAAGACCTCATATTAGGTAATTAAGTCACGAAACACCAAACTGTTACGCCGCGTAATAATTTGCAAAATAAGGAATTTTTTTTTGTCAAATAGACCCTAACATGACAGCAGAGTTAAAGCGCAAGAAACTCTTCCCTCAGACACATTAAACATATCAAGAAAGTATTTCTTACAAACCATAACGGATAATTTTATGGGTATGTCAAATATAATATCTAAATAAATTAAAAGTATGGCAAAGATTTCAAACTGCATTAAAAGTGGCTTAACTAGTTTTTAAGAAAAACAAAATTAAAAAGAACAAGTCAGTGATAAAAAAGAATAAATAGAAAAACCATAGGGAGGAATAAAGATAAAAACATTTGCAATTGAAGCAATTGAAGAATCTTCGAACTGGGTAAGTAGACTTTCTGAAAAAGATGTTGAAGATGTCGTAACGATCTCTGTACTAGCTCAAATTTGCATCTTCTAGGTCCATATTTAACGAGTTTAAATTGTCCATGTGTAATTCCTCTGAAAATGTTCCATCCAAAATTTTAGCAATACAAGATAAAAACAAAAAACCTTCATTCTTGTTAAAACAGAGTTAACAGTACAACCATTACTTCCAGGTGCCGATTTAATTTTGGTCTTTAACTTATCTACTAATTTTACTGATTGACATAAAGGCTATAACGGGATAAGGTGGTCAAAAGTGCCACTTTTTAAATCTAAAAAGAAGCTTTTCTCGAATTTATTTGTTTCTAGACGCAATTTTGCTTTAACAAATCTTAAAAAATTCATGAAGATGTATCTTTCGAATACAAAATAGCCTGATTTTTTTATTTTTATATTGAAAATTGAGCCCAGGAAAAATTATTGAAATCTTCAATAATTTTTTAGGTTATGTTAATAATTTTTGGCTAACTTTTAAATACTAATTTTTTATGTATTTCTTTTTGATCTTAAATGTCCAAGGTAGAATTTTCAATTTCTGAGCGAAAAGCATCTAAAAATCAAAAAAACTGTATTTTACTCATTTATTTGCACATAACCTCAAAACTCAGTTGGTAATTCAACATTTTTCAACATTTTTTTCTTCCACATTATTAAATTCCATTGTAAAAGCCCCCATTTATCTCTTTAATATAGATAAAATTCGAAAATACCACGGTTTTTTCTCCTTTTCGCACTTTTTTTTACCTTACCTCAAAATCAGACCATCTATTTTCTTACGGGCTATAAATCATTACTGTTAAAATAATTATTTTTAAATTAAAAATTCTCAAATTGCGAAAAAATCGTGTTTTTCTAATATTTTCATAGTTCATTGGCTCATAACCTTAAAATCTAATAGCTAAATGTTCGAATTTCCGCGTATTTTTGATCGCAGCCTTCAATTTTGTTATACAATTATTTTATATTATGTAAAAATTATTATTTTAACAGTAACGATTTAGAGCCCGTAAGAAAATAGATGAAAAAGCATACATCTAAGTATCTCATTTTGAGGTAAGTGTAGCGTTTACGCTATTGTTTATATTGTTCCAATTTAAAAATTGTATTAATAAAACCCTCAAGAAATTTTTTGTGACACGCCCGCGATCGATTTTAAAACGATATTTTTCTGCACACCCGCGAGGACCGCTTTGGAATTAAAGAGGAATCGAATTTTACGAGCAGCGATCAGTTTTGGCCAGAACTCGTACTAGCAGGCACGCCGGCCGGTGAGTTTTTCTCAAGTGACGAAGTTGGAGAAAAGAAAACAATCTAGGGCAATAATAAAACAATATATAACCCAGAGATAATAATAATAATCGAATATTTTTTTTTAAAAGAAATCAATATTCATTATAACAAGAGTTCCACATAAAAGGAAGATTTTTTTAAGGCAGAAGTGGAAAAGAAGCCCCACGTTGGGCACCAATTGAAACCTCAATTGGCATCCAACGTTTTGTGGGCCCTTTGGGCCTTTAAAGTCCCTTGTTTAGTTGTATCACGTTGGATATTAACAGGTCTCATTTTCTTGTCTCATCAGTTCATTATTCTTGCTATCTGCTTTATATCTTTAAAGCCACGATTCAGTGAATTGAAGTTAGCCCGAATACTCACTTGAGATTTAGTGTCTCTTTGGCCATTTAGATTTGTTCCTCTGAGCTTAGCCATATTTTAGTATTTTCCATCACCTCTCTTCCAGTTCTTCTGAAATTTGTAAGTTCTACGCTTCCTAAAATCCAATACTACCGAAGTATAGCGGTTTCATAAGGTAAAAAAAAGTGTAAAAAGGAGAAAAAACCGTGGTATTTTTCTAAAGTTTTCTTAATGAAACAGTTAAATGGGAACTTTCACAATAGATTTTATTAATGTGGAAGAAAAAATGTTAAAAACTGTTGAATTATTAACTGCATTTTTAAGATTATGTGCAAATAAATGAGTAAAAAACAGTTTTTTAATTGTTCGATGCTTTCCGCTCAGAAATTGAAAATTTTGCTTGGTCATTTAAAAGAACGAAAAAAAAATACATAAAAAATTACTATTTAAAAGTCTAAAAAGCTTCTTTTTTAGATTTAACAAGTTCTGTGGGCCCTGGTAAGTTAAAAATTTGTAAGAAGTCATGTTTTTATATGCCTTATTGAAAGAACAAGTCGTGGTATTGATCGGTGCGGGGGCACTTTTTACCATCTTATTTCGCTATAGCCTTTACTTCTTGTATTTGTGACAAGGTAATTTTGGACAGTATAATAATAATATATGTTTATTAAATTCTTACTGGGCTTTTAACTCAAATCTTTTTTTATAGATTCCCTGTTAATTTTTGCCAATATTTGGATTTAAAGCACATTAAGCAACCTCAATCTTTTGATATGCTCTCTGTCTTACTTATACTATGCATCTCTAGAAAAAGAATAAGACATGTTGAAACTAGTTACCTTGCGGCGTAAGTAAATTATTTCTTTATTTCAGATGTTGCTTCAAATGGTTGGTTCTTTGGTACTTGTAGCTGTCGCTAATCCTTATGCTATAATAATGGGGGCTATTCTTGCATTTTTAACGGGATTAATAAGAAAACTGTATTTAACCACATCCAGAAATATCAGAAGAGTTGAAGGAATACGTAAGTTATTGTCTATTGTTAACAAATTATATAATGCTTAGATTGAAATCCATAAGTATATTAAATTCGCAATGTTAAGTGAAACAAAAATTTTTAAGAAACCTTTTATAAATATCAATAAAATTTGATAGCAATTTAATTTTTTTAACAATAAAACAATAAAAACTTTTCTTTTCACTACTTCCACAAAATGTACAAATTAATTATCACTACAACGGTTTCAGCAGAGTGCCTTTATCAATTGAGCAATTTGTTTTATGAGTCTACATTTTGTAGTCTTTAACTAAATAAGTTAGGGAGATGAGAGCTGTTTGTAAATTAGTCAAAGAATTATATCTGTATTTTTTAATTTGTTAATTTCCAAAGATGTAAGTAAAGATAAAAGTTAAAGTTCTACTCGTTTGGCCGATGTAAGTTTTTGTGGGTAGTCGTCTTATGTAAGTTTATATACACCACTATGTATGTGCTTTTTTCAAGAACAGCAAGACTTAAATAAGTCTTCTTCCATCTAACTTTCATTGTACCGTTTTCTTCTTTTTTCACGATCTTCTCATTATGCTTATTTTTTTGTATCTTTTCTGATCTTAAACAGTCCTTTACTGATCTTAAACAATCCTAAAGGACTGTTTAAGATCGGTGAAAGACAAACGCGGCCCATTAGCAACGGCGGGAGTATACCGAATACCATGCACATGTGGAATGATATATGCGGCAACCACGAAAAGACGCACAAACACAAGGATAAATGGACATAAAAGCCATTGTCGTTTCGGATACTGTTTGAAAAAAAGCAGATGCTGGACAAAACTTCACAGTACTACCCACGGTTGTATCGTGAAGAAACATTAATTTTATATTATATATATATATATAATATATATATATATATATATATATATATATATATATATATATAATATAAAATTAATGTTTCTTGGGTTTAGGTTCAATAAAGATATTACATGTGGAACTAGATTTTATTTTCCATTGCAATCAATCAACGTTTCGGCAGGAAACCCTTGCCTTTGTCAAGATTCTAAAATGTGTATATATAAGGACAAACAGATATTGTAAAATATGTATATATATATATATATATATATATATATATATATATATATATATATATATATATATGACTTACCAAAACGTAAAACGTGACACAGACATTAACGAACTGACATATAAAAGTTGATATCTGATATCTCATTGTTTACTGTCATTAGTATATAATTATTTTTATATGGGCGTATCGTTGATGTTTTTGAAAAAGGTAAGGTAATATCTAAGATGTCGGTAGTTTTTAATCTTAGATATTTTCAACAGTTACCATCCAAAATTAAAGTTCACTATAGAAATTGAACAAAATAATAAAATAAACTTTCTGGATATCACCTTACATCGCATTAACAATACAGTTAAAACCATGTGGTTTACAAAAGAAACATGGTCTTCACGACATCTTAACTACAATTCCCATCATCCATTTTTCCATAAGAAGTCTGTAATTATAAGTCTCGCTGATAAATCTATAAAACTAACAGATCCAGAATACAGACCCTGCAATACAACTGCAATAAAAAAAGCAAAAAATGCCCTTCTATAAAATGCATATCCCGAACATCTAATCGAAACCATTTTCAAATCAAGGCTCAATAAATTTTATAACAATGCAACTAACAACAAACCCAACAGTATCAAAACCACTTATACAACTCTTCCATATATAAAAGGTTTATCCGAACAACTAACAAATCTTTTAGCCAAACATAATATAACAGTGGCCCACAAAGGCAACAACCTCTTAAATAAATACTTCACAAAACTAAAAACACAAACTCCAAAACTTAAAAAATCACATGTTGTTTACGAGATACCATGTACAAACTGTGAAGGTGTCAATATCGGTCAAACCATTCAACTGCTTTAATCCAGAATTCGTTCTCACAAATACGACAAGAACAACGTCACTGCGCTCACAAAACATTAAAGCGGGAAGAAGCATAAATTTGACTTTGAAAACATCAAAATTTTAAAAACAGAAAAAAATAAAAAGTAGAGGGAGATATACGAATCAATAGAAATAAAAAGAAACACCAACGCAATAAATGACAAAAAAGATACACAAAACCTAAATAAAATATATTTCAATCTGATTTAAACAATAATAATATAACATCATAAAAAGCTCTTAAAGTCATAACATATCTCCACCTTATCTTACGCCCATATAAAAATAATTATATGATAAATAATAAAAAAAAATAATACTAATGACAGTAAACAATGAGATATCAGATATCAACTTTTATATGTCAGTTCGTTAATGTCTGTGTCACGTTTTACGTTTTGGTAAGTCATATATTATATACATATTTTACAATATCTGTTTGTCCTTATATATATACACATTTTAGAATCTTGACAAAGGCAAGGGTTTCCTGCCGAAACGTTGATTGATTGCAATGGAAAATAAAATCTAGTTCCACATGTATATCTTTATTGAACCTAAACCCAAGAAACATTAATTTTATATTAAATATAATACGGTTCAAGAAACTCAAAACTACAATATATATATATATATATATATATATATATATATATATATATATATATATATATATATATATATAAGCACCCACATAATTTTAATCAGGTTACTGAAAACTAACAAGACATACCAATATTGCAATTCACAAACACCCTTCCCGCCAAACACGAAGAAAGAAAAGCTACTACAAACGACGACACACCCCCTCAAGCCGAAACCAGGAGGGGAGGCGACTGAGAAATATAAATATTTTCTCCGTAGTATAACCCGGCGCGACTTTCCGATTATCAGAATTACCAACACTGATTATACCTTTTTGAACGCAAATGGGGCATCTATCGTGGACCACATCATCGTTACTGGTAGCGTAATGCACAGGTTCGACGATCGGTGCCACATAGGCGACACAATAACGTCTGACCATCTTCCGATATTAGTTAATTCTGATATCATGTCACCCAAAACTCCTTCACCCTCCAGACAAATAAGAGATTATCGTAATGCAAACTGGCCACATTTCAAGCAATACATCTCCAACCATATTCCTAAGTTAGGCAAAATTAATACTAATGAAAGTATTGACCAGAGTGTAATTCAAATTGAGAACCTTATAATCGAGGCAATCAATCACTCAATTCCAATAAAAGCAATACAACCCTTCTCTCCGGCACTTCCACAACACATCATTGCCAAAATACATAAAAAAAGACGACTTTTACGTCAATACAAGATCAACAGAAACCCCCTAGTCAAAAGAGAGTATAATCGCATTTCTGCTTGAATTAAGAGGGAAATATCTATCCTACTATCTATCTATCCTATCCAATTTTAATGCAAACATGCATTAACGAACTTCCGACAGAATATTTCGAAATACTTGAGGCCACTCCATATGCCTACCGCATCGCCTAGTCAATCACCCATCCCATTCCCTACCCCGGACAGGGGGAGATTGGTTTTTTGCGGTTTCCTAATCTCATTACTCCACGATACCTGTCCGTCCCTGAGAAAATAGCCGCAACTATTTTCTCACCTGAATCGACAGCCGCTGGAACCGTCTATCGAACTCCGACGAGGCCTGGCCGTTAGCGGGAGCAAACAACCACGGAATTTTAGTGCAATACACTAGTCTCGTGTTGTTTGCGAACGCATAAAGGGCTGCAGGAACAATGGTTACTAGAGAACACGGTTCTGGCTACTGTCGAGTCAGTACACAGACATTCACACACACATACACTCACACTACACACACACACACACACACACACACACACACACACACACACAACTCACACATTCCAATAGTGAAAGGGGTCCTCTTTCATGCTACCGATGCACCCTCACCACCGGAACTCCCGACCGCCTGCAGCCTCCGTTACTTTACACGGAGTCTGTGGTCGGCCGGGGAGAATCTAAGTGGTTAGAGGAGTCAGTAATACCGAAATGGTAGCGTCCGTCAGTGTTGGAATATCACACACATTCACACTGAGCGAAGTGCGACAAGCCGACTCTCTAAAGCCGAGGCGCCTCCACTCATGAGCACACCCGTCCACGAAATTTCAGTAAAATACACTGGTTTCGGGGCCGGGTAAAGCTCGAGACTGCGCAGGACCAATGGTCACTAGAGACCCGGTCTTGTCGCATCTAGCTCAAAACACACACACGACAAACTGAAAAGAACATCACTTTCAGCTAAGCCTTTCTCCCTGGTTCTCTGGCTCCCTGCATGCCGATTCAAACTCTTCCAGGTAAAGAAAAGGTGCAAAAACATCAAGAAGAAGACGGAGAAGAACTTTGCGCCGGTGACTTTTGGGTATGTTTGCCTTTGTACACGCTAACAACGACATTCAAACTCACGCCTGAAGTGGGTCAACCGACCCTAAACGGATAAAATCAATCATTCTTTCCTATCGAAATAAAGATTCCTTTCCCTATCCCAATGAGAATGAACATTGATACTACTAAAACCTGGCGTCAGTTTCAGCTTACAAGCGAAGCAGTAACATCTCCAGAAGATTCCAACCCCTAGTGTTGACGAAACGTCAAGAACTAATCTTAGAAGACAACGGCCTCACAGCCCGAACAAACAGTTTAACAAGTTAAACGATGGCCGTGAAAGCCTAACGAAGTTTATCATTCTATATCCTCATTTGTGACTAACATACCAAGAAAATGATTCAGGTGTTATTTTCTCTTTTCTTGATAAATTTGATTGATTGTTCTTTACAGTAAATATTCATCAAAAATCTATGAAGGGCTTTTGGTCCATAAGGACAAATAAATAACACATCACCTACATAATATATCAACCACACTGTCGGTTTTGCTCAAATTCTTAAATGAAAATATTGGCTCTTATTAGAGATCATAAAGAACCTATGGCTAAATTAAAAATCTTTTTTATATAAATCGCTGAAAATATGTGTTAGTTGTAAATAATGCTAATTCCTTTATTATAGCTAAAACATTAAGTTTTGTTTGTGTTGTCAATGTATCATCCCTCTCTAATTTCGTACTTATTTTTTAAAATTTGTTTGTTTGTTTTCTTAAAATTTTTAAAGTTTGCTACAAGTAAAACCCATTTCTGTGTGTATTTTTTTGACACCGTATATATCCTTCTGTAGTATAGTAGGAAATTCGATATAAATACAATGTTCAGCTTAAATATGCTATAATAAAACAATTTCAAAACCTTTTTTAACAAACTTTCTATTTCTAACACATCTAAATTATACGCTTTCGTTTGTTTTAGTAAGAAGTCCAATCTATACACACCTTAACTCAACTCTGCAAGGATTACCAACAATCAGAGCACTTAGGACCGAGAAAACTTTGCAAAACGAGTTCGATAAACTTCAAGATTACCACATAAGTATATCGTTTACCTCCATTGCTTGTGGTTCAGCCTTTGGATTCAGTTTGGACATGTTTTCATGTATCTTCATTACCGTACTGATCTTTAGTATTCTTACATTTGACGAAGGTAATCAGTTTGATATTTTTGTCTGTTAACCTCTTTTAACATATTATTTTCCAGCTATGGGTATCACTGGTGGTGCCGTTGGTTTGGCAATTTCACAAGCTTCTTCTCTAACGGGTATGATACAATACGCTATGAGAATTACAGCAAACATTTCGAATCAGCTGTTATCTGTGGAGAGAGTTCTAGAATATAAACAACTTCCGCCAGAACCTGAACCATCGAAACCAAAACCTTTACCGAAAAATTGGCCCGTTTCCGGAAAAATTGAGTTCAAATCAATGAAACTAAAATATTTCGAGGATGGGCCCACTATTATCAAGGATTTAACATTAAAGATTAGGGACAAAGAAAAGGTAATATTTGGAGATATTTACAATTACTAATCAATTTAATTAAATAAAAAAAAATTAATGTGATGTTTATATGGGATTAAGTTGTATCTTCTTCTTGTTGTTGTTCTTCTTCTTCTTCATTTTATATAGACATGACAATCAACATTTTTACTCCACAACTTTTATTAACCTTATTATTTAACCTTTTATATACCTATCATCGTCGATCGACAAGAAGCGGACAAAGGGGCATTTACAAACCGATTCGAACCTCAAAACTACGTTCGAATCTTTCCGTTGGTCCTTCGAGCCGGATCTGAACCAGCAACCTATGGATAGTATAACAAATTCTCTTAGCTCTCTAAAATCATTAAAACATATTTTTCCAAAACATCCTTATGGAAAGTTACTTAAATTCCAGTTTTCCCTTGCTCATTTACATGGGTTTTTTTCATGTAAAAAATTTTACGTAACAGAGTAAGAAGAATCTATACAACATTTTCGTTGACTGAAGTATAACAACTTTCGTTATTTTTAGGTGGGAATTGTCGGCCGCACTGGTGCAGGTAAATCATCTCTGATTGCTGCTCTATTTAGATTAGCAAATATCGAAGGGTCAATCATAATTGATGGCATGGATACCGGCGAAATAACATTAAAAGATCTAAGATCTAAAATTTCAATTATTCCACAAGACCCCGTGTTGTTCTCAGGAACCTTACGATACAATCTTGATCCCTTTGAAGAATACACCGATGAACAACTTTATAGGGCTTTAATGGAAGTAGAACTTAAAGATCCAAATAATATTATTAATAAACTTGAAAATAGAGTGATGGACCGAGGGTCGAATTATAGTGTTGGGCAGAGACAACTGATTTGTTTGGCAAGAGCGATCATAAGGAATAACAGAATTCTGATGTTAGATGAAGCTACGGCAAATGTGGATCCTCAGTAAGTATCTTAATCTTCTATTTTTTTGTTTATTAGCTATTTTATAGCACTTAAAAATATTATTCTCTTTCTGTTGTTGATCACATTTTGTTAAGTTTTGTCTTAAAGTTTTCTTCTAACTTATGATATTGATGGGAATACACGATCCACATGACAATTTTAAATAAATTTATTATAATTATGTTTAAAATATTTTAACGGTGAGCATTATAATTTTAGGACTGATGCACTCATTCAAAAAACAATACGAACGAAATTCGCAAATTGTACAGTCTTAACAGTAGCTCACCGGCTGAACACGATCATGGACTCTGACAGAGTGCTAGTTATGGACCAAGGAACAGTGGCAGAATTCGATCACCCTCATATTTTGCTACAAAATGAAGATGGAATATTTACAAATATGGTTGAAGGAACCGGCAAAGCAGTTTCCGATCAATTAAAGAGGATTGCTCGGGATACATATGAGAAAAGTGTTGTTTAGGACCAATCAATGTGATAATGTTAATTTATTAGTATTTGTTGTATCTCATAATTTATAAATTATTTTAATAGACTTTTTTTATTTATCGTTTTGTTTTTCTGATTATATATTATATTTGCAACAAGTAGTTATCATCATGACAATTCTTTTTTATTATTAATTAAAACTCACACCAGCTTAGTATGGAAATTAGAAGTTAAAGAAGAAGAAATTATTAGAATACTTTAGTTAGACATACAAAAAAGTAACACTCAAAACATATAGAACACCACTTCTACGGAACACAAAAAGAAATATGGAGAGCGATCAGAGGACAAAGAAAAGAGATGAACAAATTAATAAAAACGAAACACATTCAGAAGGAAACATGAGTAGACTATTTTCGATTTATATTTGCTAAAGGTGACGATAATGAATCACCAACACCAGAGGCGACGACAAACGAAGAAATAAATATTAAGGAGGAAGAAGTAAAGAAAGCATTAATTAAATTAAAAAATAAAAAATCACCTTAAGAATGGAAATCAAGCATCCTAATACCTCTCTTCATAAAGGGAGACAAATCGGACCCAGAAAATTACAGAGGAATTAATTTATTAAACACAACGATAAAATTATTATCCAAAGTGATAACAAATACAATGAATGAAAAATGATATCACTAGCAGAAGAACAACAAGGTTATCAAGGTCGGGAAGATCATGTACTGATGCTATATTTATAATAAGGTAAGTGCAAGAGAAATCAGTAAAATACAACAAACCGGCATATCTATGTTTCTGGGACGTTAAAAAGGCATTTTATCTGGTCAAAACAAAAGACGTTATCTTCATACTGTACGCAAGAGAGATACCTGTAGGAACAATCAAAACGATCGAAAAAATCTACCAAAACAACAAAGTAAAAGCAGAAGAAGAACTAACCGACCTTAAGGTATAATAATAATTATTAAAACTAGCAATGGGGTAAGACAGAGAGATTCATTGAGTGAATGGGAGAAAAATAACTTAAAATAATCTGAATCTGCTATACAGACGACGCAATACTACTATCTCAAAGTGAAGATAATTTACAACACTAGTGTCTAGAGACTGACCCACTGTTCTGTGCAGACTTGCGCAGTTCATTTGTATCCACATCTGAATGTGACAATGAGGTTTATGTGTATTGTTGGTTGCATAAGAATAAAATTAATAGTAATTGTAAATAATACCAAATCAAAATTAAAGGTTTTTTAAAATAGTTTTAAAAAGTGTTTTAAAAAATACTTTTTGCGCATTTTTTGCAATAAAAATTTGTTATTTTATATACAGAATGTTGACTGATGTTATATGTCAATTACTATTATCGTCGGAGCGGGATAAGTATTTATAAAATTATACTTAAAAGCTGAACGTTTTATTGGGGGCATTGTCTTGAAAAAGACAAATGCTGAGGGGTTATTTATTAGTAGGGAATAAAACAACCATTTCTAAGTAGAAAAAAACTCAGCTTCAGAGTCTTTTTAAACTTTTTGCAGAGTCCTCCAACGAGGAGCCCTGCGGCTACTCCTTAAGAGTAAAACCAGAACTCACTGTAAATCGAAAAATGTCCCATATTTAAAGTATATTTAACTTTTATATGAAACTTTTACGATTTTTAACCAATAGAATTTATTAAAACTTCCAAAAGGAGGGACGATGCATGTCGATGCGCGAGATTGCGGCGATCGGCGACATCCCCCCCCCCCCCGCTTTGGAGACTCTGAGGCTGATAAAAAAAGCTGATTTTATTAAAAGCATTAAGAAAACAGAATTTTTTACAAGTCAAAAAATAAATTTAAAAAAATAATGCATAAGAATGGCAAAATTAAATGTTCAAATGTTGTCAAAGTCATTACTTACAGTTTTCTTAACACAAAACTACACTCGCGTGGCACTACACTGCACAAAAACACTCACAGGCGGTGGTCGGTGTTGTGGCCGGCTTCTGCAGGTCCCTCCTCGGCGATGTGGTAAGTCGTCGGCCGCTACGTCTCGTTCTAGCCCTTCAGTACCTTCTGCATGTCGCCGGTGGGTCGTAGGCGAGTTTACCTGAGCCTCCATGGTGCTCCCACATCCCACATACTGGTAGGTCAGGCAGTGACTGGCTACTCCGGGGACATCCATCGTGCATCAGGTACGGCATCAAGGTAGGTTGGCTTCGGAGAAGGTCACACATCGACGGTTACAGGTTGCAGAAGGTTGGATATCGGCATATTAGTGTATAACATACTAATATCCGATCCTCTCCCCGCTGTTTCTTGAGTGGTTCTTGTTGCAGACCACGTGTAGGAATTTCTGCGATGTTGGAACGCTAGCATGAGAACTCTGAACACTCAGAGCGTGGTTACGTTCGAATTTGTTGGGCGCCATATCGTCGGAGCGGGATAAGTATTTATAAAATTATACTTAACCGCTGGACGTTTTATTGGGGGCATTGTCTTGAAAAAGACAAATGCTGAAGGGTTATTTATTAGTAGGGAATAAACCAACCATTTCTAAGTAGAAAAAAACTCAGCTTCAGAGTCTTTTTAAACTTTTTGCAGAGTCCTGCAACGAGGAGCCCTGCGGCTACTCCTTAAGAGTAAAACCAGAACTCACTGTAAATCGAAAAATGTCCCATATTTAGTATATTTAACTTTTATATGAAACTTTTACGATTTTTAACCAATAGAATTTATTAAAACTTCCAGAAGGAGGGACGATGCATGTCGATGCGCGAGATTGCGGCGCTCGGCGACACTATGATACCACCGAACAACGGTGATTCATACCTGTTGTTCGGTGATGATACCAACTTTATTATTTTAAATGAAACATTGGTTAGGTATAATATAAATTTTTTGGATTATGCACAAAATTCCCAGAACTTTGATATATTGCATGTTATAGTTTTAATTAACTTATTTTAGGATACAGGGTGGTTAATGAATAGATCACTCTCTGCGTGTCTCCTTATGACTTTAAAAGGTTCTATACCTAATTTCAATAAAGAAGAGTGAGTTCATTTTCGTATCTCAACTTGTTTTTAATAATGTATATAGTATAGATATGTACCTATATTCTTTTAAAATAGATATTATGTCATAGAAATGAAACCTGCCTATATTTTTACCAGGTGTGAAATGGAATGTACACAGGTAAGTATCTTAAAGGCTATATATTTAAAAGTTAATATAGAAGGGATTGTGCCTTTAATACATTGTATAATAAAAACAGTTAAATAAAAGCATGGCAGTCCAATATATTGATTCTTTGTATTTTGTATTGGATTCAATAACTAAATAATATACCTGGTGTTCCATCTAAAATAATAAAGTTGGCAAATGGATGGGTGACAAAACGAAAACAGAAGTGAAACGAACACATCTAGTAGAATGGCAGAGAATAGAATAGTACGAATAGCACGAGGTAAGTCACCAAATGGACGAAGAAGTATTGGCAGACCAAGAAAAAGATGGTGCGACAATTTAAACAATTTAGCATCATATTGAATACAAAACAGGCTTTCTAGTCTACATCCAAGAAGAAAGAAGAAAAAGAAATGAGGATGAGTTTGGGTGATTTAAAAGATGTCACTGGTTACTACGCTTGGAAGGATTCTGACACTGGACGAATCTGGACTACGCAAACGTCGACTTTCAGTAGGTATTTATTGTTTTATATTTTTTAAGAGCTCAGCCAATATTTGATATTGTTAAAGAGAGAGACAGAGTATGCTCCTTAGTTATTATTTTAAACTGCACAAACAACCTTTAATATAATTTTAATACAAAAGAGAATTTAAATATGTAAATTATACTACTTTCATAAAAATTATTTTTAAAACTAGCTAAGTTTATTTTAAATATAAATGCTTTTATTTTTGCAAATATAGTTTTTAAATTAAAACTTAATTATCATTTTTAATCTTTTTTCGCTTTCAAAAATTAAATCCTCGTCGACGCTTTCTCTAAATCCATAAAAGTTTCAGTCGAGCAAATTGCAAGGTTCTAAAGTTAAAATATGGTAATTTAGCTTTAAATATCCAGTGTTTCAAAAAATCTTCATTTACCCTTTTCGGACGCAACATTGCTTAAAGAGTAATAGGATAATTGTATGTACACTGAGAGAGGATTTTAAGATTTATAGAATATAATTAGAGTTTTTTACGGACGATTAAAAACGACGACTTTTATTTCGAAATATTATGTTTACGCAAAATTTTATAGACTATACTTTATTTTTATTATTGTTACATTGCATGTTTACTATCTACTTTATACACAGAGTAATAAGTAAATAGTCTGAAGTAAATTAACGTGAGTTAGATACCGTCTAGTGGCAGTCCTCTAAGTGTTATTGCGGTAGGTTTCTGATCATACTCTCTTCAATCTTCTTTCGACAAGTGGTTGGATGAATAAATTATTTATCAGCTCGTTGTTGTGATCAGTGGTGCGATTTTTATATTTTATTCTTCTTCTTCTGAAGGTGCCGTGCATTTCTGCGTAGGCGTCCACCGTAAATCGTCTTGTCAGGTAAGATGTTAAATATTCAGGATTAAATAATTCTGTTTTTAGCAGCATTGCGAAGCATTTCATAGCTGTGGATTCCTGTCCATTATCGAATATTGCGCTGCCATGACATTTTTTTACGTCCCAGACCTCTTCTACCCTCTATCTTCCCTTTGAGTGTCAGTTGCTAAAAAGTGTATCTTTCTCCTCGTAATATGTGCCCCAAGTATGCAGTCTTCTTACTTTTTACATAACTAAAAAGTTCCCTATCCTGTAAGCCTGCTCGTCTTAGAACTTCCTTATTTCTGACCCTGTCTGTTCATGATATTCTAAGCATTCGACGCAGGCACCACATTTTAAACACTTCAAGTTTGTTAATGGAACTGGCCTTTGACGTCCATGCTTCCATTCCGTACAGGAGAATGGGCCACACGTAACACTTAAGCATCTTGTATCGGAGGTTGAAGTCCAATTTGCGATCAGTCAGAAACTTACGAAGCCTCAAAAAATCATTTCTGGCTTGTTTAACTCTACTCTTTATTTTATTATTAGGGTACCAACCCTCGTTCAGCAAACAACCCAAGTATT
Organism: Diabrotica balteata; assembly: GCA_918026665.1. Taxonomy (NCBI): domain Eukaryota; kingdom Metazoa; phylum Arthropoda; class Insecta; order Coleoptera; family Chrysomelidae; genus Diabrotica; species Diabrotica balteata. The sequence continues at coordinate 33,530,839 of OU898280.1, read as the reverse complement.
TAAATTGCCTGACCTGTTCGATTTCTTCTTCAGAGACATATATATTTGCGTTGGGGTAATGATTTCTACTTATAATTGTTTTTGTCTTCTTGATATTTATTTTCAAACCCCGAGCTTCACTTGCAAGAGTTAGATCATTTATAAGGCATTGAAGATCTTCGATGTTATCTGCCACTATGGCTGTATCATCGGCATACCTGATGTTATTAATAAATATGCCGTTAACTTTAATACCCTTATTAGAGTCTGTCACTGCTTCTGCGAAGGCTTTTTCTACGTATAAATTGAACAGCATTGGAGACAGTGTACAACCTTGCCTTACTCCTTTTTTAATGGAGAAATCTTCTGTTTTGTTGAAATTTTGAAGACGTACTGTTGCTGTCTGGTTCCAATACAGATTGGCGATAATTCTTATATCCTTGGCATCCAATCTCAACTCTTGTAGGTATTTTATCATCAATTCGTGTTTTACATTATCGAATGCATTCTCGTAATCGATGAAACAGACAAAAACATTCTTTCTTTAATCTAAACAATTCTGTATTAATGTTTGCTTACTAAAGATCGCTTCTCTCGTGCCAAGTCCATTTTTGAAACCAAACTGACTTCATTCACTGACCTCTTCACATTTCTTAAACAATCTAGTATGAAGTATTCTCAGAAAAAGTTTTAAAAAGTGACTCATTAGGCTTATTAGTCAGTGGTCTTTGCAGAAGTTCGCACGTGGTGTTTTTGGTAGGGAGATAAATGTAGATCGAAGCCAATCTTTTGGAATCTGGCCTGTATCGTAGATGTCGTTAAAGAGCTTAACAATAATGTCTAGGTTTTCTTCATTAAGTAACTTGATTGTTTCTGCGTACATATCATCTGGTCCTGGGGTTTTGTTACTTTTTAATAGTTTGATAGCGTGTACAATTTCAGCTTTCAAAATACTTGGGTCATACAAATGGTCTCCCAGTTGTGGTGGTTTTTGTGTTCTGTCATCATTGAACAAATTGGCTGTGTACGTTTTCCAAGTATTAAGTGTATCGCTAGGGTCCGTTATTAGTTCATTTTGGTCATTATATATACCAGTGACTTGTTTTTTCTTGAAGACACTAGCAATTTCCTTAATTTTTATGTGAAGATTGAAGCTGTCTCCGAGTTTATATAGGTTTTCAGCCTCGGTGCAAAGTGTAGCCATCCAGATCTTCTTAGCCGCTATAATTTCTTTACGAATTTGACTGTTGTTTCATCATCTCTTATATTTCTTCTGTCATCCACTCATTCTTGGTAGTTGTTTTACTCTCGAGTAGAAGAGTGTTGTTCACCTCATCAAATGATTCTTTTATGGTGGTCCATGACTTTTCAACATCATACTCAGTTGCCATATTAGAGAACCTATTGTTTATTTCCTCTGTGTACGCTTCACTTGTTTCATTGTTCTTGAGTTTTCTAATGTTTGCTGATGCCTTCTGGTGTTTTCTTTTAGCTGTAGCGAGCCTCAGTTTGATATTTGCTACTAAGGGATTGTGGTCGGATCCTATGTCTGCTCCAGGTAATGCAGATACCTTAGTAATAGCATTCCTGTAACTTCTATTATTTGTCACATAATCTATTTGGTTCCTTATAACGCCCTGATGTCCATCTAAAGACGACTTCCATGTGTAAAGCCTTCTGGGTGGTAACTTATACCAAGTATTCGATATGACTAGATCTTTGTCTTGGCAGTATCAATCTGTCCCCTCTGTCTTTTCTCTGACCAAGACCATATTTTCCAACTACGTGATCTACGGCTCCTTCCCCAATTTTTGCGTTAAAGTCTCCTAATCCGATGTTAATTTCGTGATTCTTAGTCACCTTTACGGTTTCGTCTAGCTGGTGATAAAATCGCGCTAGTTCTTCTTCTGGCTTGTCTGCTGTAGTGGCGTAGACTTGTATAATATTTATGTTAACTTTTCCATGCAACTGAATGAGTATGACTCTTTCGGAGATCTGGACAAAGTTCTTCACGGAGACGCGCAAATTTTCGCTTATCAGAACTCCCACCCCATGTCTGTGGTGAGGCTCTGTGCTATCACTGCACGAGTAGTAAAGGGTTTTACCAGCAGTGTTGATCATGCCTGTGCCTTCCAATCGCAACTCACTTATGCCGAGAATATCGATGTTAATTCTTTTCATTTCCTAAATTAGATTTTGTAGTTTGCCTGCTGCAAATAAGCTTCTGACATTCCACGTAGCACTTTTGGTTATCTTAACAAGTTGAATATTTATTTGAATATTTTATAAAGTGATTATTAATTATGTCCTTCAGTAATGGATAGACCGGTAATGACGAACACGGCGGAAATAAGAGCAGATACGGCGAAAACACAAAGACTGCTGAAAACAACAGAAATGAAAATCTTACGAAAAATAACAAACCAAACTCTAAGAGACAGAGTAAGAAGTGAGGAAATACGAGCGAAATGTGGTATAGAGGAAATAAACGCGTGGACCTAAAAAAAAGTGAAATGGAATCAACACATCGAAAGAATGACAGAAAGTAGAATAGCACGAATAGCAAGAGACAAATCGCCAAATGAAAGAAGATCATTCTGACGACCGAGTAAAAGGTGGTCAGATAATGTCAATTGAGTCTAAAAACCGAAGTAAAACAGGCATTAAGCCTAATTATAAAGTAGAAAGAAGACGAAGAAAGAAATGGATAGATACATACCATGGAACTTTACTTATCATACGGAATATTTTGGATTAGAGTGTTTAAAGTGTCTTCGTATTTGAAGGTTTACTATAGCGCCATAGTCCTATTCCATATGCCCAAACTGGTATGAGTATAGCTTTGTACAGAAGCAGTTTATTTGAAAGACATAACTGAGACATTTTGTTGAATAGCCAGTTCATATTTTTTAGTTTAAGATCTAGTTGTTTTCGTTTAGTTTTATTGTGTGTTGTCCATGCAAGTTTTTTATCCAGATGCAATCCCAATTATTTGACAACTGGTTTTATGGAAATGGGGGTACATATTATTAATATAAACTTGTTGACATGTAGATTTTCTTGTTGTAAAACTAATTTGTACTGATTTGCTAGCATTTACACTGATCTTCCATCGCTTAAGCCAGTTTTGTAATTGGACTAAATAATTTTGTACTTTTTGTGATGCTACATTAAAGTCGATATCCACTGCCAAGATTCCCGTGTCATCGGAAAAAGTAGCTAAGAAGGTATTATTGCTGGTTGAACGTCTGCTGTAAATATCAGATACATAAATGGGCCCAAAACGCTACTCTGAGGTACACTAGATTGTATGACGTGGTAATTTAGTGCCCGTTACACAGTGCGGAAAGATGTAAATTCGGAATCCCGGAGAATTTGAGAGAACTATTCTTAAAGTGCGGAGCCAAAGTGATTATACAATATCTAAAAGCAATAAACTATTTATACAAAATTTAGTTTTTACGCTATTCAATTATTGTTAATACTTTTTCTTTTCTCGCTAATAGCCTTACAACAGGCTGATGCGAGTTTGTAAATAAAAAAAAATTCGAACATTTATTTTGTTTTACTTATATACTATACTATAAGTTCAGTATAATAATGAAATTTATAATTTCTATATAATATTTACTAAATATTAAAGGTTTTTAAAGTTGTAATTAAGTTTCCACTTCTTCTCGCTCGAGGCTAGTAAACTAAAATAAACTAAAGAAAAACCAGTACACAACCTTAAACAAGCAGTAAAATTATTTTAAACTAAATGCTTTGGAACGTAAGCATCAGTTGCTATCTTTAATTGATAATAATAATTAATGAAATAGAATATTAAATCTCATTTTAATAAATTACAATATTGATTATTGGTTTTAGTATTTTACACCTCGGGAATCCTTGTTAATCTAAATTTTTTACATAAATTAATCATTCAACCAAAATTATATTTATTATATTAAAATCTCTAAGATTATTATTTAATGTTTATTCATTTAAAATGTTAATATTTTATAATTAAGTAATTTTTTATCATAATTATTGTACGAAAGAACGAAAAAGAGTAGTTGGTAAAAAGCTGATCGTTCACAAATACTTAACACAGGCATTGTTGCTGAATTCAGTAGCTTTATTGGGGACGGGTAAGTAAGGATATAATTGATAGATAATCTTTCAACTAGCACACGTATTGAAAAAAGTGCTTCTCTTGTTCCGAACCCATTCTTAAAACCAAACTGAGTTTGACCAGTGTGTTCGTCTAGTTTATTGTATACTCTATTGTGTATTACTCGTAGTAAAAGCTGCAACATATGATTTATCAGGCTAATAATCCTATGGTCTTCACATTTCTTGGAGTTTCTCTTCTTTGGTAGTGGTATAAACACCGATGTCAGCCAATCATTTGGTATTATGCCTGTTTCGTATATTTTGTTAAATATATCTTCCATTACTTCGATGTGTTCGTCTAGTTATATCTTTATTATTTCAATTGGGATAATATCTTCCCCAACAGCTTTTCCGTTCTTTAACTAATTTGCCGCTTTGATAATTTCTTGCTTTGTGATATAAGGTCCAGTCGATGCCTCCTGCATGTAAATGTTCATCCTCTCTCGGTCTTGAAACATCTCTTCCACGTATTCTCTCCATCTACCTATTTGATCTTCTATGTTCAGTAACGAGTTCCCATGTTTATCTTCAATAAAAGACGTAGGAGTTTGTTTAAATATTCCAGCGGCTTCTTTTACTTTTTTATGTAGATTGAAAGTATCATGTCTTTGTTCCAACTCTTCAATTTCTTGGCATCTTTCACTTAGCCAGGTTTCTTTGGCTTGTTGGATCTTTATTCTGATATTCTTGTGTATTTGCTTGTATTTTGTTTCATTTTTAACTCTGTATTTTCTTCTTTCGTCCATCGTGTTTAGAATTTCTTCTGTCATTCATGGTTTTTTTTCGTGTATCTTGTTTGAGGTAGTCTTCTGTTACTCTTGTAAGTGTTTTCTCAATATAGTGCCATTCTTCCTCGGGAGTTTGTGTCAATTTTACTGTTCTGTTACCCTGATTTTACTGTTTCTGTTAAGTGTCTATGTATTTCTTCCCGTATTTTATTACTAGTGGATTGTTCTTTAAGCTTATCTAGGTTAATAGCTATTATTTGCTTATTTCTTTTTGTTCTTTTAAATTCTATCCTAATTGTTGCAAGAAGAAGATTGTGGTCGGTGGGGATGTCAGCTCCGGGGTATGTCTTGCATGCTTTTAATGCGTTTTTGTATCTTTTGTTGACCATTATGTAATCGATTTGATTTCTTGTGATGCGTCCTTCTATTCCATCTGCTGGAGATTTCCACGTGTAGAGACGTCTGGGTGATAACTTGAAAAAGCTGTTCATTATACTGTACTGATTTTCTTTACAGAACTGAAGCAGTCTATCTCCGCTCTCATTTCTTATTCCGAGGCCAAACTCCCCCACCGTGTCATCTTCTCTTCCTTTTCCAATCTTGGCGTTAAAATCTCCTAATATTATGTTGGTTTCATGCTTCTTTGTCTGCAGTAGAGTTTTGTTTAGGTCTTCGTAGAATTGTTCTATTTCTTCTTCTGTGCTTTGACTAGTTGGGGCATATACCTGGATAATATTCATATTGACTGGTTTGCTGTCTATTTTTATTAGCATTATTCTATTTGATGTTGGTAGTAATCCAGAAACTAATTTTACAATTTCATTAGATGTAATTATTGCTACACCGTTTTTTAATGCGTTTTTTAATAAGAAATACTAAATAAAGCTAAACTGCATGAATTAGGGCGCCAGTAAGTTTTAATCTAACACTTATAAATAAAGACTAAATTAATTAGACATTGCATCGAAATTTCACTCAGACATCAAAAATGGTCAGAAAACATATTAAAGTATTATCAATTAAAGACTATTAAAATCGACATATTTATCCTTAAGCTAAAAAAGAATATTATCTTCAATAAAATATTTTACAAAATTATATCGTCAATAAGGTAGAATGCAGAACTACTTATATCTTCAATAGAATAATATTATTTAAATATATAATCTCAAAAAATGTAAGTATTTATTAAATTACTCAAAAACAATTTACATATGAACATATTGTAATCGACAATCTTATAAATAAAAAATGCGAAGAAAATAAATAAATAAATAAAACGAAGAAGAATGCCGTTATTTCGTTCATTTTATAATTATGCTACAAAAAAAATGTTCATCATTCATTTTCTTTATAAACGAATAAAGATAACCCAAAGCAAAAAATTATACTATTTATAAAACTATACATAAAATTTATATTCTTTCATATTCTATTTATAATTTTCAAAATGAATCACTGAAGCCATCAACCATACAATAAACATAATCCCAAAGACAAAACAGCTAGGAAAAAACAGTGTATAACCAAAGAGACTCTTAATCTTGTAAAAGAAAGACAAAAGCTTCAACGGCACATCAAATTCAAAACAAAATAAAATAGAGATATGCACCATAAATACAACTATAAAACACTTGTACTAAAGGGACAAAAATAATTATATTAAAAACATATGTGCATAACTAGATAAACATGCTTACCGCCAAGAATCTAGAAAACTTTCTCAAAAGTCAAGTATCGCGTCTGCGATGGTGAAGGTGTGGAAACAATATTGCAAATACTATTCTCTAACAACGACGCAGATAATAATATAGAGAAAAGAAGTTATGAAAAAGTACCTTAAATATTGAAATCAGAAATTGAGGCGGCATTTAAAAACATAAAATTCGGTAAAGCAGAAGGATTAGATGGCTGAAACACTCAAAGAAATGGTAGAATTAGGGATGGATGTAATGCTTAGAATTTGCAATGAGATCTGGTATACCGGAAAGTGGCCAAATGACTGTGGTAAACTCACGTTTATTCCCATATTTAAAAAAGGTTTACCGACAAATTGTAGTAATTAACGTACAGTAGCATTAATTTCTAAAAGACCAAAATAATGCAAGACAAATTCCCCAAGAACAATTCGAATTCATCCCATCTAGAAAAAGAAGAGAATATATTCGTAATATTCGTCAAATTATCGAAAAATCTCGAGATTTTAACATAGAAACATATTTATGCTTGGTTGAATATTCCAAGGCCTTCGATACTGTAAAATGGAATGACATGTGGCATATACTTAGAGAAATGGGTACGCCAGAATATCTAATCCATTTATTATAAAAGCTATCTGTAAATAATACTACTAATGTAAGAGTTAATAATGTGGTTTCAAAAAACTTCAAATTCAAACTTCTTTTTGAGGACTAACAAGGTGAACAACGATAGGAAAAAAAAAATCAAAAACCTACGTTATACTGATGACACTGTTATATGGTCGTTATGACCAGAAGAACTAGAACAAATTATAAATAGGCTAGGTACGATGAGTACTGAATATGGTTTGAAAATAAAAATGCAGAAAACCAAAGTGATCATCATTGATATAATCAGAAACAACCAAGCAGATATACGAAACATGGCAGGTTACGAAGTGGTCAGGCAATTTAATTACTTAGGCTCCGTTATTACTAACAAAGGAGGATTCGAAGGCGAGATCCATCGACGAACCACAATGGCCAGATTTGGAAGAACACTGCCATCACAAAAAACACAAAATTACGCCTTGTTTGAGCATTGATATTTCCCATCGCCACCCATGCTTCAGAAACTTAGACAGAATAAAAAAAGCCAATTCAAAGCGTATAATGGCATTTGAAATGTCGGACTGCCGTAGAATATTGCACTCAATAACTCAATTCTAACAGAACTTAATATAAAAATTAGACTTATCACAACTATCAACCAAAATATACTGAGATATTTTGGACATATATCTTTTTGCCGCAAATAGGACCCTTCTGTACTTTATTCTTTTTCTTTTAATAATAATATATGTAAATCTTTATTAAATTCACTTGATGAATCATATTTAAACGATTTTTATTTTTTTAAATAATAACTACAATTGATAAGTTTATTATCATAATATATATCTTTAGGTTATCCACACACAATATTCATTTTAAAAGATTTTATGTTCGTTTAAAAAATATTTGTAAAATTATTTTCCTCTTCTCTTCCGTCAAGATGCATGATTACTCAAAGATTGCTATAATTTTGTACAACTTAATTTCGGATATAATAATAATAGTCTGCCTTTATCTATCGCTAGCGCGGTTTGTGTTTATAGTAGGGTAGTCTGCTATATCTTGGGCTTACGATATACAAGGAAAGTGACAGCGTCAGTGCTACACTTCAGCCGCCTATTACTGCCTTTGATTTTACCCTAGGTAGATACTTATTTTAGTCAAGCTGAGTAACCTGTGACCTATAGATATTTTAAAAACATCCTGATGTGGCCGCTAAAACTTAAGATCGATCACTGGCATTTTTCGTGATATTCAAATATTCTACCGTCTGAGTTATCTGGCCCTATAATTATTGCGTATTTAGAAAAATTTCTCGATACTGGAGAAATGCGAAGTAACTTTATTCCTTGCGATCCATGAAATAAGGTAATACAACTAAATGCAATAACTATAGGATAGACTGAGAAATATAGTAGAGAATAAAATGAAAGAGGAACAAGCTGTTGCAGTTTTGCATTTTTAAATAACCATTTCTTAAATATTAAAAGACTTTTTGTTAGTTTTAGTTCTCCCTGTATATCTATCGTAGGGAACGTTCTCTTTTTTGAGCTAAGAAATAATACGTTCCCTTAAAGAATATAATCCTTTATCATCGACCTAGTGCCTTAATAATTACAATGTTAGTTATTCGAATTATGTAACTAAACGGTCATCTGACCTTGGTCCATGGATTCTTCTATGGATAGCGCTTTTAGTTCCTTCGTCGCAGGTTTTATCTTGCGATGTAGACAGCTCTCTACCATTTGTTCGATGCTTTTGTGGTTGCAATGCAATAGCCAAAGAACTTAATTTTCGTACAATATAAATTATTCTTTCGGAAATGCCTGTTTCTTCAGACATCTATTTGATTGTCAGACATATATTTGATATATTTCACAATATTTTACATGGAAAAATAACTAAAATAACACAATCACAATTATTGCATAACAATTTAAAAGCATACACTAATAAATACGGACTAACAGTTTTCTAAACATGATCTCTTTTAAATTTAATTTTTTTTTGTCCCCATTAACTAATATTCTCCCCGATAAACATTAGGCTGTTAAAGGTAGTTACACTAATAGTCCTAATAAATAAACAGCAGTTTACCTACTAATGATCAGAGTAATTTAAGTAAATAAGCAAAGAAATAAATGAGGTCATTCTTCTGTAATGATAACTTGCAACTTCAACTTCGAAAGCGCATGGGTAAATGCTACATTTGGTCAGTCCTCTTATACGGTGTCGAAGCATGGACATTAAAAATATCCACCATTAATCGTCTGGAGGCCTTTGAAATGTGGCTGCACAGACGTATACTAAAAATTCCATGGACGGCTATGCTGACAAATGTGGCAGTCCTTGAGAGAGCAAATGCTGCTCGCGAGCTGCTTGATAACATCAAATGTAGAAAGATTGCCTATTTTGGGCACGTAGTAAGGGGAGACCGATATAATATTCTTCAACTTATTATGATGGGTAAAATCGAAGGACGCAGAGGAATTGGTAGAAAGCAGGCCTCTTGGTTGAAGAATATCAGAGAGTGAACAGGAATAAAGAAAGCTGAGCAACTCTTTAGAATAGCTCGAGACAGAGACAGTTTCGCCATGTTAATCGCCAACGTCAAGGGGACTTGATAGGGCACGTTAAGAAGAAGCAAAGAAAATTATAAAATGGATATTTAGTTCAATAATAATCACTAGCTTATTATAATATTCACATGGTAAACCGTTAATATGGTATATATACTTTTTATAATATCTATGAATCAGCCCAAAAAACGTGCAGGCTTCAAGGCAGGATATGGCACAAATGACCATTTGCATACCATAAAGATCTTAATAGAAAAGTGCATCGAGTACAACATACTACTGGTTCTTGCATTTGTCGATTACGAGAAGGCTTTTGATTCTGTAGAGTTTGAAACAATACTGGAAGACCTAATTCAAAGCCGAATAGATTACAGGTACACGACACTAATCAAAAACATCTACGAGAACGCTACATCAAGTATACGACTACACGAAGATACAGAAAAATTCAGCTTAGGTCGAGGAGTTAGACAAGGAGGCAATATTGCACCAAAATTATTCACGGCAGCTCTAGAGTCAATATTTAAGAGCACTCAATGACAAGATATGGGCATCAATATAGATGGAGAAAGATTAAATCACCTAAGATTTGCAGATGATGTTGTATTAATCGCAGATAATTTACAAGATACAGTATCTATGATGCATTCGCTTAAAAGTCTGTCTAAAAGAGCAGGATTAAAGATAAACTTTGAGAAAACTAAACTTATAACAAATCTCGTAATGAGTGGAAATATAACTATTGACAATAATACCATACAACAAACAGACACTTACAAATATCTGAGACACGAAATCAAAATAAGCAGAGACAATCAAACACATGAAATACAGAGGCGAATAGGCCTAACTTGGGCGGCATTTGGCAAATTAAGCCATACTCTAAAAAGTTCAATTTCCATGTGTCTTAAGCAAAAGGTTTATAACCAATGTGTTTTACCTGTAAAAACTTACGGAGCTGAGACTTTAACACTAACGCAAAAATCTGCGAATAAACTCAGAGTTACACAACGAGCCATGGAACGTGTAATGCTGAACGTGAGCCTTCGAGACCACATAACAAACCAACAAATCAGGCAAAGATCAGGAGTTCAAGACGTCATCGAAAGAACCACGTCGCTTAAGTTGAACTGGGCAGGGCACTTAGCCAGAGCACAACATGGACGGTGGACAAGACGTATTATGGAATGGAATCCCAGAAACTATAAAAGAAGCCGAGGACGACCACGATAATTGATAACCATGATAATTGATTATGAATTAGTTAAAAATAATAAAATTCAAACACAGATTTTCAAATCAAGGTGTTTGGGACTTCTCAAATATTCTATTTAGATGAACTTTAGATAGCCTATTTAAAACCGACAACACTGAGCTAAAGGTTCCATACGATTGACATACCCCTATGCTTCTCTTACTACAAAGTGGCTGCGAAACGCGCTATAGCAGACTGGGCAAAAGGAGATACAAAGAACGCAGAACAAGAAGCAGAGAAAGAAAGACCAAGGAAATAGTCAGGCAAAGATAAGAAACCATAAGGGACCATCAGGGACCAAAAAAAAAAAGAAAAAAATGGATAAAGAGTTAAGAAAACAGCACCAATACGTCTCAGGGGACATAAGATCAGATGAAAGGAGAAGAAAGATAAAGAAATGCTTTTCCCAAATTGGTATGTTTTGAAGCTCCTTACAGTACCGAGATACAGGGCGATTATTGAAAAATGTCGAACACGGCAGGGTTAAATATCTTCTTTAATAAGAAAAAGTTTTTTTAAAGGGGTCTCTCTAAAGAAATATAATACCAACTTATGTTTTTTTATATGAGACATCCTATATATTTTGACATTTTTCGTTTACAGTTTAAATTGCCTTTCACCTGATATTACATGTTATATATTATCGACTATCTACAGTTTTTGTAGCTACTATGCAGATCATATATGTTATAGTTGACGTTATGTTATAGACACTAAAAAATAAAACCCTCGCAACAATAATTACGCATTTTAACATTTTATTATGAGGATATTAATCCCTTGACAGTTTTATTTAGCAAAAATAAAATCAGTATCCAACTTGAAAGTAAAGTAAATACTCACTGCTAATTGTTGGTTCAAAGTGAATTATTATTAAAGTATTGTTTTCATATTTTATAAATAAAATTGTCGCGAAATAGAACACACTGTATTTTATTACATTTTTCTACGTTTATATTTATAATTTTTTATCCGATATAATATTGTCTTCTATTTTTTTTTATGTTTTGAAGCTATTTTCTTGTGACATCTTATTACAATTTAATAGTTTTATTGGGAATCACAGATCAGGAGGTAAGAGAGATTCGGTTTTAACGTTAGTGTTTTGTTAATCATAATAAATTAGTTAATCTTGTATTTGATGATAAACTAACTGCTGCTAGATGTGTAGGTATCTTAAAAACTAATTGTATATAATATAATACTCCTCAATGTCATGTATAAATTCCTACCAAAAATTTTAACCAATAGATTGACTACAAGATTCGACGGATACCAGTCGAAAGAACAAGCTGGTTTTAGAAAGGGATTCAGCACAAGTAACCATTTACTAATAATAGCAGGCAAACGCAGTCCAGGACGAAGAAGAACCTCATGGTTGAAGAACTTGCGAGACTGGTATGGTGTAGATACAAGCATGCTATTTAGGGTGGCAGTGAATAAAATTAAAATAGCTATGATGGTAACCAACGTTCTGAAAGGACATGGTACATGAAGAAGAAGAAGAACCATTTACTAAGCATGAAAATACTTAAAAAACGAGCAAATGAATACTACATTCCTCTATATATGGCATTCATAGATTTCGAAAAGGCTTTCGAGAGTGTCGAACATTGGGCAGTGAAAAATTTTTGATTAACAGCAGAATTGACCACAGATATACGGAACTAATAGCCATTATATATAAGGAAGCCAAAACAACAATTAAAGTATTATGAAGGAACAAAATCAATATAAATGAATAGAGGCGTGAGACAGGGTGACACAATATCACCGAAACTTTTCAATCAGGCTCTGGAAGATACTTTTAAAAGATTAGAATGGGAAGAAAAAGGTATAAAAATTTATGGACAATGCTTGAACCCTCTAATGTACGCTAATGACTTCGTATTCATAACCGATAAAAAAGAAGAATTATTTAAAATGATGAAAGAACTGGACGTAGAAGCTGGAAAGATAGGCCTTAATATGAATTACAGCAAGACCAAAATCATAACAAATACGAATGAAGACATCACAATGGGAATCGGACAAGATGAAATTCAGGATTTTATATATCTGAGTCAAACTATAAAACTTAAAAAAGAAAACCAAACAGCAGAGATAAAATGACGAGTTAGACTGGCATGGGCGGCAATTGGCAAACTAAACTAAATTCTTAAAAACAAAAGATATCGATCACATCTTAAGACCAAAGTATACAATCAATGCGTACTCCCTGTTCTTACTTATCGTTCCCAAACGTGGACATTTACAAAAGCAAACATGAACAAAATCATAAAAACTCAAAGAGCAATGGAAAGACAAATGTTTCACATAAGACTAATGGATAAAAAGAAAAAAGAGTGGATACGAGACAAAAAATAGAAGTTGCAAAATTGAAATGGAGATTTGCCGGACCCAATATAAGACAAAAAGAAGACCGATAGAACAAAATTCTTATAAGTTGGAGACCGTGGGAATATAGACAAAGCAGAGGAAGGCTCCAAATGAGATGGGCAGATTATATCAAGAAGCACGTGAGCTCTAGGTGGATGACTGTAGCGACAGACAGAGAAGAATTGAAGGATTGGGGAGGTCTATGTCCAAAGATAGACCGAAGAAGGCTAATTAGATAGATAAAAACGAATTTAAATAACATTTTTAATGAGAAATATGTATTTGGCCGAAAGGAATACATTTTTTGTTTTAACAAGATGGAGCACCTGTCCATAACGCCGAACTCGTTGGAAATTATTTAAATGAAAACTTTCATAATCGGTGAATTGGAACTTATGGCCCTTGTTTACCAGAACTAAGGCCTTCTAATTTTTCATTCGTTAAGCATTTAAAAAAATAAAGCGAATGCATATATTCAATTGAGTAAGGTCTGTAAGAAAAAGGTGTCAATTATTATTATAACAAAACGGGGGCATTTTGAATATTTACTATAATTTTTAAACTTTTGTAAAATAAATTCTAGTTGTTCTTTTGTGTAATATTGTTGTTTTTGTGTTTATTATAATGTTTATATTTTCGTAAAATTAATTATAATTGATAAGTACTTTTTTGTTGCTGTTAGATGAGTTATTTTCATTTTTTAAGTTGAACTTATTTCTGGAAAATTAAACTGTGACAGATTATTATCCCCATAATAAAATGTTAAAACCTGTTACTGAGTGTTTTGTTTCTGTGTCTATAACCTGATTTCAAATAAGAAATTTAATTGTAGAGTAGCTCTGACGACTGAAAATGGATATATATTATGTCATATCAGGTAAAAGAGAATTAAAAAATTTAAACGAAAAATGTTAAAATATATCGAGTGTCCCATATAAAAAAACCAAAGTTGGTATTATATTTCCTTAGTGAGACTCCCTAAAAAAATTTCTCGTACGTCACTGAACATCATAATAGATTTAACAAAATTTTTTAAGTTTTGTAATGTAAACATAGTAAGAAAGTAAAGAATTAAAATAAAGGTTAGTAGCATAGGGGAGAATAATAATCATTTTAATGATTATTATATATTCCAAATCAAATAAGGGACAATTAATACAGTAAAGTATACATTTTAAATTACACAAAGAAATTGACCTATTTAGTGCATTGTTTGATAATTGTTTAAACGTAGAAAAAGCACGTCAAACAGAAACTATTGTTGTAAAAATAACACCGCTCTGAACCCAAATGAAGCATAGGACTTACAACTCAGCGAAAACACGACCTTGGCACTATAACCGGCATTGAAAATACAAGCTCAATAAAAACAAGAATAACAGAGAAGTCGGGGCAGTCGGTGTCTTCGGGCAGGGTTGTTAATACGAGGGACAGCACCAGTTTTTCGGATTACGCGCGAATGTTATACTTCGACGGGTATAGTACCGCGTAAGTGTCGAGTACCGGAGTTCGAAGTTCGTGACAAAACGAAATATTCTCCTCAACTGAATCCGAATTTCCAGAGGAACTGAAGGGCGTGTCACTAGCTAGAGCCTAACTACACGAAAGGTAACAAATTTCTATATACTAACCTGAGTAATTATATAGTACAGATTGTCACCCCTTTACTTTCTTGCTAAGCTCTCTTCTCGTCTCCCTTCGCGCCGAACGACTTATTATTGATTATATTTGACAGCTTGTTAACTTAATTGTAATCCACTTAGTATATTCAATACATTGTAGACTCTAAGGTTGGTTTTAGTGTTCCTTCCGGCCGATTCAGACAGAGACCAGGAGAGTACAAGATTTCTGCTTATGCATATCTCCGGCTTCTAAAGTAAGCCCATAAACTCGACTCCTTTACGGGACCTGAGACCTAGAAGTCCTTAACCCTTATTTCGAACCCTCTCTACCTTCTCGTAAATCCACGAAGGAGAACCAGTCAGTTCGGACCAGTGGACCAGTAAGACTTGCAGCCGCTCGCAGGGATAGCATCCTTTAAGGTTCATATCGAGAACATTACAGTTTTTAAAAAAATTTCTTAATAAAGAAGATATTTAACTTTGTCATTTTCGACATATTTCAATCATCACCCTGTATCTAGCTAATGTGTGGAGCGATTGATGATTTGATTAAGTAGTAGTTACTTTAACGAAAAAAGAAGTCATGACATTGTAACTATTTTTTTATCTCCTCTAGTTTTTGGTATACCCTGCTGTAAAACATACCAATTTGGGAAACACTGTACATACATTTTGCAAAAAAATATATTTAATCAGTTTTAACAAACATGTTTAAAATATATAAGAATTACTCAACAATTAAACAAAAATAAAATGGGCGTTAATTGGTTAATACATTATATTACAGCTTTTTTCCAATAATATATATGTTAGAAGGAAACGGTAGCAGTCATTTACTTAAATTACTCTACTTTTTTTAAATAAAACACTTAATTATGAAAAGTTGATTAGATTTAAATGTGTTTAATTTGCTATTATTTCACAATCTTGTCTGATTATTAACGCGTATGACGTATATTGGAATGTGAAATATTTTTTATTTATATTTACTTTTAACAGTAAAAATTCTTTTAATGTAGAAAAGTAAATACATACTACTAATTGTAATTATTATTTTTAATATGTTTTTTTAATTATATATATATATATATATATATATATATATATATATATATATATATAATTTATTAATAATTATCAACTACCAAGAGGCTTTGTCTTAGTAAGTTTTGACGTAGTATCCTTGTTCACAAATCTTCCACTTTCCAGCGTATTAACTTCTCTCCGTAACCATTGGAATCAAATCCAACCCCACAGTCCGATATCTTGGGAAACTTTTTCCGAATTATTAAAATTGATTTTTGACACCAATTATTTAATTTTTAATGACAAATTTTATCGCCAAATTTTTGGAACTCCTCTGGGTCCACGATTTCTCCTATTCTAGTCAACTTTGTTCTACACGATCTTATTAATGAGAGTATCAAGAAGTTAGATTTTCAGGTTCCCTTTGTAAAACGGTATGTCGACGATCTGATTTTAGCAACCCCGTCGAACAAGACGGACGATACTTTATCAGTTTTTAGCTGCTTTGATCCTCACCTACAATTTACATGTGAATTGGAGGTTGAGAACAGTATCCCGTTTTTAGATATGCGAATTATTCGCACTCCAGATAACAGATTAGTTACTACCTGGTACAAAAAAGAAATGGCTAGCAACCGTTTCTTAAACTACCATTCGACACATCCAATCATATATAAACTTAACCTGGTACAAGCCCTCAGCCTTAGAGTACACATGTTGACACATCCGCTTTACAAAGAAGAATCTCTCAATCTACTGAAGTCTATTCTCATAGATAACTCCTATCCGGCATCCATTATCAATAAATGTCTATATTCCAAAAGCTATGGGCAGTCCATCACTGAAACACCCAACGGGCTAACATTAGCGTCCATTTCTAACAGAATACAAATGACTGAGTCCCCTCTCACTCCTGAACAAACCATAAAATATGCTTCGCTCCCGTACTTCCCACAAATCACGAACAAGCTAATCAAACTTTTCCAAAACTTACCTGTCAAAATAGCTTTAAAAAACACCAGAACCGTAGGAAAGTTATTTTCTAAGACAAAAACTCCATTGGCCCCTCTAGAACAAACTAACGTCGTCTATCATGTACCCTGTACGGAGTGCAACTCCTACTACATTGGCCAGACCAGCCGTTATCTTCAAGGTCGACTAACGTTTCATAAAAGCGACATTAGGATTTCAAAACCATCCTGTGCCCTTGCACAACATGCCATTTCAACCAAACACAGTATCGACTTCACTAATACCAAAATACTGTGCAAACAAAAAAATTATCATAAGCGTTCTATCCTTGAAATGTGTCAAATTCTTAAACATCCATTATCCCTAAATAAAAGAACCGACATCGACAACTTGAGCCAGATATATCACTCTCTCATCATACACAACAAATAATAAAAAAAAAACACTTACAAGATAGTAACTTCATTCCCTTCTTCTTTCCCTATTTTTAAAATTTTTTTTTGTTTTTGTTTGTTTGTTTGTTTGTTTTTTAAAGATAAGAGAGGAGGAAAAGGAGAGAAAAAAAAATATTCCTTTTTGAAAAATAGGGCTGTCCCCGTTCTGTTTACTAACTTTTTTAATAATTGTACCTCACTGCTTTCCAAAGAAACATATGTACGACTCAAGCCACATGTGCAAATATGACATCCTACAACCGATAGAAAACAATCCAAGAGATTATTGTGTTGGATCTTCGAAAGAGCTTACACCCACATTGAGATGAAGCCATCGGTAAAAATTAAATAAACAATAGTGCTCTTTCAGATTTTTCTTGTGTGTTTTTTGTTTCGATTCTATCGTTTAGTTAGTTATCGTAGAGTGTTTTTAATATCTTTAAAAAAACCTACAAATTGTTTTTGTAAGTATGAACCCTTTTGGTTATTTACTTATATTTTAAATCTTTTTATTTTTATTTGTAGTGAACTGATGATGCTTTTGAAAACAAAAAGCGAAACGTATTCAATTAAATTAATGAAGTAGTTGACGACTTTCATTTGCCTATTATTGACCGATACAACCTCTGCTATTCAACTATTGAATATATTTTAAATATATATATATATATATATATATATATATATATATATATATATATATATATATATATATAAGTTGTTTGTGACTGGCTAATACAGTAAAAGTTCCAGATTTGTGAGGTTGCAGTCAAAAGGCCTAGTGATTTAAACACTTAATATGTAGACCTAGAAAGTTTTAAGAGATTTAAGTTTAAAGAGTTTTTAAGATTTTAAAGTTTGTGAATGTGTTGCTTGTGTGAGTCTATTTCAAATAGGTAAAAGAAATGATAGATAAAACTTACTCACAATCAGTTAAATTAAACTATCTAGACGATCGGTTTCGCTTTCTACAATTTGCAAAGCATCTTCAGGTCTGTCGATACAAATTTAATTAAATGCTAAAATAGTCAAACCCATATTAGGGTGTTATCTTATAAAGATAAACAAAAGATAAATAATATAAATTACAGTAATTATGCCAATATTACATGTCTGTGGTTTTTTTTAATGAATAAACTGTTTAAGCAGACAAAGTAAGACCCACAAATTGGTATAAAAATAGTCTATTTAATTATAACAAATTAGTAAATAAACAAAACATTACTTACATTCCGGTACACTATTAATTAATGGTTGGGAGAACATGTTCAAACTATCCTGTAATTGCTGATGATGGGAATCTTCAGTTCTTACTATTGTAACTGTTTGACAATCAACGGGAAAGTTTCTTGAGAAGATAGATTTTATCGAATGAAGTAGAAAATACCTAGGTGTAATGTGATTGTTTGTTAAATGAAAGTGATGTTCTGTATAATTTAATTCTTTAAAAGTTATTTAGCACGTGGTACTTGTCAGTTGAAACGACACAGACCAACTACGTCGTTTGTCGTTTCAACTGACAAGTACCACGTGCTAATATTCGAGCAGGGAGACATGTAGTCCCTAAAGTAATTTTAAAAATATATCCATTGTCATCGACCTGGAGTCAGAACATTATTAAATGTAAAATTTGGAATACTGTAAATCCACACATGGAAGTCTTATAGACAACTTTACTGCTATTCTTTGTTTCTTCTTCTTCTTCTTCTACTTTTTGTAGATCTTTCTATCTGTTTAATTCTGAAGCTGCCTCTGGTTAATTTCTTGGGAGGTAGATTGCCAACTATCCCTCCATCTTTTAGGTGGTCTTCCGGGGGGTCTTGAACCAGGCGGATTGTTTTCTAGGGCAATTTTTGGGAGTCTATTCTCATCCATTCGTCTTACATGGTTGTACCACATCCTCTTGCGCTGTCTTCCCCATCTTACAATATCTTGAATTTTGCACTGCTCTCTAATGTTTGTATTTCTCACTCTGTCCCTTCTTGTTTTCCCCATTATTGTTCTTAGGGTTTTCATTTCGGCAACCCTTAGCATCTGTTTCGTTTTGTTGGTATCTTCGCGCACTTCTATGCCATATGTCATGATCGGTCGTATGCAAGTCTTATAGATTTTAATTTTACTATCTGTGCGCATATACGGATTAGACCAGACTATCTCCCGCAGACATCCTGACAGTGCAGATGCTTTGTTGATCTGACTCCTCAGGTCCTTTACTGGGTCATGGGTGCTTGATATATCTATGCCCAGATATCTTAATTGCATCACCTGTTCTATGGGGTTGTCCTCAACCACTAACTTACATCTGAGCGGATCTTTTGCTATTGTCATACATTTAGTTTTGTTGGTAGAGATGTTCATATTTAACAGTCGGCTTGTTTGAAAGAACTGAAAGAGCTGCCTTTGGAGATCATCTTCTGATTCGGCAATAATTGCTGCATCGTCTGCGTAGCACACCATACCAATTCTTTTGTTGCCCATTCTATATCCGAGATTAAGAGATGTTACTTTGTTGATAATTTTGCCCATGAGAAGATTAAACAAGAAGGGGCTTAAACTGTCGCCTTGTCTAATTCCTCCCGGTGTTGGAATATTTTCAGTGAATTCGTCTCCTGCTCTAACTTTGGTTACGTTGTTGTTATTTAGGTTATGGAGTATCTTTGTTATACTGGTCGGTGTTTTATTTTCTATTAATATATTTAGAATGTCTCCCAGGCGAAACTTATTTGTTTTATTACAAATACTGCGTCTGTTATAGACCGCCCTTTTGTAAAACCTTGTTGTTCTTCAGCATTAGTGATTTGCTTTTCCAATTTGTCCTTGAGAATACCCGTGAAAAGTTTCATTGTTGTATTTAAGAGGGTTATTCCTCTATAGTTTTGTGGGCAGGTTTTTTGTCCTTTTTTAAATATGGGGATTGTGATACTATTATGCCATTCCTCTGGTGTTTCTGTTTTGTTTAATATTTTGTTAAATAGTTGTGCCAGTTTACTTGCAAGTTCCGGGCCTCCATATTTTAAAAGTTCATTGGGTATACCATCCGTTCCCGGTGATTTTCTATTTTTTAGCTTTTTGATCTTTGCTTCTACTTCTTCGTCATTGATTGTAGCACTCACATCTGTTTCGCCTTCGTTTATATTCAGCGTTTCTTCAGCATCATATAGCTCTTTAAAATGTTGTTGCCATGTTTCTATAGGTACTCCTTTGGTCTGCACGAACTCGTTAACTGGTTTTTTCCTGTTGCGGAGCATTTTCCATACTTTCTTTTGGCCACCATATAGGTCGTAGTCCATGTCGCAAGTGAATTTGGCCCAATGTTCTCTTTTGATTGATTTTATTCTGGCGTTTACTTCGTTTCTTATTTGGACATATTCTGCATGAGCTTCTTCCGATTGCGTGCTTTTATATCTCAGGTAGCATTTGCGTTTTAATTCAGAGAGTTCTTTTACCTCTTGGCAAAACCACGGTTTGGTGTGGTTTGTCGCTCTCGTGTTAATTTTCCGCCTTCCAATCGCTTCTTCTGCTGCTTCGTTGATGCATTTCTTAATTTTTTGCCAAGTATCTTCTACTCCCCATTCGGGTTTTAAGTCGATCTCTTTTAGTTTGTTGGTAATCCTGTTCTCATAGAGCAGTTTTGTACTCTCTGTTGCTAGCGACTCTATATTATGTTTTTCGATGAACATTGGGGGTTTTCTGTTTCGTTGCGGACGTTCTAGTAGTATCTTGTATAAAACAAGGTTATGATCAGTCCCCAGGTTAGCAGATGTTAGTGCTCTGACATCAAGTACTTGTGACGGAGTTATCGCTCGATTTGTGATTATAAAATCTATCATTGATCGCTGGCCTCGATTATTGTTAAAAGTGTATTTATGTTGGTCTTTATGAGGAAAGTATGTATTGTTGATTCTCATTTCATTTCTAGCGCAAAAGTCTATTAGTGCTTCGCCGTTTTCATTAATTATTTCTTCGTTGTACTTTTGTTTTATACCTGGTATGACAACGTTTCCGATCCGTGCATTAAGATCCCCGAGTACGATAATTTTGTCTTTCGTATTTATGTTATCTACGACGTTTTGTAGTTGCTGATAGAAATTTTCAGTTTCTGCTGTGGGCTTAGATATGTCTGGGGCATACGTGCTTATCAGGTGTGTTGTGATGTTACGCATTTTTATAGAGATTTTTAATAATCTATCGTTGATGTATTCGATATTCTTTGTTTCAAGTTAAGAAAATAACATTACGCTTATGGATATCAGTGTTGCCAAAACTCTCTATTTTGCACGGATGTCCAAGATATTCCCTTTGCTTAATTTTTGAATTTTCATTTTCAATTAACACTTAACTGTAAAGTCAGAATAACTACTAAATAAAAGCCTTATTATAATTATGTAGTCAGAGGACGACATAAAATAGCTGACATACGCACATTGTATTATTTTAAGTTGCAATTAGTAATTAGATATACGCATTCCAAGCGGTCAATATTTTCTACTGATTTATATGATTCATGGCATATCGTATTCTCACCGAAAAACAAATAAACTGTCGTTACTACAATTAAAATAAGATAAAATAAAATTATCTTTTGTAAATACTATTTATCTAATTAAAATCATTTTCCCTACTTTTCATCTCTTGTTTCGAATGGGCACTTTTGGTCAATTACGTTAAAAAACATTAATTTAATTTATGTTTGTGGAAACAAAAATACAAATTATACAACCCTAAATTGTGCTTGTGTGTGTCGTGGCAACGCCGCGTTGCTATCGTCCATAAGAAATACATGGCCCTATCTCCGCAATGTTATTTTCTAAACGTGGAACGTAGTAAGCAACAAATACACAAGGCACTGAGGATGATCTTTTCAGATTGAAAACGTTCTGCCAGAATTTAAATATTGACGACACTTTAATAAAGTTTTAAATATTTGTTTGTTTTTATACCACAATACACATGTGTGAAGTGTTTCAACTTCTGTGTTTTTTTTTTTTTAAACGATGGTATACAGCCAATTACGGGGTTTTTTCTCATTAGTTTTATCTTATTTATTTCTGTTTCTCCTATTTGTTTTTTTAAGACTTAAACTATCTCAGAAGTTAAGTGCATATTGCGTTTTCATCGAAAATATTTACAAAATAAACGTTTGAAAACGGGGTATGTTTTTTACTTAACAATTGTAATAACTTCTATATTTCTCAAGCTACAGACTTGTACGTATAACCATTGGATAGCTGGTAATAACTCACAGTTAAAAAAAACCTTCTATGACCAATAGGAACGAAGTTAGGGACTATTTTGACAAAATTTTGGAGCGTGGCAGCTGCTACTCACCCGCCTTTTTACGCATACTAAGATGTATTACCTGTTTTCTATTATATAGATGACCTTTCTTCTATTCACATAAATACATATAAAATGTAAGAACACGAGGAAGGTACACTCTGTGATCTTTGCAGATATTTAGATCTAAAAACAAATAAATGTGTTTACCGTCCTCGTACTGTACATATACCTATACACATATATAAACATCTAGGTCGTCAAAATAGTAAATAATTATAATTAATATAAGAAATATGATAATATAATGTGAAAATTCAGGTAAAAATTACCTGAAATTTAATTTATAAAATATATAAGTATTATTACATCATTGATATAAAGTGAAAAAAAAATGTATGTTGATTTTCCGGGATTTATTCGGGGGACTGAAAATTATGTTATTATTATTAATACCTACTGCAGCAGACTATTCCAGCTAAATTTAAAAGAAAGTAAGTTTTTACGGTGAATTTCAAATGGACTCAATTTTTCCCAGGTTTCCCATATTTTTCATCTAGTGAAAACTATGTAGTTATTCATATTTCGACGAGCTACCCCAGATTAATACGTACAGTGCTACTATGGGACTATATTTTTGCGGAACCCTGGGGCCAAATTTTTTTATTTGAAATTCTGAATATGTTTGAGCTAGTATACAGGTTCATTGGAATTTTTTTTCCCAAATTTGAAATTTTTTGCCCGATTTTGCCATTTTTATATGACGGTCTACGTTGATCCCCTTGGCCCGAAAGCATGTGTTTGGCGTTATGGCCAGTGGTGGAGCGCACGCGCGCATCGGTCGTCCTGGAAGGAAGGGGTCTCCACGATTCTCATCTTACTTACTCACTTACTTACTCCGTGGCGTTACAACCCTTCGTGGGTTTTAGCTGACTCGACAACATGCTCATCGGCCGGCACTAATCGTCAGCGTTTCAGTTTGCTTGCGCTTTGCAGTCATTAAGTGTTGTTGATCTTGTGTTCGACTTAGAAATGGCGAATAGCTACCAAAAGGAACAAAATAAACTGAAAAATTTGTGGGAGGAGGTGCTTATAGCTAGTGACGAAGACTTTTCCTGTGATATTAGTGAATATGCGCCTTCAGACTCTGACATGTCCAGTTCAGAAGAGGATCCAGAGACACCTAGAAAAAAATCAAGATTGTCCACTCTCCAGAGAAAAAATTTGACTAAACTTCCAAAGAAAATTTGCCAAGTACCTCTCCAAGAAGAGTGGTGTTTTCGACAGATCCAAATACATCTAAAAATTCAGTTCAGGTAACAGAAGCAGGAAATAATATTGACAATGTTATAGAGTATGTTGTTCAGCAGAACATGAATCACAATGACGAGACCGTGACAGATGAACTCACTGCTGAGCCTGCTGAAGTATTTTCATGGTCTGAAGTATCCGGTACGGACATGAAGAATTTTCAATTCACAGCTTGTAATTCTGGAATTCACGAAAACCTTTATGATTTTTATAAAAAAACTCGACGAAATATTGGAGGTATTTGTTAGAGAGCTGCAGCTGCACAGACATGCTGCACAAAGAAAGAAGCAAACTACAAGACCTAGAACACGTATTCAACGCTGGAATGACACGGATTGTTCGAAAATGGAAAAGTTTTTTGGGTGTATTTTGTGGATGGGCCTTGTTCAGTTGCCACTAATTTTATCCTATTGGTCTACAAATAAGATATATTATACCTTCATAAAAACAGTAATGACCAATAATCGTTTTCAGTTGTTGCTAAAAAATTGGCATTTTGCAGATAATAATAATTTTCCTGATGGTTACAGACTGTATAAAATAACCCTTTTTACGAAGCTGTTAGAGAATTTTAAATCTCCAATTGTTACGGGAGAATTTATCTGTATTGATGAAACGCTCCTGCCTTTTAAAGGTAAACTTAAACTTAAATAGTACATCAGCAACAAAAGACACGAATTATTTGGAATCAAGCTCTTTAAGCTGTCTTAAAAACGGATATCTCTATGATGCTTCTATCTACTGTGTGCAGGAAAGAAAAACAAATCAGGAGCAGTCAGTACCATTAAATGTTGTTTTGAAACTAACAGAAAATTTACTAAACCAAGGTCGCACTATCGTCGTGGACAATTATTACACCTCTGTTGAATAAGCATCGAGACTTCTGTTTCAAAATGTTCCAAATTCAAATCATAAAATGTTTTTCAGAAAAAACTAAGACTCGACGAACATATTGCCGAGGAAAGCAACACAGGAATATTTATAGAGAAATGGAAAGACAGGAGAGACGTCCTTATGTTGACAACTAAATATGTTGCTGAAATGGTCACTCAAGCGAGAGGGTCTGGAAAAAAACCAAGCCAAGAAGTATCATCGAGTATAACAGACACAAAGCTTATATCAGCATATCCGACCAAAAGAAAGTTTACAAACCTTCTTTGCCCTGTGGAGTAGAATGGTATAGAAAACTGGTTATCGAATTTATAGCTGGTTCCTGTGTTGTAAACGCTTGTGTGCTCCATCAACTCATAACTAATGACAAAATTTCTATTACAAAATTCCGAGAAAAAATGATCAAAAGTCTTCTAAAATCTGCAGATTTATCAAATTTCGAGGACAATTAAAAACCAAGTCACTATCTTGAGGATAGTCAGAAGAAGAGGTGTTTTAGTGGATGCTACACCAAAATTTCAGGGCATCAGGGCGTCAAGTTGTCAAAAATAGGACCACCAAAACCAAGTTAGCTGCAACGTATGTCAAAAACACTTTTGTTTGCAATGTTTTTTGATTTACATATTTCTGAATTAAAATAAATATTTTTCTGCTAAAATTTTAGTTTTAGATTTATTTTTTCCCCCATATTTTTTTTATACTAACACAAAGCCCAATTTGCTTAACATCTCTTCAAAAGATTTCCATACAGTTTACATTAAAATGTCGCATCAGTGTTATGCGATGGGGCCCTAAGTGATTTCTGGTCTGTCGCTTTACATTGATCTCACACGGCCAGAAGGCATTAAAATGTTTAAGCTGAATGGGGGATCACGTTGATCCCCCATTAACGTGGTAAAAAAAGAGGCTTCTAGCCGCAATGGAAGTCGAGATAATGTAAATTTTTCCTACGTGTTTCAATTTGAATTATTTTCTCTAATTTCCTATGTCGATTTTTCGAAAGTACTTTCGTTTCGAAGGGCTGTAAGTTTCGAAAAATTTGATGAATTTTATAGCTATAATCAATACAAAGTTTAGATTTTCATTCAAAATGTGTGCAAATTTTACTTCTTAATGTTTATAAACAACTTCTATTGGTCATATACGGTTTTTTTTTATTATGAGTTTTTGTAGCAGCTATCCAATGGTGGTACGTATAGTGCGTGCAAGCACTCCTGCCCTTTCTGCCTTTACGTGAATTTGACTCCGCCTTCGCGCAGTTCCATGGTCAGGAGTGCTTGAACTATGTTTGCAAGTCTGTAGATTGAAAAATATAGAAGTTATTACAATTATTGTTTATAAGTAAAAACATACCTTTTAAACCCACTTTTTAAACGTTTATTTTGTAAATAATTTCGACGAAAACGCAATATGCATTT
Source organism: Diabrotica balteata (assembly GCA_918026665.1). Lineage (NCBI taxonomy): Eukaryota > Metazoa > Arthropoda > Insecta > Coleoptera > Chrysomelidae > Diabrotica > Diabrotica balteata. The sequence continues at coordinate 33,504,516 of OU898280.1, read as the reverse complement.
AGCTTCTGAGATTTAAGTCTTAAAGAATCCTATGAAATTTGCTAAATGTGTCTAGCATCATTAATAGAGCAAGTTCAATAGTTTAAATATTTAGACTTAGGGATAAATAAATTAAATAACTTTCAAACTATTTGACCGATCGGTTCCTCCATGGACGGTAATTCCTCGATGTTCAAATTTATTAATAACATTAATAAATTTGTATATAAATAAAATAGTTTTTTTAATAAAAAAATTATTAAAATTTATAAATTATAATTGGTTTCAAATGAGTGTAGAGTAATAAATCATGAAGTGTCATAAAATTTGCCTGAATTTCGGTGTCGTCATGGGCGTAGGCAAATGGACGGATGTCAACTTCGTCGTCAAAAATTGATGTACCTCAAAATATCATATTTTGGATATTTTGTGATAACCAATATTATTTAATTTTTCGATTAACTTATTCTTCAAACTCGTATTCCATTATATGGTCATTAAAGCTAATTACATTTTTATTTATAAAAACAAATTCACTTCCTTACTGAACGAATAAAAGCATTAGAAGAAACTGATAAGGGTATGACGCACCTCCTAATATTACTAAGAACTAAAATAAATCAACATGAACACTAATAACGCGTAATGAGGTTTTACTAACACTTTCATTATAATCCCTCTTTTATTTTATTATTATCATTCGACATTCGACATTCGAGTTAGTAATTGTTACTACACCAATTAAACGAACAGTAATATTGTGATATAGAAATAGTGAAAAAGTTATAAAATGGCAACATTTACTCCAAAGAAAAGAGATGTAAACAATTCTCCGCTATCTGTTAGTGAAAAAGTTATAATTTTAAATGTATATGATTGCATAAAACACGATCACCCTAGTTTGTCTGTGCAAGAAAGTGTTGAGCGATGTGCCCGAATGACTGGAATTGGACAGTCCACGATTTTTAAATTATTGCGAGAAAGAAAGATATCAGGCCAGTTAAGTCCATGCAAGAGAAAATCAGGAAGACCAATAAAAATCTTAGGTGAAGACACCAAACGTGACATTCGAAGAAAAGTTCATTCGTTTTATTTTAAAAAGGAAATACCCACCCTTGACAAAATACTAATGGAGATAAGCCAAGACAACGATATTCCTTTGATATCCAGAAAACTTTTATGGAAAACTTTAAAAAGTATGAATTTTTCCTGGGAAAAGCACAATCGAAAGGCACTATTACTGGAAAGTGATGAAATCATTTGCTGGAGACGAAAATATTTGAGAACTATAAAACAGTACCGCAGAGAGCACAAGAAAATTTTCTATCTTGATGAGACGTGGATAAACGAAGGTTATATAGTCCAAAAAATGTGGCAAGATAAAAATGTAACAAGTGCTCGCCAAGCTTTCATAGAAGGCCTTTCGACGGGTATTAAAGTGCCTTCGGGAAAGGGGAAGAGGCTTATAATTGCTCACATTGTAAGCGAAGAAGGATTTTTAAAAGAAGGTTTGTTAAGCTTTGAGTCGTGTCGGACGGGAGATTATCATGAGGACATAAATTCGGATGTCTTCGAAGACTACTTCGGAGAAATGTTAAAATTTCTTCCAGCTCATTCGGTCGTGGTTATGGATAATGCAAGCTACCATTCAAGGCGCATAGAGAAGGTACCAACTTCAGCTTGGAGAAAGCAAGAAATTATTAACTGGCTGTCAAATAAAGGTATTCAGTTTGAGACGAATTCAATAAAGAAGGAACTACTAGCCGTAGTAAAACAACATAAATCTCGCTTCATAAAATATGCCGTAGAAGATGTAGCAGAAAAGTATAAAGTAACTGTGCTACGCCTACCGCCATATCATTGCGAATTAAATCCCATAGAACTTATATGGGCACAAGTTAAAGGATATGTTGCAAGGCACAATACCACATTTAAAATGAAAGATGTCAAGGTATTGTTTGATCAAGCCATTATGGAAATCACATCAGAAAACTGGCAAAAAGCAATCCAGCATGTTTTAAAAGAGGAAGATAAAATGTGGGAACTGGACAACTTGGTCGATCAGGTGGTTGACCCTATAATTATAACACCAGGGGATGATGACAGTTCTTCGGATGAAGACTATAGTGATGTAGAATTGTAATAACGTATCCAGTAAAGTTTTTGTAGTTTTTGTGAATAAATTGATTTAAACTCCCCACAAGTGTTTCAATATGTAAAGTTCATTCGTGTGTGTTTGTGAGTATTTCCCGATTTCGGTTCGTATATATTTTATTGTTACATTTTATATTTTTTTAATAACACTGTTCTGCTGTATTACATTTTTATTTCCTTTAATATAATTTTTAAGAATGCATATTCTTTTGTCAATTAACCCACTAGCGCGCCTCTGGCTCAGTGTTTATCTGTCGATAACAATGGACTAATCCCTTAAAACAGGGTGATACCTACCTGCTCTTTATGAAACGACAGAATTTTGCAATGCGGACGGAATTTATTGACGGATTATTGACGGCTTACCCTGTAGCGCTTTTGAATACTTCATAAGATTTTATTACTCTACACTCATTAGAAATAGATTATAGTGCAAAAAAATTGCTTTTTTGCAAATATCTCCGTAAATTATTTATCAATTTTAATTTAAAAAGCAAGAAAATAAAGATAGTCGTGATATACCATGCGGTCCATATGTGTGGACTAAATTCATTTCTAGCGTTATTAAGTACTATGTGAAAAAAACCTGAAACTAAATTGACAATTTACAGTATAAAAATAATATCCCCCTTCACCACCCCCTTTGAATTATAAGCACCCCCTCGAAAATTTTAAATAGAAAAGAGGGTCGTGTAGCACCTTGTTAGAAAGGGATTTTAGTCCTCCAGTTAGATTAAGTTTTTAAGTTTGGTGCAATAATAACCTAGAAAATTGATTTTTAAAATGTAAAACTGTGATGTCTTCACCACAAAACTTTAGGTTGAATGAAGATAATAATGTCACATAATATTTAGAATGTATTTTTCAATGTACTTTACAATTAAATTAAATATTGTTCTGAAGCTATTTTCTTGTGGCATTGTAAATTAATTACTATTTATAACTGGGAATAAGCCACAATTAAAGATAAAAAATACGTTTATTGACGTTTCAATTTCCAATTCGGAAATCGTTCTCAAAATACAAACAGTACTGTTTGTATTTTGAGAACGATTTCCGAATTGGAAATTGAAACGTCAATAAACGTATTTTTTATCTTTAATTGTGGCTTATTCCCAGTTATAAATAGTAATTAATTAAATTAAATGTTTAAAATGACCACTATTCACTTCTGGACAATACCGAGGCGATTTTGGAATTCTCGTACAACATTTTGTACGACTCCGGGAGTTATTTTATTAATTTCTTGCGTTATCCCAACTTTTCAATCAGCAATACTGTTTGGTCTAGTAAATTATACTTTAGATTTTAAATAACCCCATAAGAAGTAATTGAGAGGAGTCAAATCGGGAAATCTAGCCAGCCATTCGATTGGTCAACGTCTTCCTATCCACCTATTGTGAAAACCCTCGTTTAAATAATTTCTAATTATAAGTGCAAAATGTGGTAGAGTTCCACCTTGTTAATAGTAAAAAGGTCCATCTATCTAATTTGGATGATTAACATTAGGAAAATATCTTCGTAATGTATATATTCACTAAAAAGTTAATCAAAAAATTTAGATAAACCTCATCATCAACTGCGCCCTCAAAAAAATAAGGACCAATAATTTTATTGTTAATAATACCAGCCCAATCGTTAATTTTTGAGAATATTGCGTGTAAGTCTCACACACTCAGTGAGGATTTTCTCTACTCCAATATATAAAGTTCTGTTTGTTAACCGTTCCGTTTAAGTAAAACGTCGCTTAATCAGAAAAAAACTATTTTGTTTATGAACTGCACATCTGCGTTCATTCTGTCCATCATCATTTCACAGACTTCTTGCCTTCTATCAAGATCATCTTCATTTAACTACTGAACCAACTGAACTCTGTAAGGGTGGTATTTTTCTTTATGTAAAACTACCAAAATAGATTACTTACTTACATCATTGATGACGGCAAGTCCTCGAGTTGTCTTATGCAGATTTTCCTTAATCTCTAGAAGTACATCTAACTTTTTTCATCAATAAATTTATTATTTCTGCCTGGTTTTTCATTATTTTTTACATGTCCAGTATAACGAAAGTTCTTTGCAATTGTGCTAACTGTAGACTACGAAACTTGTTGACCAGGGTATTTATTCATTATTAACATTTCACAAACCTCCTTTTGAGCTCTTGTTTTATTACCACAACCAATCATAGTTAAAATGTCTATTCTTTTAGTCTCGGACAAATGAGCCATAATTAAATTTAATACGCGCACAAATATTATACTCACGTCTTCTAGTAACCTTAAATACCAAAATGGCAGCAGCCTACTAGATTCATATCAATTGTTTATTTGGCTTTTTGACTAATTAACTGAACTAAAAATGCTGTTTAGCAGAACAGATACGAAAATACCTGATTTTTTCTAAAGTACATTTTAATAGACCAGGCAATATTGCTGATATAAAAGTTAGGATAACGGAGAAATTAATAAAATAACCAACGAGGCCATACAAAATGTTGTATGAGAATTCCAAAATCGCCTCGGTTATTGTCAAGAAATGAATAATAGTGGTCAAGTTGAACATTTAAATTAATATTTTAAAAGTTAATTTTGTAAGTTATAATTGCACAAACTCAAAAAACTTTACATTGCTGAACAGAGGACTAAAATTCCTTTCTAATAAGGTGCTACACGACCCCCTTTGCTATTTAAAATTTTCGAGGGGGTGCTTATATTTCAAAGGGGGTGCTGGACTGGGATATTATTTTCATACTGTAAATTGTCAATTTAAGAATAAAAATCGACCTGTTTCAGGTTTTTTTCACATAGTACATAATAACGCTAAAAATGAATTTATTCCACACATATGGACCACATGGTAAAAAAATGATATAAATATTGTTTATCCCTTTCACTGCATAAAGCGCACATGCGCGTCCTCCCGTTTCTTTGTAAAATGCGTATGGCGCACATGAGCGGCCTATATATATGGTGATTTTCATATATATTTAAAGTTGACACAGTTTCAGGAGATTAAGAAAACTTTGTCCGCATTTTGTTAAAGGTAACTTCTATTCATAGGTGGTATCGCGGCTCGGTGACTCATGTGGATAAGTTTGCAAAGCTATTCGTAGATGACGTCGCAGATCAGGGACTCACGTAGTTAGATTTTTAAAGGTGTTTTTTTAGGTGTCGTTTTAAACTATTCAGTGGGTTTATAAGTTTAATTGTTTTACTTTTGAATATTTAACTTTTGAATAGTTTAACTTTTGAATATGATTGTCTTACAAACCAACAGTTATGCAGTTGAAGTTCTTTCTACAAGCAGAGGATGTGACCGTTTAAGGATTTTTCTATGGAAGGAATTGACAATATCGGAATTGCTAAAAGTTATCGGATTAATCTTCCATACAGGAACAGTACAATTGCCTCGCATACAAGACTACTGGAAGAAAATTAGATTATTTTTGACTTGTTTTTCTTCATACATGAGTAGAGACCGCTATTTGCTTATAATTCGATGTCTTCATTTTGCAAAAAATGCAAAAGAAAATGAACCAGTTCCAGTAGATCGACTATATAATAAGATAAGACCCTTGTTAGATCATTTTAATAAGAAAATAAACACGATATATTATCCAGGAAAGTATTTATCTTTGGATGAGTCTGATATTGTGGAAAGGGAAACTGGTATTCAAGCAATATCTCCCTAAGAAACGACATAAATACATAATGAACATGGTAAAACTCTTCGAAAAAAAATATCGGACATGCAATAAAAATAAAATACGTAAGGATACTATTTATCATTGTCAAGAATTCCCAGATAAACATGATCTCTGCTTAGGCAAATGTTTCAGAGAATATCATGTATCAATATAAAAAGACATTACCAAAAAATTATTATTTTGTATACTTTTATTTTACATTGTTATATGTTATTTTTTTATTTTACATACTGTTTTTATGAATAAAATTATCGTTTAGATAAGAAAAGTCGATTTAATTTACTAAATACCAAAATTTGTATCAAAGCGCATAAGTGCGGCCTCCGCATTTTAAAAAGAAATTCCTTGAAAACTGCGTACAGCGCACATGTGCGTCTTGCAAAAATTCGAAAGAAAAATTATTATAATCGGTTTTAATAAATGTACAAAAAACAATTGTTGAAGAAATATCGCATTTAGTGTTAAAAAACTACTGCCGCACTGGTCATCGGTATGTATTTATTTGACGCAGCGAAAGGGTTAAAGGCTATTCCACGAATATACGACTGTTTGGGTTTACTGCGACAACGAATATTTTACTGTGCAAGTAGAAGTATGAAGGTCAATTGGTCGAATCATTATTCCAATAAAAAGGGTCTACTAGTATGATATCTAAACTAAAATTATTTCAATTAAAATCTATAAATAAATACAATGACGTCTATGAAGCCAAATGTGTTAATCAGACATTTGGGTAAGCTTTCCGTGAAATGTAGACACCAAAGAGGCGTGCCGAGTTTCTTTGATATAACACATTTTATTACTTTATTAGGTATTACAACTGTAATAAAAAGAAATATACTATTTTTAATACAAATGAAAAGAAATTGGCAGAACGATGGTTCACAAACCAGAAAAAGAATCTAATATTTCACTTTGTTGGTTTTAAATATTTGTTTGCTTTGAGTTTATGTACTCTTAAAAGTTCCGAAAGTAACGGGTATAACCTACCGGTTATTAATAGTTAAAGTACCGTTAAAGATATTAAAAAATAACAAAAATTTATATACGGTTTCATATATCGCCGACTAATTATGGCTGTGAATCTGATCGTTGATGATAGTTTTAGAAGATTAAGAGAATAAGTGAATAAGTAAGTTTTTTGTTTTTTTTTTTTTAATATTAATTGAATATTCGACAAAAAAATTTACACTATTTGATCACTTAAGTATTGTTACATTTCGTTTAAATCACATAATTCAAAAACCAACTTGTTTACAATGAAATAATTGAAATGAAAAAATAAACTCCATGATAGTAATTATATACTTCAAAATCTGAATTACAACTGTTTTATAAACTATTAACTTTATATTTATATCATGACTTCATATTTAAATTTAAGGTTTATAAATATCTATCGTAACAGTATTTTAAAAGTGGAAAGAATTTACTATTGTACCGGGTGGTCCAATAAGCCGATCTCTCGGCTATATATCAGAAACTATTCATGATATAACTTTAGGAAAAAAAATTCCTTAGTAATAGTGGAAAAGAGAAATCGCTGGAAATAACTTTCAAGATTCTGGATTAACTGCTAGGGGGCGTAACCTGCGAAGAAAATTTTGAAAACCAGTTTTTTGGGAAATATGTCCAATTATACCAAGTGTTAAATAAGTAAACTAGAAAGGGGCATAAATTCTGCACAAAGTTATTCAAGTACTTTTTTAAATTTTTTCAAATAAAGGGTGGGGGAGAGTGGGAAAGTATTTGTGGATAAATACTTATAACTTTGGTTTGGTCCAACCGATTTTAATGAAATTAGTGTCATTAGAAAGAGTGTGGATAAATTAATTAATATCTACTATAAAATACTTGCATTTAGTCTTCATAGTCGTAGGTAGAGGGGACTTTCTATAGATAAAAAAAATAAAATTTGTGTTTCTTCAAAATTTTTAATGGAAACACCTATTTATTGTAAATTATAATGGAACTGGAATAAATTCGTAACAAAATGGCGCAAACCGCATGTTAATAGCTTTTGTTGAACTCGATATATGAATAAAAACTCATAAACATAAGTAAGTATAGTATTGACACACTCTGTATTATAAATTACATTAAAAAATAGGTCAGTAGGTATTTTCAAATTTTTTTATAGCAGAAGAATCTTAATGTTGATATCTATTTTGTAAAAAATAGTTTTTTCGAAACTAAGTAGGCTACGACAATGAATTTGACGGGGAGTTCATATTGTTTATTTATTGACAGCAGTCAAACCATTGTTAAGAAGTGCTATATTATAATTCGAAAAAAAGATTGCACTTTTTTCAATAGATATTAATATTGGTAATATTAGTAATTAATTATCAGTACAAATAATTCGTGATAAGTATATCAAATTGTATAATATGATTGGAGTTTATTTCGAATGTCACCAAAATGCCGCTATTGCCTCACGTATATATTTTGTAAGATATCGTGACAGGAGACATTATGGCAAAGAAGTATTTGAAAGAAAGGCAAAAAGATTAAGAGAAACTGGTAGTTTTTCTCGTCCTTGTGTTAAACGACGTAGTATAGTTATGACCAAAGATAATTCAATCAATGTTCTTGCTTTAATTTAACGGAATCCACATATAAGTAGTCCGAAATATCTACTTCTTTGCCACAATATCTCCTGCCAGGATATCTTACAGAATATATACGTGAGGCAGTAGCGCCATTTTGGTGATATTCGAAATAAACTCCAATCATATCATACAATTTGATATACTCATCACGAATTATTAGTACTGATAATTAATTACTAATATTACCAATATTAATATCTATTGAAAAGAATGCAATTTTCAATTCGAATTATAATACATATAACACTTCTTAACAATATTTTGACTGCTGTCAATAAATAAACAATATGAACTCCTTGTCAGATTCATGGTCGTAGCCTACTTAGTTTCGAAAAATCAATTTTTAATCATATGAAATAACAATGGTCAAAATAGGTATCAACATTAAGAGTTTTCTGCTATAAAAAATACTATACTATATTATGTTTATGCGTTTTTATTCATATCTCGAGTTCGATAAAAGCTATTAACATGCGGTTTGCGCCATTTTGTTACGAATTTAATCCAGTTCAATTATAATTTACAATAAGTAGGTGTTTCCATTAAAAATTTCGAAGAAAAACAAATTTTAATTTTTTCGTTCAAAAGTACCCTCTACCTACGACAATTAAAACTAAGTGCAATTATTTTATAGTAGATGTAGATTAATTCATCCATACTCTTTCTAATGATACTAATTTTGTTAAAATCGGTTGATCCAAACCAATGTTATAGGTATTTATCCACAAATACTTTCCCACTTTCCCCTACCCTTTATTTGAAAAAATTAAAAAAAAGTACTTGAACAACTTTGTGCAGAATTTATGCCCCTTTCTAGTTTACTTATTTAACACTTGGTATAATTGGACATATTTCCCAAAAAACTGGTTTTCAAAATTTTCTTCGCAGGTTACGCCCCCTAGCGGTTAATCCAGAATCTTAAAAGTTATTTCCAGCGATTTCTCTTGGCCACTTTTACTAAGGAATTTTTTCTCCTAAAGTTATAACATGACTAGTTTCTGATATATAGCCGAGAGATCAGCTTATTGGACCACCCGGTACAATTCAGTACATTGGACCATTTAAATCGACACCTTAAAGCGAATTTAAAACAGTCGTATATTCCTGGAATGGAGTTATATGTGAAACATAAGGGAACAAACTTATAGACAAAAAATTAAATTGTGACCATAAATTATTGTTTAAAGAAAAACGCAAGGTAAAAATACGAGTACTTTTTCATCTATTCGTTATTTAGTAACCCCCACCTATGTCTTAAAAGCTTCATATATCTGCGAAAAATTTTGCGGTGAAATCGATGATTATTCCATAACCAAACTGGGCTATTTATTAGTCCAGTTATTTGTTCTTCCATTACTTTTAAGATTTCTCAGTAAAATATATTTAGTTCATGGTTTGTGGTTGTTTCTTAGACTTTTGCATTTTTTTAGTGTCACCCTTTTTATTTTTATTTTCAAGTAAGCTACTCGTTCTAAATGGCCTTGAGAAAATTATTTCTAACACAGCATAAATAAATGTATCAGTACATTTATCACTATAACCTTCGAACTTCCGTTTTATGTTTCAATATGACGCGAAAAAAGAAGCTATAGAGATTCGAATATTGAATATTTTTTAATTACTAACTTTTATTAGTAAAAATTATTTTAATGTAGATAGGGCAATTATACTAATTAAAGCCTTAAAAATTGTATAAATGAAAACCAATGTTTATGGAACTGTAGTTTTAAATAATTAACTAAATTTATCTCGCTCACAATTATAACAAATACAAAGAAAAGTACCTAATAATAAAAATGTTTTAAATAAAATATTACGTCCTATGTTTTCTTTTTAAATTTTAATTATGATACAAACAACACATATTATAAAAGACTTTTTCTGTCAAACTAAGGTTTACACTCATCAACCTCATCATTATTTTTAATTTTATCGCATGAGAAGTCGGCTTTACAATTATTGAGGAGCAGACTTCAAAGTCGCACTTTGTTCATGTTTGCACATTATGACGTCGAGATGGCATAATTGGATTCTGCAAAACATCGTTCTATTAATTTACACACCTCTATAATGATATTCTAAGCGGAATATTTCACGTATAGTTTTGGCTTCAAAAAAAGCCTAGACAAAGAAAACGCATTTTGTCCATTAGCGAAAGACAAACGAATAGTGCTATTTGGGATAAAATGTGATTCGTTTGTCTTCCAACGCTTTTTTACTGTGCAACGAATTTATTTGGTCTTCAGGCATTGTAGGAATCAATAATATCTGAAATAATTAGTGCTTAATAAGTTGTTGTTGTTAACCCTAGAACACTAACCATTTGTAAAATTTACGAACGCTGATTTTTTAAGATTTGGCAACATTGCATGAATTGAAGAAGCGTAGATATTGGACATGGTACAAAAAATAACAGGTATGATATTGCGCAGGCCACTGTCAGCAGATCTCCTACTCTTACCGTCAGTGTAATAATATATCTGTTTATAACGAAAATTTTATCAATTTTTTAGGTTTGGCTTCTTTGGTAAGGTTCTTGTAAAGTTTATGTTGTTTAGTTTAGATGCAGTAGAAACCTTAGTTCGCAACTCAAAATAAGATTATTACGTTCACATGTGTTTTCGGTGCTGCTGTATGGGGGGGAGGCCTGGACCTTAAAGAAAGAGATGAGCGATCGACTTGAAACATTTGAGATATGGACCTACCGAAGAATATTAAAAATAAGTTGGGTAGATCGAATAACAAATGTTAAGGTCCTCAAAAAGATGACAGAGAAAAGGATGAATACGATTATGATAAGAAAGTTACAATATCTCGGCCACGTTATGAGATGGGATAAATATGTAGTGCAGGGAAAAATACAGGGAAAACGAAGTATTGAAAAAAGACGCATCTCCTGGCTCAACAATCTAAAAAAGTGGTATCATCATCATCAACTAGCCTCTAACGTCCACTGCTGAACATAGGCCTCTCGCATGCTCTTCCACTTAGTCCGATTTTGCGCCATCTGAATCCAATTTGTAGTCACTCTTTTTATGTCATCTGTCCATCTCGTTGGGGGTCGACCTCTATTTCTGTATGCTTGTATTCGGGGTCTCCATTCCAAAATTCTTTTTGTCCACCGGTCATCAACTGATCTTGCTACATGACCTGCCCAGTTCCACTTTAGTGTTGTTATCCTTTCAATAACGTCTGCTACTCCTGATCTTTTGCGTATAGTAGCATTGGGTATTCTATCACGTAGAGAAATCCCTAACATAATTCTCTCCATTGCTCTTTCCGCAACTTGTAGTTTACTCACTGTTGTTCTTGTGAGCGTTAGGGTTTCTGCGCCGTAGGTCATCACTGGCAAAATACATTGATTAAATACTTTTCTTTTCAGACACATTGGAATCTTAGACCTAAAAATATCCTTCATCCTTCCAAATGCAGCCAAGCGAGGTTTATTCTTCTTTTCAGCTCGATTGTTTGGTTGTCTCGACTTATTCTGATCTCATGGCCTAAGTATTTATAGGAGTCAACTGGCTCAATATCTTTGTCTTCTACTGAGATGTTTTTGTTGTGGACTAAATTTGTCATAAATTGTGTTTTTGAAAAATTTATTTTAAGACCAACTCTTTTTGTGGCAGTATGGAGTTCTTGGAGCATTATCTGTGCCTGATCAAAGCTGTCTGCAATAAGAACGATATCATCTGCAAATTTAAGGTTATTTAAAAATTTTCCATCTACATTGATGCCCTTTTCGTTCCAATCTATTGTTTTACAAGCGTATTCTAGCAAAGTTGTAAATAATTTAGGAGACATGTTGTCTCCTTGCCGAACGCCTCTTTCAATACGAAAAGTCCCAGTATCTTCATTAAGTCTTACACAGACTGTAGCATGTTGATAGATGTATCTGATGAGAGATATGTATCGGTGATCTATTCTACATTGTGTTAGAGCTTGGAGCATTTCACTTTGATTGACCGTCTACAATGATTGATTGATTACAATCCCAGTAGAAGACAGGCTGCTACAGGGATTAGTGACCCTGCCTTATGCTAGCTTCTGGTTCTCCCTCCTTCCCTGCCTGAGGGAACCAGGTCTTCATACCCTTTTCCTATCCCCCCTTTTAAAACTCCTACCTTCATCCTACCCTATACCAACTCGCACTGGCCAGCGCGGTAGAGTATGGCTAAAATCCAAGCATGTTTGACACGACAAAAACACGGCCCTCAGTCCCCGGCAGTGAGCTGATCCTTGGTCAAGGTAGCGATCAAGAAAGACAGCAAACAGAGGGTGCGAAGAATCCCCGGGTCAGATCAGGCTACCACGGACGACGACAAATGTATATCGCCACGTACAATGTAAGAACACTGTCATCTGAAGAAAAATTACTGGAATTAGAAGAAGAGTTAAAACACATAAAATGGGACGTTATAGGTCTCTGTGAAGTAAGATGCGAAGAAGAAAACTGTATAACTCTTAAATCAGGGCATCAACTTTTCTATATGGGAAACAAAGAAAAAATAGGAGAAGTTGGACTTCTTATACATAAGAGACACACTAAAAATATCCAACAACTTAAGGTATCAACCCAAGAATAATACTCTGCATACTGAAGCTTAATAAAAAAACCAGCCTTAAAATAATTCAAGCCTATGCACCTACATCTACACACTCGGACGAGGAAGTGGAAACCTTTTATGAAGACCTAGAAAATGCTGTAAAACTAGCGCCTACTACACACAACCTAGTAATGGGTGACTTTAAAGCTAAGTTGGGATGTAAACTAGACGGGACCGAAGTAGCAATAGGTCCCTATGGATTTGGACAAAGAAATGAAAGAGGCGAAATGTTTTTGGGTTTCTTGGTACGAAATGGCCTTTTTGCAATGAATAGCTTTTTCAAAAAAAGTCCCCAAAAAAGTGGACCTGGGCAAGTCCAGATGGAGTCACCAAAAATGAAATTGATTTTGTCTTAACCAACAACAAAGACATGATCCATGATGTAACAGTTCTTAATAGCTGTTCAGTGGGAAGTGATCATAGAATGGTAAGAGCGAAGATCGTGCTAAATCTCCAAAAACAAAGATACAAAATGATAACAAAAACACACCCAATACAATGGAATCCAATCGAAAACACCACGTCCTTCGAAGAGGAAATTCTGAGATGTCTAGAGACAACAAATATAGACGTTATGGATATCGAAACCTTAAATGATAACTTAATAAAAGCTATTAAGAACGCAGAGAAAAAGTGCAATACAAATTCTAGGAGAGATAAGGAGGAAAAGCTCAGTCAAGAAACAAAAAGACTTATGGAGGCACGAAGAGAACTTAAGAACAAAAACGATACGAATGCACGCGTACTACAACAACTTAATAAAGATATTAATAAAGCAGTGAGAAAGGACGTACGACAATATAACACAAAAAAGATTACAACGGTTGTCGAGAAAAATAAAAGTTTAAAGGTGCTGAAGAGATGTCAAGCTCTAGGTAAGAAGAACATTGTTAAGCTCACAGATCGAAATGGAAAAGTGGTAACAGATAAAGATAAGATAATTAAGGTAGTTGAAGAATTTTACACAGAATTATATAGAGAAAGGGGGAAGAAAGACGGCACCAAGTTGAGAAAAGTCCAGAATGTGGGTTCAGAGGATATCCCAGAAATAACAACCGAAGAAGTCTTAAAGTCATTAAATAGAATGAAAAACAATAAAGCAGCTGGTGATGATCAAATCGTTATTGAGGCAGTTAAAGCAGGAGGAAAGACAGTATTGAAAGCATTGACGCAATTATATAACTTATGCCTTTCAAACGAGGTTACACCATCTCAGTGGAATAAAGCTGTTATAGTAGTCATGCACAAAAAGGGAGATATAACAGAGCTAAAGAACTATAGACCTATTAGCTTGTTATCTCACGTTTATAAGTTGTTTATGAAGATAATAACTAATAGGTTGACATCAAAACTAGACTTCTATCAACCTTGCGAGCAAGCAGGATTTAGAGCTGGATACGGAACAAATGATCATTTGCAAACCATTAAGTCGTTGATTGAAAAAACCATTGAATATAATAGACCCCTGATACTTATCTTTGTCGACTTTGAAAAAGCATTTGATACGGTCAATCAAAAAAGTGGTATAATTGCAGTTAAATCGACTTGTTCAGAGCTGCAATCTCAAAAGTGAAAATAGTTGTGATGATTACCAACCTCCTTAGAGGAGACGGTACCTAAAGAAGAAGTATGTTTTAAGTTGATTTATAGGCTTTGTAGTGTAAATAACTTACGTTTTGCAGACGATACAGTAATAATTACGGATAACAACAATGATTTACAGAACCTAATGCAACGCCTTAATGAACGCTGTCATGAGTACGGACTGAAGATAAATTTAAAGAAAACTAAATGCATGATCATGACTAAATCTGCACATGCAAATATCCAATTGACTATTGAAGATACTGCAATTGAGAATGTTAATAACTATAAATACTTAGGAACATGGATAACATCAGATGTAGACCAAACCAAAGAAATTAAGACACGTATTGAAATAGCACGTACATCATTTATTAAACTTAAAAAGTTTCTTTGTTGTCGGGATATAAGGTTAGAACTACGCCTGAGAATGCTTCGATATTACGTGTTCTCTACTCTTCTTAGGGGTCTGGAAGCTTGGACACTAAAACAAGTTCATCTGAATAAGTTGGCCGCCTTTGAATTTTGGTGTTACAAAAGAATCCTACGAATATCATGGATTCAAAGATTGTCAAACATGAAAGTAACTAGAAGGATAGGAAATGAGGCGGAAATAATATTAACTATTAAAAGACGAATCCTTGAGTACTTGGGACATGTGATGAGAGGGCAAAAATACGCATTATTACAACTTATTATGCAGGGCAAAATCCGAGAAAAGCGAAATGTGGGAAGACGAAGAATATCCTGGCTTAAGAACTTAAGGGAATGGTTTGAATGCAGTAGTGCAGAACTTTTTAGAGTGGCAGTCAACAGAGTCCGCATAGCCATGATGATTTCCAACCTTCGATAGAAGATGGAACTTAAAGAAGAAGAAGTGTAAAAAAATATTATTAGGAATATTTTGAACTTTATGCGACTTTATAAATGATCATGGCTTTATATGGACAATAATTTGGTGTTTTAAAAGTTATAAATAAGATTTTTTTAATTATTATTGAGTAAGTACTTAATACCCAACCATACACATACCCCTCCTGCATTTTTTAGGGACTTTTGCAAGGAACAATTTATAAGCTAAACATAAAATGCGTTGTGGAGTAGCTAGTTGTTTGAGTCATAATCAGACAAGACATACCGATAAAGCTGGTAGGTTTCACGGTTTTCTCAAGGACTCGGTAGTGGAAAACTGTGGGTTATTGCTTGTTCTCATGAAGGCAATATTTAATCCTAAAACCTCAAGGATTTATTCCAAACATTTTAAGCCAGAAGACTTTGAAAGAAATATGAAAGCAATATGAACCAAAGAAAGGATCTAAGCTAGATGATGATGCTGTTCCTTTTTTCATCTGCCACAATCAAAAGGTTTAATTATAAATCAACTTAAAAGAAGGAAAGGATTTCCAAAAGAGAGTCGAAGAGGATTGTGGAATAGATAATTACACAAACTCTTATGATCTCAAATGTATTTTAGAATTAAAAAATTTAACCTAAAACTTAAAGAAGATATGAGAAATAAGAGAAAGTTAAAGAAAATTGTAACTTAAAACCTTGTGTTTTGTTTGATCAATTACTGATCATTTTGTGTGATAATTACTGATCAATTATGTTCATCTGTTTACGTGTAACTAGACGAAAGCTCGATCCCCTCCTTGAGAGTGGCGCCAAATAAGACAAGCCAATCAAAAGAGACCTCGTAAAATTTACGAAGGTTATCTTCCTAGAATTAAAAAGCAAAGAATACAAAAAAAAGTTTTAAATAAAATTTAAAATTTATTATTTAAGATTTATTTTGTTTACTGTATTATTTATTATTTTTTTAATTAAAAATAATAAAACACTTATATTCTAATAAATCCAAAATAAAAAAGAGGTTAGTCTTTGTAAATGGTTATATTTATTTAAAAAACCCTTAAAAGGGCTACATTAATAAAACAAACATTTTCGGACCACACAGTCCATCATCAGGTTTTAAAATCGAAAAATGCTAGGTCACAATGCCTGAGCCACCAAAATACTAGGGTAAAAAACCTTTAAATTACATTTAGTTATAAAAGATTGTACATTGTGTTGTAAAATAACTGTGATGTTCAGTATTAAATTAAATTTGGCTAGAGGTAACACATGGCTGAAGCGAGTTCCAGAGCCGGTGAGAGAGAACCTCTACACGCGGAGAACAGCTGGGAACTCTTCCCAGAGTTCTGTACCCTTTAAATGTAATTTAAAGGGTTTTTACCATAGTATTTTGGTGGCTCAGGCAGTGTGACCTAGTAAGTATAACCATTTTTTGCTTTTCAACCATAGTCAAAATTTCACAATCACGTTTGTTTTAACTAAATGGTTTATACTTATTTTTAGGCAATTTTCGATTTTAAAACCTGATGATGGACTGTGTGGTCCGAAAACGTTTGTTTTATTGATGTAGCCCTTTTTAGGGTTTTTTTTAAATAAATATACCCATTTACAAAGACTAACCTCTTTTTTGTGATACGTGGTATACAGCCAGCTACAGGAATTTTTTTCCTTGTGGACTTTCACAATTAGCAACTGGCTTTTTATGCACTTTGTGTGACAAATATTTTAACAAAGACTCCTTTTTTTTACACATAGCTTGAGCATAAAACAGGAAGAGGTGTGGTAGAAATAAGTTCCGCGTTGAATGACTTTCTAAAAAGGACTGATTTTAAACCAGATAATAAATATCCAAGATTTTTTTAAGACACATCCACGTGGTACATGCCTTGTGGTTTGTGAATATTGCTCCAGACCTAATGAAACATGTTAAGTCACTAAACAAATATTATGAAACCCGTTCT
This sequence comes from Diabrotica balteata, assembly GCA_918026665.1. Classification (NCBI taxonomy): domain Eukaryota; kingdom Metazoa; phylum Arthropoda; class Insecta; order Coleoptera; family Chrysomelidae; genus Diabrotica; species Diabrotica balteata. The sequence goes on along the minus strand of OU898280.1, from coordinate 33,487,059 downwards.
TAGGAAGGACAAGTTCGCAAGCTAGGCTCTGATTGGATTTTGTATAAAAAAACATGCATAAATTTCACTCTAAAAGTTATATGACAGTTTTATCAGTAAAGTCAAAAGAATAATCATAACTCGAGGCAAACAAACTGCTGGAGAAAAATCTCGTATAAAGCAGAGATTTTGCACAGAAATAATGACTCTTTTAAAAAGTTTCCAAGTTTACTTCAACCAACAAAAACGAAGAACTGTCGAAATTGCCAATGACAGATGATGTTAAGAAGAAAAAACTGGATAGTTTTTTACAATAGTAATAGTTAGTGTCTTAGGCAAAGAATAAGCATTAGGTCCAGAGTTAACTTGGTTAGATCCAATTTTAAAAGATCAGTATCGTTAAAATATAAATGCAAAAAACCAGACCTGCGAGCAATGTGAAGATGAAGAAGAATGTTTTTTTTTTACCTTCATCATCAGTTGGCGTTACAGCCCTTCGTGAGCCTTGGCCTGCTTTAAAACATTCTTCCATCCTTCCCTATCGAGTGTCTGTCTTCTCCAGCCCCTCACTCCAATCTCCGTCATATCTTCCTGTATATTGTCCAGATATCTGAGTTTAGGTCGCCCCCTTCTTCTTCTTCTGACCGGCCTGTTTAGCATAGTTATTTTAGTGGAATCACTCTCATCCATCCGCATAGCGTGGCCCACCCACCTTAGGCGGTTTATTTTGATGGTCTTCACAATATCTGCATCACCAAAAAGTCTATAGAGTTCAAAGTTATATCGCCTTCTCCACAGACCCTGTTCGTTTACTCCGCCATATATGGTCCTTAATACTTTTCTTTCAAAGACTGGTAGTAACTCTTCATATCGGGTCGTCATTGCCCATGTTTCCGATCCGTATGTGAGCACTGGGCGTATTATTGTTTTATAAAGTTTGCACTTTGTTGCTATTGACATCCTTCTCGCTCTTAGTTGAGGGCCCAGGCCGAAATAACAGCGGTTAGCCACGCATATTCTTTTTTTTTATCTCGTTGGATGTGTTATTTTTGTAGTCTACCAGTGATCCTAAGTAGCAGAATTCTTCTACCATTTCTATCGTTTCGTGTTGCATCTCTAAGTTATTTTGTTGAATTCTTGATATGGTCGGCATATATTTAGTTTTCTGGATGTTAATCAGAAGTCCTATGTTTTCTGCGGCATTTTTGATACGTGTGAAAGCCTCCACTGCTTTATTTTGGGTTCTTCCAATTATGACGATATCATTTTTTTTACCTTATTGCTTTCCAAACACGCACAAATGTATTTTCAGTTCGTATTTTTATTCTAATCATTTGGGCATAATCAAACTACAAATTGCATTTAGTCGACCAATAATTTTTTGTTAAAAGCGAGTTGTATAAAGCGAGTTAATTAATAATAAAAAAGTAAATTTTTTCATATTTTGTGTTTTTTAAACTTAGGTTACCCAGACTAAACACATTAAAATTTGATAATAGATATACAATTTATTGTACGTCAGGCATTTTTGGGTTAAAAGCATTAGGGCAAAACATCAGTGCTCCACGATACATTAAGCGATATATACATTTATAAAAAAGGTCAACTGTAATATCAACAAACAATAAAAAATGAAAACAAAAAGGTAAAGATCTCTTACCATATACTAAATATCTTAAATATTTATTCTTTAAAAATTAGCATAAAATAATATAAAATATATCTTTTATAATATATATATTTTAAAATTAGACGAGGAAATAAACGGAACAGCGGAAGAAATGTATGAGACTTTGAAAATCAAAATTCATGAAGCAGCATTAGAAGCTCTAGGTACGAAAGAAAAAGTAAAACGTAGAAATTATTGGTGGACAGAAGGTTTATTAGAACTGGTAGAAGAAAAGAAAAAACTGTATCTCAAATGGTTAGCTACAAAAGATGAGGAAGACAGAAAGAACTATAACAGATACAAATATATAGTAAAAAAGGAAATTAAAAAAACAAAAAACATAACCTGGGACAACAAGTGTGCAGAAATAAGCTCAATGGTAGGAGGATCTAGGTCCAGACAAGCTTGGAAAACGAAATCGTAGGCTTCCACGGCCAGTCCAGTAAATCCTCCCCGCCTCTCGACGCGTTAGTGTTCTGAGCTGTTGGACGTGGATCCCTATCCTGGCATTTGGTTTTCACCTCTGGCTGCGTTAAGTAGTTGAGTTACTGTGACCATATGCCCATCTTGGTAGTTAGTATTCGCCTCTGGTTGCGTTGAGTAACTGAGTTACCGTTGCTAACTACCCATCTTCCTGTCTTTTGATTTCTTTTTCTTTGTTCTCCTGAAGAAGCTACATATAATTGTAGCGAAACGTCGAGATGAACCCACTTTTGGGTCACTCACAAATGACACGGTCCAAACCCGGAAGACGAATAAACTATAAAGCTTGGAAAACTATCAACAGTCTTAGAAAACACAAACGAAACAAAAAAAAAATAAACCCCATAGATATAGAAAGATGGAAAAATTATTATGAAAATATAATAAATGAACAACGTACACAGTTTCTAGATACACAGATAGATAGAGTTGAAACGGGGTTAAATGAAGTGGCGATGATTACCGTAGAAGAAATAAAAAACGCATTACAAAAAATGAAAAATAATAAAGCTCCTGGACCGGGTGATTTACCTATCGAGTTATTCAAACATGCCACTGCAATAACATTAGAATTGCTTTGTAAAATGTTTAACAAGTGCCTACAAGGAGAAAGTATCCCAAGAGATAGGATAGTCTCGTACATAAACTCCATCTACAAAAAGGGAAACAGGAATGACTGCAGTAATAACCGAGGTATCAGCATTACGTCATCCACTGGCAAACTGTATGAAAGAGTTCTGAAAGCCAGAATAGAAAAAGAAGCCACAGAGATCGAAGAACAAAGTGGATTCCGACCAGAGAGATCTTGTGTCGACAATGTATTTACTCTCAAACATCTAACGGAAAAGAGATTAGCAAGAGGACTAGAACTTCATGCCATTTTTATAGATCTCCGTAAAGCATTTGACTCCGTACCACTGCAGAGACTATGGACAACATTGGAAAACGCAGGTATAAATGCAGTATATATAAATGCCGTGAAAAAGCTATATCAAGATAAACAAGCTTATATTAAGGTTGGAAACCAAATTTCCAAGGTTTTCACCCAAACAAAGGGTGTCAAACAGGGCTCTTGTCTCTCCCCAACCCTATTTAAAATATATCTTGGTAATGCTTTAAAATATTGGATGAGAAAATGCAGCCCAATGGGCATATGGGTAAATGACACTCCTATATACACAATCCTCTTTGCAGACGACCAGGTAGTTCTTGCCGAGGACGTACAAGATATGACGTACATGATAAACAAACTAATAGACGAATTCAAAAAATGGGGATTAGAGGTTAATACCTAAAAGACACAATACCTGAATATAGGAGGCATCGGTCAAGACATGGAAACAGAAAGCGGATTAATTAAAAACGTTGATCAGTACGAATATCTCGGAGTTACACTAAGCGAAGACGGGAGAGACGACAAAGATATAACAAGAAAAATAGGAAAAGGAAAAAACATGATAAAAACACTACATCCGATCCTGTGGAATAAAACTTTAACTAAGAAAACAAAGAAAAATATATATCAGGCTATGATTCAGCCAGTGCTGACGTATGGGTCAGAGGTGTGGGTCTTTAACAAGAATATGTCACAAAAACTCCTCTCAACGGAAATGATGTACTGGAGAAGATGTTCCGGATTAACTTTGTTTGACCACATAAGAAATGAAAACATAAGAGAGAGAATGAAAGTAAAGAACACAATAATGGATACGATAGCCGAAAAACAATTAAAATGGTATGAACACCTGAGACGGATGAACGAAGAAAGGATACCACGAAAGGTTTGGAACTGGAGACCTACACAAAGAAATAAAAGGGGAAGGCCAAGAAAGAAATGGATATCCAATATTCATATAGAAATGGAAAATAGAGGTCTCCAAGAAGGAGACTGGGCCGATAAGAAATTATGGCGATTGGGATGCGAGAAGCGACAAAATTAAAGTTGCAAACACTCGCTATATATATATATATATATATATATATATATATATATATATATATATATATATATATATATATATAGTAATATATATAATATATATATATATATATATATATATATATATATATATATATATATAATAGTATATATATAGTAAACTCTTAAATATTGGGGAAATTTTCAGATTTCCCCAATATTTAAGAGTTTACTATTTAACTTATCTGCAAAGATTAAATTTCTTTTCTATATATATATATATATATATATATATATATATATATATATATATATATATATATATATTTAAATGGCAGAAGACGGCACCAGAAACTCTAAGATCGGCCAAAGATCATAGAGAAGGATTCCCCACAGCAGAAATTTCGGGAATCCCTATTAGTATATGACCGAACATAAATTTTGACAGAAGACCAAGGTTTGCCGTGGTCACTGCGAAAAATCAGTCTTGAAAAATCACAGAAGGGAAGCAGCCACTTCAATTCGAATTAGCACAGGTGTTTAATAGAACTACTACTTGGGATGTTCTGGAAGCTTATAAAAATTCAAAAACAACCGAATAATTTTAATCGTAAAAAACAAGTTTAGTTGTAAAGAACAAGAAATCCCGGTACGCATACGACGCAATGACTTAGAGCAGATATTTGAGGAATATCATCAATAGTTCAGGAGTTATAATCCAAGGTTACGTCTTCTCCCATATAGCTTTTATAATGTCTCCACAGTTACAGATGAAACGTCAAGAATAATCAATTCCGAAACACGACCTATAAACGCAATGAAAATGTGTATTTACAAAACACCTGCAGCGAAAGTAACCGGTCGAGTCATTGAAATGTTCATTAATAAATAATTTGACAGAAACACGCACATTACAGCCCTCCCTCACTAGTCCGACACTTTGAAATCCGACGTACTTGGTAATCCGACGCGCCGCTACGGGAGACAAGTTCCGTGTTCAGTGTTCAGTTGACTTTCGTAGCGGACGTGCACGTGCATTTCATTTTCCCTGCGCAGTTAGGTCAAGTGTTCGCGTACAAATGGCAAAATGGCAAGCACGAGTGGTGTTAAACGGAAACACAAAACATTAACAATATCCGAGAAGTGGGAAATTATTAAACGTATAGATAGCGGTGAAACGCCGACTGCAGTAGCGAAATTTTATGAAATTGGACGGCCTACGATTTATGATATTATGAAGAATAAAGGAAAAATTGAAGGGTTCATGAAGTCTGTTGAAGACAACCCTTTAAACAGAAAACCCTCAGAACAAGCGAGTTTTCTGAGGTGGAAGAAGCACTGTTTATTTGGTTTAAACAACAACGCACACGGAATATCCCTATATCCGGAGACATACTTAAACAAAAGGCTCAATGTTTCTACACAGAAATAACGAGGAAAAATGACTTTTGTGCTAGTCATGGATGGTTTGAGAACTTTAAAAAACGCCATGGCATTCGATTTATGAAGATGTGTGGTGAAAAGGTGTCTGCTGACAGGTCTGAGATTGATGCCTTCATTGAAATGTTAGACAACAAAATTACTGAGCTTGGTTTAGTTCCTGAGCAACTTTACAACGCAGATGAAACCGGGTTGAATTGGCGACAGCTCCCGGCAGAAACATTTGTAAGTGGCGAGGAAAAAAAAGTTTCAGGAAGGAAATTGCAAAAAGAACGACTCACGCTTATGGTGTGTGCGAATGCATCAGGCACTCATGCATTAAAACTGCTTGTTGTAGGAAAATCAAAAAACCCTCGAGCATTCAAAAATGTAAAGGTTGAATCTCTGCCAGTAACTTACAAGTCACAAAGTCGCGCATGGGTGACAAAAGAAATTTTTCGTGACTGGTACACCAACAGCTTCGTTCCACAAGTTAAGGCTGAACTAAAGAAGAACAAGTTACCTATGAAAGCCCTACTTTTACTGGATAATGCACCAGGACATCCTGATGCTGATGAATTGAAAATCAAAACTGCTGATGGCTACATTGAAGTTATGTACCTACCGAAAAATACGACAGCTTTAATTCAGCCCATGGATCAAAACGTGATAAAAACCCTCAAAGCTCACTATAAGAAACGCATTCTTATGGATGTTGTCAGTCAACCTGATGCTGATATTCCAGCGATTCTGAAAGCTTTTAACATTAAAGACGCCATTTTGAATGCTGCGTATGCTTGGCAGCAAGTAAAAAGCATAACACTAATAAAATCGTGAAGAAATGTATGTCCTAACAACCCATGTCTTACAACGTATAATCCTACATCCAACAGCGATTCAGAACCCGTTTTAGAGGCTACATTGGAACTTTGTAATGAAGTGCAACTTGCCCCCGCATCGGTTGAAGAGCTTAGAACATGGATCATAGAAGATAACCTTGATGCTGACATGACAGACGCAGATATAATTCAAGAAGTGACAGCAGTTGATGACAACGTGATGGAGGACGCAGCGCCAGAAAAAACCTTCACCGTCAGCTGTGATGAAGCTGTATCGGCAGCTAACACTTTGTTACGTTGGTGCCAAGAGAGAGATGTGGACATGAACAAGATTTTAGTGTTAAAAGGTTTGCAAGAGGCAGCAATGGTGGACTGTTTTCAAAAAAAGAAACAGAAGGCAATCACGGACTTTTTCAACAAGTAAATACATATTGTGCTCTTTTTTGTATGTAGTTTTAAGTCTATGTACATAAATTAAAATGTTGTTCACTTTATTCTGTGTTTTTAATATGTCCCTTGAATTTAACGATGAATAATACGTTGTTTAAAATGACGGCTATATCTTTGTGGCAATCATATTTATTACAGAATAGCCATTTTCCATAATCCGACATTTTTGGTAATCCGACATTACGTCGGTCCCGAACCTGTCGGACTATCGAGGGCGAGCTGTATTTAAAGCGAAAAATCAAGTTTTCGATTTTACAGAATATATCAACCACTCCTCGTATTTTTAGATTATGAACCTAAATTATTATTATTCTACTTCATCTCTATCAGTTGTGTTTTGTTTGCGATTGTTTATATTGGTTTACATTCACGAAGAGTTGGGTATCGATTAGACATGTTTAAAATATACAAATTTTTGATTTACAAAAGCATTTATTCAGGTACCAGAAATTTTTATCTTATCATAATTATCTCTATCACATAATTTTCATTAATTCAATACATTGCATACCGAAGAATGCAGATAAAGAAAGATAAAATGAAATCAAATATAAGTTTTATATATAAACTGTGTGTATATTTATGTAGTTCTATTGTTAGTGGTTAGACGCTTATCATGTAAGTATTACAATGATTTTACTCTACTGTAGATAATAGCGCAATAATATTACAAATTTAATTATGTCAGCGTATGTTATTAAATCGTGTTATATAATTGGCAAATTTATTAATTATTACAGTTAAAATACTAAAAAAAACCGAAAATATTCAAGTCTTGATAAAGTTATTCTTAAAACTAAATAACATTGTTCCGAACTTATTTATTTGTCCTTCTATATTTTTACTTTTATTTGGTTTTTATTTTATTTGGTATAATTCTTGTGCGGGACAAACAATTTCTGTATGTTTTCGTACCTGTTTTTGACATTTCTCATGGTAGGCATCAGTACAGTATCTTAAATTTTATTGTAATAAATCTTAAACGTTGAATGTCACCAGTATGGTTAGCTTTTTTAACAAATTGCTCTTGTACAGAGATTTTCGATGTTAGGACTTTATAAGCTTTAATCACGCTGGTTAAATTGATCTTTCTAGTTCTCTGATAGTTTCTGTTGATCTTTAAAAATACGGTCTTCAAAGGGATCCACTTTTATATATTTCGAATGACTGAATCTACATTATTCCTATTTTTTGTTTGATTTGTTGATTCCTAGTCCCTGGTAGAGACGTCTATGCTAGGAAAAGACAAGTTGAATCGGAGCTCGTTATCCGAAGTTCACATCTTCTTCTTCTTCGTCTAGCCATTCACGTCAACATCTGAACATAAGCCTCTTCAAGTCTTCCTTTCCATTGGTTTTTATTGTACGCTACTTGTAGCCAATTTTTCCCGGCAGTCCTTTTCAGATCATCTGTCCATCTCATAGGAGGTCTGCCTCTGGGTCTTTTGTGTTGGTATGGTCTCCAGGTTAAAATTGATCTGTGCCATTTGTTTAGATCGCTCCAAGCTACATGTCCAGCGTATTCCCATTTCAGCTTTAATGCTTTTTGCACCACATCGGTGACTTTGGTTTTCTGTCTTATCCATGTGTTTGTTTTCTTGTCCTTAAGTGATATACCTAGCAGTGCTCTTTCCATCGCGTGTTGAGTGACTCTAAGTATATTCATATTCTTTTTTGTGATTATCCATGTTTGTGCCGCATAAGTTAATATCGGAATAATGCATGCATCAAAAACTTTAGATCTAAGATGTAATTGAATTTGTTGATTTATGAGTATATAGTTCAGTTTACCGAATGCTGCCCAAGCTAACTTTCTTCTTCTTTTTATTTCTTCAGTCTGAATTTCTCTATTTAGGATTATTTTTTGTCCCAAGTATATATATTCTTCAACTTTTTCTATAACTTTATCGTTTATTATTGTCACGGTGTCTTCGGAGTGCATGACTTTTGTTTTGTTTAAATTCATTTTCAGTCCTATTTTAGAAGATTCGGTATGAAGTTCTACAAGCATGGTTTGCATTTCTTGTAGGTCAGTAGCTATCAGGATTATGTCATCTGCAAATCGTAGATTACTGAGGTAGCGGCCATTGATGTTTATTCCCTTATATTTCCAATTTAGGTTTTTAAAAACGTCCTCCAAAACTAAGGTGAACAGTTTGGGTGATAAAGTATCTCCCTGTTTGACTCCCCTGTTTAATGGTACAGGGTTCGTGTGTTCATTTTCATTTAGGTAGTAGGTAGCTGTAGCTTGGTTCATAGTTTCTTTTATTAAGTTAATATATCTGCTGTCTATTCTACAATTTTGCATTGCGTTTATTACGGCCGTGTGTTCTATGGTATCGAAAGCTTTTTCGTAGTCTACAAATGCAAGGAAAACTGGAAACTTGTATTCGTTACATTTTTCTATTAATATTTTTGTGGTTAACAGGTGATCGGAAGTTGAATAGCCTTTTCTAAAACCTGCCTGTTCATATGGTTGGTATTCGTCTAATTTCCTTGTTAGTCGAGTAGTTATGATTTTGGTGAGTATTTTAAACAGGTGTGACAGTAGACCTTTCTTGTGCAATAAGATTACTTTAGAGTTGTTCCAGCTCTTAGGGACTTTGCCCTGATGTAAACAACTGTCCACAAGCTTAGTTACAATTGCAATTAGTTCCTTACCTCCTTCTAATATCATATCTGTAGTAATACTATCTTCTCCTGCAGCTTTATTTCTCTTCATGTTTTCCAATGCTGTAGTTACCTCTGAAATTGTTACTTTTGGCATTATTTCTGATCCAACATTTTTTATTAATTTCCGTAATGGTCTCATCTCATCATCTTGTTGATGTGATCTGTAAAGTTCTTCTATTCGTGTCAGTATGTTTTCTCTACTTGTGATTTCATTTTCGTCTTTTCCTATTAATGATATCATCTGACGTCGTCCTAGTGTCGGTCTGAGACATTTCATACTCTTATTTTTTTCAATAGTTGTTGTTATTAATTTTTCGTTTTCTTTTCTTTTTTGTTGTCTGATGCCTTTTCTAATCTGCCTATTAAGTTCTCTATATTCGTCGGTTCCCCTTTTGTTAGATTTATTTAAGATCTTCCTTCTTTCTATTTGTTGTAATATTTCTTTGTCTAATTCATTGCATGTTGTTTTCGGTTTTTTCAGTTGCAGAAGGCTTTTATTCACTGTTTCGGTAATAAGGTTATTCAAATCATCAATATCATTGGAGTTTATCTGCTGCATGCTAACTTGATTTAATGCATGCACTATCGTGTTTTTAAATTCACTATTTTTGATTTCTTCAGATGTCCATTTGTATCTTTTTTCATGTATTCTTTTTCTTTCTAGTTTTTTGTTAATTACTAGTTTTGTTCTTATTAGTCTATGATCGCTTCCTAGGTCAAACTGATTTAATACTGATACGTCTTCTACTAGGTTTCTATTCTTCGTTAAGATATAATCTATTTCATTCTTTGTCTTTTTATCGGGACTCATCCATGTCCATTTTCTGCTTGGTTTTTTATTGAAAAAGGAGTTCATTGAGTACATGTTATGTTCATTCATGAAATTGAGAAGTATTTCTCCTCTATCGTTTCTTTTCCCGTAGCCATAGTTACCAATTAAATGTTCATAATCTTCCTCTTTTTTGCCCAATTTAGCATTAAAATCTCCTAATAGTATTTCGTAATTTGCTTTATTTGTTTCTATAGCTGTTCTTATTTCATCATAAAATATTTCTACTTCTTCATCGTCGTGGCTTTTGGTCGGAGCGTACACTTGGATCACTCTCAGAGTGGTTCTTTTATTAATCCTGATGATGAGATATGCTACTCTGTCTGATATGGGCTTGAATTCTTCGATACACTGTGTGAGGCTTTGTTTTACCAAAAATCCCACTCCAGTGTATTCGCCACCTTTATGCATAAAATGTGTGCCATTTTTTAGTATTATATACTCATCACTTTTTCTTCTGGTCTCGCATATACCAAGGATATCCCATTTTATATCCTTTAGTTCACTTTCTATTTCTGGAAATCTATTGTCGTCCGTCAGTGTTCGAATATTGTAGGAGCATAGCAAAATTGTCATCTTGTGGCAGCCGGGTCTTACCCAGGGATTCTTAGCACCCCCCTTCCGTTAGTTGTTTGATCGCTGCCGTGATCAAGACTCTGGGAAGTGCTGGGCACTGGGGGCCTTTTCTTTTTTGTCCTGTACATTGACTTGAAGGTTTGGACCGTTATCTCCTCACGCTGGTCCAGTGCGGGTTGAGGAGGGAAGGGAGGGATTTGGGTAGGTCTGGGTTGGTGGGTAGGATTTAGGGATTAGGATCCGCTTCTCTCCCGGAAGAGGATTGCGAGAAAAAGCCGAGCTCGCGTGGGCAGGGGCGCATCCCTGAAGCAGACCTGTCTTTACCGGGATCGTAAAGAGTGTCTACCCGATACCCCGAAGTTCACATAGTTAGACATATATAACACAGTAGCGACTAAGTAACTCCCTAGCACGGCCAACTAGATTTTACGGTTCAGCCTTTCGCCACCGTTGTTCCACCAGTGTCGTAAAGGGATCTTTTTCATTTACTTGCTGATCAATCAAAGCTCCACATCCGTAAATACTTTATCATTACAAGCGACATATCGATACCGTACATACTGATCAGGTTTTTAACGTGCTACTTTTAGTTTTTCCTGATTTCTTCAGCGGCTCCAAAGAATAGTTATCGTAGGTGGCCATGGATCGATCCCCAGCACCGGAAAACATCTATATATTTTTAAATAGCTATAGTGCTCAGGTCGACTCATCATCATCATCATTTGGCTCTAAAACTCTATGTGAGTCTTGGCCGGGTTTACTATTCTCAGCAGCTATTTCCCATTGCTGTATTCCCATTTTTTCTTGGACGACCAACTGACCTTCTGCCATCGAGCCTTTCCCAGAATGTGGCGTTCAGGAGTCTTTCGTCACTCGATCTTAGCACGTGGCCCGCCCATCTTATATGGTTTGCTTTAATGTAGCGTACTATGTTTTCATCTCCATATACTGTCTGGAGTTCATCATTGTGTCTTCTCCTCCATTTTCCTTTTATCTTTTCTCTGCAAGGCCCATAGATAGTCCGCAGTATCTGTCTTTCCAGTACCAGTAATTTTGTCGTTTCCCGCTGGTTCAGAGTCCATGTCTCGCCTCCATACGTTATTGTGGGCCGAATTATTGTCTTATTTTTGCTGGTATTGAGAGTATTTTTAATTTAAGTACGGTCATTAATGAGTAATATGCCCCGTTTCCTGCAATTATCTTAGCTGCCATGTCCTTTTCATATTTATTTTCAGATGTAATAATCGCTCCCAGGTACTTGAATTCTTTGAGGGCTTCAAAGTTGTATACACTGATGGTTACGTTTTGTTTAACCCTTGGCCTTGGGTTCTTTGTAACCACCATGTACTTGGTCTTGTCCTCATTGACCTTCAGACCAACTTCCTTGGCTCCTTTTTTGAATAGGATGAAAACTTCTTTTGCATATGTGGTGGATTGTGCAAATGTATCCACGTTATCCGCAAACGCCAATAGTATTTTTGATCCTTGGGCGGCAAATTCGTTTGTCAGTTGTGGTTGAGCTTTTTTTACCGCATGTTTCAGTGCAAAATTAAATAGCAGGAGGGCGAGGCGATCTTCTTGTCTAAGCCCGGTGTCAATGAGGAATTCCTCCGACGTGGTACTGCCAATTATAATCTGTGCGGAAGTGTTCTCTATGCTCATCTGTGCTAATCGTACCAGCTTTCCAGGTACTCACATTTCTACCATGGTCTCGCAAAATACTTCTCTGCTAACAGAATCGTAAGCTGGTTTAAAGTCTACGAAGATTTGGTGTACATCGCGGTTGAATTCCAAGTTTTTTTCCAACAGCTGGCGTAGGACGAATATCTGGTCTATGGTCGACCTTCCTGGTCTGAATCCGCTTTGGTAGTGGCCTATTATTTCATCTGTGAATGAAGTTAGTCTTCTAGACAGTATTATTGATATAATTTTGCACGTTGTATTGATTAACGATATTCTTCTATAGTTCCGACATATTTATTTGTCTCCCTTCTTATGGATAGGAAATATATGGCTTTCATGCCAGTGTTTTGGTATTTCTTCTCTTTCCCAGGCTTCTTTTATAAGATGATATATCTCAAGGTGGAGCTTTTCTCCCCCTTTTTTTTAGTAGTTCCGCCTGTATGCCGTCTGTACCTGGGGCTTTATGTTTTTTTAGGACGAAATTGCGGACTTTACTTCAGCTAGTGTGGGCCCTGGTATTCTAGGTTCGGCTAACTGGTACTGTCTTTGTTGCTCGTCGTTTTGGGTGTTTCTGTATTTAAGAGTTGCTCAAAATACTTTCTCCATCGGCGGCTTATCTTCTCGTCGTCTGTGAGCAATTGTCCTGACTCGTCTTTTATAAATCTTGGACTGTTGGTCGTATTGCCCTTCATTGTTTGTAGGTCCTTATAAAACTGTCTACACTGACCGGTTCTATGTTCCTTCTAAAGTCTCTTTATTCGCGCTTCTAGGTTCTGTTTCTTTTTTCTTCTCAAAAGTCTTCTTGTTTGAGTCCTTATTCTGTTGTAGTCTTCCCTGTTCTCATCTTTAAGGCGTCTTAGTAACTCTAGCCTCTTGATTGCTTTCTGATGCAAACTTTGTTCGCACTCCTGGTCAAACCACTGTTCGACTCAGCCTAAATAAAATGAGTACTTTGGGTAAAGCCAGGAGCAATATAAGGCGGTTAAAGCATAGCACTGATCCTGTTACCTTCGTTGTATACAGTAGGTCCAAGACTACTCTGCTATAATCCCAAAGCCGACCACATGCTCAGCTGAAACAAAGTTTTTTATAGAGATTTCCGACTATTAAGTTGTTTACGAGAACGTTGGCACTATTAAATTCCGATCATAGAAACATCTGACCAATTAATTTTTAAGTTGCAGAGTTAATCTAACACAACATATTTTCGTTAGTCAGGCGCGGGACCAGCTTAGCATAAAACGTAGTGCATTTTTAAAGGTTGACCAACTTTTTTTCTCCAGTGATATATCAGATATAAAACATGGATAATGTTTCTCCATGTATGTACTTTGTTTTTTAATAATTTACTCTTGTAAAAAGAAATAGTAACAATGGTTTGTTTATAAACAATTTATAAACAAAAATATGTAAGAATAAAACAAAAATTTCGTTCCAAATAATCGATTATGCCTAATCGGCATTAGGCTAAATTTTTAACATTTCTATAAAGTATAGCTAATTTACTTTTAAAATAACTTGAAAAGCCGCACTAAATTAATTTTGAAATAAACCTTTTGAAAATTAAATATTAATCTGTCAATATTTATGCAATGTTTAAAAAGTGATATAAACGTCTAGTTGTTATTTATCTGAAGCAACATCCGCTAAGTTCAACAATATTGACTCAATATTAAAAACAGTCGTAAACGCTGATCATTACAAACTAGAATTGTGACTGTGAACTCTACATGCGTGGATTTGAATGTTGCATACATAGATCATACTAAAGTGACATACAAAATGGCAAGTGAACAAGGATTTGAAACAAAAAAGAAAGCTTTGTTTTCAAACTTCCACAAAATTATTTTAACTGTTATCACTACAGTTGTTTCGGCTGATTGCCTTTCTCAAGTGATCTATTTTTGGCATGCGTTTACAATTTATAGTATCTAATGAAAGAGGTTGAGGAGGGGAGAACTGTTTGTCTCAAGTTGGTCATTCAGAATTATATCTGTGTTTTTTAATTTGTTGATTTCCTTTATTTATGGACTTTATTTTGAATGTGAAGAATTTTAAATTTGTCATTAAAAGAATGATTATGATCTAGAAGGTGAAGTGCGTATGTCGAATTTGTTTTTCTATTATTGAAAGCCCCTTTATGTTCTGCTATTCGTTTATTAAAGTTTCTACCAGTTTGACCGATGTAAGTTTTTGGGCAGTCGCCACATTGAAGTTTGTACACACCACTATTTAAGTGCTTTTTATTTTGGCTCTTGTAATTTTTAATATATTTGCCTAGCTTGTTACTTGTACGGAAAGCTGGTGTTATTGATACATAACAACCGAACAAATAACAACTTAGGCAAATATATTAAAAATAACAAGAGCCAAAATAAAAAACACTTAAATAGTGGTGTGTACAAACTTCAATGTGGCGACTGCCCAAAAACTTACATCGGTCAAACTGGTAGAATCTTTAATAAACGAATAGCAGAACATAAAAGGGCTTTCAATAATAGAAAAACAGATTCGACATACGCACTTCACCTTCTAAATCATAATCATTCTTTTAATGACAAATTTAAAATTCTTCACATTCAAAATAAAGGCCTTAAGCTATTTTTGTTAGAAGCTATGAAAATCAACAAATTAAAAAACACGAATATAATTCTGAATGACCAACTTGAGACAAACAGTTTTACCCTCCTCAACCTATTTCATTAGAGACTATAAATTGTAAACGCATGCCAAAAATAGATCACTTGAGAAAGGCAATCAGCCGAAACAGCTGTAGTGATAATAGTTAAAATAAATTTTGTGGAAGTTTGAAAACAAAGTTTTCAGTATTTTATTGTTACATAAAATGAATTTCCATCAAGTAACGGTCGAATCCATCAATTATTTAAAAAAGAAAGCTTATGCTCCAGGATGGTTTCAAAAAAAAATTTGAACTGCTCATAGACATGCCAAAACCTGGTTTCACTAGTAATATTGATGGAAACACAGCTCGACGTTTGTGTCAGAATACGAATATATTAGATAGTATAACTGGAATCGATGGAGAACTGATCCATCGTTTTTATAATATTTTTCCAATTTAGAGTGGTTAAGAAACTGATATAGAAGAATTTTGAAAGTATACTGCATAAATAGCCAGGGACTTTGTTCAACTATATCCCTGGTACACTATATCTACTGAAGTTTACCGATTACTGATCTACGAACACGATACAATTGCAACAGCATTATTAAAAATCAGCTCACTATCAGAAAAAGCTAATTACAAGAATCTAAAGCTCTTGTATTGCTTCAAATACTGATGATGATTCAGAAAAAACTTTTGTGGAGTCACATATTCCTACGAAGATGAAGACTGAGACGGTATATTAATGATTTTGAAACTGAACGTGACAGCTTACACAACGTGACAGCGGACTTGAAAATTATAAAGATTAGAAGAAATTATTTTATATAATTGTAATATTTCTAATGTTTTACATAAATGAATTTATTTATTTGTTATGCCAGTCAATCGTGGAAAAGAATGACTACAGATCATAATGAATGGAGGGGTTTGTTGAGGGAAGCCACAGCTCAAGTTAGCTGTAAAGCCATAGGGTGGATGGAAATTTATTCATGTTTATAAATTATATTTATTGATGATTCTCATAAAGATTGCTGATATCGGACTATTACACTTGTTAAAAAAAAATAAATATTTGTTATTACACACGGTAATATTACAAATGAAACATTTTGGATCCAGCATTTTAAGATTTTCACTTTTGTTTGATATCAAATTCGTATTGATAAAAGTCAAAAACGTTATTGTTCACTGCTATAGAAAATTGTTCTAAATTCTCATAAATTTCGTTCTCCATTTAAGATCTGCCGTGTAGAGTATCCAACTTTTAATATCATATTTCATATTCAGCGAGGTCGAAAATCTTCCAGAAGCGATTTATGTCCAATTAATTAAAATTTTATTAAATTTGGTCCACCATATTGGATTTGTTATTTTGAATTTTTCATCTCTCTCTTCAATCCTGACCCCCCATGGGGAGTGTAGTGGTCGACGTGATGTCGTATATTGTCCGTCTCCAGAGATCTCTGTCTCTGGTCATTTCTTTTAATTCATGCATAGGTCTTTGGCATATTCCTGTAATTTGGTCTATCCATCTTGTTGGGGATCTTCCTCGTGATCTTCGGCCTTCTACCTTTCCTTGTATTACGAGTCTTTCCATGTTTTCTGTGTTTGCTCTCATAACATGCCCAAAATATTTTAATTGTTGGAGATGGACTTTACTAGAGAGTCGTTGGCTAACTTTTAGCTCTCTTAAAAGTGAATTATTTGTTTTACGGTCGGTCCAAGGAATTCGTAACATTCCTCTCCAACAGAACATATCAGTGGCGTCTATCTTTTTTCTCTTCGATTGTCTCAGAGTCCAAGATTCACATCCGTAGGTCAGTATTGGGAATATTAAGCAGTTGATCAACCTCATATTTATCGCTCTTGAAATTTGACAGTCCTTCCATATTTTTATCATTTTTGCTGTGGCAACTATTGTTAGATCACATCTACGTTTAATCTCTTCTT
Organism: Diabrotica balteata; assembly: GCA_918026665.1. Lineage (NCBI taxonomy): Eukaryota > Metazoa > Arthropoda > Insecta > Coleoptera > Chrysomelidae > Diabrotica > Diabrotica balteata. The sequence continues at coordinate 33,469,963 of OU898280.1, read as the reverse complement.
GTAATAACCCTGTGTTTGTGATTAATGATCCCAGATATAAGTATGAGCTCACAACCTCGAAAAGGTTAATTGTGGTTATGTGTGGATGATTGTTGTGTGGTCTATCCACTATCATGATCTTTGTCTTTGATATGTTTAATTGAAGACCAAATATTTGACTTTCGTTTTCGATCAGACGTATAAGTTCCACCAGCTCTGCTTGACTATTTGCAAGAAGGGCTGTGTCATCTGCGAAACGTAGCTTGTTTAGTTTATGACCATTTATTAAGATGCCCTTTTCCCATCCTTCAAGTGCTCTTCGCATAATATACTCCCCATATATGTTGAATAATTGTGGAGATAGTATACATCCTTGTCTGACACCCCGTTCTGGATGAAACTCGTTCGAAAGTGTGTCAAGTACTTTAACTGATCCAGTAGTGTGTTCATATAGTTCAGTTATAACCGTAATTAGATGTTGTGGTACGCCTGCTTCTTTTAGTATTCGCCATAAGTGTCTCCACTTGACCCTGTCGAACGCTTTACGGTAATCTATAAAACAGATGTATAGTGTGATGTTGAATTCCCTAGATTTCTCGATTATCTGTCTTATATTCAGCAGGTGTTCTCAAGTGCCTCTACCTTTGGTAAATCCAGTTTGCTCTTGTGCAATTTCTCTTTGGAGGAATGTTTTCAGTCTCTCATTGATTATATGTAGCATTATCTTGCTGGCATGGGATATAAGAGTGATAGTTCTATAATTGTCGCATTTATGGAAGCTGCCTTTTTTATGTATGGTCGTTATTGTAGATTTTGTCCAGTCTTCAGGCCATTGTTTGGAATGCCATATTTGGTTACAGGGTAGATGAAGTACCTTTACGCCGGTTTCTTCTGTGGCTTTAAGCATTTCTGCTGTTATCATATCTGGACCTGGTGCTTTGTTATATTTGAGCTTGTTGATAGCCTGTCTTACTTCATTTTCGAGTATATCAGGTTCTTCTTCCACCTCGTCAGAGATTTGGCTAACAAGCTCTTGGTGTTGATCATCTTTATATAGGTCCCTGCAATACGATCTCCATGTCTCTGCTATGTCTTCTCTGTTTGTTCTCAGGGTTCCAGTGTTATCTTCAATGGCCCAAGTTCTGGCTCTGAAGTCTATTTTTATATATAATTATTACATTATATTATAATATTATATAATTTTTCATATTGGATATCTAATTACCTTATAGTACATATTCATGTCCTAACGGATGCACATTTAGACTTTTGGCTAGGTTTGTAGCAATTTGTCCCACTATAAAGTGGTATAAAGAGAGACTACTATTATATTAACTTTTATTTCCGTTCTTAATATTGCTACTTTTATTGCTTTAAAATAATGAATTAGCAATGTTAAATAGACGTGATAAGCTAGTTTCTTGGGATAGTTCTATCTATATCTGAAACGATATTTGACACTTCTAAACTTACACTCAACTACCAAGAGTGATATTTTTGAAGCTAAGTTTCTATATTGGCGTTGTTGCCTGCTATGTTTAGAAGTTTAGCAGGCAAGTTTCTTCTAATAATAAAACTTTGGTCTTTGGATTTCTGGTGAGTACGTGTTCTTGTCGCTGGCAGGTTTTTTTGAGAACCACCTTTGCTTTGTTGTTCAAGACATTTATGGTGGAGAGGGCGTATCTCTAACTGAGATTGAGTATCCTATTATGGATTAAATCGATGTTTGCTATGTGGTGAACTAGCTCTGACGGGAAGTCGTGGTTTTACCCATGACTTTCCTCAGAATTTTCTTCTCAGTGGCCATGACTTGGTTGTGTTGTCTTTTTTATATATAGAGCGTAGAATGTAATAATAAAACACAGAAAATTTTGTTTTCAAAACTTCCACAAAAATTTAGTATTTAATCTCATCACTACAGCTGTTTCTGCTGATTGCTGAAATTGCCGAAAAATAAATCAAAAGAAAACAACATAGTGTTTACAAAAGCAGGCAAAGGTAACACTGCTATTATTATAGATAAAATAAAATATAATTACAAAACAATAGAATTTTTAAATATCCAAAATATTGAAACGTTTCAGAAAATTAAAAATCAATAGTAAAACCAACAGAATAGAAAAACCTCAATATCATGAACCCACAGCCTCCTAAATTATACTCTTTTAATAAACTACAGAAACCAGATCACCCAATAAGACCTGCAGTTTCTTTTTATACAGCTCCGTCATATAAACTTTCAAAAAAACTGTTAGAGATTATTTTAGAACACACTAAATTTTCACCTAAATTTTCACAAAGTATAACATTTTCATTTACCTAACAACTCCAGATTAATTTGATTTGACGAAAAAAATCTTTTCCCTAGTATTCCTCTTACAGAAATTTTTATTCTTGTAAAAAACCTTTTTGACCAAAATAGTACAAATCCAATCGTTACATCTGAAATTTTACATCTTAAAATTTGCATAAACCAGGACTACTTTGAATTTAATAATCAAATATATACAAATAACAGTGCAGAACTTATAATAATGGGCAATCCTCTAAGCCCATTGCTATCAGATATTTTTATAGATCATCTAGAGACAAATATTTTAAAACCTCCCATATTCAAACAGTTTTTATATTGGTGGAGATACGTAGACGACGTACTGGTATGTTTCACAGGAACTAAACAGGCAGCTCGACCAATTTTTATCGTGTATTAATTCACTTCATAGTTATATTGAATTAACAATAGAATCAGAACAAAATCAATCCATAAATTTTTTAGATTTAAAAATTATCAGACTTAAAAACAAACATGACGTCTCCATATTTCATAAACCTACCCATACTGACACCACTATACACAATTCGTCATACCATCCCACACAACATAAACTGATAGTCTATCATAGTATGTTACATAGATTAACAGAAATTTCGATGTCAATCCAACTTGAATATCCTAATTTGTAATAATATATAATGTAACATAACTATGAATTAACAACATTTAACGGGTTTTTCCCATATATTTTAGTGGTTCATAGCATGTATACTTCATTACACTGATGATGAAATTTACATTCCGAAAACGTTCTGTATTGTAATTGTAATATAGCCCGTTTGGGTATTTTATTATATACCTTTTATAAAGGATTTGAAATACAAAAAATTATTTTTTTTCCTTACAGAACAAGAGATTTTCCTATTTTCGGTGCACTAATTTATTCTAAGTATTGTGAAAATCTCACTGTACCTAATCCATATTATTTTTTTTAAACGATTTTGAATTTATTTATTGAAAAAAATGTTTTTATAAGTAATAACAGTTCTCGTATTGTTTACTTCTTTATTTAAAAAAAAATTAAAGCACACATTGTTCAAATCTATGTTTTATACATGAAACCTGTGAAATCTAACTTTATCATTGATTTTTTATCAAAAAGGTTTAGAAAAAAACAATTACTGATAAATTTAGAACAATTTAAAAATTCTAATCTGCTTTAAATTCAAAAATGTGGATAATTATTGTCTAAAGAATGTGTTAGATGTGACGAGTAATTGACGCTATCTCGTTATCTGATAACGTAATTCCTTTACTCACTGATTTGATGATCTAGCAAATACGTCGAATAACTTGGAATTACAATAGTTTACGCAACAAATTATAACTGTATAGTCTGTAGTTAAAAGCATACATTATAATAAATTATTTAAAAGAAGCAACACGAAACATATATGTTTGTATTGTGTGTGGCTACTTAAAAAGGTATTTATACTAGGTAAAGTTGGTTCACAATTATAAGAATTGACTTATGCAGGATTTAAAAGTATCCCGCTGATAAAGGCGAAACTATAAAGAGATTTGCCTCTTCAGGTAAATAGTAAAAAGGACCGGCTTAAAGAATTTTATATTTTATTTAGCATTTACATTACATATTTAATTTAAATAAATATCTAGATAATTAAGAGAAAAACAACATAAACTGAGGGAGTATTAGAATTAATTAATTATTATATTTTTCTGTGTCGATTCTTTATTAAATATAACCAAATTTTGAAAGTAATAATCAATTTTTGTTATGTTACAGTGAAATAATAAAATAGTGAAGTGAAAATGAAAATTAATTAATGTAGTTATATTCACATATAGCTGTATATGATCATATTTTATATTCCATGTAAGGGAAGAAGTTTTTTTCTATTGTTAGTAAGGTATCTAAATGTGTCTGAAAAAGTTGGAAACAAATGGGAAATTTCTTTATTATTAATTTCATGAAAAAAAATGTTTTTCATAAAAATTCTACTTTGCATAGAAATATATAATCAATAATCAAATTTTAAGTGGTATACAGCGAAAATCAAAAATATTGATTTATGCTTAAAAGTGAAGGGCTTTTAAATTTACGTACAGAATAAAATGTCATTTTAAATTTAGATTCATAGTCTTTTAATGATGTGCCAGTAGGTGCATTAATTTTTAATTTTATTTCTAATTTACCTTATTCATAATACATCAACAAATGCAAAAGTCTTTTTTTATTTACTTTTTACTTTAAATGTAATATTTAATTATTAGAAGGCCATTAATCTAAACTTGGACATAATTTTTAATACCTACAAACATTTTAAAATTACATTTTCTTGCATATCTAATTTTAAAATGACTTTCCTCTTTGGTATTAATTAATAATTTTGATTTTTCCTATCTACCACTTAATATTTTATAAGATTATTGATTAATGATTCCTATGTGATGCATAACCTTTTATGAAGAAAAATTTTTTTTTCATGAAATTAATAATGAAACTTTCCATTTCTTGCCAACTTTTTCAGACATGAAACGGAAAACTTACACATAACAAGTTAACATAAACCGTTGATATGAACCTTTTAAAACGAGTAAATCGGTACTCACCGGAGGGACCGCAGACGTTCGGATACAATTAGCGTCTCTTTGTAAAGACAATGAAGTCGACTTTACTAAAGTAACAAGATATTTACTCAACACAGACACTACACATTACTCCTCTGAGTTAGTGATAAGTTGTAGTCTAAAAAAATCATTATGAATTTGACTGGCCAGTTGGTTGTGAAAACCAGTGCCAAATAAACACAAACACACACACACACACACACACACACACACACACGCGCACACACACACACACACACACACACACACACACACACACACACTCACACACACACACACACATACACACACACACACACACACACACACACACACACACACACACACACCACACACACACACATACACACACACACACACACACACACACACACACACACACACACACACACACACACACACACACACACACACACACACACACACACACAAAACGAGTATAAATATTACATCACATAGATATTATATCAAATCTGTGTCACTATCACTGTCGTCTCTTAAATTGATGATAATATTTTGTATATTATGTGTAGGAAAATATGAATTCTCAGCTTTCATGATATGTGAGACTTCAGTTTTCCAACTATTCGCATCAATGTTGAGTACTTTCCTTTTAATTAGATGCAGGACAGAGACATTTAAATGTGGCGAAGTATTATTACACTACTATTATTATATAATACACAGTAATATGGCGGAAGTCTTCTGGCGGAGAAGTATTATTTTTTTAATGTGAAACTTTTTAAAATGTCCAATAAGTCCTTCTTAGTAATATTTATGTGAAAATAAATATCTTTGTCGTATAAGTAATTCTATATTGTTATTTTCGTATCGCTTGAACTGGGAATTTTATTTAATTGCCTGCTATGATATCTTGTATTAGAAGGCTCTTTTGTTGAACAAGATTGACTATTATCTACCGAACATTTACCTAGATGGCGTATCGTGAGTATCAAATCACGTTTCATGTAAATATTCCATTCGCCATATCCGTACAGATAGGATTTCATAAGTACCCGTCGTTAATATAATTTTTTTGTATTTAAACCCCATACGTTGCAAACATTTCCAAACAAACCCCATACGTTGCAAACATTTCGCACTTAATTTCAGTGTTTTTGACGTGAAGCCTGTCAACTAATATATCTAGTGTAGGTACAATTTGTTCTTCATACAATGTATACACTTTGCTACGAATAAGATCTTCATCTGCACGATCGAACTTCCGATAAATAGTGTTATCCCGTCTTGTTAATCTTGGTATAATAGGATTACTTACAATTTTTCTGACTGTGGATAATGGATTTTTAGTCAAAGTTGCCGTTTCATGTAAGGCTTATTACTGTCCATGTTTTTTTTGACAAGAGTTTAAAAAACATTGGCAATAATTTGTTTTGTATCAGTAGATAAATGGATGCGTTGGCGGTGTTCAGGTTCTAAAACTTCCTTGTCGATTTGGTTCCGGTTCATGAACTTGCGAAATTGCTCTATTATCCTCTGGACTCCAGGGACGCCACATTGTTTTATACAATAAAGGTAAATTTGACTTACGTGGATTCATCGGCAAGTGTACACACTCTAAATTAAAAAATAAACACTTTTATAATAATCAACTAATTTTTTGCACAAACTGAACACTCAAACCACTTAACAACCAATTCCATTAAAAGCAGACTTTTAAAGTAGCCGGTTCTGGCAGCTTGTGTAGGTGTGATAATTATCGATAGAGTATTTACAAGGGATTATTCAGTTTTATAGCTGTTATTAAAATAATTCTTATAATGAGACACTAAATGTCTGGATACAGTAAAATATTATAGTTATTTTATTGAAGTATTTTTAGATACAAACAATAATAATAAGCAGGTGTGTTCGAGCTTTAGATAAAAAACTGATGAATATTTCAGCTAGAATTTGGATTACTTAGGGGTACCCTTGTTTTAACCAACTCACTGTAAAATACCTTGAAAAGTTTTCTTCCATTGTTACCCCATTTTTCGTGTATTTAAGCATCTTTTTAACTATCCTTATTTGCTTTTCTGTATGTATATGCTGTATTAATATATGAATGAGTAACCTGGATCAACAAGATTAATATGACGAACAAATTAGAAGCCTTTAAGATGTGCTCATATCGTAGAATGCTCTCAATCATGGAAGTCGCAAACTGAATAGGCCAAGGCGATGGTGACTTGAAGATGATGATGAAAAAGAATAAAACTTGAATATATGAAGCATACAATGAGTGGATACAGAAACTGGATACTACAGTTAATGCTCAACGGAAAAATTGAGGGAAAAGGAGGAGTTGGTAGAAAGACATATTCATGGCTCCGAAACCTTCGTCAAGGTACTTGCTTATCAGCAGATGAATTTTTATGTGCCGCGCAAGATTGAGAACAACATCGGCATATAGTCATTGAAACTACAAACGCCTAATTTGTGCGTGGTACTCAAAGAAGAAGAGGTACAGAGTGTCTAAAATAACTATCCTATAATGAAAGCAGACATTTTAATATCATACTTAAATCGGTAAAATCCCACAAAGCACTACATTCCGAAAACTTCTGCACGGCTGATTTTTTCTTTGCACAGCGTGTATTATATCTTTTGATGTATGATTTTTAGAAATAGGGTAAAAGAACCAGTTATTGGCCTCTTAAGGGGAGTACGTCGAAATATCTATGAAATGTTTTAATACTGTGGGCTATTACGATTATTTTTGACATCATGAACTTTACAGTACAGTATTTCTGCATGTTGAATAAGTTTATTATGTTATTTTTTCATGTCTGAAAATATTTTACACGTGCTCTTTTGTAAATGTGCAAATGAACCAGCCATTGACCACACTGTTCCAGTAATTTACACAATATAATATTAGTGATTGGCCATTATTTTTTAAACTTTAAAAAATGACGGCAAATATCGAGCACAAATTTAATAATCAAATCTTGCCCAAGTACTTTCGCTTTCTACAGCATCATCAGGGGCATTTCGTCAAATTTGGGCTATCCAGCAAGCGCAGAATGTAATAAACATGAAATTGGACATAAATTGTACATAACACTACATTAAAACAAGGACAAACAATTTAATATTATTAAAAATTATTCTACGCTCTACATTCTTGTCGGCAACAGGAGAGAGAATCATTCTCTCTTGATATTAAATTACCAGACAGAATTGTAATTTTTGTTCAGGACTTTTTTGTATTATCATCAATTAATTTTCGTTTTGGTACAATTTTTTCTCAGACCTTGGAGATTTAGGCGAGAAATAATTTTAAGATAATTTAAATTTGCTTTTGGTGTAGGTATATGCTTGAAAATATCAATATTATTTTGATTATTTACAGGACTTGATGATTTTGTGTAAGAATGAAATTCTAATCTATATAGGAACTTTGACAAATTCAAGTAGTGAAGGCTCAAAAGCCTTAATATTGTTACTTCTACTTTCCTGATGTAGAGGAGTTAATACTTTTAATGTCGTTTTTGACTCTTCTTGATATTTTGCAATAGAAAAATAAACTTTTACACCTTTTTTTTAGTTTTGTTGAGGATATTTTTATAGGTTTTTTATTATCCTCTTCAGACTTATTAGACCTATTAGTAGGCCAGTAACTCACTCATGTCCAATAATTGGTGCATTTACACTATCTTCAAAGTATGGCTTATTTAGCTGATGGGATTGTTTTTTCTCACTGCAGAATACGGGTTGTTTTTTCTTTTAGTTTAATGATCTTATAATATATTTAGCATTAACATCATGTTTGATATTAGTATTAGAATAATGCTCTTCATGTGGTATTTGCTTTTTTTTTCTAATAATATTGAACAAGTATGCAGCTCGTATTTTTTTGAAAACTCCTTTTTTTTAAATATTACTCAAACTAAATTTATTTTATGTATGAGCTGTATTACTTCTTGCTTCTATAACAAAAATAAAAATTCCTTTTAAATAGTTTGTTAATAAAAATATGTATTTTAAAACAATACAATTGTCTTAACAGTGTCGAAATTTAGCTTTTTATATTTACTAAAGAGTTGGCAAATATTTAAAAGAATTAACAAATTGTAGATTCTATTCTTTTGTAAGTAAAAACGCAATTTTCAAGGTTACGCAAATATATTTTATTAGTTTTGTTAAATACAAAATATGTCAAATTAAGTGAACTATTATAGAAGTACATTATCTAATATAAATGCAGAAAACAAAGAAACATAATAACATGCTATTAGTGTATTGTTTTAATAAAAAGTATACGATTTTTACATAATCCGATAAAGATATTTAACAATATAACAAACACAAGAAAAATCTGTTTTAATTTTTCATAGGAGGGTCTTTAAAATGTCTTCAGAAGTTGACATAACTATAAGTATTATCCACAGACTTTCCATTCTCCATTAGCCATTTATCATTACCGAAACTAACAAAACCCTATAAGATAACAACAATTGACGAAGAAACTTTTTGGAGATGAAAACACCAATACTACGAGGACAGCGAACGGTGAGGATGGTTCCACCATCATACATATAGAAGTGGGGCGGCTATCGAAACACTCCAGAACAACTAAGTTCCTAGATCAGACTAGGCAGAAGTTTTTAAATTACTTGACATAAATCCAATAAAACTGTTGACCTTCTATAAAATTTATATAATAGAATAAATACCAAATTAATTGATCAACTGCCTGTTCTGTTCTGTCAACTCTCTGACTACGTAAATTTCAATTCCCTAAAAGAGGAACTCAAATACTCCGATCATAGAATAATCAGTTTGATAGGTCATGCCCTAAAAGCTTTACTTAGCCTTATACAAACACGAGTATACAAAAAGCTTGATGAAAACATAAAAGACAGGCACTTTCTTTTAGAAGGGGCTCGGCACTTATGTGACCCTATTCTTCATACAAGTCCTTATTCATCAAGCGCCTCACGTCAATATATGACGTCTTCGCTTGCTTCATTGACTTTAATAGAGTCAGGCATAGCCACCTCATCTCAAACCTATAAGAGTCAAGCCTCCATAGAGAATATGGTATAAAGGTAAACTTTTAAAAACACAAACACACACTATCAGTAAGAACCACGTCGGCAATACACAATTTAATGTCAACAATGTAGCTCTCCCTATAGTTGAGACAATAGCATACTTGGGGTGCTCCTTAAATAAACACTAATCACTCAAGAGAAATGTGTAATCAAAAAATCAAGAGGCACATTCAATAACACGCGTAAAGTACTATGTAACCTCTCGCTAAATATCCCTAACCGAATAAGGATTCTGAGATGCTATGTACTCTCGACTTTTGGAACCATTGGTAATTATTTTTTACGGACATGCAAATTACCTTGTAATTTGAATGGTCAGATTTATTTACATTTTTTATAAAACTATTTTATTGGTTTATTGGAAGAATTGTCATCAAATTTAAGGCGAAATATGTTGTTTATGCAAGATGGTACACCACCACATTATAGAGAAAGGGCAGTGAGAACATACGTAAATTCAACTTTCCTGAACGTTGGATTGTTCGTGGTAGTCATATTCCTTGGCCATGTGGTGTGAGATATTAATATAATATTACTTACTAAATAAAAATTCCAAAAGAATACTTATGGTTATACTTACAATACTTATAATAAATACTGCAACATTTTTTTTAGAATCAATGATGCTATTATTATAAATATGAGACGTTCTTTTATGGAATGTATTTACAAAAAATGAATTAAAGAACGTACTTTGACAAAAAGTTTAACGTTATTTAGTTTAGCTATTTCTTAATTTGGTTTGTAAATATAATATTTTGATTATGACTTTAATTTAATACTAAACGTAAAATGTTTTATGTAAATTCCAATTATTTTGTTATTTTGTCAGTTTCTACTATTAACTATCCTGCTGATATATTTATTTTATTTAATATTTCGTTAACTATTAACTTTATTAAAGGCATTTTTACCAAAATTCAAAAGTATTGATGTTTTTGTCTAATTTTCTCTTGTTGTCTGGAGTAAATGCGTTAAGTCAGAATTATGTAGTTGATTTGTAAAATGCGATTATCTCGAAAACTGTTGAGTTTTAAAGTTATTAACAAGTACACCTTTTTTACGACTTTGACATCTTCTCTCCATGTCTTAGTCTACCTCATTTTTTTCTAGTGGGCAGAGTTCATTTTTTTATCTTTTTATCTATTTTCAGACATTATTTGATTAGGTTCCATACCAATTTATTCTTTTTATTTCTATAGTGTACTATGTCTAGGTCAATTTCCATTTTTTTCCTAATGTCTATGTTTCTCAACCTATCAAGTCTGCAAAGCTTTTTAAAAATGCAATAAGTAATATGATGGTTTCTATCTTTCACTTGGAGAAGATATAAACTGAACAAGCAATATTAAGAAGTTTTATACAAATATAACAAACGAATATAGGTACCCGTATTTATATTAAACAATTTTTAATATAGGTTTTGTGTTCATCTCACTCATTCAGAATTTTTTAATTTAGGCTGACCGTTAATAATATTCAGTAAATAGGCAGAAAACATTTTTATTTACTGGTTTCAATAAGAAACCTATTCCACAATGTATTGGATCAGAGACCTTGAGTGTGTACAATCGACAATGACCTTCAACTGCGGAATGTTATATGTACCAACATAATGAGATAAATTTGAACTATAATTGATTCGTCACATTTTGCGGAATTGAAAATATTTGTCATTTTTTATTAATTCAACATTTTCTAACGTTGTAATAAAAATATAACACGTGTAGATGCGTACAGTGTATATATACGTCATCGAAGGATATTAACGCTTTATAATTATTTAATATAATACAGCAGGCGAATATTACAAAAACAATGCAGATTAAAATTAAATGTAATGTTTCCTGATATTGATAGAAATATTATATTGTCATTATCGTATCTGTATTTTATTTCAACACGTGATACAGAAAAACCAAATAAAATGGTGTTTAGTATTTTGATTATTAAGGTTGATCTTCACCCTCGATTAATTTGTTTCTGATCCTAGAGATGGCTCTACTGCGGCATGGTGTTCTGGTAAATATTTTAACTTACTATAGATGTTGACATGATGACTCTGTAATATTTTTATTCTTCTGTAAAGTTTCAAAAACAAGTCTGGAGATATTCTATGAAAAGTTTTTGTGATAAATAATAAAGCAGAGTTTGCTTTACTATAAACTTTTGCTGTTTGAGTAGACTAACTTATTAACAAATAACATAACAAATTATTAAGTTCCCGTAGCGATTTCAGAGGAACTCAATCCGAAAAATATGTATATCGGAATTAGAAGATATAAATGACAAAAAGTTAAAAAACTTAGCATGTAAAGAAGCAATATTAGTCTAAAAATATTTATTGTTGTCAACTCTATTCGTTTTTGCGGCATTTTGTTGGTTAGTACTAGTTCTAGTTGGAACTTTATTAATATATTTTATTATTAGTTCCTTGCTAAGTAGTTTACGTTTTTCCAGTTCCTCTCGCACTTTGTTCAAATAGTTTATTTGATATTTAGTTAAATCATCCTTCAATTGAATTCTAGAAAATTTGGTTCCTAACAACCTCATCTTATTTAGCAACATAAATAATGGACTATGATTATATGCAAATTTAACCTTTAATGGCCTAGGTTTATTACTATTGATAATGTTTCCAATACACGAAAAACGCGGAAACTGATAACGAATATTTAGTTCTTGTATACAATCCTCGAACTCCGTTGAGTTAGTTTGAGAAGTTAGAATTTGAAAAAAAGAATTTTTTCAATTTTTTTTAATTTGGAGTTTTTCTTTTAGGGGGTGCAGATCAACTTTAAGTCGTTTTTCTTTACAAGTTTCTTTGGCTGAGAATGTTAGTTATAGTAATTATTAATATAGCTGTCGTTATAGAACGCTCAAAAATAAAAAAAAAATTTAACAGAATACCCTAATACTGCCCTCTACAACAATAGTACTTAATAAAGAACAGATAGTGCAGGATAATAAGGTTTTTGTCGTGAATCTCAAAAGGGTAGACTTCAGTTTTACTAAAAGGTATTTTTGATGTATACTTAATGCTTATAAAAACAAATTTTAAGCATTTAGTATACAGTACCTTGTAATTAACGATATATTGCTTTTGTTAAATATTGTTTTATTATATAAAAATGGACGAACCTAGTACTAGCAGGGAGAGTATAGATGTGAAAAGTTCTTGCAAACAGTTAGAACTTTAAGCTACAAAATAGTCTCTAATAGGTATGAGTATTTTAGAAATACATTGTCTTAGGCGGAGGCGTTATGAATATATGATCCGTCCAAAGCAACGCTCAACGTTATCTCATATTGTCATTTGGATCATTGATGCCTTAAGGATGGGAAAAAAAAATTCTTTTAATTTATACAATAGAAAAAATATGGCAATCTGGGGATACCAAGGCTGAGAAGTAAGGTGACTAAATTACAATTCAAACGACACCAGCGAATACCTAGAGAGCTATGTAATATAGAGTCTGGCACTGTAATGAAGGTGTAATAGTTACATTATAATTTAATATGTGACTTAATACAGAAAGCAGTGAAAACAATTTTAAGTTTTTTAGGTCATGAAGAAGTACACTCAAATTTCGTTTTTCACCACAATTAGAAAAAAATGAGAAATTAAAACGCTATTTTGGCAATGTTTATTAACCACCAATATTTTTAACAACTACTGTGCAAAAACTTCAAATTAAAGTTCAACTGGGGTAGCAAAAAATCTAGTCTTTCATTATTCAAATCTTTAATATACACTCACACAGGCAACATAAAGTTCAACTATTGTTCACGTGATTTCACCCCAAAAAAATTTAAAATATATGGAAAAGTTTCTTTAAATAAAGGTTTCAAACACAAATAACAAACTCTTCCGCTTCATTTTTCATCAGTTCCGATAATTAGTATCTCCATTTCCAACTTCTACTTCTTCACTAAAATTTTCATTTACTCTTTTTAGTAATTATCGAGTATATATTCAGTTTTTATTCAAGAAAAATTGGAAATACCATACAAAAGTCCAAATTTATAGGTCATCGGAAAATAGTGCAGATGATTGAATTACCTACTCGAACTCTGTTTGTCGTAAAGCAATAAAAATCTCTCGAAAAAGCCGGAAGATTAAAAGTAGAAGAAAAAGAATTATCCATTATATATATTTAATTACACATAAAATATAGTATATTTTCCATAAATTTTTCCATTTATATAGATATTTCATTTTTTCCATACGTTGAATCTCCTCTTCTTAGACACTGAAAGCCAGAGCCTGTCAAAAATGACACAATGCAAGATTGCATAAACTTCTGTCTCTTTATAGAAATTATATTCTTCTAGTGGGAGAGAAATGTTTATCTACCTATCTATATAAATCTTTTTAATGCATATATTTGTCCTTTGAGATCTGTCTATTTATCTGGCATCACCCTGCAGTCTAGGTTGTATGTTTGTTCTGTCTCAATCTCTAGTGGGCGGATAACTACCTGGAAAAATACTTTAGGTCTAGTATGGATGTAATATGGTTAGAACCGGTCATTCATATGGTATCTCTAATTTTACTTGGGATGTTGCTATGTCAAGATCTAACTATTACATTAGTCACATTTTCTCGTAGTATATAATATTCCATTCTCGATTTTCACTTCATAATGATGGACAAAGGGAGAAGGTTCAGTAAGAAGTCCGTAGTTGCTACCCTTCAAAGTCCTGTAATTCCAATACAAGCAAGGATTTGTACGATACGGAGTCTTCGGCGTTTCTGGGGCCCAAGCTGCTTCGGGTTCCCACATCTGCTAGAATCAGCTTTGGCTCCAATCTAAGTACTTCCTACCTTTCTGAACGTCTAATCCTTTAGTTTCCTTGTGATTGTCCAAGTCTTTTTATGGGTAACTCCCTCATTTGGGTTGGTTGAATTAAAGCCGAACCCATTAGCTGCCATCTCTGATAGGCCAGAGGTGATCACTTTTAGATGACATGTGAGGAGATTTACTCCTTCTTTCGCTACATAGACGGCGTCGTAAGTCATCCGCTAATTCAAGCAAATATAGGTGCCGCCTGAGTCTACAGTGGTCGGTAAGTATACGGACCACGAGAGAGAATCATCTACAGTCTATAAATAGAACTTGAGCTGCAAGTCTTTTGGATAGTCCCACTATGTGAAGTCTAGTCTGTCTTATTTTTCCACAACTGGCTCAGGAGTTCAAAAAAAAGCTCATCGAGACTACCCTGTCACCGCTGAAGGACACTCTAATTAGAGGTTCCGGACGCACAGGCAGAGTGGATAAGTGAGCGTTAGCCCGTTCATTCCCTTCCACACCTGTGTGCCCCGGCTTTCTTATCAAGATAACCCTATTGGTTAGCGTAACGTCAGCAGTGCTCTCTTGCGTCCAAGAACCAGATTAGAGCTGACTTTGGCTTCTTCCAAAGGGCTTAGCGCTACTTGACTGTCAGAGTATATAGCAATGGTCCTACCTGAGCAAGTCTTATCTATTATCTCCTGAGCACATAACAGGATCGCAGAGATCTCGGCCTGAAAAACTGATGCATGTGAGCCGAAATCCTAGCTAGATTCAAATCTTATTACCCTACCTTACATTCCAGCACCTGCCACAAAGCGGTTTAGACGGAATTATGTTTCACCTTTAAATACGTTGACTATTTGAGGTACTATTGTTCTGAAGCTATTTTCTTGTGACATTGTAAATTAATTACTATTTAACTGGGAATAAGCTACAATTAAAGATAAAAATACGTTTATTGCAAATTCCTCGGCAGAATGTAGTAGGATCTGGTTACCAATATTGAAAGAGGAAGTTATTAATAAGAAAATACCAGTATTAGTAAGTCAGTAACATATAGAGGATACATCATTTATGTTTTTTAAATAACGTTACATATAAAATCAGAATTTTGATGTTTGTTGAAGGTAAACTAAATTCACGAACAAATACTTACAATGTCGGGATAGTATTATGAGGTTTTTTTCATGGTTTTTTTCTCATAATTTACTATGGAATCACTAACAGGAGAGTTTTACTGCCATCATGTCATGTGTTTGTCTTTTTAAAGACGACTTACATGCTATGATTTTTTTCTGATTCTCAAGTTAAAGTTGATTTCATGTAATCGAATGAACTATCTTATAAGTAAAGTCGTCCCAGAAGCGCAACTCAACAATATTGGCAATATCATTTTAAAGTCGTCTATTTTAAAATGCATAATGTATGTCTGAATTGTTAATATAAATAAGTCAGATAAAATTAAATTATTAGTAGAATTTTTCACTATGTAACAAAAAACAAAATTTGTTTAATTTACTGTTTGTATTTTGAGAACGATTTCCGAAGTGGAAATTGAAACGTCAATAAACGTATTTTTATCTTTAATTGTGGCTTATTCCCAGTTAAATAGTAATTATTTAAGGTACTATTTCTGAATCCCCCTGCGGCTGTTCATTTTTAACTTTGTATGCGTGGAGAGCTTGAGTTTCTGTTAGTAGTAGCCTTCCTTTGCTCCTTAATAAATCACATTGAAGAGATCAGAACGTTGAGGTGGACCCAAACACGATTAGTAAAAAAGTTTTTAGTAAGTGTAATTTTACACATAACACTTACTGATGTTGCTATCAAAAGATTGTTTGTATTTGTAAAATAATTAGGTTATTAATATATTTTGTATATATGCAATTAGTGCAACTATTGAATCCCAAAGGACTTCTGTAAGAAAAAAAAAATAGGTTGAAATATGTGTATTGCCGATGTATATCAAAATAACAAAGACCAAGCAATTGATTGCTTTTGTCACGGTTATAGATATAGAGATGAGATTTGCCCATCTCTATTAAACATAAAACTTTTAATGATATATTATTTAGTTGTTGAAAATCCGATTTTGATGGTATTTTGTTATGTAGACTCACTAGCACATCTGATTGTAAATGATTGCGATAAACGTTTACTATAAAAATAGTAAAATTATATTTGCCACCTTTGGAACGATCTATATTTGAGTTATTTTAGTAATAAAACTTATGTGATCAGTAGTAGTACTTTATTTTCGTTGCATTTATCACATGTGGGAGAATTGGGCATACAACCAACCGTAAGTGTTCATAAGAGATTATAGTTTTTGTGTTAAAATCCATTTTACATTTCAGAATGAATGATATTCATGTTTCACCTTCTTCTTAAAGTACCATTTTCTATTGAAGGTTGGAAAGCATTATTTCAATGCGGACCCTGTTGATTGCCGCTGTAGATAGTTATGTACTAATGCATTTAAACCATTACGCCAGGATACTCTTTGTTGTCTTATAGTTCGCTCTTCGCGAATTTTGTCTTGCATAATAAATTGCAATAGTGAGTATTTTTGTCCTCTCGTATCCAATAGCTGGTAATCTAATTATCCAATAGCTGGTAACTATGAAGAAAAAGAATATGTTCTGTTTCTTTTCACTATTTAATCAGTTAACCATTTGGAACCATTGGTACGACTCCATTTCATATCAATATACCACACCATAAAGAGATACTGTGACTGGACTAGGATTTGGAACAACTCCATATCAATAATATCTTGAGACATGTATTAGAAACATACCAGCATTCTAGCCTCTCCAATAGGGGTCTAAAAACAAATATCTATCTGAAAATATGGACAAGAAAAGGATTTTTTTTGGCTTACCTCTACAGAGACCCACTTCGGAAACATGTCTTAACGGTTGGACGTTTTAAGAGAAAAAGAGAAAAACGCTATTCCTTATCGCTGTGAATCGGGGTGTGAGTGACAAGTTAATGAACGTTCTCATCTACCGGATATGTTTGGGAATTACAGAAAAATCCTTGAGTCGGCTACAAGTACCCGGCAGATAGACGGGGTTAGTAGTTTTATTAAAAAAAAATAATCGAATTAATAATGAATTTTCTAAAACTCTTGAAACGGTTACATCGTCACATATCCTAAGTATTCAAGTTATCTTCTTTTGAAAGTCAATATTATTTCAGGTTGCAGCTATTGTCTAAGGATTGTGACAGTCTGTGATCTTCTGCATATATGGAATATGGAATATGGAATAATTGTCCTGCATTTGGTATCTAAGTCCATTCACGAATGTTTTTTAACCAAGAAACTTGTTTTCTTCCTACACCTCTACGGCCATCTATTTTGCCTTTAAGGATTAGTTGTAAAATTAAGATCAACTTCCCCTTAGTGTATGTCCCAGATAAGACATTTTTCGATGTTCAGTAGGCTTTAGCAGTTCCTTATCTTTGTTGGCGCTCCTTGGTACTTCTTCATTAGTTTTTCTTGCTGTCCGAGGTATCTTCAGCATTCGTCTATGAACCCACATTTCCAATGCTTTAATTTTGTTCATAATCGATACTTTTAGCGTCCACACTTCTGCACTATACAAAAGTACACCATTTACCAACCAAACACAGCGCTTAACCATTCTTTGCCTTAGTTCTAAACTGAGATGGTTATTGCAAAGAAATGACTTCATTTTCATAAAATAATTTTAGTCATTTCTATTCTACATTTTACAGTAGACAGTTTGATATATAAGGTAAAAGAGTTCAACCGTTACATTAATAAGATCTTAATTAATGAGTTTTAATAATTAGATAGGCACATCATCTGGTCCAGTAGCTTTGCTCCCTTTTTGTGTTTTTGAAGGCATAGATGATCTTGCCGTAATATTGCTAGTCCAGTATTCTCTGCTGTTTTTAATAACAGTTCTTTTTTTTTTGTCGATTGCATCTATTTTCTGGGGATTGTGGCAGTCTGATATATTAGATTAAAGAGTTCAACCATAACATCTATAACGTCTTTATCAATGAGTTTTAATAATTCGATGGGCATATCATCTGGTAAGGTGACTTTGCCCCCTTTTGTGTTTATGATGGCATAGATGATTTCTTCCCCTAATATTGGTGGTTCGGTATCCTCTGTTGTTTCTAATGATAGTTCTTCTCTTTCATCAATAAATAACTTTTGGATGTAATTGGTTTAGTGACATAATCTTTCCTTCATATCAGTAACAATATCTTCTTTATCATTTTTAAGAATATTTACTCTTTTGTTTTTTCTGGAACCTGTCATTTTCTGTGATTTTCTTGTGAATTAATGCTATGATAATTTGATCCAGGTCTTTTATTTGACGAATTCTGATGTTTATCTGAATTTAAAAAAAAATCCACAAGGAAAATAAAAAATGAATTTTTTTTGTATTTATCCAGGTCTTTTGCTTTATGTTTTCTTCCATAAGTTCAAGAATTTCTACTGCCATCCAAGGTTTTTTTTTATTCAAGTGCATTAAGCGTTTCTTTTTTAACTGATATGAGGTCATGTTGAATTTTTTTTCAACTTTGGTCAATTAGAGTTTTTTCATTATCTTCTTTGATTTGATCCATGATTCTCTTGGAGGTAGAGTACTTTACGTTCTTTAGTTTCACTCTCGTCGACAAAACAACCGGATTGTAATCAGAGGTGATACATGATCGGAGTGATCGTTCATGGCTAAGTTTTGGATAATCTTATAGAATTTCTGTATCTTCTGTTGATTATAATATAATCTATTTGAAGTCCAAAAGGAAAATGAAATTACTGTATTTGGCTGTATACCACCAATTACAAAAGTTTATTTAAAATCCTTTATAAAAGATGTATAATTTAAAATCCCTTTCGGATTATATCACAGAACGTTTTCGGACTAACAAGCATATAATTATTATTTTGCAACGTAAAATAAGTATTTCCACTTAATTTAAAATAAACTCAAAGGTAAAATGTTGGAAAAGCGATGTGGTTAAATACTTACTCGGTACACATGCGCTAAGCCGCGAAATACCAGGGTAAGAACCCTTTAGATGATACAAAATTTAATATTTCTTACATTTTATTAAAAAATATGTTGTGATATTTGAATATTTCTGAGATAAACCACATGGCAACGTAAGACTCCCACTAGGAGTTGCTACTAATCCTCACACGATGTCTAAATGGGTTCTAGATGCCAACTAATTAAAATGGCAGCTTTTGAACAGATGTATGAACAAAGGAACGAAAGAGGGCAGAGACTAATATAGTTCTGCCAAGAAGAAAATTGCATTATAGCAAATACTTTGTTTTTACAAAAACAACAAAAGACGACTATATACCCGGAAATCTCTAACTGATCAAGAAGGAAAGGTAGTCAGAATTTAAATCGACTACATTATTATTTACAGAAGGTTTAGAAACAGTATTAGATATTTAAAAACATTCCCAAGTGCAGACGCAGCAATTAATCATAATGCTGGATTTAAACTAAAATTAAAAATAATAAAAACCCCGACAGCTCAGAAAAAACATAGATAATAATCTACTCCTAAGAAATACCGTTATAGCAGATAAGTTCAAAAATAAGATAGATAATGACATTAAAAAAACAGCTAGAAAGATCTGAACAAGAAAATATCGGACAAAATATTCAGTCCGATTCAAAATATTCGAAGTTTTGAAATCAGAAAAAGAGCCAGTAAAGAAAAAGGATTGGATGATCGATAACATACTAGACCTTATTCAACATAGAAGAAATTGTAAAAATAAAGATGACACACGATATAGAGAAATATATCGACAAATAAGATACGAGGTTAAGCGAGCAAAAGAGGCCTGGATGGAACAGATATGTCGTGAGATGAAAGAACTACAAAGAAAACATGACGAGTTTAATATACACAAAAAACTTAAAGAAATTACCTACACTCAGAGAAAAAGAACTCCTTACTTTATAAGAAACTCCAAAGGTAAAATTATTCTCGACTTAAACGAAAAAAAGGAAGAAAGGACCAACTACATAAAAGAACTCTTCCTAGATACAAGGCCACCACTTAACACCACGAAGTATACAAATACTGGTCCTATTATTTTAAAAGCAGAAGTAAAGAAAGCCATCAAACAAAGCAAAAATGAGAAATCTCCAGGCGCTGACCAAATACCATCAGACTGACTCAAACTTTTAGACGACGGACAATATCTCAGAACTAAGAAACATTTATAACTACATATACGAAACTGGAACACTGCCACAAATATGGTTGGGGTCTAGATTTATCCTACTTCCGAAAAAACCTAATACATTATCATGTAAAGACTTTAGACTACTTAGTCGCATGAATCACTGTATTAAGCTACTTCTTGGGATAATTCTTAATAGAATTAAGCAGAAATGTGAAGACACAATGGGAAATAAACAATTCGGTTTCAGAGAAGGATTGGGAATAAAGGAAGTTTTGTTCTCAATGCTAACACTATTTCAACGATCATGGAAAGTAGAGAAACCAATTTACGTCTGTTTTATATATTTTGGAAAGGCGTTTGATAGGATTCAACATGGTAGGTTGCTTGGATATCTAGACATGATTGGAATAGATGATAAAGATCTGAGACTTTTACAACATCTACATTGGAATCAAGAAACTTCTATTCTGGTAGACGGCAAAGAAACAGACAAAATTTGTATTCAAAGAGGTGTTAGACAGGGTTGTGTATTGTCCCCAACTTTGTTTAACGTTTACTCAGAAAGCATTTTTAACGAAGCCTTGGAAGGGCAATGTGGAGTTCGAATCGGGGGAGAAACTATTAACAACATCAGATTTGCAGATGACACCGCGATCATGGCTGAGAGTATCGAAGATCTTTAATTCCTTATAGATCGAGTCTCTAGAGAATGCTCTAATAACGAACTAAGCATAAATACAACAAAGATAAAGTTACTTGTGGTTAGTAAACAAGACCTCGGCGCTATACAACTAATTGTCAATAATGAACCAATAACAAAATTAAACATTTTAAATACCTAGGATGTTGTATAAACGAGACACCGAGATGAACAAGACAAAGTTACTTGTGGTTAGTAAATAAGACCTCGGCGCTATACTACTACTACCTAATTGTTACTACGGCGCTACTAACTAATTGGTAGTAATGAACCAATATCAAAAGTTAACCATTTTAAATATCTAGAATGTTGGATAAACGAGACACTAAATCGGGATGAAGAAATTAAAACTCGTATAGAAATTACAAGAGGAACATTTATGAAACTTAGATCTAATCTAATCTATTATGACCTTCTTTTTCTTCTTCAAGTTCCACTCCTATCGGAGATTGGAAATTATTCTGGCAATTATAATTTTATTGGTTACTCGCCTGAATAGTTCAATTGAACTGCATCCAAACCATTCACATTCATTTTCACCTCTCATGATGTGCCCCAAGTATTCCAATTTCCTGATTTTTATGGAATTTAAAACTTCGCATTGTTTTCCTAGTTTTTCGAGAACTTGTTCGTTTGTTTTGAGATCCATCCATGATATTTTCAAAATACGTCGGTAACATATTATGACCTGGAAACCAGTTTTATGCAACAGAAACCTGTCGATGAATATTCGTAAAAAGGTCCTGAAATGTTATGTGTGGTCCATCCTATTGTATGGTTGTGGGACATGGACGTTAAAAACCACAATGCTAAACAAGTTAGAAGCATTCGAATTGTGGTGCTATAGACGAATCCCAAAGATATTGTGGGTTTCGTACACTTCCAATGAAGATGTTCTTCAAATGATCAATCCAGAACGTCTGCTCAGAAACACCATAAAGAGGAGAAAAAGAGAATACTTCGGCCATATAATTAGAGGACCTAAATACCATTTACTTCGCCCTAAAATACAAGGAAAAGTGGAAGGAAAAAGATGGAGAGGTCAAAAGAAACTTCAGTAGAAGAATTATTTCGCGCAGCAGCCGACAGAGAAAGGTTTCAGGAAATTGTAAACATGATGACGGCCAACGTCTGAATACGGACACGGCACCCAAAGAAGAAGAAGATCTATTCTGAGCAATTCTCAGCTGAGCTTACAGCTGAGAATTAAGTTCCTAAAATATTATGTGTATCCTGTATTACTGTATGGATGTGAAATCTGGATTTTGAAGGTTAACATGATTAACAAATTAGAAGCCTTCGAGATGTGGTTATATTGCAGAATGCTCAAAATATCATGGGTTCAACACATTTCAAACAGAAAAGTCTTGAACAGAGTAGGTCAAGGTGAAGATGACTTAATAAAGATGATAAAAAAAGAGAAAACTCGAATATCTGGGGCATATAAGGAAAGGAAGCAGATACAGGATAATACAGTTGATACTCAACGGAAAGATCGACGGAAAAAGACGAATTGGTAGGAAGAAATACTCATGGCTCTGAAACCTTCGTCAATGGACTGGCTTATTACAAGCCGCGCAAGATCGAGAACTATATCGGTAAATCGTCATGGAAACTACCCACGCCTAAAAATTGGGCACGGTACTTAAAGAAGAAGAAGAAGATGAACAAAGCAGTCAATGTAACTTATAGTATAATATGTGGTAATGTAACACTAGCCAACAACACGTTAGATAAATTAACATGTTAAATAATTTAAAAAACTATTTTATAGTGACTTATAGTAAACATCAATTTAGCATATTCGCCAATATCCGAACCGGATAGGCACTACAAAAAGGAGATTATGTCTGCTGGTTTGTTGTTTAATATGCACTATTATTATAACAAATCAATTTAATTATTCTAACAAAGTTAATTCATTCGGTTATTTCGCACTGTATACGTCTATATTTATTTAGATACCGTTATCGACTATCTAATGATAGGATATTCAGATTTTTATTTTTTAAAGGTCGATCTGATCTTCTGTATTCACGGCTTATTTATATTTCATAATCAAGGTTATTTGGTATTCAAAGAGGAATTTATTAAGATATGTTTAGGAATTAGAAATATGTTTGTCATAAAGTTAGTGTTAGTGAAAATTATTTTGGTTTGTTCTGTATTTATTCTTAGTCGTCCAGTCAATGCAGGTAAAATACAGCGAATTGTAAAATTGTCTGAGCTTGGATCGATTTGACCCTGTGCCGTAGGGTGCTTTTACCCTGGAAGAAGGCTACCCCTGTCCGGGGTAAAAAATATTTATTAAAAATTACACCGAGAATTATTATACTAATCAATTTTAAGTAACATTTGATTTATACATTTTTTTTTGAAAATTCGTATTTTTCGACATATTTGCAAGTTAAAATGTCAATTTTCTGACAAAAACAACTCTTTTTCAAATCAATCCAGCATTTTTTCCGCTGAAGCATCTGCTGTATATAACGACCTTGAATGGTGTTGTGAAAACCAGTGGAACAAAATTGTCTTGTACACTGATTAATTATCAGTATTAAATGTATTACAAAACTTTAAAGTCACAATCAACAGTTATAATTATCAACTTTATCATATGATGGTATAGTCGCCTCGTATTTCGGTGAGACTGTGTAAGAATATATTTATCTGTAATAAAAGCGTGCAATAAAAATTAAAATAAAAGTACTCTACCAGGAGTAGTTATTAACTGCAAAATTATCAATGACTGAGATGTAAAGTTTTAATATCCCCATCGATATTTACATTCAGTTGTGCCTGGTATTATGTTTGAAGATATGTACAGTCGCCCAGATAAAGTTATCATCGATGCATTCTTTGCCTAAGATAACAATATTTGCCTGAGCGACACTTTGCGAAACTATAAGGTAGTTTATCCAAATAAATTTCGTTTTGACCGTCCAGTGGTTTACACTTGGGTAGGTAGGAATAATATTTTACTTTATTTTAAACTTTATTTTTAAACGAAATATTGTTTATTTGGATGAAACCTGGTATGGTACTCATGACACGGTGAAAAAAAGTTGGACGAATAATAACAAAAAGTGTTCTAATTCAGTACCGCCCAATAAAGGACAGAATTATAATTTTACACTGCGGTGTAGAAAATGGATACATCGACGATGTATTATTATCTGCAAAAAAAATGAAAGACGTGAATCTAGATTATCATGAGGATATGGAGGGTTCAAGTATAAAAAAATCAATTCAGGAACCATAGATGTAAACGTTCAATGTTTTTTTGAAAAAAAAAAAACAGAAGTTAGTTTCTATAAAACTCAAAAAGAAAGAAAGTACGTAAAAATATGTAAAAGAACAGTAAACTTTATAATTTTACGAAGATACTTTTAAAATGTGGCACCCGTGGTGTGATAATAATTCTGCAGCTGAAAATCCAGTGGAACCCTCTAATCAATTGGAATATTTACAAAGCTGTGTAGTAAAATGTAAGCGACATTTTCAATATCTCTCTGATGATCCCAAATATATGCTGAAACATGTTTATGAAGGATTGTGTTCTAAATTGTCTAAATAAGAAACAATTGTAGAGTGTCGAAAGCAATCTGATACAAGACTATAGGAGCAACATCTTCTTCTAGACAGGTGAGAAAGGATTGTGCAAATTGACACAAATAGAACCGCACCTAAAGGAACATATAATCAGAACAATATATAAAATGGAAGTGGCTAATATTTTTCCAACTATTGAAAGCTTTCGAAGTGAACTGGTTCGAAAGGACCAGTTCATTTCGAAATATAATATTCTCTTATATTCAGCAACAACACTTTGATGATTTCTTAAAACCCATAATTTTAAGTAAAAAACTATAGGCAAGCGTCAAACACTAATGGAAAGTACTAGAATAATTATTTCTTAAAGGGACATTTCTATCAGATAGATAACTGAGTATCAAAAAATGAAACGAAATCTTGTTTTTTTTAGATGAGACTTGGTGTGATACTCATGACAGGACAGAGAATTATAATTTTACACTGCGGTGGAGAAAATAGATGGATCGATTATGTATTATTAATATCTGCAAAAAAAAAATAAAGATGCGTCTTTAGATTATCATGAGGACATGAAAAGTTTAATTTTTGAATCATGGTTTGAAGAATCTCTTCTTCCGAGATTACCTAAATATAGTGTGATTATTATATGGACAAAGTAATAATTTCATTCAAGATTAATGAGAAAATTCCAAATAGTACTTGAAACAAATTCAAGAATTTTTATTTGGGAGAGATTTGTACTTTGAGGCATCATAGTAAAAAGCAATTGTTGGAGATTGTTTATAGTAGACAGTACCAGAAGGTATGTGTTGTTAATAACTGTACTCGCAGTAATGGGCATACCGTGCTTGGACTTCCTCCTTACTATTTTAAATTGAACCCAATAGAGTTAATATGGACCCAACTTAAAGCAAATAAAAGAAGAAAAAAACGTGGCTCCTAAATTTTTGTCTACTGCTCTCCAGTTAATTAGAAGAGAAGTCACAAAGATCACAGCAACCAACTGCAAAAATGTAATCAAACATGTAATCAAAGTGGAAAATGACTATATTAAATATTTACCAGCAATAACCAAATTAACTATAAATTTAGAAGATACAACTGATACTAGTGATAACAGTGAATCTGAGTAGATTTTTAAGTTCTTATTTCCAACTAGGTGTTAGTTGAAACCTTTATTTTTATTGTAATTGTAGATATTCTCGTTTTGCTTATATATCTTTGAAAATAGAGTACAAATACACTTCATGATAGAACAAAAACGTACAACATATCGTTAGGTTAAAATGACAGCGTTCCAACTAACAAAATCGCATATTTGGAGTTATTAGTGTGAAAAGGTTCCAACTGATCTTCCCTTTATTTTGATCTGACAACAGCGCTGGCTAACAACGCAATTCTGACTCATTACAATGCCAAGGTTCCATCCGTGAACATAAATAAAACGAAACTAGAATGACATTGTACAAATCGACAAATCGAGGTGACACATGAAACCTTGTCACTCAACCAATAAAGGTGGATTTTCACAGGTCCGATATCCGATGGTACGATGATACCATATAAATTTCAGAGAATTTCATTGGTTGAAAAATGATAGGTATAATTTTCGTACGAAATTAAAAGTCATCGAAAGAAGTTAAAAATATTTTAACTTTTGCACGAAAATCGGATGAATTTTGACATTGTTGACATTTCTAACTTGAACCTTAACCTTTTTTTTGTGGGGTGTTTATGTTTACTATTTGAAATACATTTAAAATGGTACAAAGACCTAATTATTATATAAATGCAATGAATAAAGTGTTGCTTTTGGGTCTTCTACACTAGGTGAGGCAAAAATTACGAGAACTTAGCTCAATATAATATATATTATATATCAAACAAAACAGCTAACATTTATTGAGAGTTCATTGAAAAAAATATCAATCCATCCAATGATCTGACACATAACACATATATGTTAAAAAATTTCGGATACGACAATCAAATATATTCGTACAAAAAAATTTCGTATTTCGTGTCATCGGATATAGGATCTGTAAAAATCCAGCATAATTAAGATTTGTAGTTGTGTTATTAAAACGTTTGTACGCTAAAATACTTTTACCTAAAAATTGTTTAATTGTATGTGATAATTACTTTTATTAACAATTTTTTACAGGTATTATTATTTTACAATATGTTCTCTTTAGTGAGCCTATTAGTGTTATCACTCCCTAGATATATCACAGAAGTTAACAACACCAATATTTTTTCTTTAAACTTTATAGAAAATGAAACTTTTTCTTAAATAAAATTAAATAAAAATAAAAACTTTTTTATCTAATTTAAAATTAGATATCTACGCTACTGCTCAACGAAGCAGCGGCCAGTCTAACATTGTTGCCATTTTCTAGGATTTTGCTCGTTCTGGGTCCTATAAATTTTCTCACGAAATTACGTATCGACTATAAAGTTGTATGGGTTAAGGGACATTCAGATATATTGGGACAAAAATCCACATAAGCACTAACATATATTGATTCAAGAATTTAACATGTGATCTCCTTGCATATATGTGAAACAGCATATTAAATTTAAATGGGATAGACGTTGGAATCAGTTCGGTGAAACACAGTTAGTAACTTGTTTAAATTACAACTAACAATGGCTGCGAACCAAATTTAAATGTAGTTGCACTTGAACTTAAACAGAATGAATATTTTCTTTGTATGTTTACATATTTGTTGCTCACCTATCCAACCATGGTTTATGCCTTCTGTGTTATAATGAAGTCACTCTGATGAACCCCTAAGCGTAAAAAGTGTACAATCCTGAATGGGTTTATGGTGTCTGTAGGCCCAATACAAGCAAAGCAATACCTTATTGACAGTTCGTTCTTCTTCGCCAAACGCCAAAATTGAAATTTTCAACGTAAAATATGAACAAACCAATGCATTTTCTATTTCTTGAAAAAATCTTTATATTTATTTTTTACTAAAAGAATAGTTTTTAGTATTATTCATAAAGTAATTATAAAAAAATAAGGTTGTTTCGTATTTTTGTCAACGGCAAAAACAAACGTTATAATCACCCCCTAATTATCACCTCAATTAAAAATTATCTTTTCCCCTTTACAACTCACTTAAATGATCTCTAGAATAACCCCTAGAAGTTTGACTGTTTTATTAATACAATTAAATATTAAATAATATTAAATAACGTTAAATAAAATTAAATAACATTCAACAAAAACATATAAAATTAAATAAAATTATAACGTAATGTAAAAAATTATAAAAAATTATTAAAAAAATTAAAAAATTATAAATATATAAAATTGTCAAAATTTTTTAAAAAATATAGAAAATTTTAAAAAATAATAAATAATTTAAAAATATATATAAAGAATTACAAAAATAAATTAAATAAAAAAAATAAATAAAATTTTATAAAATACAATAAAATTAAATAACAATAAATAGAATTATACAGGGTGGTGAATCGGCAAACGGTCCATAGGAAACTCAATGGTAAATTCTAAATTGTTGAATTCCTGCTTCCCTAATTATTTTACACCAAAAGTCATGGGAAACTATTTGTAGAGGACTCAAATATGTACCGAAAACAACTGTTAAAATTATTCTACGACTTAAACGTATTCCAAAATTTTGCTAAAATATAATACATTTTTCTGTGAAAAAATGTGTATTACGTGTTGCGTTTTGTCATATTATTGTTTCTGATATTTGACAATATTTAAATCAATTATATTATATTTATCTATGATTTAAATGGCCAAAATTTTATGATTTAATGTTTAAAAAAAATTAAGTTGATTAAAAAATGTACTCAGTTGAAGAGAAAAAAGCAATAATAAAAATGTTTTCTTCATGTTTTATTATAATATTTGTTATAGTTTTATGTTTAGAAATAATCATATATTATTATTAGGAATAAAGATCACAGTAACAGTATATTGGAATTCATTGAATAGTTGTATAACTTAACATGGAATTAAATTTTAGTGAATTAGAATACCTATCTTACGTTAAATAAAGATCCGGTAGTGGCAATGACGTATAATATATAGACTCGGTGAACGCTTTAAAAAGTGTCCAAAACATGAATACCTTTGTTATTGTTTATTGTTTTGATACGAAGGTGCACGAAGTTCATGATTTCTTACGAAGCATCACGAAGTTGATCTAGTGTTTGAAAACATCATGGACGTATGAAAACATTTTCTCCATTTTGTGTGACAAGCAAATTTTATTTTAAATTGTTGAGAGTTATTTACTTACTATTTTAGTAAAATGCCATACTATTTTATCAAAATAATTAGTTCTCTTATAGACGGGAACAAAAAGAAATCATAAATATTTAATTTTAATTAAAAAATAATTATTGTCATTAACCTATAAATGAGCACGCCGCTGTTGTGATAAACATACCTTCACGAGATCTTTCGGACACTCGATTCTATAGCGAGAATAGGAGACTGCTTAGTCTATATATTATACGTCATTGGGTAGTGGCAGGAAAAGGTTCGCGCCGTTATGCGATTTTTCGTCAACTGAGTACATTTCATTATATTGATCGATTTGTAAACAATATTATTTATTGTTCACAAAGTAATAATGTTCAGTAGTAGTAGTATTTAGTAAAATTCATTGTTTATAATTTAATCATAAAATAAAAAGATTGACAATTCAAATTGTCAAACATCTGACATTAATAATGATAAAACAAACACATCCTAATATATATTCTTGCATTACGTGTGGCCTAACTTTTAGGGGTGGTCTGAAAAATGTATCACATTTTTTTAAAATTTTGAAGTACAGTTGATTTGTAGAACGGTTTTAACATGTGTTTTTAATTCAGATTTTAGTCCTCTACAAATAGTTTTTTATGACTTTTGATCTAAAATAATTAGGGAAGCAGCAATTCAACAATTTAAAATTTCTCATTGAGTTTCCTATGGTCCGTTTGACGATTCACCACCCGGTATAAATTTAATTAAAATAAACAAAAATGTATTTTAGAAATTTTATATTCGTTTATAGATAAGTATTTAGAAATGAAAAGTTCTTAATAAAAATTGAATAATATACCCTCCCATTAGTCATAATTCTTTTTAGAACATATGTAATGATAATCAAAATGAAATAATTAAGCATAAATACAACATAATAATGAAAGTGTATATGATGTCTAAGTTCTATGTTATATTTAACAAATTTTGAAATTACTAAAACCATTAAACGAAATTTTTAAAGAAAAAAAAAATAAGATTTTTAAATTGTGAAGAACTTAAATGTGTAGTGTTATTATAAAAAAAAATTAACAATTTAAAAATAAGCAGAGATAAAATTTCATTAACCTAGTAATAAGACGCTATAAGAAGTATTGACTTCAATCGACACTCTCCAACTGCCACGCTTTTTTTTACATTTTTTTATATTATTTTATATATTGACATAAAAAAATATATTTATGGAAAATGTTCTGAACCATATTTTACCAGCTCTATAGATGTGCCTCCAGGTCTCGCTGCTTTCTTCTTTTACATACGTTTTACGAATATTTTACTTTAGTAATAATTTTCATAATTTTAGCTTATCATTGATATTTAGTTCATCTGCTTACCATAGATTTTGGACTATACTTTGTTAGCAACAATCTACAATGTTCTTCCCATTCTCCATTTCTACTAACACTACATTTGTGAGGTGCTTTCCGCTATTTCTTAAATTCTGTAATGTTCAACAAGCTCACGTTTGTACTATATTTTTATACAGGGTGGTCCTTAAGTAATTGTACAAAAAGAAACCGTAGATTCTACACTTTAAAATATTACGATTTAAGCCAAATCGCTTTAATATAATGTTGATATTAGGAAAGATACAGGGTGTTAAAGTGGACATTTAAAATTTTATTTTTCGCTATAACTTTTATGTTTGTGAACATATATGTATAAAACTTTACAACTTGGTACTATTCAATATAAGCAATTATAATTTGATGCAGACTTTGATGTAGCTGATAGAGGGCGCTGCATATGCCATATATGAGGAATACATTTGCATTTAATTTTTTTGCCCTTCGAGTAAACGAGATTTGTAATATTAAAGAGACATTATTTAAACAAAAAAAATGTATACCTGTTAATAACTCAAACACTTAACAGTTTTCGAGATAATCGCATTTTAAAAATTAACTACATAATTCTGATTTAACCAATTACTTCAGGCAACGAAAGAAAATTAGAGAAAAACATCAATACTTCTGAATTTTTGTATAAAATTCCCTTTAACAAAGGTAATAGTTAACGAAATATTAAATAAAATAAATATATCAAAAGGATAATTAATAATAGGATTTGACAAAATAACAGAATAATTGGATTTTACATAAAACATTTTACGTTTTGTATTAAATTAAAGTCATAATCAAAACATTTTATTTACAAACCAAATTAAGAAATAATTAAACTAAATAACATTAAACTTTCTGTCAAAGTAAGTGTTCGATATGTCTACCATTTTCTCTAATTCATTTGTCAATACATTCGATAAAAGGTCATCTCATATTAAAGAACATAATTGGTTTTAAAGAAACTACTGCAGTATTTATTATTAGTATTATCAGAATTATAAGTATAATAATAAGTATTCTTTTGAGATTTTTATGAAGTAATTAATTATATTAAAATCTCACCATACGACCAAGGAATATTACTACCGCGAACAATCCAACGTTCAGGAAAGTTGTATAAGTATGTTCTCGCTGCACTCTCTCTATAATGTGGTGATATACCATCTTGCATAAACCACGTATTTCGCCTTAAGTTTGATGACAAGTCTTCGAATAAATCAATAAAACCATTTTATAAATTGAATATGTTTGCTTTTACCATAAAACAGTCTGATCCACGTTCAGATCCCCTACAGTTACATTTTTCACAAAACATATAAAATAACGAACAAGGCTTGTTATATATTCAGCCCAAAAATTTTACCAAGAGCTAAATAAATGACAGTTCTATTTATTCAATCAATATTGTTAAGGCAATAGTAGATGGCATCATCCAAATTTCGAGTGAGGCCCCGATAGGTATGTCTCACGTGCCATGGATTCGGGGTTTGAATTATATCTCATGAACATAGACTCCAAAATCAATATATATCAAAATAAATATTATTTTAATACAATTTTTATTTTATCAGATTATCAGGTATTTTTACTATATTCTTCATTTAGATTACAATAAGATATTCTATTTATGATTGTATTTAAATACTTGATATAACTTTGATAGTAAAGATAACATTTTAATTCTGCTCCTAAATATTACAAAAATTACCTTGCTTGTGAGATTACAGTAGAATTCATAATTCACTTTATTAATTGTATACATAAAATTTATTTGATAACAGCTTTTTTATAATTAATTTCTCTTTATAAAAGTAGATACACATAATATGATATCAACAACATACTATGATCAACAACAGAAGTTATAGATTCATTTAGCATTTGAAACTACTACGGTATCCGTTTTATTCGTCTTTGCATTGTGTTGGTAAAAATATTATTTCGTAACTAAATAAATATGAAATGAATACTTGGTCGTGATTGTACCAAACTCTGCACTTTTACTGAACTCCACCAAAAAGTTCTGTGCTCTAAATAAAAACTTCCTTGTTGAGAGTTTAAATTGACGAGTATATCCATAACTACCTCTCATATCTTATAATTTACTCTTTGATATTCTTAATTTACGACATATTGACTCTGACATTTCCTTTATCTGTGCGGATTTCCTTGGGACTTGAAACTTTTCGTAGGATTTGGTTCATAAATGTACCCAACCTACGTAGAGTAATTTACATTTAAGCGCATAAAACTATCACGATGGAGTTGGTAGTAGTGATTCTAATAGATTATATTCTCTAACCCGGGGACTTATATGGATTGAGCCCAGGATTGATCTACGTTTTACCCTCAGGGCGTTATTTTGTTCTATCTATCTATCTGTACAGATCTTTCTGTTTAATTTTGGACAAAGGCCTCCTCTTCTTTTTTCCACATCTCTCTATTGTAGGCAGTTTGTGTCCACTTCGACCCTGCGTGTTTCTTCAAGTCATCTGACCATCTCATTTGTGGCCTTCCTCTGTTTCGTTTGTAACTATATGGTATCCAATATATAAGCATCTTATTCCATCTGTCGTCTGTCTGTCTTATAGTATGTCCAGCGAACTTCCACTTAAGTGTTGCTATCTGCGTTGATACATCGGTCACTTTTGTTTTGTTGCGGATCCAAGTATTTATTTTCTTGTCTGATAGCTTGATGTTCAGCATTTATCTTTTCATGGATCTTTGGGTCTTTGCTATTTTTTTTTCATGTTTTCCTTTGTAAACGTCCAAGTTTAAGAACCGTAGATGAAAACAGGCAGTATACATTGGTTGAAGAATCTTGTTTTTAAATATCGAGGTATTTTCTAATTTTTAGTATATAGGAAAATTTTCTAAAGGATACCCAAGCCAACCGTATCCTTCTCTTTATTTCTCCGGTCTGATTTTCTTTATTTCATTTAACTAGTTGTCCCAAATATACATATTCTTTTACTTGTTCTATAGTTGTTTGTGCAATTGTTTGTGCTTTTGTTCGATCATATATATTGGAAATTAAGTCCGTATATCTATAGTCTATTCTCCCATTTTGTAAAGAGTTCTTTACTGCCCAATGTTCCACATTATCGAATGATTTTTCAAAGTCTACAAATGCCATATACATTGGGATTTGATATTCGTTGGCATTTTCAATTAATATCTATATCGTAAGCAGATGGTCGCTTGTCTCTCTCTCTCTTGTCGTTTCCTCATTGCTGAGGATCGTGATTCCCTACAATGCGGGCTGTCAATTCTCTCCATCTCTTGCGATTTTGGGCTGCTCTCATGGACTCGGAAAACGTCTCTCCAGTGGCTTTCTGTACTTGATCTGACCATCGGATAGGTGAGCGTCCTCGGCCTCTACGTCCTTCTACGTTTCCGCACACAATTAGTCTTTCTAAGTTGTCATTGTCTCTTCTCGCAATGTGGCCAAAAAAACTTTAAAACATTTGCAAGACACTGGTCGCTTGTACTAAATCTTTTTCTAAAACTGGCTTGCTCTCTTGACTGGTGATTATCTAACTTAGTTGTTAATCTGTTTGTTAGTAGTTTAGTTAACCGTTTGTACATTACATTAAGTAACGTAGCGTTATGGGCCTATAGTTTTTCAGATCTTTTTTATCTACTTAGTATTTTTATTTACATATAATATAATTTATATATAATATTTAATTCATTAGTACATAAAGGACTTCCACTGTAGTTTTCCCCCCATTATTTACCATTTCCACAGTTGTTTGTGTACCTTTGAGTACCTTTTTTATTTCAGTTTTACTGATTTCTGGTTGTAAGTCAGAGTTAACGTTTTTTATTTTCAGTTGTAACTGATTACGGATTTCTTGGGTTGATTTTTGTTCTGTTTTATAGAGATATGTATAATATTCGTGCGTTATCTGTAAAACTTCTTTTATATTGTTGGTCTCCTCTCCCTGGGGCCGCATGTTTCCCAGGGGCTGCTTTATGCACTTCATGTTTCTATTTTTTTCAATTTTCTAATAGTTTGTTTTATTTCTTTGTATTCCATTTTATTTCTGTTCCTTTGTTCTAGTAATGTTCTTCCTGTGTTCATAAGAATCTTTGTTTCCTGGGATATGAAACTCTCTCTTTTGTTGTTGTCGATGATATTTCTTTACCCACTTTCATTAGAGTTTCAGTGAATATCATGTTTATTTCATCAATATGTTTGTGTTCTATATCTTCCTTTGTCGGCAATATTTCCTTTATTCTCTCTTCGTACGTCTGATTTTCTTGTTTTAGTTTTTTCATGTCTAATTTCTGATTATTTTCCATTTTCTTTCTTGTTTCAAATCTACTATCAATGATAAGCTTGGCTCGGACTAGTCTATGGTCGTTACCAGTTGAGAAGCGATTTAGGGCTGTTTATGGCTGTAACCATGGATTTTTGCGTTAAAAGAATATAATTAATTTCGTTTTTAGTTTCACCATTGGGACTAATCCATATCCAGTTTCTTTGGCATTAAAGAATGCATTCATTGCATATGTACAGTTGCTTCTTCTCCAAGTAATTCATCAATGTGTGTCCTTTATCATTTCTTTTGCCGTATCCATGGTGTCTTACTTCGTCTTCTTCTTTATATAGTTCTACTATTTTGGCATTGAAGTCCCCGATTATTAGCGTTAATTTTGATTTCTTTTCTTCCCTAGCTGTTGTTATCTCTTCGTAGAAATGTTAAATATCTTCATCGCTATAGGTACTTGTTGGAGCGTACACTTGTATGATTTTTAAGGACGTTCTTTTTAATTTAAGCGTCATGTATGCTACTCTATCTGATATGCCCTTGGTAGATTGTATGATTGTATGTGATTTATTTTGTTACCAATCGTTAATATGGGCTAATTTTACCCGTAGTTTTCCACTTTTGTTGTCTGTAAGATACGCATGCACAAGTTTGGTTTTTGGGAAGTTTTTCAGCCTTTGAACTTTTCACTGAATCCATTACTTTTTTTTTTAATTATACTTTATAAAATTAATAAAGGCTCTTGCTCAGCACATATCAAACCAAAGTACCGGTCCATGCGAGAACACCATTCATATGTAATATATGGATCTTTACTGATTATCTTTTACGAGACCTATTTTAAATTAGTGCACAATTTTGACCCGCTTGTAAACCTTGCTTTAGCCAAACCTTGCCTGTTTCTATTATCATAATCCGGTGGCAACAAGTGAGCTGTGTCACGCCGCCAAGAACAGAATTCTAGTAATGAGATAGTCGCCTACGCACTTTGGTGTATGGCATGTTAAGAAGAAGAAGAAAGTGGCAACAGTCTACGCCACACAAACCTCTTCACCACGACAAGGTAGAACGGCAAAGTGGTGCAGTATAATCCTCAATAAACATTGGTTGCAGTTCGTTCACATACATTTGTGTACATCTCTCTCTGAATAGTATTAATATTGTTTTCCATAGTGTTATTTGCTTTGTTTGTTATTATTTGTGATACGATGGAATCGGTTTTTTTTTATCAATATACAAAATGTTACTTAAACAAATCAGCTGTACCAATTTTACTTGAAATTTTAAAAACTACATTTTATGTCTGTTATTCTAAAGAAGCCATTTATAAAGCAAACAGTGTTTAAATTTTACTTTTATTATAAATTTTTAAATTGTTCTTTCCTAATTTTCATTATTAAACACTCGTTGGCCCTCTGTGTTTGATTGTGTTTTTGCCCGAGGATCTGATGAAGACATGGGAGCTTGAACTGACGTCGTAGCACTCTGTTGATTATCAATTCAAACACGAGAGATTGACTAATTGTTCTTTTACGCCATATATTGACTTTTATTACATATATATATATATATATATATATATATATATATATATATATATATATATATATATATATATATATTATTGTGATATTTCAAGTCTTAGTGCGCCAAGCAATTAATTAGCTAATTAATTAATTAATTAATTAAAACTATTTAAATGATATGACTATGATTCTATCACACCTTTTAATTCTCTTATCTCAGGGTTCTATTCGTGCTTCAATATCTATGCTATTACATGTGAAAGGTTAGGTCCAAAGAATACCGGAATAATAAAAAACATAGATGATATAATATTATATATTGAAATAAAAATAATGAAATAAAATTCACACTCAAATGTTTTCAATAAACAATATCTCATATAATGATTCTTAAAATTTTGTTCTACGTACGTGAACCTTCAAAATTAATGGTACAGACAATATTAGTTAAAATCACAAAATCCTATTATTATTCTAAACCTCCTAATCAAAATATTTATATTTTTTCCAAAGTAATTGTAAAATTTTGTTATCAATGAAAGAAAAACTGCAGAAAACAAAACTATCTCTCTATGATGATGACTGGTCCAAATCCTTGTTCCTGTGGCCTACACTATCTATGCTTAGCAGCTCCCTAGGTAATCAGCAATCTTACAACAAATTATTGCAAGTTTATCGTCCTTAATGATCTCCTTCAAATGCACGAATCGTTCAAATTATGCTAGCTTCTTCTTCTCTCAATAAACTGAATCTCTCGGTGGTCTGAGTGAAAAATAACTCTTGGAATATCTTCTTTTTACGATAAACTGAATCTCTCGTTGGCCTGAACAGTGACTCTTGGAATATAAGTAGAAAATATAATTTACAATCTTTTACTAGATCAGCTTCTGTCAGATACACTAACTACACGAAAACTCACAAACTTTCATTGCTACTGCTTCCTACCTCTGGGAAACTACCCGAGAACAACGGCCGTTCGCCTTGCACCCTAGGAAACCAACTGACTATCTTTTCTTTCTTCCAAAACAAACTAACGTCTCATTCTCAAACCAAACCTCCCACCTTTTTCAATCTCATCCAATCAAAACGCGTCATACATCTCCCATTTCTTCATTTCGATCACAAACAAATTTTTACCTACAATTATAAAATTTCCGAACATTATTTAAAAACTAATCTTTTTCTACCAATTCTTAAAAACTAACAAAAACCTATCTTTCTAAAATCTATTCTATTGTCCTAATTACTGCACAACATTTATTTGGAAAAACCGCTTCAATTGTCTAGGAATTCACTTAAGCTTATGCGGGTCACTCAATAACAAAGAAAATAATTTATGCATATCTTACCTTTTGTTCAATACAGGTAATCCAAAAATTTAAAGACTTTCCTTCTTCGAAATGTTTGTTGGTTATTATCCTACTTATCTGAATTATTTTAATTTTTTGGAACTTTGAAATATTTTAAGCAAACCAATAGTTTTCTCGATTTTACATATATATATATATATATATATATATATATATATATATATATATATATATATATATATATATATATAGTGTAAGTGTATGTAAATCATTTTTATTTATATATTTCTTTCTATTACAGATTCTACCAAAGTTCATCCTCCACTGAATATGAAAAAGAGGAATTTTAGATATTAACACATTAAATTTATTATCCCTACAGAACTTTGTGGAAAAGACAATATATTTTATAACCTGCGATGGATTCTACGGAGGTGCCCGAAAATCCCAATCCCAGGGAAACTGCTAGTATTTTATCAATTATGTTTTTTGGGTAAGGAAATCTCTAAATTATTGGTATTATTTATATATATATATATATATATATATATATATATATATATATATTTATATATATATATATATATTTTTATATATATATATATATATATATAATATTATTTTTTAGAATTAAATGAAATATAATTAATTTAGGGTGAAAGCATTTGTAAAAATCACTTCTGATGATCTCTATACGAGATAATAAGGGTAGATTTTACATTGCTCCAAAATTACAAAATTACAAAATTACATATTTGAGAACTGTCATAATGGACCAATTATTTCTAGAAATAGAAATTAAAAGGATACGACCAAAAATAATGGGTGAAGAACTTGTATCGACAATAGCAATAACTATATTTAAATAAGCTCTACTTATCTTTAATTTTAAATCAAACTAAAGTATGTGAGAGATATTATCGAGAGTTTTTATTTATTTGAAAGACCCCTCAATGTCATTATGCATCAAATATAAAATGTGGCGCGCATATGGAATTTGAAATTGTTCATGATTAAGGCGCACACAGTAGGCTAAATTTAACCGATAGCATGGATTATGGACAGTACTGCGATTTAAAAAAAATCCTACAATTCACATGCAGAATGTCCAACATGGCATGAGCCTTGTACTACATGTCTTTGGTGTGTATATCATCCTGTAACAATATAACTACCCTCATAAAGTTGAAAGCTAATGTGTAGCAATAAAACTCCCACTTACTTTGGGAGCAAATGCTTTAGGCTCCATCTAGCTCAGTATCTCAGGTGTGAGAACGTATCGTCGGCTCAATACTACAACTAGGTAACTCAAATAAAACACTTTTGAGAAAAACGCATTTAAAGATTTTTGCAAAGTTTGAATTCCTCTCTAGCCTAAAATTGACAAAATATTAAAGTCATATTTCGTTTTTACCATTCTTACCTTCTTTACTGACCATCCATGAGGTTTAATAATGTATATATTTTCGAAGATTAGGAATATCAGGAGAAAAGGTTGAAAAGTGCCAGTTATCTAGTTGTTGCATATACCAAAATCCCAGTTATGTACTTGTTGCAATATATATTTTCTTGTATTGGCCCTTGTTTTTGTTAAAAAAAGAACTACTAGTTATATTTTACTAACTAAAGTTATTTTTTAATTCTTAAGTTAAAATTATACACTGATACACATAAAAAATAAAAATTAGGTAGGTTTCTACTAACATATAAAAAAATATATACAAAAAACTACTTTATGAATATTGTTATGGAACAATTTGTAATTTCTGAAGAAGCACAAATAGATAAGTTCTTTAAGGGTTACCTTCGTAGTCTTGACCGTCATCTATTTCACTTGAATCTTCTTTATTCTCGTATGGCAGACTGGTGTAAAATGGCCTGTAGGAATCTCCCAAAGCAGGTGGTTTCACCGAAAATAGTGATATCAGATCTTTATATTTTTGTATAGATATTGGAATCAGTTGTTGGTACAAGGGTTGTAAAGGCGATTGAATTGAAGTGCGTGTCCGTTTGATTAAATTTAAGTGTCTAAAACTTTGATCAGAAAATGATTCTTTAAACTCCATAATAAACGGCTGCGACTTCCTAAATCTTAGCCAGCACATATTTTGCCAAAGAACAGCGTCTCCATTTTCATCCTTTTTCCGAATAGTCAAGTTATCCCTTACAAATTTTTTAAAATCTTTTATATCCGATTGATCCATATCATGAACAAGATAAGGTTTGTCTCCCTTTCTTCTGGCTCCCTTAGCAATTTGCTTCCAATCTTCAGGTCACAAAGCTTTCCCCACACGTTTGAATTCTGTGTTAATTGCAGAGTGAATGGAATCACATTCCATCTCACTGTGCCCAGAAACCAAGAACTTCATATTAATGACTTCCAAGTTCTTTAAATCATTTACTACCTTCATTAACATTGCTGCAGTAAACTGATTCAAATTTTGGCCTTCACATCTGTCACTAAAACAGGTGACACAGGTTGTTGTTTCTGGAAGTGATTTAAGATAAAGATAAATTGCACTGGCTATTTCACAACTTCCTCGAGATCCTTGAGTCTCATTCCAAATGAAACAATCTTCTCGCTTACTGACAACATTGTAAATGGTGAAGTTGTAGTTAGCAAGCCTGCGTTTATAGAAGAGTGCATTATTTGTTGGATCAGAGGGTACTAATAAAACTTGCTGGAGATCAAAATTGGCAGATATGTGTGATCCATCAGAAAATTCAGCATCAATTCGATCTTTAAGTTTTTCGGTTGTAGCTTGATCCTTTAGAAAGAGATGAGCTTCATAATCTATTTTGAGCAACGATTTCTCATCAATGGTTGCACTAATATAATGAGAACAAACACGACACTGATCTTATTTAGGATGATGGAAACCTAGATTGAAATTTTCATTAAAAATTTTTCTATACATGCCCAAACTAACTTTTTCTTCAGCTGCTGAATCACACAATTCACAATAAAGTCTATACATCAGAGTAATATTTAAGGATGAATCAAGATAATGTCGTTCAGTAGATGATCGACAATAATGGGAAGGCACAGTAGGAAAGCTTTCAATATGTGACTTAACATTTTCCAAAACTGTCGAATTAGTTACTTTTTTTACCTGTTTTCCCCTATTATTACCCTCTGTTGTATTTTCAGATGTTTGCTTTTTTAT
Source organism: Diabrotica balteata (assembly GCA_918026665.1). NCBI lineage: Eukaryota > Metazoa > Arthropoda > Insecta > Coleoptera > Chrysomelidae > Diabrotica > Diabrotica balteata. Next base: position 33,428,818 of record OU898280.1, on the reverse strand, counting down.
AGCAATATCAACTACTCCCTTCTTAATTCCTAGTGTATTAATAAACATCGTCTTACAAACTATAATTCTTTCATTATTCTTTGGGAGAAAAAATGTTACTGAAATATATAGTTTAGATTGTAATGATGTAGTATTTTTTTTAGGATTTTTATCCGTGTCACTGTGAATAAAATCCCGTTGTCTCTTATAATTTGCCAGTGCATAGTCACCTTGGAAAATTCTCGTTCTGTCCAATTCAGTTAGTTTACTAGAACACTGGTTTCGGCAGTTGGTGGGACAAGCGGGTTTCATTGTTACTTCAGGAATGCTTTTATTTCTTGAAGAAACATAAGCTTCCCCTTTGGCACGTTTCTCGTTACGCAGATTTCTTGACCATTTATCGAGTACACGACGTCGCTTTCGTGGACGATCAGTTACTTCAGGAAATGTTTCCATGCCATCGAGAATGATGTTGCTTTTATTCCTACACTTTGTTGATAAGAGGATGTTGTCAACTTCATCATCAGATGAAGATTCTTCGTCAGCAGGTAAATATTCTGAATCATTTTCTAAAGAAAAAGGTTTTGCCACAGCTTCAGTGAACGAACATCCAACATCATTTGCATCACAGTCCTCAGTTATAGCCACCTGACTTGATGTACTAATATCTTCACAAATGTTGCCTTCGTTATCTATATCTGTAGTAGTTAAACCCACCTCTTCTACTGGTATATTGTAATCATCTGTAAATAAGATCAATGTTATCTTTATAATACCACAAATTTATTGTTAGTAAATAACAATAATGATGCCACAATAACGTTACATATGAAAATGATTAAATTGTTAGTGGTACAAAATCTGAGTTTTTATTTTTTCTCCTTTTTTTATTTGAATTATTTCCATTTTTAATGAACTAAAAGCTTTAGTTTGTCAATAAAAGCAACAAAATAGTTCTAATATGTTATTCAATTGAACAAATACAATTACAAAAACGATATAAATCTTAAAATACAGGGATCACTGGAACTTTTATTTGTACTTTTTATTTTTACAACAAAACAAAAATTATTTGCTATAATCTTTAATATTGAAGCAACACTATAATAGATAGATGGTCTATTGGTAATAAATTAATACATAAGTATTTTTTACAAGTCAAATATCTAACCTAAGAAGTGGTAACACATGGTTTAAAAATATAAATTTGTACATACCATTCGTAAGTATTGTAGAACCATTTGCACTACCACTGTGAACTACAAAATCACTTCTACAATTGAACTTGGCATTACATATTTTACATAGCCACATTTTTAATTATTTTGCACTTACGTTTTCAAAACAAATAAGTAACTAATCATCAAAATATCTAACGGACAAAATCTTCGTCAATGGTAACAACTCAGTGGTCGTATTTTTCAAGTTACTTTACTTATGTGCTACAACTAGGTAAGTGTAGTTGTATAGTTCTTTGACTAACAGCTTAGTCAATAAATGTGCAACAAGTAGATAACTTAAGATATCGAGTTGTAGTATTAAACAAGGGATGATTTATAAAGTTATCTACTTTTAAAAGTAATTTATATTGACTCATAGGGTTCGTTTTGAATTGTCTAGTTGTAGCATAGCATGAAGATGATATATTTACATCTATTGGTAAACTTATCTCAAAAGTGAAAATTTTCGAGTTATCTAGTTGTAGTATTGAGGTGACCATATTATCTTATTTACCCGTATGAAAAACGAGTTTACAAAACAGGCAGAATTTACACAACAGTTATCAGACCAATAATGACATACGCGGCAGAAACAAGACCTGATACAGAGAGGACAAAAAGGATGTTAGAAACAGCAGAGATGAAAACACTTAAAAAAATTGATGGTAAAACACTATGGGACAGAGCTAGAATACAGATATACGACGTAGATGCAATGTGGAGACCATCAAGAACTAGGTAAGAAATAGAATAGTAGAATGGAACGATCAGATAAATTAAATGACAACAAATAGAGTAGTAAAGACGGCAAGAGACGGTTCCCCAATAGGAAGATGATCAGTAGGAGAACGACAACTTACTGGAGGCACATTGAAAAATAGAGTCATGTCTATATTTATAAAAAGAACAAGAAGAAGAAGAAAAACGAGTTTGGCCGAAACAAATAAAACAAGAGATTAAATAATCATATTTTATTGTACATTAAAAAAATTAAGTAAAATTTTAATATCAACAAAGCATATCCTGCCTATATCTTTACACAAATATATAATTCATAACTGCGGCTTCATGTAATTGACAGGATAACTTGTTGATGGCTTTAAATGCTGGTTGGATGGAATGTAGCTGAATGAGTGGATTTTAAGTTGGTGGATATGATGGGGATCGAATAAGTTGTAGTTTAAAGCAGCTGTTGAGTTTTGCATTGTAACTCCTATGTTGCTGCAGTTGATACTCCACGTATGGTGCACAGAATGAGGCTTTAAAAAGTTTCACTAAACAAGGGAAATAAGAAAATTTATTATGACCAAAACACTTAAAGAATAAACCTTGCGTTAGCTACATCATATTGCGTTGCCATATTTAAGAAAAGATTACAAATAATTACAATTTTAATTTGTAAATAGACAATATTAAATAGCAAGGATTAAATAAATATAACAATTATTATATCAACTAGCTGCATATAAAATAATTAAATTAAAAAACGTGGTATATAGATTATGTACAAAAAAGAAACATAAATAATTATCAAAAAAAGACACAGGATATTAGTAAAATATAATTTTAAAATATAAATATGATATAAATATATAAAATATAAATTTAAAATTAAATTTATATTACATATAAATAATTTACTTACTGCAATAAAGCGTTAAATATATAAATGAATTTTGGAGCAGAAATTCCACTTAAGTATAAAAGATATTATAAAAACAAATAATTCTCCGTTCTATTTAATCGAAAACTGACATGACAGAATGGAGTTTTCAATTGACAAATAAAGTTTGTAATGACTAGAGGAATAGCATAGACATTTTATGTATGTCTATGGCATAAAATAGAATAGAGTAGATACGGCGTCTGAATACGGAGAATAGATAAGTACAAAGTAAGTGAAATATTAAACAGAATATTTAGTTGATAGAAGAATTGGGCGCCAACTATGTTTAGAAAAAAATTAATTATTTGAAGATAAATACCAAACATGTGACGTTTTTAACCTTGCAATCCAATTTAGGCCATAGGAAATTGGTAATCATTAGCTTTAGAGCTCGCTGTTGATGGCGTTCTCAAAAAAATATGGTCAAATAACGCCACTTAGACAAAATTCATACCAAAAAGTGACTTTTTGGACTTTTTGGAGTGCATTAGACGCTAATGGATCTTATCTAGACTGGTATCGTTTAATATATTTGTTGACATACATTATTCATCATTGAAAGATGGGTCTAGGTAGCCTGGAAAGATAATTTTTCGATGAAAATTAAGGTACATTTTCAATAATTCTGTCACACTCTGACAGACAGCGGCAATATTTTCGATAGGTCTTGCGATTCGACGACGTAATGGTCGTCGAAATAATAAACCTTACAGAACAATTCATCATGGATCTTAAAGGAAGAATGATTGTAAGATATGAATATCCCACAATGTATACTTAAACAAAGAGATGCCAAACGAACATGAGATTAATCAAGTTATCTACTAAAGAGATACCAGAATTGGGAGGCAATACCAATAATTTATTTGATTTCAACGAGACGTCTTTAAATCCAGTAATAAAATTAATATTTTTTGGAGTGTTTTATTTTACGTCTTTTTTTATTTGTATGTCTCTATTTTAATAAATGTATTTGTATAATTTATACAGGTTTACAATACCAACATTCAGAACTGGTATGAAAAAAGAGATAGGCGTAGAAGATGTATATAATACCCTCAAAAGTGATAGAAGCGAATATTTAGGAGATAGATTAGAAAAGTAAGTGTTTTAAGAAATAAATTTATTTTCTGTACTAAATTTAGAATAAGTTAAGCACTATGGTATTAAAACAATTTTCTTGTGCTATTTTGTCATTATTTACAATTTTAATAGGAATTAACAACGTTTCGATTTGCACTTCCAAAATGATTCTCAGAATACAGTGTTTTAAAAACGATTTTCGAAGTTGAAATTGAAATGTAAAAATAAACGTATTTTAAGTTAGGTTTAAGTGAAATTTTGATTATTTTCCATTATAAATAGTAGATAAAGTTAAACAATAGTAGGTTAGGTTAGGACAAATATACGTATTAAGACAAATCTTAGTTTCATAACCGTAAATTCATTTATACGTCATTCCAATAAAATCTTTTATAAAAAACTTTACCGGCTATGTCAAAAGAAGCGGAATGGTTTAATATTTCCCGAAATTAATGACACCAAACATGACCCCTACCTCTACTCCCCAGGGGGTGAGGTGGGGAATAACTTTGAGTCTTAAAGTTAAAAATCCCTTAATTTTTATTGCATATACGGATTCCTCTTAAAAAAATATGTGACTTAACTAAGGAACATTTTTTAAGTCTTGATAGATGGCGCCATAATCGAAAAAAAAAGGATTTATCTTAATACCCTAGTAAAATTATGGAAACGGTCTAATATCTCGAAAAATATATTTCTAAATAAAAAAGCAAAAACAACTTGAAAATCCCATTGTAGATTCGGGTGTTTCCTGAAAAAGTAACGAAGTTTTCTCTAATTTTTTTTTGATTTGCGATGTGACGCTGTAATCGAAAAAAAAAACAAATACAGATCAAAACTCGGCAAAATAATTTTTATGGTATTAAATACAGTTTTTACGAATTTTTGTAGAATCCGAATCTGCAATTAAAAAAGGTAGTTTCTATTTAAAATTTTAATGTTACACCTCTCGCTGCTCTATGGGGTGAAGATATGGGTGGTATTTGGTGTGTCGATAGATTTTCGAAAAATATTAAACACTTGTTTTTTATGTAAGTACCATATTAGACCTTTTTCTTTAGATTTTCTATTCTCCAGTCATCAGAGACTAAAATGCCACTCAACTTCTAAAAATCTAACGAACAAACTGAATTTTGTTTAGAATGTATGTGAATTTTGGGACCCCAAGAAATGCAAACATTTGTCACTCCTACCGCCGGGCTTCTTTTAAAAACACCCTCTCGTAGGGGGGTAAAAGGGAAAAAATAAATTTACCAAGCAATAATTTTAATTTATGAAGCCTCGTATATTCTGATCCAGCAAACTCACAGCTTTCAGAGAATAAAATATGGACAAAATTTTTAAATCAGTCAATTGGGACGTAAGAAGCGATATAATATTCAAAAACCTGAACTATTTTACTTTTTTTGTGGAAAAAAAGTGGAATTCTTTTTGTATCTTAACTTGAAAACCTAAAAAACGTTTTATATAAAAAAAAATAAGCTACTTGATTTAGCTGGCATGAAGAAAATCATCTCTTGCGACTAGGTAGGTCACATCGTCACGTTAGGGTGTAATTGATATATGTTGATGTTGAATAATTGTTAAAAACTGACAAAATTAGGATATTGTCAAGATGTTTGAAGATTTCAGATTTAAGATCAGGCTGTTCAAGATTTTGAACAGCCTGGTTTGACCTGGGTTTTAGGAATGCAAATGTGGGGGTCATACAAGATATGTTGAGATATAAATAATGCATACAATTAGAATCAAAACATATATTTAAAAAAAAATTAGCAAAATCAATAAATATGGTATAAAATTAATTAAGTTTGAGTACTTTTTCAAAAAAAAATAGTATAAAAAATAGATAAAAAAAATGAACCTTAAAAGGTTAAGCTGACATCTCTTTACAAAGTTAATAACACTTTTAGACAATTTTTATTAAATAAGAATGATTGAGCAAAATTAAGAAAAATATATATATAACTGTAAGCAGGGAAGTTATTAAATTGTGTCTCTGAAGATCCAAGTTACCATTACCCTGGCTATATCCAATATATCCACAATCTCATGAAGACTCTTGTACAAGAGACACGGGGTTTATATTACTCCATACAGAAAAACACAGCTACAGCCCTTTCTCCAATAAATGTTCTATACTATAAGCTATAGCTCAATCGAACAACCCAATATCCATTAATATAATTATTCTCTAATGAATCTAGAAATATGATACTCTATTATGACTGACCGGCCAGTGGTCTGCATAGCTCGAACGATGACAGAAGACAAGCCAAAATGGATAAAGTAACACGACTCTGTCAATATACGGAACTACTAAGTACGTTCTATTAGTGACACCTTAAAGAGGCCTAATAGCTATGCAACCATTTATACATAGTTGTTTAGACTTTTAATATATTTAGAGCGTTAATCATTAAGGGGTGGCTTTTACCTTCCAAGCAAAAATAACCCTGACCTTTCAAAGTCCAAAGATATGATAAGAGTGTAAGATCAACCTAAATCCAAATATTCAAACTTATCCGTCGTGATGAGGAAAATTACCCTCCAAAACTGTCATTTACTGGAGTATTTTTACTATTAGTAACTAATTGCTTTGAATAGTTTATTTAGTTTCGAGAATGAGTCGCTAACTATTTCTGAAAATTTAAAATTCTGATATCACTAGTTTTTACATGATGTTGCAGTTTCGCAACATGTGTAATGTATTAACAGACTTTTTGATAGTTTTGATTCTCCCCATATATTAAAACAAAATTGCGTATACAAGAGCACAAGAGCTAAACATTGCAAGACGAGCCATCTGCGAGATAGCACGGGCGTGTATTTGAGATAAGGAACGAGTTCCATATGCCAAAAGGGTACAGCCGAGCTTTATCTCCGAACAGAAACAAATGTGTGTTTGGGTTAAGCGCAGAGCTTCCTAGGGTACTTCGCTTCGGTTTTGTGAGAAAGACAGCAGTTTTACGCAGTAAGGGTGGAGGCTGGTCCATTATCGACTTTTTTGGTTACTGTATGTCCTTGAAGTCGTCTTTTTCGATAGCGGTTGGTGCTATCATTTCATTGGCGTAAAGTACAATACACCATATTTTATTGCTGCATGGATCAAGTACGTTTACTTGGTGCCAAATTATTACATATTGTGTCGCGATTTTGAACCTTTTGAACTCTATTTTGAACATTTTACGTTCTTGGTTTTATACATTTTAAACTTTTTTAAATGCTACTTGTTGCTAATTATTATTAATATCTTCTTTTTCTTCTTTCTACTTTATAAATAGGCCTTATGCCTGTTTTACTTCGGTTTTTGGCCTCAATTGACGTTGTCTGACCATCTTTTCTCGATGGTCCTAATGATCTTCTTCTATTTGGCGATTTGTCTCTTGCTATTCGTACTATTCTATTTTTTGTCATTCTTTCGATATGTTGATTCCATTCCACTTTTCTTTTTAAATCCACGCGTTTATTTCCTTTATACCACATCTCGCTCGTATTTCCTCACTTCTTACTCTGTCTCTTAGAGTTTGGTTTGGTATTTTTCGTAAGACTTTCATTTTTGTTGTTTCCATCAGTCTTTGTGTTTTCGCCGTATCGTGTCTTGTTTCCGCTGTGTACGTCATTATCGGTCTTATTGTTGATTTATATATCCTGGTTTTCGTTTCCGTTGTGAGGTATTTGTTTATCTAGATTGTATTGTTGAGACATTCTGCTGCTCTGTTTGCCATGTTCACTTGTTTTTGTACTTCTTCTTTCACTTTTGCTTAGCTTGACAGTTTTTTCTTAAGTATTCAGTTTCAATCACTTGTTCTATTATTTTGTTATTTACGACTAGTTTCCATCGTTTCGGTTCCGCTGATATCACTATCGCTTTAGTTTTCTCTGTTCAGATCACCATGTTGTATATGAGCGCCGTATCTTCGAATTCTTTAATTAATCTTTGTAGGTCATCTTCATTTTCGGCTGTTATTATGGCGTCGTTGGCGTAGCATATTATCCTTACTTCCTTTTCTCCCATTCTATTATTAATATGTTTATAAATATTACATTTAAATTGCGTATAGTATAATATAGTTATTTTATTCAGAGTGCATTTTGTTTGACTTCATCATTATATTGCTTCGTGTTATATGTAACTAGAAATAAGTGTCAAAATGAAATAATAGTCAAAATTTTATATCATTAATAATAATATTGGTTATCGTATCGGTTTTGCGTCATAAAAGATTTTAATTTGTAGCTCTTTATATTTTTACTATATTTGAACAATAAGAAAGGGAGAAACCAGCGAGTTCTAGATTGAACATTATATATTCTCTCCCCTTTCTGATGACAGAAAGGAGAGAGGACATGTACAGAATGCAACACATGACATGTCGATTTTTTATACTTATTATAAATTCTTTCTCTATTTATTCTAGAAATTGGAATCGAGAATTAGAACTGGTAAAACAAAATAAAAAAGAAAAAGCTAGTCTATTTAAAGCCGTTGTAAAAACCTTTTGGTTAGAATATCTCCTTATAGGAATTATAGCTGCAGTATCTGATATAGGTATACGATCGTTTCAACCATCTATGTTAGGTGGAGTTTTGGACTATTACACTCCTGGATCTACAAAAACAAAACTAGAAGCATATTTTTATGGAGCTGGTATGGTACTTATGTCATTGACTTCTTCTATTTTAATGAATCAGTACATGACTAATGCAGTTCACGCGGGAATGAGGGTCCGATCTTCAGTATGTGCTTTAATATACCGAAAAGTAAGTTTATATTGAATAATACATCAGCTAAATAACCCTATGTATAATAACAGAAGTTGGTCCTTAATTTCATAAGTTCCTACCATTTTATTAAACTCTTTATGAATTAAATATATCAACTTTATAAAATTTGGATTTATAGGATTTTTCGTAGCTACGTCGCTCAGATCATAGAGGAAATACAAGTCTCTAACTGAATGTTGAATGTACATATTTTATTTTTTCATATTTGGTCTTTTGGTTTTTATGGTATTTGTTATATTGCTCCTGTGAGCAATAGCTCACATAGAGCTCCTGCCATAAGCTTTAGTTTACGGATTTCCCTAACCTTCGTTTTATTCTCGTACCACTATATAAAACTGCAGCCTCTTCTATCCAAATGTCAACCTCACCTGCCCATATGATGATCTTGATTATGGTCATCCGGTGCATCCTGCCAGAAACCGAGTGGTATAAGCACTTACTGACCAACGGTTTAGGGCGGATGAGTTGGTGAGTGGACATTCTTTTGTCCTGGGGTTGAGAAATCGGCCCCGAAGGCGGATGAATCAACAAATAATGGTCAACTACATAGTAATGCTGAAGGTAAAGGGGAACCACTACATTAACTGCTCATAGAGGACCCCCAGGAAAATTACCATATAATTAACACTGCAATTGCAAACCGTTACTAATCATGGAAATCGGAGGCCAAGATTCGGCAGGAGAGAAGAAACATATTTATACCATGAGGCCTCCCAGGTCGTAAACATGCGAAAACTTCGTACAGAAATTCTAAAAATAAAGAAATATAATTTTATAATGTTCACATGGAATGTTAGAAATCTATTTTCTGTTGGTGAACTTGACAACGCAATTAAAGAAATGAAAAGAATGTAAATAGACCTACTCGTAATCAGCGAAATGAGATGGCCAGAGTCAGGATCATGTATAAAGGACGGAAGTGTATTATATTATTCCGGTAACAGCACAGAAGACCCGCAACACAAAAATGGTGTAGGTGTATTAGTAACATCAGAACTGAGTAAATATGTAATTAATTTCGTACCAGTCTCGGATAGAATAATATGACTTCAAATAAATACTCAACCATTTAAAACTAACATACTTCAAATCTATGCCCCGACTGCAGATAGAAAATATGACGATGAAGTCGAGAAGTTGTATGATCAGATCCAGGATATCTTACAGAAACCTAATAAATACGAAATTTTATATACTATAGGCGATTCAATGCAAAAATTTTGAAAGGTAGAAGAGGTCAGAATGTACGTCCTTATGATCTAGGACAACCTAACGATCGAGGACAGAAATTATATGAATTTTGTTCATCGCATATGATCATTGCAAACACCTGGTATAAACTACCCAAGCGACGACTATACACTTGGAAAGCCCCTTTTGATCATGGCAATAACCCTGAGTCCTCAAGAAATCAAATAGACTATATACTTGTAAATGAGCGTTTCCGAAATCCCGTCAAAAAAGTCGCTACATATCCTGAAACAGATATTTGATCTGATTATCAACCACTGTAGCAGATATTAAACGGTTAAAACGAATTCAGCGACAAAAACCAAAAACCAATGTACGTAACTTTGAGGATATAAACATAAAATATAACAACAAATAAGAATTTATACAATACAACAATAGAATAAAAAAACATCGGAGAACAACTAGAAGATCCAGAAGAACTATGGAGTGAATTTAAAAACCCAGTTAACGAAATCTCCTTAGAAACTTAATCAAGAAAAATAAATGGATGACAGACGAAATCTTGAAATTAATGAAACAACGTCGACTGATAAAATCTAATGAAATAGAATATACACACCTGTAAAGAAAAATAAAAAAGGAGATCAAATTAGCCAAAAAAAAATTGATGAGATAAAGGTGCGACGAAATTTAGGATGTAATATCTAAACACGACTGATTTAATGTGCACAAAAAAACTAAAAGAAAGTAGTAACATATTTAAAAAAACGAGTTCCCCCTGTGCTCGTTGGCAATACTAACAAAATTATTGTAAATGAGCATGAAATAAAAAAAGAATGGCAGCTGTATATATCAGAGTTGTTTGAAGATGACAGGAATAATTCTGCCAAATTCTACCAAAACTGTACTGACGGCCCAGAAATTATAAAATGCGAGGTAGAAAACGCTATGAACAATGCTAAAATGAGAAAACCTTGTGGTCCAGATGATATAAAAACTAAGTTGCTGAAACTAATAGAAGATATGATAACATAAAAGTAGTAGTAAAAATTTTTAATTCAATAATTGTATTTGCATGTTTTGTGGACTTTGAGAAGGCATGCGATAAAATACAGCATGTAAAATTAATGCAATAACTGAAAAATATAAGAATAAATGACAAGGATATTCGTGTCATTAAAAATTTGTACTGGAGTTAAACTGCTATCGTAAAAATTGGAGATAAATACACCGATGAAATCTCCATACAACGAGGAGTCAGACAATGTTGCATTTTGTCGCCAACATTGTTCAATATTTACTCGGACCAGAAATACACTTGAGAGACAACCATATGAAATAAAAATCAGCGGGAAAATACTTAATGTGATTACATATGCAGACGATACAGTAATTCTGTCAGATAATATTGAAGATGTCCAAATTCTGCTTGATCGTATTCACAAGGTAGGAGAGGAAATGCGCATTAAAATAAACTCACACAAAACCAAATATTTAGTGTTTAGTCTTGACCCTTATTCCGATGCAAAGATTCAATTACGTAGCAAAGTATTCTGCTGAAGCTGCTTAACTGTACTTTTGGTTTGGCTTTTGGGACAACGGTTTACATAATTAAGACCTATTTGGAGAAGAGATGAAGTCTGCGATCAGGGATGCCTCTATGGTATTTCTTTTTATATTTTTATTTTAGGACACAGAAGAGTAACTCATTTCTCATTTATGAGTCATCTCCTAGCCTATGTCTTTTTTTCTACGTATTCATAAAAACGTATCTACCCAGTGCATCCTACCAAGGGTACTAAAGAATTCCTTCAGTTCTTTAGTGTTCAGAGTATATTACGTACAGACACAATGTTTGTTTTGGATTTTAGACTGCCCTGTTTTATATCATTTCAGTCTTAATCATGAAATCGGTCTTTTCTGTTTCTATGTTACTATTTAATCTTAATTTATACTTTGGTCTAACGTAGATTTTTTGGACCTAGTTATATTTTGGAACTGACGTCCGGCTTATGTCTGGCATCTCAAATATTTAATAATATCTTCTTTTCTCGCATTCGCGAAGGATATCAATAATATTTTAATGGTTTATCAATTGTAATGTTCATTTTCTACCTGCATTCCCTTTTATAGTTTCATTGCTTATTTATTCGAGCTGCGTTTTTCTATCTCTGACTCCGTCTGATCCAAAATCTCCATTATCACTAAAACTGAAGCTTATTATGTTTACTGCGCCTCGCAATCGCATAATGTATGTTTCACAGTTTCTGGTTCATTGCCGCTTAGTGTGCAGTTAATATATCCATTGTAAATGCCTATTTTATTTAGAAATTGTCTTACTCGTGCTTGTCCTCTCAACATTTCTGTTACTGTTTTCAATTCATTCCTGTCCATATAAAGCGATTCCTCTGTTCGTTTTAGACATGGTCTACCAATGATTCTTTTAAATTTTTTATCGTTTATTTAAAGATTCCCTCCTAATATCCCCTATGTCTTTCTTGGATCCAGTTTTCCATAGCTCCTCGAACTGCAGCCTTTGGTGCTCCCATGATCACAGATGCCTTGGATACAATAAAGCCCTGGTACCCAGATAAGCTTAACTTTATATCAGTCTCCCCGTGTATTCAGTACTTGGTGCAGTCCCACACCAGTCCGAACGTCATTTTCCAACATACCAGTGCCTTACATGTCTCTTAAGTCTCTGACAATATATAGATCTGCTCGTTTTTAAAAGCTCTCCCATTATTTCCCCTTATATATTGCAGTTTTGCATTAATCTTCGCTTGGAAAACGATGCAATTCTTCCCAAATGCAAAGATTTCGCTAACTCTTGGATTTTTGGAGAAAATTCCTGATTCACACTCTCCTCAGCTCTTAATCCGTCTGTAAAGCAGATTTTGTTTTGTTGATAGTAGTATTATTTACTTATCCATACATCTCTGTCTAGAATACATACTCTACATGAATTCTTAAAGTTGTATGTTTAATTATATCATTCAATTCCACATTGAAGTGGAATGGTGATATGGTGATACTTATATGCTACGTATGTCCCTTTATTACGAAGTTTCAGTGTTGTATTAGTTGCATAAGTTGTATTATTATCCCTAGACACGCAAGGCTTTGCACTTTACTTAGTTTGATTTTTACAGCTGTTTAAAATATATTAGTTTACCATATCGTCACTGCATAGGTATTTGAGAGTTTGATCAACAGGCTGTACACAAAGTGTAGCATGTCTTCCCATACATGCGTCTAATACACGAGTTGTCACTGCGATATTTGTTTTTTTTTTATTTATCGGTTCCAGGTAAGTTTCTAGTCCAGTATAACCCTAAAATACTGTTCCTCTCTCTTTAGATGAATTTTTTGTCTCCTCATCTTGGAGGATCTCTTCTAATTAGGACCCCGTCTCCGAGAACCTAATCGCTCTAATTTTCGTCTGCATGTGAAGGCAACTATAGTCGCTTTGTGAGATATTTAGTCACTTTCCATAATCCTAATTACTATATTGTACTTTCCTTACAAGATTAGAAACAAATTGTTCACATATCCAATTGTTTTATGACAATTTGCCTTCTGTATCACCATATTTCACAGTAAGTCGGATAGAATCACTCTGTGGGCATCTCCTGACTCGAGTCCAAGCATTGTAGATTTCTTACGTCTCAGGGCATTGGTTATAGATTATTAAAATAGTTAATTATAGTTAAGAGAGAAAATTTTGTAACATCCATTTTTTTAACAAAATTAAATACTTGTTTTGCTTAGGCAACTCGACTCAGCAGAACTGCTCTGGGGGACACTCCAGCCGGAAAAGTTGTGAATCTTCTCTCCAACGATGTCGCAAGATTTGACTTTGCATCAATGATGATCCATCAGCTGTGGATTGGACCAGTTTCCACAATACCTGTTATCTACTTTTTATACCAAAGAGCACAACTTCCAGGAGTAGCTGGAATATTAGTCATACTTATAATGTCTCCTTTACAAGGTAAGATATATAAATATTTGATTTATATGATAGAAAGATTGACTTGCAATTAGGGACGAGGGTATGTGTTTTAATTTACACTTGGAATAAAAATATGGAGGACTGAGTGCGTGTCATTTTCTTGACAAATGAATACTTACTGTGAAATTCGAGAAGAGTGAGGCGTGTACTTCCTTGGTGAATTAGCGCATATGATTAATTGAAAGAGAAAAGAAGTACGTTTTACTTTATTGTTTACAACAGACTACTTACTGCAAATTAAAGGCATAGTAAGATCGTGCGTGTAACTTTTTGGGTCTTGTATCCAAGAATTCATATATGTTGCGTATTGGAAGTAATTAGACAGACACTTTCATAAAGTACTATTTTTTACGAAGTTTTATATTTCGTACTTATTTATTGTTATTTACTTATTCTTTGATATTTTCAGCAACGTCTGCCAAACTAGCAACAAAATTCAGGAAGATGACAGCTATGAGGACGGATGAAAGAATCAGACTAATGGACGAAGTCATTCTTGGTATTCAAGTTATCAAAATGTATGCTTGGGAAGTTCCATTCCAAAAAGTGATTGGATTGGCAAGAAAGGCAGAAATTAAAATAATTAAAAAAAATGCATACATCAGGGCTCTTTTTATGACTTTGGGAATGGTTACGACGAAATTGGCTCTATTTGCTACGCTTGTTACTATAACATTAACTGGCGGAGAAATTACGGCAGCGAAGGTAAATAAAAGTATTATATTTTATTAATTGTAATTTTATCTTTAACGTATTTCCCTATTTAACTTTTTTCCATATCCAAGACGGTTTTAATATGAGACGCAAGCTGTCATCAGTAAAATATGTTTCATTCCTGGACTGTTAGAGTCTATATTTATATATAAAAATATTTTATATATCAATATACAGATATTTGCAGGTATGGATGGAAAGTATCAAATCTTGGACTATGTATATCACTATCAATCGATCATAAATAATCGGCATATACCCGCTAAATCTGACGAACGAAAACAGAACAATTAACTTCAAAAGTCAGTGCACTCAAGATGAATAGTTGGTTGGTAAAAGATTTCGAGCAGATATCAGTCTTTTTTAAATCTTCGTCTCAATACAGTTCAGAGCGCTGAAGAAGACTCGTACTTAAAAAAAGGATATTTTATCGGGTCAATTTTAGAATCGCAAAACAGCCGGCTGTAGTACAATACGTTAAATTGCTTTGTCTCTGGATCTGGCGGGAATTCGTATCAATAAATTTTAAGGCAATTACTTATTTCAACAACACGCTATAAGCATTTTTCGCTGTAACTGGTGATAGAGTCTTACCACGCTTGAGCTAAATTATTTAGAGTTATGAAGTATATAAGATATGATAGACAAAAAGGAAATTTTTGTAGAGTTTTTTGGACCTCTACAAGAAATGAGATCGGAAGTTTAATTGGATTGGTAAAGTAGTTTGTAAAGACCGGAGCGGCAACGCGACAAAGTTTCCGGAGAAGGCGTCAGTGTTATGTTTGCTCATGGATTTTATGTCGGGGGGGCTTTTCTTGGTAGGTAGGGGGATAGTATTCAATAAAATGACCAACTTTAGATCATAAAAACGACGTTTTCTTCTTACTTATATTTTTTATATATTCTTTAATATAAGCCTGTGGAAAGTAGATATGGCTATGTCCTTACCTAGTAGAGATATTACTGTATAATGAAATTGGAAAAATACAGAGCCAATTTCCCCCTGTCCTTTGTATTATTTATAGATTCGATTAAAAAGTGTTCTCAAGAGCATCTACTCTTCGGGGAGTGTCTTGTCGATGAAGATCCACAAAGACTAATAAGGATGTTAAATAGGTATCGAGGAGTGGAGGGCTTCTGTACAAGGCTTTTTGCAGACGCTTTAAGTCCCAATGCTTGAGTCAGTAGTCTACCTAAAAGCGTGTGTCCTAAGGGCGAGCGCCCACCAAAGTGGCGTGGCAGTGGCAAGTAGCAAGTAGCACGCGTCTAGCATAATGTAACCAATGAAAACGAATGATTCAGTTTACACCAAAATGACAGTAACGTCATTTATTCTAATCATTCGTTAGGATTGGTTACATTATGCTAGACGCGTGCTACTTGCTACTTGCCACTGCCACGCCACTTTGGTGGGCGCTCTCCCTAAGAATGGATACAACCGATTTTTGCTTTCGCAATTTATGCAAATTGTACAGACATAGATATTATCGACAATCGAGTATTCGAAGATAATTCGTATGTGAAGAAATTTTTACCCGCAGTAACAAATTGTTAGGACTAATATATAAAATAAACACTGAAGGGGAACAACTGGGCTTGAAGAATAATATAGACAAGACGAAGGTAATGGTGGTTAGTAGAACACGAAATATGCAATTAAATATAAGAGTAAACAAGAACATCCAAAAGGTCCCCAAGTTCAGATATCTCGGTAGTTGGATAACTGAAGATCTAGATCCAGACATAGAGATACTTAGCAGAATTGAGAAAGCCAGAACAGCATTTACTAATATGAGAACCTTGCTAAGCAACAGCAGCCTCAACTTAACGCTTCGATATCGCTTTGTAAAATGTTACATTTACTCTAAACTGCTATATGGTGTAGAAACCTGGACCATAAAGACCAATGTGATGAACCGATTGTAGGCCTTTGACATGTGGGTTTTTAGAAGATTACTTAAAATTCCCTGGACAGATCACACAACAAATGTCGAAGTATTAAATCGAATGGGCAGAGAACGAGAATTGCTGCCAATAATAAAAAGAAGAAAAACTGCTTATCTGGGTCAAATATTTCTAAATTCGAAGTACCAGTTCTTAAAGCTTATTATGGAAGGGAAGATAGAAGGAAAACAAGGCATCCTAAGAAAGAAATACTCATGGCTTAAAAACATAAACACTGGACAAACCTTGATGCCCATGCACTTTTTAGAGCCACACAAGATCGAGAGGAGTATGCCAGAATTGTCACCGACACCCACTAATTGGATAGGGCACCATAAGAAGAAGAACAAATTGTGTTTTTTGGAGAGTGGCTGGAAGAAAATTTTTGAGACTGGGCGGCTAGGTATGTAAAAACCTCGGTTTTCCTGATACTTGGTACAATTAGAAGTATTTGCCATGGAGCATGAGTAAAATTTATGTTGTTCTCCGCAGTTAAAATTATATTGTAATGCTTTAAAGTCATTTGGTGTTGAGATATGGTAGAAATGTCGAGCAGCATTTCAAGCGAAGCAGAACCACATTGTTTGATTTTGGGATCTAACAAAGCAATATTTTTCCGTTAATGGTGATGCTATTCAAAAGTGCCTTAGCAAACAAAGTTTGATTGGGGTATTACTTGCTTGGCTATTATACGGACGACATTTGCAAATAATAATTTAGACTGTGTGAGGCTAGCCCCGATACCTCAAAGATTAAGGATTGCGATTGTGTTGGTACCGATTGTATATGAGGTCCCTGTTGAAAGTATCGTCCGCTCCACCCTCCAACCAAAATCCGCCTTCAGAAATATTTGCACCAGCCCCCATGCCAACCATCATGCCAACTCCCATGCCAACCTCCACCCAAAACCACGTCAACATCGACGGTATAAATGAACCATCTGGTGTTTCCAGTAGCATTATAGATTATTAATCAGTGTGTAGTAGTAGTGTCTGAGAGCTTGGGAGACTGAGATCTCGAAGACCCTATATATATATATATATATATATATATATATATATATATATATATATATATATATATATATATATATATACGGATATATTGGGTTTAGTAGTTTAGTAGTCAATATATTGGCCTTTAAGTAAAACTCTTTTAGGTTTGCTAAGCTTTCGAGTTTATTTTACTCGTTTTCAAAACATACTAAAAATTAACATAAAAAATTTACATTAGAAAAATGAAGTTTTTATGTCTTCAATAGGCTTACCCTTGTGAGAATTGTCTTTTAAAATTAGCAAAATTTTACATTTTGTCATTATGTCATTAACATAATGACATTAAATTTGATTTACTTTTTATTTCTGTCAAAACTTATTACTAAGGTTTCCATATCTCTTCTATTTTTTATATTTATTTTAGGTGAGTTTGACAGAGGAAGTGTCTATGTTTATGCAAACCTCTATGTTTATGCAAATTTTGATATAATATTACAGTTATTAAACAAGCAACAGAGTTTATGTTACTAAGTATTTAAGAAAGAAAAAATACAAATAAAAAGAAATTTTATCTCATTTGAACTTGGAATAATCCCTTTCATATGCGTAACTTTTAAGAACTTTTATATTGTTATTCTTTTATTTAAAAGAAGATTACTGTATATAGCACTAAGATTTTCAATGTCTTCTCTTTTGTTTACGGTGTTTTGTGTAGTTTTAATTAAACACATTTCTAGAAACAACAAAAGACTGTTTCTACACTGCTTCTATCAGAAACACTAACTACACGAAAACTCACAAACTTTCACTGCTACTGCTTCCTACCTCTGGGAAACTACCCGAGAACAACGGCCGTTCGCCTTTTCCCTTTGGAAACCAACTGACTATCTTTTCTTTCTTCGAAGCTAACTAACGTCTCATTCTCAAACCAATCATCCCACCTTTTTCAATTTCATCCAATCAAAACGCGTCATCCATCTCCCATTTCGTCATTTTGATAACAAACAAATTTTTACCTATAATTATAAAATTTCCTAAAACTTATTTACAAATAATATTTTTCTACAATTCTTAAAAACTAACAAAAACCTATCTTTCTAAAATCTATTCTATTGTCCTAATCACTGCACCAATGTATTTGGAAAACCCGGTTCAATTGTCTTTTATTTTACTTACGCTTATTCACGTCATACAAATATATTTTAACAAAGAAAATAATTTATGCATATCTTACGTTTTGTTCAATACAGGTAATCCAAAATTAAAAGACTTTCATTCTTCGAAATGTTTGTAACTTATTGTTTGACTTATCTGAATTATTTTAATGTTTTTTGAACTTTGTAATATTTTTAAACAAACCGATATTTTCTTGATTTTACATATCATAACAATATATATATATATATATATATATATATATATATATATATATATATATATATATATATATATATATTGATATTATCTGCCTGTTTCTGGAGAAATAATTTTAAAAATTTCAGATTGGTCGAGAGAAACCTGTCAGCTTTGATTATTTGATGAAAATATTTGTGGGAATGTGTCTCCTTATAAGTTGTACATATATATTGCACTAAGGTATATACCTGAGTTAAGGTAGATGAGACGTGCAGGGTAGCCGGCGCTTGAGAGGGGTCTGTGAGATAAATAGCCCATTTTGTATGGTTGTAGATGTGGATTTTAGAAATAAAGCTTTGAAGTTTCTTAGGAATATTGATCTATTTTGCGTTGAACAAAGATGTTTCTGTCTCTCGTGATTTCATTGAGTTTTAGTTCCACTGTTTAATTGGCATATTGGTACGTATCGAATTTTAGCTTTTGTTTCCTGGAAAAAGGACATTAATAGATTCAAACTTAGATTCCAAGTTATAGTAAATTAAGAAATTGCTGGTTTGGAAGATTTAATATAGTTTACGCTGGTGGCAGAAATTTATAGGAAATTGTTCTATTTTATATTTGTATACCAATATCAAAGTATTATTAAGCTTAGCTGGGTCCTAAAGGGTAGGTGGCGATGAAGGGTGTGTAAGACTTCTGGCAGGTATGGTTGTGTGAAACAAAGTATAGGTGAGACCAACATTTTTAAATCTTTCTCGGATTACCTTCTTATCATTATCCTTGTAAAAGTGACATATAATATAGTTTTGAACAGGTTGTCTATCCCACCAAAAAAAATCTGTTCTTATGAACCATATCATCAGAATCTTATCAGAAAACTGACTAGCAATGAGGGAGATCTCTCTGATAAAAGTGTATTGACTACTGGTTTATGAGTTTTCTGGGTTCCTGGGCTAGGGGACAACTCTATTCAGCACTGAATGTTTAACGATTTTCGTTTTATGTATGCTTTACCAGTGTTATAAACACAACTTCAAATTCAATTTAATGACACTCTACAAAGCACTAAGTAGTTTTAAGAGTAAATTATTATGAATAATATTTTGGCTTTTAACTCTTGTGGTTAGTTACTTTTTATTATTAATATTTTAATTTATTTTAGGTATTTGTACTTATTTCATACTTCAACATGCTGTCTATGACGTTAACTGGTATTTTGACAAGAGGAATTGCGGAAATCGCTGAGATGTTCACGTCAATCGGCCGTCTTCAGAAATTCCTTGAAAATGGTGAATACAAGTACGAACAACATAACATAAGCTCAGATCCAAATGAAAACTCAAAATCAATGTTATCTCTTAAAAACATCTATGCTAAATGGGATGCCTCAATGAGCGACTGTGTACTGAATGATATTACTTTAGAGCTTGACAAGGGAAAGCTACTAGGAGTTATTGGACCCGTTGGTGCCGGTAAAAGCTCACTTCTTCAAACTTTGTTAGGTAAGCTAATATATTTGTTGCAAACATTTTCTAATTGTACACTAATTTTATAAAGATTTGAAATAGAGGTTTTTAAGCAAACTAAAACCAAAAACAAAACAAAAATTACTATTTTTACTTTAAGAATATGCGTCTTATTCTGTCTACAGCTTCTGTTTTAGCTGTTTTGCAGATGAATCCTATTCATTTTATAATTTTAACGTCTGTATTTATTAAATTTTTTCTTAGGCTACGTTTTTGTTGAATTATGTTATAATATATTTAAATATATCTCTAAAAACTTCATAGTTGATTATCAAAATATGTACCTGGAATGTGAAGACAATATATCAGGCTGAAAAACTTCAAAATACTATTAAAGAAATGACCAGACTTTGAGTAGGTAGCCTTGTATTGTTGACAACCATATGGTATACCACTCGGAAAATGATGACGGCCAGCATATATATGGGGTTGGATTAATCGTATCTCCTCAATTACGTTTATAGGTTCAAACGTTATACTTGTTTCTAAAAGATTAATAATAATCCACCTGAATACTAATTGGATCAAATAAAATGTTTTACAAGTGTATGTCCCAACCAGCGATAAATCAGAAGAAGAGGTAGAATAATTCTATGAGTTGTTGATAAATTCACTTAAATAAATTAAAAAAAAAAGATACTACTATTATTATAGGTAACTTGAATGCGAAAATTGGTAAAGGAAAAAGCGGTGAATTAATTGGTAATTTTGGTCTAGGGAGAGAAATGAAAGGGCAGAAAGATTAAAACTATTTGTAGAGAAAGAATAATTTGCAATACTAAATACGTTCTTCAAACTACAACCAAGACGTTTCTATACTTGGGTATCTCTGCAAGATCAACCAGAAATCATAATAACGAATCAAATTGATTACATTATTGTTAACAAGAGATTTCGTAATAGATGCCTATCAGTTAAAAGTTAACCCTATTGTTAATAAAACTCCTTAATCTCCCTAGACTCCAGACTTAACTCCTGGCCAATTTAATTCATGTCGCTGAATTCGTTATTTGTTTTATCATTTTCATCATTGCTTCTATTAAGCTTTCATTTTCCTCTTTTTTGGTATTTTTGGTGTTTATCTGTCATGGAAATAATTGAATCCATTTTCGTGTACCGTGATAACAACCATTGTCTAAGTCGATCTTTTAGAAGCTCAGTTCTTTTCAGTACTGTTTATTATCTAATTTAAAGTCTTCTTCTTTAAGTGCCGTCTCCACGACTAAAGTTGGCAATCATCATGGCTAATCTGACTTTTGAGGCAGCTACTCTGAACAATTGCTTAGAGCTGCAACTAAACCACCCTCTCAGGTGCTTCAACCAGGAAACGCGTCTTCTTGCTACGCTTCTCCTACCCTTTATTTTTCCATAAATTATGAGTCTCAAGATGTTTTATCTTTCGCCTCTCATCACATGTCCGAGATATTGCAATTTCCTTTCTTTTATTGTATTTTCCATTTCTCTCTCTCTCTCTGTCTATTCTCCTTAACACTTCTGTATTCGTGACTCTATCTACCCATGGAATCCTTAACAATCTTCTAAATGTCCACATTTCAAACGCGCTAAGTCGATTTAAATTTAAAGTCTACTATACTTAAATTTAATTTAAATATAATTTAAACTAGGTGTTTAGTTTCATGTGGGACTTTTTCGAGATATTTACGCCCACCCCTATGTTTACAATTTGGTTATCTACTGTTTTGTTTATGTCTGTTCACGTAAGTGAAGAGACATAAACATTTTAGATGAATGTATTCATTATATTTATATTATTTTCTCCTAAATGTTTCTAGTAGAGTAGGAAATGTTTACATTTTCACCACTACCGTATATTTCCACAAACAACCCTTCTGCAGCTCCACTGTTTAGGTACCATTATATCTGAGTCTTTGTTAGTATTTTCGGCTCGACCGATATAACGATGTGTAAAGGTGGAAGGTGATCCAGCAAGGCCTCTTTAGCTGTTGTTGTTGTACCTCTTAGAGCCTTTCCACAGGCTTAGTTTAAGAATGGCACTCTTTTGTCGCATATGTAATTGCTGGTTTTGCCACCAGGTTATAAATTCAATGTAACATGTTTGGTTTTAAACTTAAAATTTCCCCATGAGCCTATTATTAACTTGCATTATTGATTACGAGTATTCGTTTGATCTACTGATTTCAAGGACCCTTTGAATATAATAATATCTCAATGTTATTTACTCACCAGATTTAGATATGTATCATTCAGGATTAGAGTACCTAATTTCTCTTATTTCTCCGTTTGGAAAATTTCATGATTTTGAAATTGTGAGGGCTTATCTTGAGATCTATAGTTTACGTCTATTTTGTAACTATGTTCAGAGAGTGTTGCACTAAATCTCTGACTGTCATTAAATTTGCTGTGAAATCACTATTGTTTATGTTGTATTGTGTGTATAATGGTTTTGTCCAATCTTTAAATTACACGTTTATTTGGGCGATTAACCAAATATTTTTACCTAAAACGCGTTCTGGGTATTTTGCTTTGGTGAATGTCCAAATAAAATACTTACTCCGCGTTTTGAGTATTCTACAATGTCCACATCGCAAAGTTGGTATAAATTTCTCCCATTGTCCGGATTTGACATTTGAATGTAACATTATACAATTCATATTGGTAATTTGTATAATGTTGCTTTGATTACAGTTACATTAAGTACATACAATTAAACTAAATACATAACCTTTGTTTCAGGTGAGCTGGATATAGATAAAGGGTCCATAAATGCTAATGGAAGTTATTCCTACGCTTCACAAGAACCTTGGATATTTTCCTCTACCATTCGTCAAAATATTTTGTTTGGAGCTGACTATGATAAAAAACGATACAAGGAAGTCATACGTGTTTGTGCTCTGGAAAGAGATCTGGAACAGTTCAAAGATCGGGATATGACTGTTGTTGGAGATAAAGGAGCATCCTTGAGCGGTGGCCAAAAAGCGAGAATTAATTTAGCTAGAGCAGTGTATAGAGAAAAAGATATATATTTGTTGGACGATCCCTTGTCAGCTGTGGATATACACGTCTCTAAAGTACTTTACGATGAATGTATTAACGGATTTTTAAAAAATAAAACTAGAGTTTTAGTTACACATCAAGTGCATTACTTGAAAAATGCTAATCACATCATTATTCTAAACAATGTAAGTAGAATTGTTGCTGATAATACTTTTGTTACTTTGTATTACTTGGATGATTTATTTGAATTTCTTGGAGTATCCTAAGGGATATCCTAAGTAGTATGGAGTATCCTAAGGGATACTCCACGAAGTTTGTTTAAGACCCCACAAAGCATTTTCTACTTTCTCTGTTACCCCTTCTTTCTTTAACCTAAGTAACTTTGGCTTTACTTTCTCTCTAAATTCAAAAGGGATTTAATGTGGTTTTTGAAAAATTGGCCTAACATCTTTTTCCATCTCTAAATGAACTTGCTTACCTCTATATTTACCTAATTCATTAAAAATGTTTATATTTTCTTAACAAAATATTTAATTGTGATTTATAGTCAGTTTTGTTTATACTTATTTCGTTAATTGGGTACTAAAACTTATTTCATGATTTCCAATAAAGACTTTTGTTTCCTTTATAGATAAATTAAATTTTATAGAGATATATCTGCCTAACAGCACCTTAGTAGCTCCCTCCACTACTGTCAATGATACATTTTCAACTCTATTACCTATTTTATTTTGAACCTTAATTTTACCTTTTGGTATTACCACTGGTCCATCAAAACACTTTAACTTAATCAAACTTGCTTTTAGCTCTACCATCGAAAAACATTGATTATACATACTTAAAGGAATACAAGAAACACCAGCTCCAATCAGGTTGCTGATTTATTAAAACGGTTATTGACATTGGTTTTTTTAACAGCCTTATTGGTTTAATTAGCCTTAACATTATATATCCATATGCAGAATCTCCACTATACCATCTACCTCTAAGGTATCTGAGGTCCTCAGCATCTACATTATTATCAGTTTCTATGTATTCCATAAAATTGTTTCCCCTAACTTAACATGCTGATGCAATATGCCCTACTGTTTTACTACTACTACTATCGGTTTACAGCGTTCTCCGACGCATTCCGAGTCCTAACCGTCATCCTTCTCTATTTAACCATAGGTCTGGAGGGATTTCTCTTTCCTCTAGTTCTTTTTCAATTCCCTCTCTCCAGCTTCTTCTCGGCCTTCCTCTTTTCCTTCTCCCTTGTGGTGTCCACGTCAAAATCTGTTTCGGAATCCTGTCATCTGGCATTCTCTGTACATAGCCGTACCATATTAACAGTTTTGTTTTTATGTCATCAACTATTTTATGTTCGACTCCCATCATTTCGCTTATTCTCTCATTTGGTATCCGATCTCTTCTTGATTTGCCTCCTGCTCTTCTCCAGAAGTCCATTTATGTTGCTAGTAACAGTAACTGCTATATGTGATTACACTTTTAAGTCTGGTGTTGTATATGAGTTGTTTGTACGCTTTAGATATTATTTGGTCCCACAGAATGGCGTTCATCATGGATGAACTTTTTCTACCCTGTATGTTTCTGTCTTTTATAGCAGCATCGAGTGGTCCATCTTGAGTTATCTTCATACCCAGGTACTTGTATTCATCACAGTTTCTAATTTCTATCCCATCGTCTAATAGAATGGACTGTTTTGTCCCTCCAATACACATGGCTTCAGTTTTCTTAACGTTGACTTCGAGATCCCATTTGATATATTCTTCTATTAGCTTCCGAGTCATGTAACTCAAGTCGTCATGATCCTGAGCAATCAGTACTTGGTCATCAGCGAAACATAAGGTGTACAGTGTAGTCTCGTCATTGAGAGGGATTCCCATGTCATTACATTTTCTTTTCCACAGCTTGAGTGCTTGTTCCAGATAAATTTTGAAAAGGGTAGGCGAAATATAGCAGCCCTGCTTTAGTCCTCTCGTGACCTTAAATCCTTCAGATATCCTTGATCCAGTTTTAATTTTTGCAGTCGTTCCGTTATACAGACTTTGGACTGCTTTGATAAGACCATACTTATTATTGGTTTGCTGTAGGGTTGACCATAGTTTACTTAGGGGTACACTGTCATATGCTTTTTGTAAGTCTACGTACACCAGGTGAACCTCTTTATTGACGGCTGTTTTTTTCTCAATAACTTGCGTAATAGAGTACAGGTGGTCTACTGTGGATCGCCCAGCCCTAGTTTTTTACATCTATTACAAATAAATGTTCTAAACTTACACATTTTAAAGTCATGATCTGGTTTATTACAATAAAAACACAAATTATCTCTTTTATTACTTACAGATAGCCTACCAGTCTTAGTTTGATTTGATGAACTTGGTTATCTTACTTGAATTTTCTTACCACCTTCCCTTTTGGCTTCTGAATAATTTATGTCCACTCCTCTGGATTCCCTCAGGGCTGCTTTTTTTGCCAATGCTATTTCTATAAGATCTTTTTAAGTCCTATGGATATCTTTACATAAACGGTCTAATATTGGGCCTGGTTTTATTCCAGCTACAATTTTTTCTTGTATTCTATACATTAACTTATCACCAAATTCACATTGAGTTGCCATATTTTTAACTTTAATATACCATTCATTTATAGTTTCGTCTTCCTGTCTCAATGTCTCAAATTTTATTCTTATTCTATAAATTGCAATGCGAGGCTTAAATTGGCTTTTTAATAGTGCCATAATATCAAATGATTTCTCTTTTGGTTTGCTAGGTGTACAAAGGTTTTTCAACACTTTGTAAATGTCAGTAGATGTTGCGGCACTTGGGCCTGGGAAAATTTTACCGACCGTGGGAAAAAGCGGCATCCTTTGATGTTTGCACCTGCTCAGGTGTTCGGGTGACATCACGCTTACTGACAAGTCGAATCATTTTTCTTTTCCTTTCTTTCGTCTTCTTCTTTTCTTTAGCTAATCTGTTTTTCATCTCATGTCACCTTCTATTCACTAATTGAACGTCCACTGCTTGACAGGAGAACCCAATATTTTATACAATGCTACATATAAGCTTGCATTCTTTCGTCTAGTACTCGACGCATATTTTTCGCCCACTACTCTACATAAGTCTACGATTCTTTCCTCCAGTGCTGTACATAGGTCAACAATTATTTCCTCAAATGCTCTATATAGGTCTACGATTCTTTTGTTCACGGCTAGACACAGGTCTTATCGCTAATCATTTTCATAGGACACCAATGCCCAAATTATAATAACAAATATTTTTCTTTTCGTCCGTTGTCTCCTTTTTATATTTAGATGCTGATGTATACAAGGTAAGGTCAGAAAATACAATTTATGTTACAGTGATAGGGGGTTATGATCACAGACGGTTCTTCGATAGCCATCAGGCAACAATTCCCCGATTCATGTTAAAACATACAGAGAACACTTTACGTACTCAACTCAATAAGTGACAGCCCGTTTTGTAAGCGAGTCTGACAGACACCCTAAGTTTACAGTACTACTCCCACAGTGTGGTACCTGGCGTGTTTCTGTTTGGGAAATGTCGACCATCCGTTTTATACTAAGTATGAAGGAAACCATCAAATATTCAACGTTAAAATGTGATATAATGTATCAATACGATCAATTATTAAAGAGTAGTGACCAAACTCTTACGAGTTGCACACTATGTTTTATCTACAATCATAAGTTATTTATTTTAAAAAAACCTATGTTTATATAATATACAAAAGAAACTTAAAAGGACAGTTTGAACAAAATTCAGTCTTATCAGCAGTCGGTAGGGAGAAGATGCTGCTGACAGGGAAAATAATATTAAAATAGTAGGTAAGCGAAGGAATGAAATTGAGTGAATATATGAAAAGCATATAATGAAAGCAACGTAACCAAAACAGCAGCCACCGCTAGTCGGTATGGTTACACGACCGCCGGGAAAGGTTTTGTTAGTATGGGACAAACAGTTAGTATGAAAGCAAATGATTGTCTTTTCTATTACACACTTATAAATAAACATTTTTACTGACTCTATTAGAAGATACTGACACTGAAAACTAAACTCCTGCTGGGGAACAGTATATTAAAAACATATTTAAAAATTAACTCAGGAAGGAAGACCATTAACTTAACAACTTAACTTAACCAATAACCTAAATCGATTATTTTATTTTTTAGGTGGCAACACGAACACTAGATCTAAATTTAATAAAATCTCTTCACAATTCGACAGTGGTTTATATTAGATATATTTGTGAATAATATGTTTCAGTGGACGTTTTTTTTACGACCTAATGCTAGACACCTTTTTTATTTTTACTTTTATCAGAAAAAGGCGGCAACACGAACACTAGATCTTAAGTTAATAAGATCGGTTCATAATTCGCCAATGGTCCATATCAGATATATTTGTGAGTAATATGTTTCTGTAGACGTTTTTTACTAAGATGCTAGACAGCTTTTTGTTTCATTTTTATCAGAAAAAGGTGGCATCACGAACACTAGATCCTAATTTAATAAGATCGGTTCATAATTCGCCAATGGTCCATATCAGATATGTTTGTGAGTAATATGTTTCTGTACACGTTTTTTACGACCTGATGCTAGACAGCTTTTTGTTTCATTTTTATCAGAAAAAGGTGGCAACACGAACACTAGATCCTAATTTAATAAGATCGGTTCATAATTCGCCAAGGGTCCATATCAGATATGTTTGTGAGTAATATGTTTCTGTACACGTTTTTACGACCTGATGCTGGACAGCTTTTTGTTTCATTTTTATTAGAAAAAGGTGGCAACACGAACACTAGATCCTAATTTAATAAGATCGGTTCATAATTCGCCAATGATCCATATCAAATATGTTTGTGAGTAATATGTTTCTGTAAACGTCTTTTACGATCTGATGCTAGACAACTTTTTGTTACATTTTTATCAGAAAAAGTTGGTAACACGAACACTAGATCTTAAGTTAATATGATCGGTTCATAACTCGTCAGTTATGAAACGATATAGGATATACGGCAATCAGATATTTTTTCTTAATAATATGTTTCAGTAGACGTCTTTTAGGATCTGATGCTAGACAACTTTTTTTAAATTTTTATCAAAACAAGGTGGCAGCACGAACACTAGATCCTAATTTAATAAGACCAGTTCATAATTCGCCAGTGGTCCATATCAGATATTTTTCTTAATAATATGTTTCAGTAGACGTCTTTTAGGATCTGATGCTAGACAATTTTTTTTTACATTTTTATCAAAAAAAGGTGGCAACACGAACACTAGATCCTAATTTAATAACATCGGTTCATTATTCGTTAGTGGTCCATATCTGATAGCTTTGTGAATAATATGTTTCAGCAGAGGTTTTTTTTACCATCCGATGCTAGACCAATTTTTGTTAAATTTTTATCAAAAAAAGGTGGCATCTCGAACACTGGATCCTAACTTAATAAGGTCGGTTCATAATTCGCCAGTCGTCCATATTGGATATCTTTTGGTGGTCTTACCATCTTTTAAAACTTAATGAACAAATTGTATGATGGTTAACCCTAATATGATATACAACGTTTCAAGATCTTTAAATTAATCAGTAACTCATAATAGGTCTTATTATAAAATTTTAAATGGCAAATACAGTATGTGATAGGAAAAATAGACAACCAAATACACGTTGGATAATAGAAAATGGAAAACTAATTTATTGAAAAATTCTTTAAAGAAAAATTTATTACTAATACATGTACATCTAACTAAATAATAATACACTGTATATTAAAAACTACAATAACCAAAAATATTAACACTATAAATAAATTTATACATATTTTAAATTTTTAATTTCTTGTAACCAAAAGGAACGGAACTGAAATCTTCTAAAAATTTTCTTTTAGTAGAGTGTAGTCGATAATTTTTATGGATTTCCTGTGTAATGACTTGATGTTCTGTTGTTCGTCTAATTTGTTTACTTATGATTTTAATGCCTTCGGACTTTTCAAGTACCATCTTTTTAATAGTATCAAAATTAATTAATTGCGAGTTTGAATAATTAAGGGAAATTCCCTTAACTTTGCAACAAACTTTTTCATCACCATTAGGAAGTATGTATTTATAAGCATAATTTTTGGGGCCTCCAGAAACGAACTCTGAAATATGACCACCACTTAGCTCATCAGTTAAATCACCAATACAGTCACCGGTAGGAAGATCAGGCAGACCGTCTCTGGAAATGTACACAATTGAGTCGGTATCATAATATAAAGTACGCTCGCCCACCATGTCTAAATAGGAATACAGTTTGAGGCGGGCTAGAGCCGTAACGTATGAGGCCAGAACGACGTTTACAGTGGAAGACATTGAAAATGCTTCTTCTACATACTCCCACGTAACAACCAGTGTTTCCTCGTTAACGGGAACCACAGTATTTACATAGATCGAGGGATTAATCATCATAGCAAAGAATTCCTTAGGATTGTTTACAATAGAAGTTTTGGGAAGATTTTCTCGCTGTGCAAATTTACCCCAGAACGAATTAAGCATTAATTTAGCCAACGATCTAAGGCCAGGATTCGCCGTTATTTCGGTAAACTCTAACCGAACGTCTTCTATCTGGAGAAACTGTTCGATGTATCGGTTTTTTTCTTCGTCTGTTACACAACCACGGGGCCATCCTGAAGCTTGCTGCTTGATTTTGATGAATTTATTCATCATGTCGGAAAAGAGACCATTTTGATGTTTTGACAATTCACGGGTTTCGTACGACCAGATTTCGTAGGTCTCAACTATTTTGTAACCCTTTTCCAAAGCTTTTACAACTTCTTCAATTACCCATGTTCCTGTAAGTGACTTCTGTTCGTCAGAATGCTGACATTCTCCTTGCATAAAGTCCTCGCCGCATTTACGACAAAGAACAAACATGCATTTATTGTTCATTTTTGTCGGTAGAACAGGATGATAAAGGTTTGTGGGAGGAAGCACTTTACACTTTATTAAACCAGATATTCGTGATAAGTCTATATGCCGACATTCATCTCCTACAAAAATTTTAGGATGACCTAGAGGAAATTTTCCTCGCTTACATACCCAAGGGTATAGGGAACAAACATCAACGTATTTAATCTTTTCATTTTCTTGTGCCTTATAATACTCCACGGTGTTACCAGTACGACCACCATACAAAGCATCCCTAGAATTTATAGGAAGAGTTGTCATTAAGGGGTGATCTTCAGTAAATGATTTTATTTCAGGCGTCATAGTTCTTCTAAAGGCACACTCCCACATTTCAACGACTTCATATCCCAGAGATTTTAGATACTGATTTTTGGCAGCAGTTCTGTCATAACGATTTTCCATGCAGTGTGAAGGATCGTCATGAAGAGGAGCCAATCTGTTTTCGGGATAACATTGAAGACAACCATGATAGTAACAACCCTGAAATTCAAACACGATATTTTCGTAAAGACCATCCACTTTACAAGTATTAATAACAGCCTCAAATCCTCGTGCAGCATGCTGTATTTTAATATTACGCTGTTTCTCTTCCCAAAGTAGCCACTGCAGAGCTATTTTTGACTGATTATCTTTAAAACGATAACCACCTTTAGGAATTAGACCTATTGTGTCAGATTGTAGGAAATTTCGCCTAAATACTTTACTACAAGTCGAGGCTACCGTCGTAGCTTCCATAAAAGGACAGACATTTGACGTATTTAATAATTGTTTTCTAAATGTAAGACAAGCCTCTGTTAATATCATGACATCGGAAATACAATAGTCAACGATCTCTTTTTGAAAATCAAAAACATAACCCTCAGCAACTTTATCAGTATGCCAATTTATCAACTTATCACGCGCATCCTCCTTCAAATTATCGAAATCATAGAATTTTAGAGAAGGCATAGGTCCGAGATAAGATTGATTTTCCCCTTTATTAAACAAATGTGGGAAATATCCCTTTTTTAACTCTGTTAAACCAAAAGCTTTTGGTAGAGCTGACAAGGCCATAGGAAAATAATTAAGACTGTCGAGAAAACGAACATTCCCAACACTCATCGAAACTAACTTCGTACCCCGCATGATAAGATCAGGGGTTAAATCGGTCTTTGTAAGGATGTAATTTAACACGAACTGATTATCAAAACCCCCTCCGTTATGTGCCAAAACGACAACATTCTTAAATTTTTTCCTAATTTGAAAAACATATTCAATGAAAATAGAAATAACATTTTCATTTAAAACATTTAGACGAAAACCGCATGTTTGACAAAAATGTAATTTTTCTTCCTGAAGACAATTATAACATCGCTGACTAAATACACAGAGATTTGGTTCTTGAAGAAGTGAACCATCTAGCAATATTTTTTCCTGACGAGTCTCAAGATCATAAAAAATGAACAAAAAATCTTTTGAGGGAGGTTTACCAGAATCAGGCTGCATGTAACAAAGATGATCTGAAGGGTAATTTTTACCACAAGTTTTACAGAAAATCTCCCCACAAATATGAGTTTTAGTGTAGATTTTGTAACATTGCTTACACCTTTTAATTTTGTCACATATGTCGTTAATGTGAACGTTGAAACATACCTCACCATAAAAGTCCCGGCCGCATTTATCGCAGGGAACCTTAACAGCTTCTTTGGAACAAGCTGGTGAACGACGACATGCAAAACACGTACCAACGCAGCTGTGTCCGTCTTTATGGTCGTAGGGTTGATGACATTCATCACAGAAATACGTACTGATAAACGCACTGGTTAGCGACCTAATTACATTAAAATGACCTTTATGAAACAGGAGGTTTAATTTTGGTCCGTAAGTGTGCCCCTCATAAATGACATCACGTCCCTTAGTTCCATATCTATAGACCACAATCTTATAGTCTTTTAGATATGCCTGAAACTGTTGCAACTCAGGAATTCCAGCTCCCTCACTAGGAATAACAACACCAGACCTATCTATTAACTGCAATGCTCTTACCCGTTGTATTTTCCCTCTATCGCAACGTATTTTTTTAAGTTCAGGGTCTTTGTCAGCGTAAGCTTTAGCTACAACCAAAGCGTATGCAAGGCATAGGTTATCTTTGTTTTTAATAACAACAATTCCTCGCCGTTTAGAACACTCCTCTTTAAATGAATTGTACTTACGACCTCTACCTTTTCCAGCAGGCATTTTTACGGTAGTAATACCAAGACAAAACGTTTCGGTGTTTAAACCGGTGCTGTTGCTTTGATATATGGAACTTATATTGTTCCATATATCGTCAACTGTCACCTCTGAGGCTGGTTTAAACCTCATCCATCCCTGACCTCTAACGAAATCCTTGGAGCAAAAAGTAAAGCCGACCTGATCATGTGGCAAAATATTTACAGTACCCTTTCGAACAATATCCTCGATGGCCTCTTTAACCCAACTTACAGGTTCCTCACCTGGCGGTACATCCCTAATTTTAAATTCCAGAGTTCGTCCCTGGACACCAAATTTACGGATTTTCTTGGTCTGATCTTTGACAATTAAAAACCTTTCCATGGTAACAACAAACTTGAAATTATTGTAAAATAAAAAAAGTCAAAATTTTTTCAAAAAAAAATTATTATACTCACCAAAGTACGTCTGAACACTGAAAATATCTGGAACAGACTAAATGAAATACTTGAACGCAGGGTATAAGGTAGACTTCTAGCTGGACGGAAAACTGAACGATAATTCCAAAGGCCCCAAAAAGGTTTAGATTTGTGTAAAAATGTGTAAGAATCAATCTAAAAGAGTAGATTTTTTTTACATTTATAAATTTGGTTACACCTTTGAATGTGGATAACAGTGCTACATAAAACTAAACATATGGAAGTCGTGGGAGAAGTGTTGTATTATTAAAAAAAATTATACCTCACTTGATCGTTTATTGTGGCGACCACAATGCCTAAAACGTGTGATTGAAGAACGACGTGAGGTTGTCAGGATGTACTGCAGAAGTTAAAAAAATGTGTGAAGTATGCAATATAGTTAAGGTATATGAGGTTAAAAGCGCCTTTAAAAGATTGAAAAGATATTAAATACTATGGATTCAAAACCTGTTGTTATAAATGTCACCAAAAATTATGAGCCGAGAAAAGAGGTCATTTATAACATGCTGCTACAAGCTTTGAAAACGGTTCAAAGTACGCGGTAAACTTTTCTGAATTATGTTATTTTAAATAATTCGTTAACTGTTTATAATAAAAATGCCAAAAAGTAACCTTTTGTAAAATATATGTAAGCATCAAAAAATAACCCCGCACTAACCACATTAGGTCAAAATTAGGATACCGTTTACCACTTAATCCAGGTCTATTATGAAGCATTGAAGAAATAACAGTATC